>CM038675.1:821734669-822334669 GCA_021605145.1 Aegilops bicornis
GACATAGCTGAAGCTCTAGGTGAATAATCTCTTTCTTAAAAATCTGTCAACTGTGTACGCGGTGAACGGGACGGAGTCGCCGGCGGGCGTGGTGGAGGCGGAGATGCGTTCTGTTTTCGTGGCGGCTAGGGTTGGCAGCGCCCCACCTATATATGGGCGGCCGCGCGTGGAGAGACGTGGGCTGAACCCTCGCATAGGAGTGGGCTCGGCTCGGCTCAATCCCGCGGCGCGTCGTGACGTGACGTGGCGAGCAGAGGAAGAGGAGTGCGCGAGGGCTTCATCTCTTCTCAAGCTCCAATAGCATGAGGGAGAGAGTCCCTTATAAACCACTCCAACTCTCCTTCCACTTCCAAGGTGGGACTAAACTTCCCACCACCTTATCATGCCACCTACATGGGCCCTTAGAGATTAAATCCGAAATTGTCATATGGGCTCTAGGCCCATCACATATTTCAACATCACCTCCCACTCTCCCTCGAACCCAGACCCCGACCCACCTACCCATCGAAGATCCCGGAGCCACCCGTCGCCGGGGACCACCCGCACACCGTCGACTGGAATCCTGCGCGCCGCCGCCCACCAAGAACCTCATGCGCCGCCGCTAGTGCCAGCACCCTCCCCCTCCTCCCCACGATTCGTCCCCCGGCTCCCTCCAATCCAGCTTGCCGCCGGCCTCCATCCGCCAGCTTCCACAGGGCGGCGGCGCACGCCCACCAGTCGTCGCCGCCCACCAGCACGCCAAGCTTGGCGCCGCGGATCCCATCGCCGCCGCCTGTCAAGGGATCCAGCAAACTCCGTTTGTCGCCTCTGCACCGCGGCGGCAGCTTCCTCTTCCTACAGGCGGCCACGATCCTCCATGAAGGACTCCCTCTGTCGCCTCTGCACGCCCTGCCTCGACATCCCTCGTGTGTGACCTGCCTCGGCGCCTCTCATGAACTTTCCTGTCATCTCTTCCTAGTTTGCGGTTGCGCTCCTAGCCGCCTCGACCCACCATGCCCCGCTGTCAAGCTCTTCGGGTTTCATTGGCGTTGCTGCGGGCAACCACGCGCACCTCCGGGCATGGTCGTGCGCCTCCCGTAACAGCTTCGGCGCAGCCGCGGCGGTCACAAGCACCTCCCGGCTGTAGTTGTGCGCCCCCATTGTCCATCTTTGGCGCGTTGCGGTCAACCATGCATAGCCCTGGGTCGCGGCTGTCATCAGGGTCAGCTGCTACCACACGCAGATCCCCCGACCTTCATTGCCTGACAGCAGCGACCTTCCTAGCGAGCCGTCAGCGGCCTTCATTGTGTGCAGCCGACCACACACAAAACTGCAGCGATCCGCCAGTACTCACGTCTGTACGTGGCGTCGTCGCCGGCAGCCTACCACACACTGCCGCTCCGTTCCATCTCTTCCATGCATTCTACCTTCGGTCCACACTCCTGCGGTCCTGCCCCATGCTCTGCTGCTAATCCATTGCTGCTCACGAGTTGATTTGGGCAGACAAACCCACAAAGGAGAAAAGAAAAGGGGCAACTGGAGAGAGAGCAAGCAAGTCTATCCTCGTTCTATGTGGTGACTGGACCTATGCCTCGATCCCTCCTGAATTGTTGCTTCTGCATTTTCTCTGTTTTCAGGTGAATTTTTGGCTTCTCTTACAACTGTTCACATATGTTTAGCTTTCTAGGAGAAGTTCATGTACTGATTGGGTATGAGTTCACATATGTCAATTTCCATGAGAGAAAAAAGACCAAAAAATGTGATTTCCAAAAATAAGTTGTGAATCAGTACAGTTTTGTGTGTGAATGTGTACATTCAGAAAAATGCGTGTGTGAATATAGGTTGCTGGACATGTCCAATACAATGTCCATTGTGCAGTAGTGCAAAAATACGTGTTTTTTCATGGGTTTTTCTTACTCGAGTAATACTGTTTTTGCTATTTGGCCTTTATATCACTCGGAAAATTAATTGGTACATTTCTGAATGCTGGTACATGAAAAAATTAATTAAAAGACAAACATAAAAAACATCCTATAATTTTGAGGGCTTGCAAAATAAAAGAAAAATATTTCTGACTAAGTCAAAGGTTCTCGTTCGTATGGTTCTATTCGACCGCATGTTGAAGTTAACGGAATTTTGTCAAGGAAGTTCAAGTACACTGTCTCAGGAAAACACGAAGAATTAAAGAATACATTATAGCATGAATTAAAAGAATTTTTCCTTTGAAGTTCAATTAAAGAATTTTGCTGGGAAGTTCAAGTACACTCTCTCAGGAAATTTTCAACAATTCAAAATCAAATACATTATATAGTGAAATAGAATAAAAATATGAGAAAACTTTTTTGTTAGGATCACCATGAACATCACATCAGTAAGAAATTATAAAATCAAATAAATGCAGGCAGAGAGTTGCACCTACTCTTGTCCGGTTTTATTTTTTTCAAGCAATTTAGTTGAAATTATACTCGTCCACAAAAAATTGGACAAAACCCTCGATGTTCTCTCTCAACTATAACATACCAAGATTATGAATCTGTAACAAAATGGACTTTTGGTGGTGTGCACGTGATGTTGACGTGCAAAAAATGAAGTTGTTTAATGTTTGGAAAAAACTCAGATTTTTCTAAATACTAAAGATTAAAACCAAGAAGTTCAAGTTCGTAGCCCGAGAAAGTTCAAAAATTCTTGTGAGAGTGGTTGAACAAAAATACGTGACAGAAGTTCAACTACTGTAACGAATGCATTTCAGGTGAGAATAAAAATTATAGAAAAAGAAAAGCTGAGAAGGTTTGTCGAAAGAAGTTCAAGTGCTCTCTCCGGGGAAGTTTAAAAATTCTTGCGAGAGAGGTTCACCTTGTATTTCCATGTTTGATTTTTTTCGTATATAAACCGAATACAATTATTTACTCAAAATATAAAAAGGTGAAGTTCAAATTGAAATAACAGAGAAGTTCGGAGTTTATTTAAACCTAGGATTTACCTGTTTTACCTGTTCAAAAAATAAAAACACAATGCCATTTTTTGCACTTTTAAAAACAACTCATAAACGAAAAAATGGTTGCTAGAAGTTAAGGTGCTCGGCAAGGAAAAGTTAAAAAAAAATCTTGTGAGAGAGGTTCATCGTGTATTTAAATGTTCAAAAATACATAAAAAATATGTTGCTTTTTGTGTTTTAAAATAATTCTCTAAAACCAGTGAGAAATTCAAAGTGATAATAACCTGAAGTTCACGTACTACATGGTGTGTATTTCATATAAGAAAAATACAATAAAGTGAAACAGAGTGAAGTTCAAACAAACATGCCCAGAAGTTCAACTACTTCACGCAGTGCAAAAAACAGCATGTCAAAAACAAAGTGAAGTTCAAAAAGACATGCTCGAGAAGTTCAACTACTTCACGCAGTGCTTTTCCACTCACGATGAAGGCAGAAATCATGATCTCGTCATTTTCTAATTTACTTCAAAACGACAGGAATATCATTTGTGTTAGTTCAAGTCCTCGGTCGGAGAAAGTTAAAAAAATTTGTGAGAGAGGTTTCTACAAAAGGAATATCATTTGTGTAATACTGACGAATCGATGAGAAAATTACAAACGAAAATACGTCACAGAAGTTCAACGTGAAAACAGCGAGAAATTCAACGCTGAATGAATTTCAGATAAAAAACTTTTAAAACCGTCGCGAGTATGAAAAAATGATCAACACGGGAAAGTTGCGTGTTTACAGCAGCCTTCCATCGGTATATCACTTGCTCAATTCCGGTGAGTAGATTGAGACCTACGAATAGTGGATGGAGAGCTGCGAGCAAAAAAAGCCCGTGAAAAACAGAGTGAAGTTCAAGTACACACGCCGAGAAGTTCAAGTACTTCACGCGGTGCATTTTTTAAGAAATTTTTTTTGTGATAAAGGTAGAACGAATTATCCCAACGTTTTTGAAACTACTTAAAAACGGCTAGGAATCAGAGAAAACCATCAACATGAAAAAGTTTTGCATTTTCCGTAGCTTTTCAACGGTATATTATTTGCCCCATTCCGTTAAAGTTTATAAAAATTACGGCGAAAATACGTTTTTAGCCATTTTCAAAATTGACTTAAAACAGTAAGGAATTGAGAGAAACAATATATACCAAAAAGTTAAGCATTTCCTCAAGCTTTCCAACGCCATATCTGTTGGGGAACGTAGTAATTTCGAAAAATTTCCTACGCACACACAGGATCATGGTGATAGTAACGAGAGGGGAGAGTGTTGTCGACATACCCTAGTAGATCGAAAGAGGAAGCGTTAGCACAACGCGGTTGATGTAGTCATACGTCTTCACGATCCGACCGATCCAAGTACCGAATGTACGGCACCTCCGAGTTCACACTACAAAAATATGTCAACTTGTGACCCTCACTATTGGTCACTGAAATGTCATTGATTTTCATTTGCGACCTTTTTTTGACAAAAAATTAGATGGTCAAAAGCTGGCGGTCGTAAACTGAAATTAACGACCTTCTCTGTGAGAAGGTCGTGGAATTCCACGACCAAAACAAAAGGTCGTTGATTCCACGACCTTCTATTTTGGTCGCTAGCTCTCTGCCCACACCACGTCGGATCCGACGTGGCAATCTGACGTGGCAAAATTGCGACCAATTGAAAAGGTCGTTGATAAGATCAGCCCGATCCAATTAGGTGTCTATATGGGCCGAGCCCATTAATTCAGCCCACTTATATTTTTTTCCCGGCAATTTTTAATAGCTACATGGGCCTAGCAAGCAATTCAGCCTTTTTATTTTCTGGGTCATGGCCTTTTTGGCTCAACAATTACTTTTTTTAAGACGGATACAATTGTCAAATGGGTCCCAATTGAGTGGGTCCCAATGGTCAGGGTCAGATTCTTCAGATTCCAATTTTCTAGTAAATAAAAACAAATATTTAAATCAGAACAGATTGAAAAGAGAAGTAATACTTCAAACAGATCAAACAACCAAATTTGGTACATTACAATCAAACATAGTTCACACCACGTTTATAATCGAACATACTTCACATCAGTTTTACAGCCACCAAGAACAGAACTAAATTGAGTGTTTCAACTAAATATCTATAAAACTATAACTAGCTCCAATGAGCTAGAACTAAATGCTTCTTCACTTCTTCATCCTAGAGCTTGCAACGAAACATGAACTAACGCCAGCATCTACATGTTATAGAAGCAATCAATGAAACAAAACAGGACTGCACCATATCACAAGAAGTTCCATATGAGCTAGAATATGGCCAACTGCACTATGCACTACTCATACATGGATATATGCCTATTAATATTAACATACTGATCGAATACAGAGCATAGGCATTATGCATACCCTAAGCATATTCATTGCATAGTTTGTTCAAATAATCTCATATTGTGCACAAGGGTGCATATTGGCATGGCAAACAATGTTGCCTAAGTGAGTTTTCATTTTCTTTGGACGAAAAATCAATTTTCCATTTTTCGAGTGCCCAAAATGAGTTTTTTTTGAAGGACCTACCATATATTTGTTGCAAAATTGTACCAAATTGATTTTCTAAAATACTAGGCCATATTTAATGCACAATTGACCAAATGGTTGGGTGTCAAAAGTTTTGATCCACCTCTGGTGAAAAAGACAAATTCCCGCCGATTCAGCAGGAAGCGGGTCAAATTTGAACTGCGGCTGCCTCATAGTTTGCTATTTATTTTAAAAAATCATTTCTAGGCACAAAAATATCTATTTAATCAGAGAAACACCAAAAACATTCCAAGATTCAACCACTGGCTAGGAACAGTCATTCCCGTCGTTTTGACCGCATTTTGAAACGGGCATAAAAAATTCAAAAAAAAATTCAAAAATTGGAAAAACTTCGCATTGTGTCATTATATGTGACCAAGTTACCACGCAAAATAATAAACTTGCAATACGTCAATTCTCTTAAAAAAGTTTCTCAGAAATGAGCTATCATCTCTGAAGATTCATGGATTTCAAGCCAAATGATCAATCTTATGGCCACATACATGGCATAGTTTGTTCGAATGATCTCATATTATGCACAAGGGTGCATATTGGAATGGCAAACTATGTTTCTAAGGGAGTTTTCATTTTCTTTGGACGAAAAATCAATTTTCAATTTTTCGAGTGCCCAAAATGAGTTTTTTTGTGAAGGACCTACCATATATTTGTTGCAAAATGGGACCAGGTCATTTTTATAATATATTAGGCCATATTTAATGTATAATTGACAACATGTTTTGTCGTCAAAAGTACCTATACACCTCTGGTGAAAAAGACAAATTTCCGCCGATTCAGCAGGAAGCGGGTCAAATTTGAACTTCAGCTGCCTCATAGTTTGCTCTTTATTTTTTTCCAAAAATCATATGTAGGTACATAAGTATCTCTTTAATCAGAAATACATGGTTTAGTGGCAATACATTGAGGTTTGGATGGTGGCCCATGGCCCCAACTCCAAAGCGCGTAGACTCGCATGCCTACCGCATGGTCACCGTGTGACAGTGGTGTTGCCATGCGTTCTAGGAAGCCTAGGCATGTCTAGTAGGTTTGGCACTCCCCAGGTAGATGCTTGGAAGAAAATAACAACAGAAGAATCTCATGAGGAGACCGAACAATGCTCAAACATGAATTAGCACCCATGTGTTTGATTAGTGGTACGGGAAATGCACATGGCCAATGGGCCTGAGTTTTGGCTGAGGATGATCATCTACTAAGGACACTATCTTGGAAAATTTGCAGCTCAAATGGAGGAGCCTAGGTGTCACTTGCTTTGCAACGTACCACACTGGACAGAAATATGAATATTGAAGCCACACTCACATGTATTGTTAGATAGGGCTCAAATTTTGTGGAGAGCAATGATTTGGGAATATAGAAGATGTGGCAAAAATTCAGCTCATTAGGATATGCCTAGTTAGTACTTCCTTCACAACAGTTCGAGTTGAACAAAAACTTTGGAAGTTTGCCGAGGTAGATTTACCAGGCAAATGGAGTTGAATATTGTCATGAGGCAATGATTTGGATAGTAAAGAATGCCCAATTTTTTTGGGAATTTTGGGAATGACAGAAATATAGATTGCTTCACAACCTAGGGCAAAAATTGACACATGGACATGACACATAGGCAAAACTGATGGGGTGGCACCTAGTCATAGAAATCCACCACAACTTACAAGGTTATGACCATCTATATTGGTCATGACCAGCTAGAAATAAGACAATGGATCAGTGTTGTCTGCTTTGTGACCATTTCGTGTAAGGAAATTACGACCTTTCTGATCAAAATGGTCCATATAGTTTAGCGTTTGGAGCCCCCCGAACAGCTTTTGACCAATTGGTCTCAAATGGTCATAGTTCTATGACCAATTCTTCCAGGGTCACTGCCAGAAGGTCACTAGTTGACATATTTCTTGTAGTGTCAACACACGTTTAGCTCGATGACGTCCCGCGAACTCCGATCAAGCAAAGCTTCACGGGAGAGTTCCGTCAGCACGACGGTGTGGTGACGATGATGATGTTGCTACCGATGCAGGGCTTTGCCTAAGCACCGCTACGATATGCCCGAGGTGGAATATGGTGGAGGGGGGCACCGCACACGGCTGGCATAGATCAACAGATCAACTTGTGTGTCTAGAGGTGCCCCCTGCCCCCATATATAAAGGACCAGGAGGAGGAGGCGGCCTGCCAGGAGGAGGGCGTGCCAGGGAGGAGTCCGACTCCCACCGGGAGTAGGACTCCCTCTTTTCCTAGTTGGAGTAGGAGGGGGAAAGGAAGGGAAGGAGAGAGGAGGAAGGAAGAGGCGCCCCTCCTTGTCCAATTCGGACTAGAGGGGGAGGGGGCGCACGGCCTGCCCTAGCGGCCCCTCCTCTTCTCCACTAAGGCCCATCTTGGCCCATTAAACTCCCCGGGAGGTTCCGGTAACCCCCCGATACTCCGGTATATGTTTGAAACTCCCCGAAACCATTCCGGTGTCCAAACATAGTCATCCAATATATCGATCTTTACGTCTCGACCATTTCGAGACTCCTCGTCATGTCCATTATCACATCTGCGACTCCGAACTACCTTCCGTACATCAAAACACAAAACTCATAATATCGTTCGTCATCTAACTTTAAGCGTGCGGACCCTACGGGTTCGAGAACTATGTAGACATGACCGAGACACGTCTCTGGTCAATAACCAATAGCAGAACATGGATGCTCATATTGGCTCCTACATATTCTACGAAGATCTTTATCGGTCAAACTGCATAACAACATACGTTGTTCCCTTTGTCATCGGTATGTTACTTTCCCGAGATTCGATCGTCGGTATCTCAATACCTAGTTCAATCTCGTTACCGGCAAGTCTCTTTACTCGTTCCGTAATACGTCATCCCACAACTAACTCATTAGTTACAATGCTTGCAAGGCTTATAGTGATGTGCATTACCGAGTGGGCCCAGAGATACCTCTCCGTCAATCAGAGCGACAAATCCTAATCTCGAAATACGCCAACTCAACAAGTACCTTCGGAGACACCTGTAGAGCACCTTTATAATCACCCAGTTACATTGTGACGTTTGGTAGCACATGAAGTGTTCCTCCAGTAAACGGGAGTTGCATAATCTCATAGTCATAGGAACATGTATAAGTCATGAAGAAAGCAATAGCAACATACTAAACGATCAAATGCTAAGCTAACGGAATGGGTCAAGTCAATCACATCATTCTCTAATGATGTGATCCCGTTAATCATATGACAACTCATGTCTATGGCTAGGAAACTTAACCATCTTTGATTCAACGAGCTAGTCAAGTAGAGGCATACTAGTGACATTCTGTTTGTCTATGCATTCACACATGTATCATGTTTCCGATTAATACAATTCTAGCATGAATAATAAACATTTATCATGAAATAAGGAAATAAATAATAACTTTATTATTGCCTCTAGGGCGTATTTCCTTCAGTCTCCCACTTGCACTAGAGTCAATAATCTAGTTCACATCACCATGTGATTTAACACCAATAGTTCACATCATCATGTGATTAACACCCAAAGGGTTTACTAGAGTCAATAATCTAGTTCACATCGCTATGTGATTAACACCCAAAGAGTACTAAGGTGTGATCATGTTTTGCTTGTGAGAGAAGTTTAGTCAACGGATCTGCCACATTCAGATCCATATCTATTTTGCAAATTTCTATTTCAACAATGCTCTGCACGGAGCTACTCTAGCTAATTGCTCCCACTTTCAATATGCATCCAGATTGAGACTTAGAGTCATCTAGATCAGTGTCAAAATTTGCATCGACGTAACCCTTTACGACGAACCTTTTGTCACCTCCATAATCGAGAAACATATTCTTATTCCACTAAGGATAATTTTGACTGCTGTCTAGTGATCTACTCCTAGATCACTATTGTACTCCCTTGCCAAACTCAGTGTAGGGTATACAATAGGTTTGGTACACAGCATGGCATACTTTATAGAACCTATGGCTGAGGCATAGGGAATGACTTTCATTCTCTCTCTATCTTCTGTCGTGGTCGGGCTTTGAGTCTTACTCAACTTCACACCTTGCAACATAGGCAAGAACTCCTTCTTTGACTGTTCCATTTTGAACTACTTCAAAATCTTGTTAAGGTATGTACTCATTGAAAAACTTATCAAGCATCTTGATCTATCTCTATAGATCTTGTTGCTCAATGTAAGCAGCTTCACCGAGGTCTTTCTTTGTAAACTCCTTTCAAATACTCCTCTATGCTTTCTAGAAAATTTCTACATTATTTCCGATCAACAACATGTCATTCACATATACTTATCAGAAATTATGTAGTGCTCCCACTCACTTTCTTGTAAATACAGGCTTCACCGCAAGTCTGTATAAAACTATATGCTTTGATCAACTCATCAAAGCGTATATTCCAACTCCGAGATGCTTGCACCAGTCCATAGATGGATCACTGGAGCTTGCACATTTTGTTAGCACCTTTAGGATCGACAAAACCTTCTGGTTACATCATATACAACTCGTCTTTAAGAAATCCGTTAAGGAATGTAGTTTTGACATCCATTTGCCAGATTTTGTAAAATGTGACAATTTGCTAACATGATTCGGACAGACTTAAGCATCGCTACGAGTGAGAAAATCTCATCGTAGTCAACACCTTGAACTTTGTCAAAACCTTTTTTGACAAGTCTGGCTTTGTAGATAGTAACACTACTATCAGCGTCCGTCTTCCCCTTGAAGATCCAATTATTTTCTATGTCTTGCCGACCATCGGGTAAGTCAACCAAAGTCCACACTTTGTTCTCATACATGGTTCCCATCTCAGATTTCATGGCCTCAAACCATTTTGTGGAATCTGGGCTCATCATCGCTTCCTCATAGTTCGTAGGTTCGTCATGGTCAAGTAACATGACCTCCAGAACAGGATTACCATACCACTCTGGTGCGGATCTTACTCTGGTTGACCTACGAGGTTTGGTAGTAACTTGATCTGAAGTTACATAATCATCATCATTAGCTTCCTCACTAATTGGTGTAGGAGTCACAGGAACAAATTTCTGTGATTAACTACTTTCCAATAAGGGAGCAGGTACAATTACCTCATCAAGTTCTACTTTCCTCCCACTCACTTCTTTCGAGAGAAACTCCTTCTCTAGAAAGGATCCATTCTTAGCAACGAATGTCTTGCCTTCGGATCTGTGATAGAAGGTGTACCCAACTGTCTCCTTTGGGTATCCTATGAAGACACATTTCTCCGATTTGGGTTTGAGATTATCAGGATGAAACTTTTTCACATAAGCATCGCAACCCTAAACTTTAAGAAACGACAACTTTGGTTTCTTGCCAAACCACAGTTCATATGGTGTTGTCTCAACGGATTTAGATGGTGCCCTACTTAACGTGAATGCAGCTGTTGTTGGGGAACGTAGCAGAAATTCAAAATTTTCCTACGTGTCACCAAGATCTATCTATGGAGAAACTAGCAACGAGGGAAGGAGAGTGCATCTACATACCCTTGTAGATCGCTAAGCGGAAGCGTTCATGAGAACGGGGTTGAAGAAGTCGTACTCGTCGTGATCCAAATCACCGGAGATCCGAGTGCCGAACGGACGGCACCTCCGCGTTCAACACACGTACAGCCCGGTGACGTCTCCCATGCCTTGATCCAGCAAGGAGAGAGAGAGAGGTTGAGGAAGACTCCATCCAGCAGCAGCACAACAGCGTGGTGGTGATGGAGGAGCGTGGCAATCCAGCAGGCTTCGCCAAGCACCAAGGGAGAGGAGGAGGAGAAGAACTTGGGAGAGAGGGAGGGCTGCACCAAAGGCAAAAGGTGTGTTTGAGAGGCCCTCCTACCCCACTATATATAGGGATCCCAAGGGGGTGCGCCAGCCCCTAGGAGATCCAATCTCCAAGGGCGGCTGGGAGGAGTCCTTCCCCAAGGCACCTAGGAGGTGCCTTCCTTATGGGAATCTTCCTTTAGGGTTTCCCCTTCACCCTAGGCGCATGGGCCCTAGGGGAAGTGGCGCCCAGCCCACTTTGGGCTGGATCCTTCTCACCTCAGCCCATGGGACCCTCCGGGATAGGTGGCCCCACCCGGTGGACCCTCGGGACCCTTCCGGTGGTCCCAGACAATACCGATGACCCCGAAACTTGTCCCGATGGCCGAAACAGGACTTCCTATATATGAATCTTTACCTCCGGACCATTCCGGAACTCCTCGTGACGTCCGGGATCTCATCCGGGACTCCGAACAACATTCGGTAACCACATATAAACTTCCTTTATAACCCTAGCGTCATCGAACCTTAAGTGTGTAGACCCTACGGGTTCGGAGACATGTAGACATGACCGAGACGTTCTCCGGTCAATAACCAACAGCGGGATCTGGATACCCATGTTGGCTCCCACATGTTCCACGATGATCTCATCGGATGAACCACGATGTCAAGGACTCAATCGATCCCGTATACAATTCCCTTTGTCTAGCGGTATTGTACTTGCCCGAGATTCGATCGTCGGTATCCCGATACCTTGTTCAATCTCGTTATCGGCAAGTCTCTTTACTCGTTCCGTAACACATCATCCCGTGATCAACCCCTTGGTCACATTGTGCACATTATGATGATGTCCTACCGAGTGGGCCCAGAGATACCTCTCCGTCAACATGGAGTGACAAATCCCAGTCTCGATTCGTGCCAACCCAACAGACACTTTCGGAGATACCTGAAATGCACCTTTATAGCCACCCAGTTACGTTGTGACATTTGGTACACCCAAAGCATTCCTACGGTATCCGGAAGTTGCACAATCTCATGGTCTAAGGAAATGATACTTGACATTAGAAAAGCTTTAGCATACGAACTACGATCTTTGTGCTATGCTTAGGATTGGGTCTTGTCCATCACATCATTATCCTAATGATGTGATCCCATTATCAATGACATCCAATGTCCATGGTCAGGAAGCCGTAACCATCTATTGATCAACGAGCTAGCCAATAGAGGCTTGCTAGGGACATGGTGTTGTCTATGTATCCACACGTGTATTTGAGTTTCCTATCAATACAATTATAGCATGGATAATAAACGATTATCATGAACAAGGAAATATAATAATAATAACTAATTTATTATTGCCTCTAGGGCATATTTCCAACAGTCTCCCACTTGCACTAGAGTCAATAATCTAGTTCACATCGTTATGTGATTAAAAGTGATAGGTCACATCGCCATGTGACCAACATCCAAAGAGTCTACTAGTGTCTCAAACTAGTTCACATCATCATGTGATTTAGACTCAATGAGTTACGAGGTTTGATCATGTTTTGCTTGCGGAGAGGTTTTAGTCAACGGGTTTTAGTCAACGGGTGCGAACCTTTCAGATCCGTGTGTGCTTTGCAAATTTTTAGGTCATATTATAAATGCTCCATTTGAAACTATTCCAAATGGTTGCTCCACTATACGTATCCGGTTTGCTACTCAGAGTCACTCGGATAGGTGTTAAAGCTTGCATCGACGTAACCCTTTACGCAAATCTTTATCACCTCCATAATCGAGAAACATGTCCTTATTTACTCCAAGGACAATTTTGACCGCTGTCCAATGATCCATTCCTGGATCATTCTTGTACCCCTGATCGACTCATGGCAAGGCACACTTCCGTGCGGTACACAAAGATAGCATACATCAGAGACCCTATGTCTAAGGCATAGGGACGATCTTCGCCCTTTCTCTACGTTCTGCCGTGGTCGAGCTTTAAGTCTTAACTTCATACCTTACAATTCAGCTAAGAACTCCTTCTTTGGTGATCCATCTTGAACACCTTCAAGATCATGTCAAGGTACATGCTCATTTGAAAGTATTATTAAACATTTTGATCTATATTATAGATCTTGATGCTTATTGTTCAAGTAGGCTAATCCAGGTTTTCTATTGAAAAACATCTTTCAAATAACCCTATATGCTTTCCAGAAATTCTACATCATTTACGATCATCAATATGTCAACAACATATACTCATCAGAAATTCTATAGTGCTCCCACTCACTTCTTTGGAAATACAAGTTTCTCATAAACTTTGTATAAACCCAAAATCTTTGATCATCTCATCAAAGCACACATTCCAACTCCGAGATGCTTACTCCAGTCCTTAGAAAGGATCGCTGGAGCTAGCATACCTTTTTAGCATCCTTAGGATCGACAAAACCTTTTTGATTGTATCACATACAACCTTTCCTTACGTAAACTGATAAGGAAACCTGTCTTGACATCCATCTGCCTGATTTCATAAATGCAGCTAATGCTAACATGATTCCGACGGACTTAAGCATCGCTACGGATGAGAAAATCTCATCGTAGTCAACTCCTTGAACTTGTGAAAAACTTTTCGCCACAAGTCGAGCTTCATAGACGGTGACATTACCGTCCACATCCGTCTTCTTCTTAAAGATCCATTCATCTCAATGGCTTGCCGATCATCGGGAAAGTTCACCAAAGTCCATGCTTTGTTCTGATATATGGATACTATCTCGGATTTCATGGCCTCTAACCATTTGTCGGAATTTGGGCCCACCATTGCTTCTCCATAGCTCGTAGGTTCATTGTTGTCTAGCAACATGACCTTCAAGACAGGATTGCGTACCACTCAGAAGTAGTACGCATCCTTGTCACCCTACGAGGTACGTCGCTGACTTGATCCAAACTTCATGATCACTATCATAAGCTTCTACTTCAATTGGTGTAGGTGCCACGGGAACAACTTCCTCGTGCCCTGCTACACACTAGTTGAAGTGATGGTTCAATAACCTCATCAAGTCTCCACCATCCTCCCACTCAACTTTTCGAGACGAACTTTTCCTCGAGAAAGGACCCGATTCAAGAAACAATCCCTATTGCTTTCGGATCTGAATTAGGAGGTATACCCAACTGTTTTTGGGTGTCCTATGAAGATGCATTTTATCCGCTTTGGGTTCGAGCTTATCAACCTGAAACTTTTTTCACATAAGCGTCGCGGCCCCAAACCTTTAAGAAATGACAGCTTAGGTTTCTCTAAACCATAGTTCATACGGTGTCATCTTAACGGAATTACGTGGTACCTTATTAAAGTGAGTGCGGTTGTCTCTAATGCCTAACCCATTAATGATAGTGGTAATTCGATAAGAGACATCATGGTACGCACCATATCCAATAGGGTGCAACTATGATGTTCGGACACACCATCACACTATGGTGTTCCAGCGGTATTAGTTGTGAAACAATTTCCACAATGTCTCAATTGTGTACCAAACTGGCAACTCAGATATTCATCTCTATGATCACATCACAGACATTTTATCCTCTTGTCACGAAGATCTTAAACTTCACTCTGAAATTACTTGAACCATTCAATAATTCAGACTGGTGTTTTCATCAAGTAAATATACTCAACATCTGCTCGAATCATCTGTGAAGTAAGAACATAACGATATTCACTGCATGCCTCAGCACTCATTGGACTGCACATATCAAAATGTGTTACTTCCAACAAGTTGCTATCTTGTTCCATCTTATCAAAACCGAGGCTTTTCACCATCTTGTCCATGTGGTATGATTTGCATATCTCAAGTGATTCAAAATCAAGTGAGTCTAAACGATCCATCTGCATGGAGTTTCATCATGCGTATACACCAATGCATATGGTTTGCATGTCTCAAACTTTTCAAAACGAGTGAGTCCAAAGATCCATCAACATGGAGCTTCTTCATGCGTTTTACACCAATATGACTTACATGGCAGTGCCACAAGTAAGTGGTACTATCATTACTATCTTATACTTTTGGCATGAAAATGTGTATCACTACGATCGAGATTCAATAAACCATTTATTTAGGTGCAAGACCATCAAGGTATTATTCAAATAAATAGAGTAACCATTATTCTCCTTAAATGAATAACCGTATTGCGATAGACATAATCCAATCATGTCTATGCTCAACGCAAACACCAAATGATAATTATTCTGGTTTAATACTAATCTTGATGGTAGAGGGAGCGTGCGATGTTTGATCACGTCAAAATTGGAAACACTTCCAACACATATCGTCAGCTCACCTTTAGCTAGTCTCCGTTTATTCCGTAGCCTTTTATTTCGATTTACTAACACTTAGCAACCGAACCGGTATCTTAATACCCTGGTGCTACTAGGAGTACTAGTAAAGTACACATTAACATAATGTATATCCAATATACTTCTATCGACCTTGCCAGCCTTCTTATCTACCAAGTATCTAGGGTAATGCTGCTCCGGTGGCTGTTCCCCTTATTACGTAAGCACTTAGTCTCGGGTTTGGGTTCAACCTTGGGTTTCTTCACTAGAGCAGCAGCTGATTTGCCGTTTCATGAAGTATCCCTTCTTGCCCTTGCCCTTCTTGAAACTAGTGGTTTCACCAACCATCAACAATTGATGCTCCTTCTTGACTTCTACTTTCGTGATGTCAAACAACGCGAATACCTCAAGGATCATCATCTCTATCCTTGATATGTTATAGTTCATCACGAAGCTCTAGCAGCTTGGTGGCAATGACTTTGGAGAAACATCACTATCTCATCCGGAAGATCAACTCCCACTCGATTCAAGTGATTGTTGTGCTCAGACAATCTGAGCACAAGCTCAACGATTGAGCTTTTCTCCCTTAGTTTGCAGGCTAAGAAAACTCGTCGGAGGTCTCATACCTCTTGACGTGGGCACGAGCCTGAAATCCCAATTTCAGCCCTCGAAACATCTCATATGTTCCGCGATGTTTCGAAAACGTCTTTGGTGCCTCTACTCTAAACCGTTCAACTGAACTATCACGTAGTTATCAAAACGTGTATGTTCGATGTTCGCAACATCCACAGACGACGTTTGGGGTTCAGCACACTGAACGGTGCATTAAGGACATAAGCTATTTACTGTCCGCATAATCGCTACTGTCAACTTTCAACTATATTTTCTCTAGGAACATATCTAAACAGTGGAACTAAAGCGCGAGCTTTACGACATAATTTGCAAAAGGTCTTTTGACTATGTTCAAGATAATTAAGTTCATCTTATGAACTCCCACTCGATAGACATCCCTCCGGTCATCTAAGTGATTACATGATCCGAGTCAACTAAGCCGTGGTCCGATCATCACGTGAGACGGACTAGTCAACATCGGTGAACATCTTCATGTTGATCGTATCTACCATACGACTCATGCTCGACCTTTCGGTCTCTGTGTTCCCGAGGCCATGTCTGTACATGCTAGGCTCGTCAAGTTAACCCCAAGTGCTTTTGCTGTAAATCTGTCTTACACCCGTTGTATGTGAACGTAAGAATCCATCACACCCGATCATCACGTGGTGCTTAGAAGCGATTTAACTGTAGCAACGGTGCACAAATGTGGGAGAACACTTCTTGAAATTTGTGTAAGGGATCATCTTATTTACTACCGTCGTTCTAAGTAAACAAGATGCATAAACATAATAAACATCACATGCAATTATATAGTAGTGACATGATATGGCCAATATGATATTGCTCCTTTTGATCTCCATCTTCGGGGCTCCATGATCATCATTGTCACCGCATGACACCATGATCTCCATCATCATGATCTCCATCATCGTGTCTCCATGAAGTTGTCTCGCCAACTTATTACTTCTACTACTATGGCTACGGTTAGCAATAAAGTAAAGTAATTACATGGCGTTGTTCAATGACACGCAGGTCATACAATAAATAAAGACAACTCCTATGGCTCCTGCCGGTTGTCATACTCATCGACATGCAAGTCGTGAATCCTATTACAAGAACATGATCAATCTCATACATCACATATCATTCATCACATTCTTCTTGGCCATATCACATCACATAGCATACCCTGCAAAAACAAGTTAGACGTCCTCTAATAGTTGTTTGCATGTTTTACGTGGCTGCTTTGGGTTTCTAGCAAGAACGTTTCTTACCTACGCAAAACCACAACGTGATATGCCAATTGCTATTTACCCTTCATAAGGACCCTTTTCATCGAATCCGTTCGACTAAAGTGGGAGGCGGCACCGCTAGCCACCTTATGCACCAAGTGCATGTCAGTCGGTGGAACCTGTGTCACGTAAGAGTACGTGTAATGTCGGTCCGGGCAGCTTCATCCCACAATACCGTCGAAAAAATATTGGACTAGTAACGGTAAGCATATTGAACAAAATCAACGCCCACAACTACTTTGTGTTCTACTCGTGCAAAGAATCTACGCAATAGACCTAGCTCATGTTGCCACTGTTGGGGAACGTAGCAGAAATTCAAAATTTTCCTACGTGTCACCAAGATCTATCTATGGAGAAACTAGCAACGAGGGCAGGAGAGTGCATCTACATACCCTTGTATATCGCTAAGCGGAAGCGTTCATGAGAACGGGGTTGAAGGAGTCGTACTCGTCGTGATCCAAATCACCGGAGATCCGAGTGCCGAACGGACGACACCTCCGCGTTCAACACACGTGCAGCCCGGTGACGTCTCCCATGCCTTGATCCAGCAAGGAAAGAGGGAGAGGTTGAGGAAGACTCCATCCAGCAGCAGCACAACGGCATGGTGGTGATGGAGGAGCGTGGCAATCCTGCAGGGCTTCGCCAAGCACCAAGGGAGAGGAGGAGGAGAAGAACTTGGGAGAGAGGGAGGGCTGCACCAAAGGCAAAAGGTGTGTTTGAGAGGCCCTCCTACCCCACTATATATAGGGATCCCAAGGGGGTGCGCCAGCCCCTAGGAGATCCAATCTCCAAGGGCGGCCGGGAGGAGTCCTTCCCCAAGGCACCTAGGAGGTGCCTTCCCTTATGGGAATCTTCCTTTAGGGTTTCCCCTTCACCCTAGGCGCATGGGCCCTAGGGGAAGTGGCGCCCAGCCCACTTTGGGCTGGATCCTTCTCACCTCAGCCCATGGGACCCTCCGGGATAGGTGGCCCCACCCGGTGGACCTCGGGACCCTTCCGGTGGTCCCAGACAATACCGATGACCTCAAACTTGTCCCGATGGTCAAACAGGACTTCCTATATATAAATCTTTACCTCCGGACCATTCCGGAACTCCTCGTGACGTCCGGGATCTCATCCGGACTCAACAACATTCGCAACCACATATAAACTTCCTTTATAACCCTAGCGTCATCGAACCATAAGTGTGTAGACCCTACGGGTTCGGGAGACATGTAGACATGACCGAGACGTTCTCCGGTCAATAACCAACAGCGGGATCTGGATACCCATGTTGGCTCCCACATGTTCCACGATGATCTCATCGGATGAACCACGATGTCAAGGACTCAATCGATCCCGTATACAATTCCCTTTGTCTAGCGGTATTGTACTTGCCCGAGATTCGATCGTCGGTATCCCGATACCTTGTTCAATCTCATTACCGCAAGTCTCTTTACTCGTTCCGTAACACATCATCCCGTGATCAACCCCTTGGTCACATTGTGCACATTATGATGATGTCCTACCGAGTGGGCCCAGAGATACCTCTCCGTCAACACGGAGTGACAAATCCGATCTCGATTCATGCCAACCCAACAGAGACACTTTCGGAGATACCTGTAATGCACCTTTATAGCCACCCAGTTACGTTGTGACGTTTGGTACACCCAAAGCATTCCTACGGTATCCGGAAGTTGCACAATCTCATGGTCTAAGGAAATGATACTTGACATTAGAAAAGCTTTAGCATACTTAACCACGATCTTTGTGCTATGCTTAGGATTGTCTTGTCCATCACATCATTCTCCTAATGATGTGATCCCGTTATCAATGACATCCAATGTCCATGGTCGAAACCGTAACCATCTATTGATCAACGAGCTAGCCAATAGAGGCTTGCTAAGGACATGGTGTTGTCTATGTATCCACACATGTATTTGAGTTTCCTATCAATACAATTATAGCATGGATAATAAACGATTATCATGAACAAGGAAATATAATAATAATAACTAATTTATTATTGCCTCTAGGGCATATTTCCAACAGCTGTCTCTAATGTATAACCCCAAAAAGATTGGTAAATCGGTAAGAGACATCATAGATTGCACCATATTTAATAAAGTACGGTTATGACGTTCGGACACACTACAAGAAAGATGTTAATGCATGACGGATTTCTGATGACGTTCTCGAAAACTGTCATGGATGGACTGCTACAGCCTCGCAGGCCCGCTCAAGCCCGACTAACTGTCCCGCGTATAAAATGCTAACCCTAAACCTGCTCGGCCACTCCTCCCTCCCTTCCCCCTGCGCAGCCAGCCCCCAATCTCTCTCCCACGCAACTCCTTGCGACTCCACGCCGCCGCCCGATTCAGGCGACTTACATCGGCTATGGCGGCGCCAAGACACCTCCATCTTCCCTCGCCCGCTCTTTCCTCCCCTTGGTTAGATTCACCAGGCCCGCCACCAACGCCGCTCTCAACCCATCTTCTTAGCTAGGGTTTCGCCGCCGGTGTGGCTCCGTGATTCTCTCCATCCCCGCCACTGGGATGGTGCTCCTCGAACAGGGCGCGGGAGGCCCTCCTCCCGTAGGGATGTCGGCGGCGCTTGCAGCGGCTGTTCGGGATGAGCGTGGGCGCGACAGCCTCGTCCCGGTCGACGATGGCGGCGGCGAACGCTGGTGCTCCTTCTCGTGCTCTACCTCCAAGGACGCGCACCGGTACAACTCAGGCACCCCCGTCCCCAAATCCCGTCCACCCATCCAGCGTTGTTCAGCTCATCCTCACGCTCGTGAATTCGACACTTGAAATGTGGACGTGGTGAGCTTCCCTTCTCTCTACCCCCAAATCTGGATGGCACTATTATCTGTTACATACATACATATGGATAAGCTCCTTGGTTTGGTACTTTGGTTCAGTTTGTATTCAGTCTGTATGCGTCTGGATGTGAATGACACTTGCAGTATATGGCCGCTCCTTGGTTGTCCATTTGTATGCGTCCATCAAGATGTAAACGGCCACTCCTTGATTGTTATTTTGAACAAAACTGCCTTTAATTCTTCCTCATCTGAAATGAATCCTTGGAAGCTAGCACTACATGTGCATTGTTGCTGTCGTCTTGTACTACATGGCTTTTTCCAATTTAATTTCAGTCAAGTGTATGTGAATATAATCTCCTTTGATCTGATGTTTTGGTCTGAATATTTACATTTTAATTATCATGTACGTACTAATGCATTCTCAGATTTTTGGTCGGTGTTATCTTCTAAAATAATAGTAAATGCAATCCTTAAATAGAAGTAGAAGAAGCATGTCCATAAACGGAATTGTACATTTTCATTCCTTTGTAGAAGTGTAATAGATTATTTCTTGATAACATAATGTTTTCAATTATAGCTTCATAACAAAGATACAAACTGTAATTTCAACATCTGGTAAATGACATATACAGTGAGTTGGGCGTGTCAAATGTTGATGTACAAACAGAATACATTGGATTAACCATCTACTTTTTAGAACAGTTCGGAACATAGCTCAGTTGCTCACATTAACAAAGATAAATATTAAAACCGATAATGTTTGCAGTGCCAATTGAAGCTGCCATAGACACGAATGAACTCGACAATTGTACTCTTGCATTATATTTAAGGCATAATGTTAAATCCAAATAATAGACCAGCGATGAAACTGAATAAAATTTATGATTGTTATTTTTCATAGTTGAGAGGTAGTCCTTTTATCACATGTGGACATATCTCAATAGATTTTTGAATGCTCTAGGAGCTAGAAATTGATGTTACATTCAGACCTCTTAACACGGCACATATGATTGTCAGACTAATTTCTTTGATCTGGACATTGTAGTCGGCACATCTCCTCGCTCGATCGACGTCGATGCCATTATCCTCGAGAAGAACAGGATGAGATTGAGACCCTTCCATTCTTTCGGTTGTTCTATTCTTGATGTGAATTAGCTAGGAGTTAGATTTTTTTCTATTAAAGGTCTGGACTATTGTGTGGTTTCAGTAAAATTATAACTGCTCGTATATTCGCTCTGCATGCGTAACATCTGAAGCTGGATCATCTCCTTGATATCATGCATCGCCTTTGTTACACAACTAGAGTTGCCATATCTTTGTGGACCATGTCCTGGTATCATTTATCATTCCCTTGAGTTTATGGGCCTTATAATGAATGCTATTTTCTGCTTGCTTGCATTCAGAAATGAAAATAAATTATTTACTGTATTGGATGCTCCTCTCCTCTCTTTGTTCGGTTCTCGCTTTTTTTCCACTTCCGGTTTGACATATTGGAAGAGCAAATTATGTTATATTCTCGGCCCATCTTTTTCTGCTATCTTGCTGCTGCAAGACCTGGGAGTTTTAGTGGCTGATATAATTTTGACAATTTTGCTGCAATATCTTCGCTTTCCCTATTGATTCGGACAATTTTGCTGCTGCAATAGTCTGAAGCCGAATCTCCGTTCTTTTTGTTTGTGCAGGAACTTTGCTCCCATCTAATCTGTTTGGGCTGTCTAAAGGGAAGAGAAGGGACGAGAGCAATGTCTAGTTGGGTTGTGTCAATGGAAGGGAAGAGGGTAATGACATGGAGCAGCTGCAAGGGCATACTGGTCGAGGAGGGTCGACCCCGACACCATGGAAGGTCTCTCTCTCTCTCTCTCTCTCTCTCTCTCTCTCTCTCTCTCTCTCTGTGTGTGTGTGTGTGTGTGTGTGTGTGTGTGTGTGTGTGTGTGTGTTAATGAGCTAACATAATCATGAGCCAATTTAAATAAACATGAACAATTTGTTAGATTCATCAATCTCTTTTCATTCCGTAAGTTGGAGCTTATTAGATGTGAAGAAGATTCAGAAAAATTGTCCCTTTTCATTTGATACTTGTTTGCATTCACACACTCGATGGTCGTGTGAAGAAATTTACATGTGTTTGTCTAATATTGCACGAAAGCCATGTGTTTAAAATGTTTATGCAAGTTGTTGATGCTCTTACTGCTCTAGCCTATGCTGGTCAAGTGGGTTGCTTATAAAATTGGTATGCACAAGTAACACAGATAATAAAATCAATGGGTTTATGATAGAAAAGCTTTTCTGTATATTCCGAATGAATATAAACGATGCATGATCATTTCAAGCTGCACTTCCCTATCAATTATTTCATTTTTATCAAGTATTTTCAAGTTTCATAGTCCACTACATTACAAATTTTTATTTTTCATCTAATCACAAATACATAGCCTAATGTTCAATGAATAAAACTAAGTGTGGGCGATCTCTCAAGGAAACTATATCATATTCTTTGTTGAAAGTTTCCATGCCATTTGAAGTTCACTTGGCAAGCAAGTATCGTTTACTATTTTCAGCCCTTTGAGATGTAGTTGCAACATAAACATTGCCGCTTCTCGTCGACCCGGATGACATAAACTTCAAATGTTCATCATTAACAAGTTTACACATCATGGGGGATATTGTTTGTTAGTGATATGCCATTTCGTTGGCAGGTTTATACGGCCTCAACTCTGCTGTTATATTACTTGGAGTTACGTGATGTGTATTTTGTCACTGTCATTTGAGTTTCATTTGACACACTTTTCTTTGGATCAATTTTAAGAAACCACATGTTTACTCTTGTTTTATAGTAGATACAATGTTATTCTCATTTGTAGGCACTATAAGATTTAGGAATTCTGGAAAATATGTAATCATTTTTTATTTTTGTTGCAATTCTCTTATTTCTATTGTCCATTCATATCTGCAAATATCTAATATTCTTGTAAATATGGTAGGTAAGATTGGATAGGGTGCTACTTGGTGCTGCCCATCACAATCAGCCACAGGATGATAGTTGCCATCAAGAGCGTCAACAAAGAAGAGCACGAATAACAACACCCTCAATAGTTTATATGTTACGATGTAAAATGGATTGTACTGGTTCATAACTTTGTTGTGTGATATATATTCTCAATATATGTTGAATATTATTATTTTGTATAGGATTTTTGGATTGCTATGTTGTAGATACGCATGATGGATGTGATAAACTTTGTAATGTTTCACACCTTGTAAATATTTTTTGGCCGCCAAAATTGGCATTAGGATTTGTGTAATGCATTATGTATAAAACATACCGGGTCAAATTTCGGCCAAAAGAAATGGGCTAATGGTCTCAACCAAATATAAATTGTCCTTTAAATTTAGCCTAAATCCATGATGAATTTTGTGACGAAAAATAGTATCCACATAGGTAGCCACATCATTCGAATTAGTCAACTGAAAATCCTACGTGGCGTTAGTCCATGACGGATTGTTCCGTCACAAAGACTTGGGCCTGGGCGGGCCTAGGGCAGATCCATGACGGCCAAGATCCGTCATGACTGGTACGGTACCAAATTATGACGCGATATACATGACGGATTTCAAATCCGTCAAGGATGGACACCCATGACAGTTTTTCGTTTATCTGTGACGGACTAGATCCGTCACGTATTAACAGATATCTTGTAGTGACACACCATTATGCCCATCTTCTACTATATGAGGTCTTTCATCAAGAAATAAATCAGAAGCAACCTTTCGGGACGAAACTCTGCCGCCATGAGGAAGAACCTTGGCGGAACTAATCTTGGGCTCCGGCAGAGCCGTTCTGCCGGGGACACTTCCCTCCGGGAGGGGGAAATCATCGCCATCGTCATCACCAACGCTCCTCTCATCGGGAGAGGGAAATCTCCATCAACATCTTCACCAGCACCATCTCCTCTCAAAACCCTTGTTCATCTCTTGTATCCAATTCTTGTCTCCAAGTCCGGGATTGGTACTAGTAGGTTTCTAGTAGTGTTGATTACTCTTTGTAGTTGATGCTAGTGGGTTTATTTGGTGGAAGATCATATGTTCAGATACTTTATGCATATTAATACCCCTCTGATTATGAACATGAATATGTTTTGTGAGTAGTTACGTTTGTTCCCGAGGACATGGCAGAAGTCTTGCTATTAGTAGTCATGTGAATTTGGTATTCGTTCGATATTTTGATGAGATGTATGTTGTCTAGCCTCTAGTGGTGTTATGTGAATGTCGACTACATAACACTTCACAATTATTTGGGCCTAGAGGAAGGCATTGGGAAGTAATAATTAGATGATGGGTTGCTAGAGTGACAGAACTTAAACCCTAGTTTATGCGTTGTTTCGTAAGGGCTGATTTGGATCCATATGTTTCATGCTATGGTTAGGTTTACCTTAATACTTTTGTTGTAGTTGCGGATGCTTGCAATAGAGGTTAATCATAAGTGGGATGCTTGTTCAAGTAAGAACAGCACCCAAGCACCGGTCCACCCACATATCAAATTATCAAAGTACCGAACGCGAATCATATGAACGTGATGAAAACTAGCTTGACGATATTCCCATGTGTACTCGGGAGCGCTTTTCCTATTATAAGAGTTTGTCCCGCTTGTCCTTTGCTACAAATAGGATTGGGCCACCTTGCTGCACTTTATTTACTTTTGTTACTTGTTGCTCGTTACAAATTATCCTATCACAAAACTATCTGTTACCACTTATTTCAAGATTTGCAGAGAATACCTTGTTGAAAACCGCTTATCATTTCCTTCTGCTCCTCGTTGGGTTCGACACTCTTACATATCGAAAGGACTATGATAGATCCCCTATACTTGTGGGTCATCAAGACTCTTTTCTGGCGCCGTTGCCGGGGAGTGAAGCACCTCTGGTAGGTGGAATTTGGTAAGGAAAAATTTTATAGTGTGCTGAAATTTACTGTCACTTGTTACTATGGAAAGTAATCCTCTGAGGGGCTTGTTCGGGGTATCTTCACCCCGACCAGTAGAGCAAAGAGTTGCTCCTCAGCATAATGAACCTACTGAAAATGAATATGAAAATGTTCTCTTTGAATTTCCTTCGGGTATGATGGAAAAACTGCTAGCTAATCCTTTTGTAGGAGATGGAACAAAGCATCCCGATGAGCACCTAATATATGTGATGAAGTTTGTGGACTATTTAAGCTTGCAGGTATACCCGATGATGTTGTTCAGAAGAAGGTCTTCCCTTTATCTTTGAAGGGAGATGCATTGACAAGGTATAGGCTATGTGTTGATACGAGATCATGGAACTATAGAAGATTGAAATTGGAATTCCATCAAAAGTATTATCCTATGCATCTTGTTCATCGTGATCGCAATTATATATATAATTTTGACAATTTTGCTGCAATATCTTCAGTTTCCCTATTGATTCGGACAATTTTGCTGCTGCAATAGTCTGAAGCCGAATCTCCGTTCTTTTTGTTTGTGCAGGAACTTTGCTCCCATCTAATCTGTTTGGGCTGTCTAAAGGGAAGAGAAGGGACGAGAGCAATGTCTAGTTGGGTTGTGTCAATGGAAGGGAAGAGGGTAATGACATGGAGCAGCTGTATAAGCATACTGGTCGAGGAGGGTCGACCCCGACACCATGGAAGGTCTCTCTCTCTCTCTCTCTCTCTCTCTCTCTCTCTCTCTCTCTCTCTCTGTGTGTGTGTGTGTGTGTGTGTGTGTGTGTGTGTGTGTGTGTGTTAATGAGCTAACATAATCATGAGCCAATTTAAATAAACATGAACAATTTGTTAGATTCATCAATCTCTTTTCATTCCGTAAGTTGGAGCTTATTAGATGTGAAGAAGATTCGGAAAAATTGTCCCTTTTCATTTGATACTTGTTTGCATTCACACACTCGATGGTCGTGTGAAGAAATTTACATGTGTTTGTCTAATATTGCCTGAAAGCCATGTGTTTAAAATGTTTATGCAAGTTGTTGATGCTCTTCTGCTCTAGCCTATGCTGGTCAAGTGGGTTGCTTATAAAATTGGTATGCATGTATAACACAGATAATAAAAACAATGGGTTTATGATAGAAAAGCTTTTCTCAGATATTCTGAATGAATATAAACGATGCATGATCATTTCAAGCTGCACTTCCCTATCAATTATTTCATTTTTTATCAAGTATTTTCAAGTTTCATAGTCCACTACATTACAAATTTTTATTTTTCATCTAATCACAAATACATAGCCTAATGTTCAATGAATAAAACTAAGTGTGGGCGATCTCTCAAGGAAACTATATCATATTCTTTGTTGAAAGTTTCCATGCCATTTGAAGTTCACTTGGCAAGCAAGTATCGTTTACTATTTTCAGCCCTTTGAGATGTAGTTGCAACATAAACATTGCCGCTTCTCGTCGACCCGGATGACATAAACTTCAAATGTTCATCTGTTAACAAGTTTACACATCATGGGGGGATATTGTTTGTTAGTGATATGCCATTTCGTTGGCAGGTTTATACGGCCTCAACTACTGCTGTTATATTACTTGGAGTTCTGTGATGTGTATTTTGTCACTGTCATTTGAGTTTCATTTGACACACTTTTCTTTGGATCAATTTTAAGAAACCACATGTTTACTCTTGTTTTATAGTAGATACAATGTTATTCTCATTTGTAGGCACTATAAGATTTAGGAATTCTGGAAAATATGTAATCATTTTTATTTTTGTTGCAATTCTCTTATTTCTATTGTCCATTCATATCTGCAAATATCTAATATTCTTGTAAATATGGTAGGTAAGATTGGATAGGGTGCTACTTGGTGCTGCCCATCACAATCAGCCACAGGATGATAGTTGCCATCAAGAGCGCCAACAACAAGAGCCTGAATAACAACACCCTCAATAGTTTATATGTTCTGATGTAAAATGGATTGTACTGGTTCATAACTTTGTTGTGTGATATATATTCTCAATATATGTTGAATATTATTATTTTGTATAGGATTTTTTGGATTGCTATGTTGTAGATACGCATGATGGATGTGATAAACTTTGTAATGTTTCACACCTTGTAAATATTTTTTGGCCGCCAAAATTGGCATTAGGATTTGTGTAATGCATTATGTATAAAACATACCGGGTCAAATTTCGGCCAAAAGAAATGGGCTAATGGTCTCAACCAAATATAAATTGTCCTTTAAATTTAGCCTAAATCCATGATGAATTTTGTGACGAAAAATAGTATCCACATAGGTAGCCACATCATTCGAATTAGTCAACTGAAAATCCTACGTGGTGTTAGTCCATGACGGATTGTTCCGTCACAAAGACTTGGGCCTGGGCGGGCCTAGGGCAGATCCATGACGGCCAAGATCCGTCATGACTGGTACGGTACCAAATTATGACGCGATATACATGACGGATTTCAAATCCGTCAAGGATGGACACCCATGACAGTTTTTCGTTTATCTGTGACGGACTAGATCCGTCACGTATTAACAGATATCTTGTAGTGACACACCATTATGCCCATCTTCTACTATATGAGGTCTTTCATCAAGAAATAAATCAGAAGCAACCTTTCGGGACGAAACTCTGCCGCCATGAGGAAGAACCTTGGCGGAACTAATCTTGGCTCGGCAGAGCCGCTCTGCCGGGACACTTCCCTCCGGGAGGGGGAAATCATCGCCATCGTCATCACCAACGCTCCTCTCATCGGGAGAGGGAAATCTCCATCAACATCTTCACCAGCACCATCTCCTCTCAAAACCCTTGTTCATCTCTTGTATCCAATTCTTGTCTCCAAGTCCGGATTGGTACTAGTAGGTTTCTAGTAGTGTTGATTACTCTTTGTAGTTGATGCTAGTGGGTTTATTTGGTGGAAGATCATATGTTCAGATACTTTATGCATATTAATACCCCTCTGATTATGAACATGAATATGTTTTGTGAGTAGTTACGTTTGTTCCCGAGGACATGGCAGAAGTCTTGCTATTAGTAGTCATGTGAATTTGGTATTCGTTCGATATTTTGATGAGATGTATGTTGTCTAGCCTCTAGTGGTGTTATGTGAATGTCGACTACATAACACTTCACAATTATTTGGGCCTAGAGGAAGGCATTGGGAAGTAATAATTAGATGATGGGTTGCTAGAGTGACAGAACTTAAACCCTAGTTTATGCGTTGCTTCGTAAGGGGCTGATTTGGATCCATATGTTTCATGCTATGGTTAGGTTTACCTTAATACTTTTGTTGTAGTTGCGGATGCTTGCAATAGAGGTTAATCATAAGTGGGATGCTTGTTCAAGTAAGAACAGCACCCAAGCACCGTCCACCCACATATCAAATTATCAAAGTACCGAACGCTAATCATATGAACGTGATGAAAACTAGCTTGACGATATTCCCATGTGTACTCGGGAGCGCTTTTCCTATTATAAGAGTTTGTCCCGCTTGTCCTTTGCTACAAATAGGATTGGGCCACCTTGCTGCACTTTATTTACTTTTGTTACTTGTTGCTCGTTACAAATTATCCTATCACAAAACTATCTGTTACCACTTATTTCAGTACTTGCAGAGAATACCTTGTTGAAAACCGCTTATCATTTCCTTCGCTCCTCGTTGGGTTCGACACTCTTACATATCGAAGGACTATGATAGATCCCCTATACTTGTGGGTCATCAAGACTCTTTTCCGGCGCCGCTGTTGGGAGTGAAGCACCTCCGGTAGGTGGAATTTGGTAAGGAAAAATTTTATAGTGTGCTGAAATTTACTGTCACTTGTTACTATGGAAAGTAATCCTCTGAGGGGCTTGTTCGGGTATCTTCACTCGACCAAAGAGAGCAAAGAGTTGCTCCTCAGCATAATGAACCTACTGAAAATGAATATGAAAATGTTCTCTTTGAATTTCCTTCGGGTATGATGGAAAAACTGCTAGCTAATCCTTTTGTAGGAGATGGAACAAAGCATCCTGATGAGCACCTAATATATGTGATGAAGTTTGTGGACTATTTAAGCTTGCAGGTATACCCGATGATGTTGTTCAGAAGAAGGTCTTCCCTTTATCTTTGAAGGGAGATGCATTGACAAGGTATAGGCTATGTGTTGATACGAGATCATGGAACTATAGAAGATTGAAATTGGAATTCCATCAAAAGTATTATCCTATGCATCTTGTTCATCGTGATCGCAATTATATATATAATTTCTGGCCTCGCGAAGGAGAAAGCATCGCTCAAGCTTGGGGAGGCTTAAATCAATGTTGTATTCATGCCCCAATCATGAGCTCCCAAGAGAAACAATTATTCAAAATCTTTATGCTCGGCTTTCTGAAAACAATCGCACCATGCTCGATACTTCTTGTGCTGGCTCTTTTATGATGAAGACTATTGAATCTAAATGGGATTTATTGGATAGAATTAAACGCAACTCTGAAGATTGGGATCTCTATGAAGGTAAGGAGTCAGGTATGATACCTAAGTTTGATTGTGTTAAATCTTTTATGGATACTGATATTATCCGTAAGTTTAGCACTAAATATGGACTTGACTCTGAAATAGTAGCTTCTTTCTGTGAATCTTTTGCTACTTATGTTTATCTCCCAAAGGAGAAGTGGTTTAAATATCATCCTCCCATAGAAGTAAACGTAGTTGCACCTATTAAAGTTGAAGAAAATATTGTCACTTATAATGATCATATCGTTCCTACTTCTTATGTTGAGAAACCACCCTTCCCTGTTAGAATAAAGGATCATGCTAAAGCTTCAATTGTTGTTCGTAAAAGTAATATTAGAACTTATACACCTCCTGAGCAAGTTAAAGTAGAACCTAATATTGCTATTGTTAAAGATCTCTTGGCTGATAATATTGATGGGCATGTTATTCAATTCTGTGGTGAGACTACTAGAATTGCTAAACCTGGCGCTAAAGATAAACATAGACATGTGGTAGGCGTGCCTGTTATTTCTGTTAAAATAGGAGATCATTGTTATCATGGCTTATGTGATATAGGTGCTAGTGCTAGTGTTATACCTTATACTTTGTATGAATAAATTAAGCATGAAATTGCACCTGCTGAGATAGAAGGTATTGATGTTACAATTAAACTTGACAATAGAGATACTATATCAGCTGTGGGAATTGTTAGAGATGTTGAAGTCTTGTGTGGGAAAACTAAATATCCTACTGATTTTCTTGTTCTTAGTTCCCCACAAGATAGCTTTTGTCCCATTATATTTGGTAGACCCTTCTTGAATACTGTCAATGCTAAGATAAATTGCGAAAAGAATGTTGTTACTGTTTGCTTGGATTATATGATTCATGAGTTTAATTTCTCTAAATTTAGTAAACAACACCGTGAAGAAGAATTGCCTAGTAAGGATGAAATTATTGGTCTCGCTTCTATTGCCGCATTCTCCTAGTGATCCTCTAGTAAATTATTTGCTAGACCATGAAAATGATATGTTTATGAATGAAAGAATGGAAATAGATGAAGTATTCTTTAAACAGGAACCTATTCTGGAACATAATTTGCCTGTTGAAATCCTAGGGGACCCTCCTCCACCCAAGGGTGATCCCGTGTTTGATCTTAAACCGTTGCCCGATAATCTTAAATATGCTTATCTTGATGAAAAGAAAATATATCATGTTATTATTAGTGCTAACCTTTCAGAGCATGAAGAAGAGAGATTATTGAAAACTCTGAAGAAGCACCGTGCTGCTATTGGGTATACTCTTGATGATCTTAAGGGCATTAGTCCCACTCTATGTCAACACAAAATAAATTTGGTAGAAGATGCCAAACCGGTTTGTGATCATCAACGAAGGTTGAATCCTGAGATGAAAGAAGTGGTAAGAAAAGAAATACTAAAGCTTTTGGAGGCAGGTATAATTTATCCCGTTCCTGATAGTCAGTGGGAAGTCCTGTTCATTGTGTCCCTAAGAAGGGAGGTGTTACTGTTGTTCCTAATGATAAAGATGAATTGATTCCGCAAAGAATTATTACAGGTTATAGGATGGTAATTGATTTCCGAAAATTAAATAAAGCTACTAAGAAAGATCATTACCCCTTACCTTCTATTGATCAAATGCTAGAAAGATTATGCAAACATACACATTATTGCTTTCTAGATGGTTATTCTGGTTTCTCTCAAATACCAAAGGTCGGCTAAGGATCAATCAAAGACTACTTTTACATGCCCTTTTGGTACTTTTGCTTGTAGACGTATGCCCTTTGGTTTATGTAATGCACCTGCTACCTTTCAAAGATGCATGATGGCTATATTCTCTGACTTTTGTGAAAAGATTTGTGAGGTTTTCATGGACCACTTTTCCGTCTATGGATCCTCTTTTGATGATTGCTTGAGCAATCTTGATCGAGTTTAGCAGAGATGTGAAGAAACTAATCTTGTCTTGAATTGGGAAAAGTGCCACTTTATGGTTAATGAAGGTACTGTCTTGGGGCATAAAGTTTCTGAAAGAGGTATTGAAGTTGATAAAGCCAAGGTTGATGCTACTGAAAAGATGCCATGTCCCAAGGAAATTAAAGGTATAAGAAGTTTCCTGGGTCACGCCGGATTTCATAGGAGGTCCATTAAGGACTTATCAAAAATTTCTAGGCCTCTGAATAATTTATTACAAAAAGATATACCATTTGTATTTGCTGATGATTGTGTAGTAGCATTTGAAATACTTAAGAAAGCATTGATCTCTGCACCTATTGTCCAGCCACCTGATTGGAATTTACCCTTTGAAATTATGTGTGATGCTAGTGATTATGCTGTAGGTGTTGTACTAGGGCAAAGAGTTGATAAGAAATTAAATGTTATCCATTATGCTAGTAAAACTTTAGACAATGCTCAAAGAAACTATGCTACTACTGAAAAAGAATTCTTAGCAGTTGTATTTGCTTGTGATAAGTTCAGACCTTATATTGTTGACTCTAAAGTAACTATTCACACTGATCCTGCTGCTATTAAATATCTGATGGAAAAGAAAGATGCTAAACCTAGACTTATTAGATGGGTTCTCCTGCTACAAGAATATGATTTGCATATTGTTGATAGAAAGGGAGCTGAGAACCCCGTTGCAGACAACTTGTCTAGGTTAGAAAATGTTCTTGATGACCCGCTACCTATTGATGATAGCTTTCCTGATGAGCAATTAAGTGTCATAAGTACTTCTCGTAGTACTCCATGGTATGTAGATTATGCTAATTACATTGTTGCTAAATTTATACCACCTAGTTTCAGATACCAGCGAAAGAAAAACTTTTTTCTATGATTTGAGACATTACTTTTGGGATGACCCACATCTTTATAAAGAAGGAGTAGATGGTGTTATTAGACGTTGTGTACCTGAGCATGAACAGGAACAGATCCTATGCAAGTGTCACTCTGAAGCTTATGGAGGACACTGATAACCCACAAGTATAGAGGATCGCAACAGCTTTCGAGGGTAGAGTATTCAACCCAAATTTATTGATTCGACACAAGGGGAGCCAAAGAATATTCTTGAGTATTAGAAGTTGAGTTGTCAATTCAACCACACCGGATAACTTAGTATCCGCAGCAAAGTGTTTAGTAGCAAAAGTGGTATGATAATAAAGGTAACGGTAGCAAAAGTAAAGATAAATGTTTTTGGGTTTTTGTAGTAGTTGTAACAGTAGCAACGGAAAAGTAAATAAGCGAAGAACAATATATGAAAAGCTCGTAGGCAATGGATCAGTGATGGATAATTATGTCGGATGTGATTAATCATGCAGTAGTTATAACATAGGGTGATATAGAACTAGCTCCAGTTCATCAATGTAATGTAGGCATGTATTCCGTAAATAGTAATACGTGCTTATGGAAAAGAACTTGCATGACATCTTTTGTCCTACCCTCCCGTGGCAGCTGGGTCCTAGCGGAAACTAAGGGATATTAAGGCCTCCTTTAAATAGATAACCGGAACAAAGCATTAGCACATAGTGAATACATGAACTCCTCAAACTACGGTCATCACCGAGAAGTATCCCGATTATTGTCACTTCGGGGTTGTCAGATCATAACACATAATAGGTGACTATAGACTTGCAAGATAGGATTAAGAAAACACATATATTCATGAAAACATAATAGGTTGAGATCTGAAATCATGGCACTCGGGCCCTAGTGACAAGCATTAAGCATAGCAAAGTCATAGCAACATCAATCTCAGAACATAGTGGATACTAGGGATCAAACCCTAAAATAATTAACTTGATTACATGGTAAATCTCATCCGACCCATCACCGTCCAGCAAGCCTACGATGGAATTACTCACGCACGGCGGTGAGCATCATGAAATTGGTGATGGACGATGGTTGATGATGACGACGGCGACGAATCCCCCTCTCCGGAGCCCCGAACGGACTCCAGATCAGCCCTCCCGAGAGAGATTAGGGCTTGGCGGCGGCTCCGTGTCGTGAAACGTGATGAAACTTTCTCTCTGATTTTTTTCTCCCCGAGACGGAATACATGGAGTTGGAGTTGAGGTCGGAGGAGGTCCACGGTGCCCACGAGATAGGGGGGGGCGCCCCCCTGTCTCCTGGACAGGACCTGGGCCCTCTGGTGTATTCCTTTCACCCAATAATTCTTATAAATTCCAAAAAGTGACTCCATTGATTTCCAGGTCATTTCGAGAACTTTTCTTTTCTACACATAAAACAACATCATGGTAGTTCTGCTGAAAACAACGTCAGTCTGGGTTAGTTTCATTCAAATCATGCAAGGTAGAGTCCAAAACAAGGGCAAAAGTGTTTGGAAAAGTAGATACATTGGAGACGTATCAACTCCCCCAAGCTTAAACCTTTGCTTGTCCTCAAGCAATTCAGTTTATAAACTGAAAGTGATAAAGAAAAATTTTACAAACTCTGTTTGCTCTTGTTGTTGTAAACATGAAAAGCCAGCATTCAAGTTTCAGCAAATATTATGAACTAACCATACTCACAATAACACATAGGTCTCACAATTACTCATATCAATAACATAATCAGCTAGCGAGCCATAATAATAAAACTCGGATGACAACACTTTCTCAAAATAACCATAACATGATATAACAAAATGGTATCTCGCTAGCCCTTTTCTCGAGACCAAGAAAACATAAATGCAGAGCACCTTTAAAGATCAAGGACAGACTAAATATTGTAATTCATGGTAAAAGAGATCCAATCAAGTCATACCCAATATAAAACCAATAATAATGAATGCAAATGACAGTGTTTCTCAAATGGGTGCTTTTTAATAAGAAGGATGATGACTCAAAATAAAAGTAAATAGATAGGCCCTTCGCAGAGGGAAGCAGGGATTTGTAGAGGTGCCAGAGCTCGATTTTAAAATAGAGATTGAATAACATTTGGAGTGGGATACTTTCGTTGTCAACGCAACAACTATGAGATGGTTGTATCTTCCATACTACATGCATTATAGGCAGTTCCCAAACAGAATAGTAAAGGTTTATACTCCCCCAACCACCAACAAGCAGCAATCCATGGCTTGCTCGAACCAACGAGTGCCTCCAACATACAACAGCCCTGGGGGAGTTTCGTTTAATTATTTTGATTTTCTTTGATCTTTTCGGATCATGGGACTGGGCATCCCGGTTACCTGCCCTTTCTCGTGAATGAGGAGCGGAGTCCACTCCTCTTGAGAATAACCCACCTAGCATGGAAGATATAGGCAGCCCTAGTTGAAACATGAGTTGCTCGAGCATACAAAACATAATTTCATTTGAAGGTTTGGAGTTTGGCACATACAAATTTACTTGGAACGGCAGGTAGATACCGCACGTAGGAAGGTATAGTGGACTCATACGGAACAACTTTGGGGTTTAAGGAGTTTGTATGCACAAGCAGTATTCCCGCTTAGTACAAGTGAAGGCTAGCAAAAGACTGGGAAGCGACCAACTGAGAGAGCTTAACAGTCATAAACATGCATTAAAATTAATTCACACCGAGAACAAGCATGAGTAGGATATAATCTACGATGAACATAAATATCATGAAGGCTATGTTGATTTGATTCAACTACATGCGTGAACATGTGCCAAGTCGAGTCACTTAATTCATTTAAAGGAGGATAACATCCCATCATACCACATCATAATCATTCTAATAGCATGTTGGCACGCAAGGTAAACCACTATAACTCATAGCTAATCAAGCATGGCACAAGCAACTATAATCTATAAATGTCATTGCAAATATGTTTACTTCATAATAGCTGACTCAGGAATGATGAACTCATCATATTTACAAAAACAGAAGAGGTCGAGTTCATACCAGCTTTTCTCATCCCAATAAGTCCATCATATATCGTCATTATTTCCTTTCACTCGCACGACCGAACGATGTGTATAGTAATAAGAGTGCACGTGCATTGGACTAAGCTGGAATCTGCAAGCATTCAACTCAAGAGAGGAGACAAGTAATATGGGCTCTAAATTAAATAAACAATCATGCATATAAGAGCCACTAAGCATTTTCAATATGGTCTTCTCGACCCCCAAAAGAAAGAAAAGAAGATAAAACTATTTACACGGGAAAGCTCCCAACAAGTAAAAAGAAGAACTAGAATTCTTTTTGGGTTTTCATTTTAATTTCTACTACAAGCATGGAAATTAAACTAACTATTTTTTTGGTTTTTTTCTTAAGGTTTATCAAACAGACAAGAAAAAAACTAGAAAAAGAAATTTAAACTAGCATGGATAATACAATGAAAGAGGATGAACACCGACGACTTGTGTGTGAACATGAATGTAACGTCGGTGAGAAATACGTACTCCCCGAAGCTTAGGATTTTGGCCTAAGTTGGTCTAGTACCAAGGACCGCCTGGCTGATATCCGTAGGTGAAACTAGTGTTGTACTGGGATGCAGAGGCAACAGCCTCCTGAGCAGCAGCGTGTTGGCGAGCTGCCTCCATTCCCCTCTCATATTCAGTGGCTTCTTCCCTGGTCACAACATATCTTCCTTTTGCCTGATAATCAAAAAGGTAGGAAGCAGGAAGAGTGACAGGGACGACATTGCGTCTGCCATAGATTAGTCGATAATGGAGGAATTGTTCATTCCTCTCAAGAAAATGATGATGGAACATAGCTTCTTTATCCAAATAAACAAGAGGCAAAATCATATCCCCCACTCCTGGGGCTATATTAAGAAAGTTAGCCACACGGGTTGCATAAATTCCTCCAAATAAATCTCCCTTTCTACTATTATTCTGCAACCTACGTGCAACTATTGCCTCCAAGTTATAACCTTTATAACCTGACACAAAGACTCTTGAGGACACAAAGATCAGAGCACACATGTGACATACTTCCCCATCAAGTTAATGCTTCTACCAATAAAGAGAGCAAAGTAATGTATAGCAGGAAAATGAATGCTCCCTATGGTAGCTTGTGCTACGTCCCTAGATTCTCCTACAGTAATAAGAGCAAGAAAATCTCTAAATTCAGATTTGGGAGGATCATTAATATTACCCCACTGCGGGAGTATGCAAGCAGTTGTAAAATCCTCTAGATCCATGGTATAAGATGTATCATAAATATCAAACATGACACCAGGAGAATTACGCGCATAGTTGTATCTAAACCTCCGCACAAAAGAATCAGTCAACTGATAGTACTGCGGACACTTATCTTGTAAGAAGTCCTCCAGCTCAGCCTTACGCACATATGGGTCAAATTCCTCCTTGAAGCCTGCTTCGACCATAAAATCATCGGATGGCCACTCACAAGCCCGTACATTTGCGTCCCTCGGCAGTTCAACATCTTGCTCATGTATAGCAATCCTTGGCCCTTTCTTTGCCGAGGAACCTCCTTGGTACATCCTTCTAAGCATATTTCTTTTTCTGAAAATTTCTGAAATTTTAGTAACTTCAAAACAAAAGTGAATAAAACTAAACAAGATTGATAGCAACTACTCCTACAAGTGCCTAGAGCCTATATCATGCATTGGAGTTGCTTGGGACCTCAAAATTTTAACATGCAAGCTCAAGAACATGGTCACCTATGCAGCAAAAATTTGCAATGAATAAAGCACTAGAACAAAAACTAATTGGACCAATGGAGGAGTCACATACCAAGCAACAATCTCCCAAAGCAGTTTTGTGAATGGAGCTTTGAGCAAGGAGATCGAAAATCGCAGCAAAATGAGCTAGAACTCGTGCTTGAGCTGGATGTGGATTTTTTTGGGTGGAAGATGAAGTGTGTGGGTGCAGGAATAAGTGGAGGGGGGCCGTCAGGGGCCCACGAGACAGGGGGGCGCGCCCTAGGGGGGGCTCCTCTCTCGCGGCCTGGTGCTTGGCCCTCCTGCAGTGTTTTCAGTGCCTAAAATCCTCAAATATTCCAGAAAAAATCACACTAGATTTGCAGGGCATTTGGAGCACTTTTATTTTCAGACTATTTTTTAATGCACGGATAATTCAGAAAACAGATGGATAATACTATTTTTGCTTTATTTATTCTAAATACCAGAAAGTAAAAAGAGGGTACAGAAGGTTGTGCCTTCTAGTTTCATCCATCTCGTGATCATCAAAATGAACCCACTAACAAGGTTGATCAAGTCTTGTTAACGAACTCATTCCGAATAACACGGGACCGGAGAAATTTCGAGTAACACTAAGTTACCTCAACGGGGATATGAAAATCCCCAACAATAAGAATATCATACTTTTTCTTGAAAGTAGGGAGAGGAAATTCAAAGCCTCCAAAAATGATAGTTGGAACCTTTTCAATATAATTGATGCTATGAACTTGAGATTGTTTCCTCGGAAAATGTACCGTATGCTCATAACCATTAACATGAAAAGTGGCATTGCCCTTGTTGCAATCAATAACAGCCCCTGCAGTATTAAGAAAAGGTCTACCAAGGATAATAGACATACTATCGTCCTCGGGAATATCAAGAATAACAAAGTCCGTTAAGATAGTGACATTTGCAACCACAACAGGCACATCCTCTCAAATACCGGCTGTGTATAGCAGTTGATTTGTCACCCATTTGCAAAGATATTTCAAAGAGGGTGTCAACTTATTCAATTCAAGTCTACGATATAAAGAGAGAGGCATAACACTAACACCGCTCAAGATCACATAAAGCAGTACTAACATAATTTCTTTTAATAGAGCAAGGTATAGTTGGGACACCCGAATCTCCAAGTTTCTTTGGTATTCCACCCTTAAAAGTGTAATTAGCAAGCATGGTGGAAATCTCAGCTTCCGGTATCTTTCTTTTATTTGTGATGATATCCTTCATATACTTAGCATAAGGATTTACTTTAAGCATATCAGTTAAGTGTATACGTAAGAAAATAGGTCTAATCGTTTCAGCAAAGCGCTCAAAATCCTCATCATCCTTTGACTTGGATGGTTTAGGAGGAAAGGGCATGGGTTTATGAACCCATGGTTCTCTTTCTTTACCGTGCTTCCTAGCAACAAAATCTCTCTTATCATAACATTGATTCTTTGATTGTGGGTTATCAAGATCAACAGCAGGTTCAATCTCTACATCATTGTCTTTGCTAGGTTGAGCATCAACATGAACATTATCATTGACATTATCACTAGGTTCATGTTCATCACCTGATTGTGTTTCAAAGATCGTAAATAGAAATATTATTGGGATTCTCAGGTGTGTCTACAGTAGGTTCACTAGAAGTATTCAAAGTTCTATTGTTTTTCTTCTTCTTCTTTTTGGAAGAACTAGGTGCCTCTAAATTATTTCTCTAAGAATCTTGCTCGATTCTCTTAGGGTGGCCTTCGGGATACAAAGGTTCCTGAGTCATTCTACCAGTTCTAGTAGCCACTCTAACAGCAAAGTCATTTTTATTATTCAATTCCTCAAGCAAATCATTTTGAGCTTGAAGTACTTGCTCAGCTTGAGTAGCAACCATAGAAGCATATTTGCTAACAGTGAAGTTCATCTTTAACCCTAGCCAGATTATCACCCACGCGTTCTATCTCGAAAAGCATTATTCTTTAACTCTCTACCAACATAAGCATTAAAACTTTCTTGCCTAGCCATAAAGTCATCAAATTCATCTAAGCAAGGGCTATGAAATTTAGTAGAGGGTATTTCAACTTGATCATATCTATAGAGAGAATTTACCTTTACTACCTGTGTCGGGTTATCAAGACAATGTAGTTCTTCAAAGGTATATTAAGACCATGTATTTCTTCAATAGGTGGTAAATTCTTAACATCTTCAGCTTTAATACCTTTTTCTTTCATTGATTTCTTTGCCTCTTGCATATCTTCAGGACTGAGAAATAAAACACCTCTCTTCTTCGGAGTGGGTTTAGGAATAGGCTCAGGATTGGCTCAATTGGTTCAGGAATTACTTCAGGAACTGGCTCGAGAAGAGTCCAATTATTTTCATTAGTCAACATATTATTCAATAATATTTCAGCTTCGTCGACTATTCTTTCCCTGAAAACTCAACCAGCACAACTATCCAAGTAGTCCTTGGAAGCATCAGTTAGTCCATTATAAAAGATATCAAGTATTTCATTTTTCTTAAGAGGATGATCAGGCAAAGCATTAAGTAACCGGAGAAGCCTCCAACAAGCTTGTGGGAGACTCTCTTCTTTGATCTCCACAAAGTTATATATTTCCCGCAAGGCAGCTTGTTTTTTATGAGCAGGGAAATATTTAGCAGAGAAGTAATAAATCATATCCTGGGGACTACGCACACAACCAGGAGCAACAGAATTATACCAAGTCTTAGCATCACCCTTTAATGAGAACGGAAATATCTTAAGGATATATAAATAGAGAGACTTCTCATCATTAGTAAACAAGGTGGCTATATCATTCAACGTGGTAAGATGTGCCACAACAGTTTCAGATTCAAGGCCATAAAAAGGAGTAGATTAACTAAAGTAATAATATCAGGATCAACAGAGAATTCATAATCCTTATCAGTAACACAGATAGGTGAAGTAGCAGACGCAGTATCGGGTTTCATTCTAGCATTAAGAGACTGCTGCTTCCATTTAGCTAATTATTTCTTAAGATCACTTCTATCATTGCAAGGAAGGATTTCAACAGCTGCTTTTTCATTCATAACATAACCCTTAGGAACAACAGGTAAAACATAATCATTGGGGGAACCTTCATCATCACTATCATCAATAATAGGTTCTTCAATATTTTCATTCCCCCTAACTCTAGCAAGTTGTTCATCTAGAAATTCACCTAATGGCAAAGTAGTATCACGCACAGAAGTAGTTTCATCATGCATAGCAGAAGTGGCATCATCAATAACATACGACATATCAGAATTCATAGCAGTAGCAGGTTTAGGTGTAGCAAGCCTACTAATAACGGAAGAAGAATCTAGTGTAGAGCTAGATGGCAGTTCCTTACCTCCCCTCGTAGTTGAGGGATAAATTTTTGTCTTAACGTCTTTCAAGTTCTTCATAGTGATCAATAGATATAAATCCCAAGTGACTCAGAGAATAGAGCTATGCTCCCCGGCAACGGCGGCAAAAATTGGTCTTGATAACCCACAAGTATAGGGGATCGCAACAGCTTTCGAGGGTAGAGTATTCAACCCAAATTTATTGATTCAACACAAGGGGAGCCAAAGAATATTCTTGAGTATTAGCAGTTGAGTTGTCAATTCAACCACACCTGGATAACTTAGTATCTGCAGCAAAGTGTTTAGTAGCAAAAGTTGTATGATAATAAAGGTAATGGTAGCAAAAGTAAAGATAAATGTTTTTGGCTTTTTGTAGTAGTTGTAACAGTAGCAACGGAAAAGTAAATAAGCAAAGAACAATATATGAAAAGCTCGTAGGCAATGGATCAGTGATGGATAATTATGCCGGATGTGATTAATCATGCAGTAGTTATAACATAGGGTGATATAGAACTAGCTCCAGTTCGTCAATGTAATGTAGGCATGTATTCCGTAAATAGTCATACGTGCTTATGGAAAAGAACTTGCATGACGTCTTTTGTCCTACCCTCCTGTGGCAGCGGGGTCCTAGGGGAAACTAAGGGATATTAAGGCCTCCTTTTAATAGGGAACCGGAACAAAGCATTAGCACATAGTGAATACATGAACTCCTCAAACTACGGTCATCACCGAGAAGTATCCCGATTATTGTCACTTCGGGGTTGTCGGATCATAACACATAATAGGTGACTATAGACTTGCAAGATAGGATCAAGAACACACATATATTCATGAAAACATAATAGGTTCAGATGTGAAATCATGGCACTCGGGCCCTAGAGACAAGCATTAAGCATAGAAAAGTCATAGCAACATCAATCTCAGAACATAGTGGATACTAGGGATCAAACCCTAACAAAACTAACTTGATTACATGGTAAATATCATCCAACCCATCACCTTCCAGCAAGCCTACGATGGAATTACTCACGCACGGTGGTGAGCATCATGAAATTGGTGATGGAGGATGGTTGATGATGACGACGGCGACGAATCCCCCTCTCCGGAGCCCCGAACGGACTCCAGATCAGCCCTCCCGAGAGAGATTATGGCTTCAACCGGCTCCGTGTCGTGAAACGCGATGAAACTTTCTCCGATTTTTTCTCCCCGAGACGGAATATATGGAGTTGGAGTTGAGGTCGGAGGAGGTCCAGGGGGCCGACGAGATAGTGGGGCGCCCCCCCTGTCTCGTGGACAGGCCCTGGGCCCCCTGGTGTATTTCTTTCGCCCAATAATTCTTATAAATTCCCAAAAGTGCCTCCGTTGATTTCCAGGTCATTCCGAGAACTTTTCTTTTCTACACATAAAACAACGTCATGGTAGTTCTGCTGAAAACAACGTCAGTCCGGGTTAGTTTCATTCAAATCATGCAAGTTAGAGTCGAAAACAAGGGCAAAAGTGTTTGGAAAAGTAGATACGTTGGAGACATATCAGACACCACGCTGGAGATAGAACTGCACATAAGGTATTGCAATCCGGTTTCTGTTGGCCTACTCTCTTCAAGGATGCCCGTAAGTTTGTTTCGCCTTGTGATGAAGGTCAAAGAATTGGTAATATTAGTAGACGTCAAGAAATTCCTATGAATTATTCACTTGTTATTGAACCATTTGATGTTTGGGGCTTTGATTATATGGGACCTTTTCCTGCCTCTAATGGATATACACATATTTGAGTTGCGGTTGATTACGTTACTAAGTGGGTAGAAGCTATTCCAACTAGTAGTGCTGATCATAACACTTCTATTAAAATGCTTAAAGAAGTTATTTTTCCGAGGTTTGGAGTCCCTAGATATTTAATGACTGACGGTGGTTCACATTTTATTCATGGTGCTTTCCGTAAAATGCTTGCTAAGTATGATGTTAATCATAGAATTGCATCCCCTTATCACCCACGGTCTAGTGGTCAAGTAGAATTGAGTAATAGAGAACTCAAATTAATTTTGAAAAAGACTGTCAATAGGTCTAGGAAGAATTGGTCCAAGAAACTTGATGATGCATTATGGGCTTATAGAACTGCATATAAAAATCCTATGGGTATGTGTCCGTATAAAATGGTTTATGGAAAATCATGTCACTTGCCTCTCGAACTAGAGCATAAGGCTTATTGGGCTATTAAAGAGCTCAATTATGATTTCAAACTTGCCGGAGAGAAGAGGTTATTTGACATTAACTCACTTGATGAATGGAGAACCCAAGCTTATGAAAATGCCAAGTTGTTTAAAGAAAAAGTTAAAAGATGGCATGACAAAAGGATTCAAAAGCGTGAGTTTAATGTAGGTGATTATGTATTGCTATACAACTCTCGCTTAAGATTTTTGCAGGAAAACTTCTCTCTAAATGGGAAGGCCCTTATGTTATCGAGGAGGTCTATCGGTCCGGTGCCATAAAAATCAACAACTTCGAAGGCACAAATCCGAAGGTGGTAAACGGTCAAAGAATCAAACACTATATCTCAGGTAATCCTATAAATGTTGAAACCAATGTTATTGAAACCGTAACCCCAGTGAGACACTTTACAGAACGTTTCAGACTCCGAAAAGGAATAGGTATGTGGTACGGTAAGTAAACCGACTCCAAAACAGTTTTTAAGGCATTATTTCTCCGTTTTGGAATATTTAGAAAAACAGAAAAATAAGTAGCAGTCCTGGAAGGACACGAGGGCCCCACGAGGGTGGAGGGCGCGCCCTACCCCCCTGGGTGCGCCCCCTACCTGGTGGGCACCTCGTGTGCCTTCCGGACTCCGTTTTCTTGCACAATACGTATTTTGGTCGGTAAAATTCATTTATATATTCTCCCGGAGGTTTTGACTCCCTATCACGCAAATATACTCTGTTCTTGTTTCAAGTTGTCCTACTGCAGATTAGATCAACATGTCATCCCAGGATTCGGAAGGAGAAAGCTATGTGGATGATTACCTAGCAAATCCTAAGGTCTATGGAGATGTGGAGCACGATGGTTGGACCACGGAGGAAGAAGAGGACTATGAACCCATGGGGAAGGAGGAGACGAGCTCAGATGAAGATGAAGCCCCATTACCTCAACCTGGGGACATGCATGTGGAGTTCAAAAAGTCAAGTCTCGCTGATAGGGTAAAGAAACCAAAGATCGAGTTTATCCCTTTTCGTCTCTTACAGGAAAATAAGCAGGACTTATGCAAAAATATATTAACCCTGGAGTGGGAGATTGATGATTTGAGGGACCAAAATCCCGGCCTCAAGCGCAAATGAAGGGAGAAGTCTATGCCATCAACTAAGTCAACATCACCACCACCTTCTTCACCAGCAAAGGAGACATAATCACAAGGGTATGGGCAGTCCCCTTGGCAACTGCCAAGCTTGGGGGAGTTGCCCCGGTATCGTATCACAATCACATCTCCTATCATTACCGTTTTTCTTAGTTCGATCCTATTAGTAGTATCTTGATCTAGTAGAATAAAGTTTATGGCATGATCTAGTTTTGGGTTTTTGCTTTATGATCTCTCTATGTAATCGAGTCTGTGAGCTATATAATAAAGATTAGTGTTGAGTCAAGGGCTTGATTATTTTGCCATGATCTTGAGTGAATAAAAGAAAAGAAGAAAAAGAATAAAAAGAAACAAAGAGTTCATATTGATCTTATTGAGAGTAATGACTTCACATAGAAAGGGTATGATGATTGAAAGTTGTTGGGAGTTGGTAAACATAGATTTGGTCATCGTTGCAAGTAATAGGAAGTAATAAGGAAAGAGAGGTTTCACATATAGATATACTAAAGAGTTGACGTTGGACAAGGAAGACAACGTAATGGGTTATGTTTTCTTATATCTGAGACAAAGTATATTGTCATGGATCATCCAACATGTTGAGCTTGCCTTTCTCCCTCGTATAGCTAAATTCTCAGCACCAAGTAGAGATACTACTTGTGCTTCCAAAAACCCTTAAACCAGTTTTGCCATGAGAGTCCACCATATCTACCTATGGATTGAGTAAGATCCTTCAACTAAGTTGTCATCGGTGCAAAGCAATAAAAATTGCTCTCTAAATATGTACGATTGATTGGTGTGGGAGAAATAAGCTTTATACGATCTTGTGATGTGGAAGAAATAAAAACGACGGACTGCATAATAAAGGTTTATATCACAAGTGGCAATATAAAGTGACGTTCTTTCGCATTAAGATTTTGTGCATCCAACCATAAAAGCGCAAGGCAACCTCTGCTTCCCTCTACGAAGGGCCTATCTTTTATCATTATCTTCTACCTTATGCAAGAGTCATGGTGATCTTCACCTTTCCTTTTTACATTTTATCCTTTGGCAAGCACACTGTGTTGGAAAGATCCTGATTGATATGTCTAATTAGATGTAGGGGGCATGAGTTATTATTGTTGACATTACCCTTGAGGTAAAAGGTTGGGAGGCGAAACTATAAGCCCCTATCTTTCTCTGTGTTCGATTAAAACTCCGTAACCACAAGTATCGCGTGAGTGTTAGCAATTATGAAGGAAGAAATGATAGTTGAGTATGTGGACTTGCTATTAAGCTCTGACATAGACTCTTTCTGATGTTATGATAAATTGCAATTGCTTCAATTACTGAGACTATAGTTTGTTTGTTCTCAATAAAGTTTATAATTCGTACTCTGCATTGTGAATGGATTATTACTTGAACATAAGAAATCATATGACATTTCCTATATATGTTGCTATTATCAGAATAATCATGATGCCTTCATGTCCGCATTTTATTTTTATCGACGCCTCTACCTCTAAACATGGGGACATATTTATTGTTATCGGCTTTCGCTTGAGGACAAGCGAGGTCTAAGCTTGGGGGAGTTGATACGTCCATTTTGCATCATGCTTTTATATCGATATTTATTGCATTATGGGCTGTTATTACACGTTATGTCAGAATACTTATGCCTATTCTCTCTTATTTTACAAAATTTACATAAGGAGGGAGAATGCCACTTGGAATTCTCGGAAAAGGAGCAAATATTAGAGACATATTCGCACAACTCCAAAAGTCCCGAAACTCCACGAAAGTCATTTTGGGAAATAATAAAAATATCCAATGGAAGAAGTTCACCAGAGGGGGCCCACTGCCACGAGGGTGGGGGCGCCCTACCCCTGGCGCGCTTCTACCTCGTGGGCCCCCTGGTGGCCCCCCGATGCCCATCTTCTCCTATATGAGGTCTTTCGTCAATAAAAAATCACAAGCAACCTTTCGGGACGAAACTCCGCGGCCACAAGGCGGAACCTTGGCGGAACCAATCTAGGGCTCCGGTAGAGCCGTTCTGCCAGGGACACTTCCCTCCGGGAGGGGGAAATCATCGCCATCGTCATCACAACGCTCCTCTCATCGGGAGAGGGAAATCTCCATCAACATCTTCTCCAGCACCATCTCCTCTCGAAACCCTAGTTCATCTCTTGTATCCAATTCTTGTCTCCAAGTCCGGGATTGGTACTAGTAGGTTGCTAGTAGTGTTGATTAATCTTTGTAGTTGATGCTAGTTGGTTTATTTGGTGGAAGATCATATGTTCAGATCCTTTATGCATATTAATACCCCTCTGATTATGAACATGAATATGTTTTGTGAGTAGTTACGTTTGTTCCTGAGGACATGGGAGAAGTCTTGCTATTAGTAGTCATGTGAATTTGGTATTCGCTCGATATTTTGATGAGATGTATGTTGTCTAGCCTCTAGTGGTGTTATGTGAACGTCGACTACATAACACTTCACCATTATTTGGGCCTAGAGGAAGGCATTGGGAAGTAATAAGTAGATGATGGGTTGCTAGAGTGACAGAACTTAAACCCTAGTTTATGCGTTGCTTCGTAAGGGGCTGATTTGGATCCATATGTTTCATGCTATGGTTAGGTTTACCTTAATACTTTTGTTGTAGTTGCAGATGCTTGCAATAGAGGTTAATCATAAGTGGGATGCTTGTTCAAGTAAGAACAGCACCCAAACACCGGCCCACCCACATATCAAATTATCAAAGTACCGAACACGAATCATATGAATGTGATGAAAACTAGCTTGACGATATTCCCATGTGTCCTTGGGAGCGCTTTTCCTATTATAAGAGTTTGTCCAGGCTTGTCCTTTGCTACAAAAAGGATTGGGCCACCTTGCTGCACTTTATTTACTTTTGTTACTTGTTGCTCGTTACAAATTATCCTATCACAAAACTATCTGTTACCACTTATTTCAAGATTTGCAGAGAATACCTTGCTGAAAACTGCTTATCATTTCCTTCTGCTCCTCGTTGGGTTCGACACTCTTACTTATCGAAAGGACTACGATAGATCCCCTATAATTGTGGGTCATCAATCCGCTCAAATCATCTGTGAAGGTAAGAAAATAATGATACCCGCCGCGAGCCTCAACACTCATCGGGTCGCATACATCAGTATGTATTATTTCCAATAAGTCATTTGCTCGCTCCATTGTTCCGGAGAACGGAGTCTTAGTCATCTTGCCCATAAGGCATGGTTCGCAAGCATCAAGTGATTCCAAAATCCCATCAGCATGGAATTTCTTCATGCGCTTTACACCAATATGACCTAAACGGCAATGCCACAAATATGTTGCACTATCATTATCAACTCTGCATCTTTTGGCTTCAACATGATAAATATGTGTATCACTACTATCGAGATCCAACAAACCATTTTCATTGGGTGTATGACCATAGAAGGTATTATTCATGTAAACAGAACAACAATTATTCTCTAACTTAAATGAATAACCGTATTGCAATAAACATGATCAAATCATATTCATGCTCAACGCAAACACCAAATAACACTTATTTAGGTTCAACACTAATCCCGAAAGTATAGGGAGTGTGCGATGATGATCATATCAATCTTGGAACTACTTCCAACCCACATCGTCACCTCGCCCTTAACTAGTTTCTGTTCATTCTGCAACTCCCGTTTCGAGTTACTACTCTTTGCAACTGAACTAGTACCAAATACTGAGGGGTTGCTATAAACACTAGTAAAGTACACATCAACAACATGTATATCAGATATACCTTTTTTTACTTTGCCATCCTTCTTATCCGCCAAAAACTTGGGGTAGTTCCACTTCCAGTGACCATTTCCTTTGCAGTAGAAGCACTCAGTTTCAGGCTTGGGTCTAGCTTTGGTCTTCTTCATGGGAGCAGCAACTTGCTTGCCGTTCTTTTGAAGTTCCCCTTCTTACCTTTGCCCTTTTCTTGAAACTAGTGATCTTGTCAACCATTAGTACTTGTTGTTTTTCTTGATTTCTACCTTCATTGATTTAAGCATCACAAAGAGCTTTGGGAATCGTTTCCGTTATCCCTTGCATATTATAGTTCATCACGAAGTTCTAGTAACTTGGTGATAGTGACTAGAGAACTCTGTCAATCACTATCTTATCTGGAAGATTAACTCCCTCTTGATTCAAGTGATTGTAGTACTCAGACATTCTGAGCACATGCTCACTAGCTGAGCTATTCTCCTCCATCTTGTAGGCAAAGTACTTGTCAAAGGTCTCGTACCTTTCGACATGGGCATGAGTCTGAAATACTAATTTCAACTCTCGGAACATCTCATATGCTCCGTGGTGTTTCAAAAACGTATTTGAAGCCCCGATTCTAAGCCATAAAGCATGGTGCACTAAACTATCAAGTAGTCATCATACTGAGCTTGCCAAACATTCATAACGTCTGCATCTGCTCCTGCAATCGGTTTGTCACCTAGCGGTGCATCAAGGACATAATTCTTCTTTGCAACAATGAGGATAATCCTCAGATCACGGATCCCATCCGCATCATTGCTACTAACATCTTTCAACTTATTTTCTCTAGGAACATATAGAAAATGAAACAGGGGAGCTAAACGCGAGCTATTGATCTACAACATATACATGCTAATACTACCAGGACTAAGTTCATGATAAACTAAATTTCATTTAATCAAATTATTAAAGAACTCCCACTTAGATGGACATCCCTCTAATCATCTAAGTGATCATGTGATCCATATCAACTAAACCATGTCCGGTCATCACGTGAGATGGAGTAGTTTCAATGGTGAACATCACTATGTTGATCGTATCTACTATATGATTCACGCTCGACCTTTTGGTCTCCGTGTTCCGAGGCCATATCTGCATCTGCTAGGCTCGTCAAGTTTAACCTGAGTATTCCACATGTGCAACTGTTTTGCACCCGTTGTAGTTGAACGTAGAGCTTATCACACCCGATCATCACGTGGTGTCTCAGCACGAAGAACTTTCGCAATGGTGCATACTCAGGGAGAACACTTATACCTTGAAATTTAGTGAGAGATCATCTTATAATGTTACCACGATCTAAGCAAAATAAGATGCATAAAAGATAAACATCACATGCATCAATATAAGTGATATGATATGGCCATCATCATCTTGTGCTTGTGATGTCCATCTCCGAAGCACCGTCATGATCACCATTGTCACCGACGCAACACCTTGATCTCCATCATAGCATCGTTGTCGTCTCGCCAACTATTGCTTCTACGACTATCGCTACTGCTTAGTGATAAAGTAAAGCAATTATAGGACGATTGCATTGCATACAATAAAGCGACAACCATATGGCTCCTGCCAGTTGCCGATAACTCGGTTACAAAACATGATCAACTCATACAATAAAATATAGCATCATGCCTTGACCATATCACATCACAACATGCCCTGCAAAAACAAGTTATATGTCCTCTACTTTGTTGTTGCAAGTTTTATGTGGCTGCTACGGGCTGAACCGTTCTTACCTACGCATCAAAACCACAACGATAGTTCGTCAAGTTAGTGTTGTTTTAACCTTCTCAAGGACCGGGCATAGCCACACTCGGTTCAACTAAAGTTGGAGAAACTGACACCCGCCAGCCACCTATGTGCAAAGCCCGTCGGTAGAACCAGTCTCGTGTAAGTGTACGCGTAATGTCGGTCCGGGCCGCTTCATCCAACAATTCCGCCGAACCAAAGTATGACATGTTGGTAAGGAGTATGACTTGTATCGCCCACAACTCACTTGTGTTCTATTCGTGCATATAACATCTACGCATAAAACAAGGCTCGGATGCCACTGTTGGGGAACGTAGTAATTTCAAAAAAATTCCTACGCACACACAGGATCATGGTGATGCATAGCAACGAGAGGGGAGAGTGTTGTCCATGTACCCTAGTAGACCGAAAGCGGAAGCGTTAGCACAACCCGGTTGATGTAGTCATATGTCTTCACAATCCGACCGATCCAAGTATCGAACATATGGCACCTCCGAGTTCAGCACACGTTCAGCTCGATGACATCCCGCGAACTCCGATCCAGCATAGCTTCACGGGAGAGTTCCGTCAGCACGACGGCGTGGTGACGGTGATGATGTTGCTACCGACGCAGGGCTTCTCCTAAGCACCGCTACGATATGACCGAGGTGGAATATGGTGGAGGGGGGCACCGCACACGGCTCGAATAGATCAACAGATCAACTTGTGAGTCTAGAGGTGCCCCCTGCCCCCGTATATAAAGGACCAGGGGGAGGAGGTGGCTGGCCAGGAGGAGGGCGCGCCAGGGAAGAGTCCTACTCCCACCGGGAGTAGGACTCCCTCTTTTACTAGTTGGAGCAGGAGGGGGAAAGGAAGGGAAGGAGAGAGGAGGAAGGAAAGGGGGACGCCGCACCCCCCTCCTTGTCCAATTCGGACTAGAGGGGGAGGGGGCGCGCGGGCTACCCTAGCCACCCCTCCTCTTCTCCACTAAGGCCCATCTTGGCCCATTAAACTCCCCGGGGGGTTCCGGTAACCCCCCAGTACTCCGGTATATGTCCGACACTCCCCGAAACCATTCCGGTGTCCGAACATAGTCATCCAATATATTGATCTTTATGTCTCGACCATTTCGAGACTCCTCGTCATGTCCGTGATCACATCTGGGACTCCGAACTACCTTCGGTACATCAAAACACAAAACTCATAATACCGTTCGTCATCTAACTTTAAGCATGCGGACCCTACGGGTTCGAGAACTATGTAGACATGACCGAGACACGTCTCTGGTCAATAACCAATAGCAGAACATGGATGCTCATATTGGCTCCTACATATTCTATGGAGATCTTTATCGGTCAAACCGCATAACAACATACGTTGTTCCCTTTGTCATCGATATGTTACTTGCCCGAGATTCGATCGTCAGTATCTCAATACCTAGTTCAATCTCGTTACCGGCAAGTCTCTTTACTCGTTCTGTAATACATCATCCCGCAACTAACTCATTAGTTACAATGCTTGCAAGGCTTATAGTGATGTGCATTACCGAGTGGACCCAGAGATACCTCTCCGACAATCGGAGTGACAAATCCTAATCTCGAAATACGCCAACTCAACAAGTACATTCGGAGACACCTGTAGAGCACCTTTACAATCACCCGATTACGCCAGGACGTTTGGTAGCACACAAAGTGTTCCTCTGGTAAACGGGAGTTGCATGATCTCATAGTCATAGGAACATTTATAAGTCATGAAGAAAGCAATAGCAATATACTAAACGATCAAATGCAAAGCTAACGGAATGGGTCAAGTCAATCACATCAGTCTCTAATGATGTGATCCCGTTAATCAAATGACAACTCATGTCTATGGCTAGGAAACTTAACCATCTTTGATTCAACGAGCTAGTCAAGTAGAGGCATACTAATGGCATTCTGTTTGTCTATGTATTCACACATGTATCAAGTTTTCGGTTAATACAATTCTAGCATAAATAATAAACATTTATCATGAAATAAGGAAATAAATAATAACTTTATTATTTCTCTAGGGATATTTCCTTGAATATCATTTGCTGCATTCGGATGTACGGTTAAAAAATTAACTTGAAAATACGAACTCGGTGTAACTTGTGCCGCTATCTAAATTACTTTTAAACCGTTCAAAATTAGAAAAAACTTTCAACATGAAAAAGTAGCGCCTTTTCATAAGCTTTCCAACGCCATATCATTTGCCTCAATTAGATTAGCAGTTTAGAAATGACACCGAAAATACAAACTCGGCTGTTCGGTTTGCGAACTTTTATGATTTTCCAAACTACTCTTTAACCATAGGGAATTAGAGAAAGCTTTCAACATGTGGAAGGAGCGGTTTTCCACCAGCTTCCCAACGCCATATTACTTGCCTCATTCCGATAAACGGCTTAGAAATGCGATCGAAAATACGATTCAGGTTTTTTGTGTGAAGAAAAAACGGTTTTCAAAACTGCTCTTAAACCGCTTACATTTTGCCAAAAATTTATGATACTAGTGTCCATAGTTTTCCAACGGTATATCACGAGCCCCATTTGGGCAATGTTGGCGGAAGTTCAACCTAGCACAGGGGAAAGTTCAGGATGAACAACTCAGGCAGTAAAATTGCAAAAAACGTAATTTCATCACGACCCGAGAGCAAAATCCGCTAACGAGCAAGATTCCTATTTAAAACGGGCATTTAGTTGCTAAAAACTGTTTCTAGATTACACTTACATCATATAGAACACGACTAACCAGAATAATTCACGCGTGGAGACACGGTTGCGAAGATAGCCCAAAGGTCGGGTTCGTACAGAGGGAAGTTCAGGCGTGTAACTCAGAAAGTTCATGTTGTGATCAGAATAATATTCTGATCCCGTGATCAACATAGTGTTTATGTGTGTGTGTGTATATATATATAGGGATTGACTATTCGTCATCCTGGGTGAGGAATAGTTATTTTTCACCCCCTCTATTTTACCATCAAAACACCGTAATTTTACGTTCCGTAAGTTTTTTCTTATTTCCGACGTAAAAACAAACCATAAAAAATATATAATCGTCGTAAAAAATATTTTGTGTCATGTAAAATTACAAACGTAAAAACATAGTGTAAAATACACATAAACTGCAAATTTTCTTGTCTTATGACCTATATTTTTATTTTCTTATGCCAAATTTTACGTAATGAATCAATAGGAATGTAACTATTTGAATTCCAAACGTAATTTAATTATGAAATGATCATAAGATTACCTCGCGTGAAGAATAATTTATTCTGCACCCTGGGTAATGAATAGGATCACTATATATATTTATATATATATATATTACACCGCCTTTTGGGTAATGAATAGGATCACTATATATATATATATATATATATATATATATATATATATATATATATATATATATATATATATATATATATATTACCCAAATGTTCAGAATTACACCGCCTTGGTCGTAGCAAAGTCGAAAATTACGCTTGCTTATAGGAATTCAGAATTGGAGATCTTCCTCAATTGGCTGCTCAGCCTACTCATTAAACCATACATCTCAGATGCCACATATTTTATTCACATTTTGCATTATGCGTGTAGAACGGAATGTCTGAAGAAGCATCTGCCAGTATCAGTGCTAGAGGGACTGAACGAACTTCAAATCATCGTTGTGTGATTTAAAGAGAAGATTTATACTGCAGCGACCAGTCAGGTAATTTAATCCGTCTTGGCGGCTACTCGAAGCAGAGCATGGTTTATTTTAGTTTTAGTTATAGGGGTCCAACAAGGTTTATGGGCTAATAATAGAGCAAAACTGTCTCCAAATGTTGTAGAGGATGCTTTTTAAGTCATGTTAATGAGCATGTATAACTATGATTCAAATGTTAAAAGCTGAAGCACCTGCTCGAGCATGCTAAATTGCTAATCAACCAGAACCGTTGGTTGCAAGCCACCATTAGTAATTTGGTATAAAACTTTACATTGTTTTCCTTTGTATTACCCAGTCTGATTATTTGCGGAAGATCTCTCTGAAAATGCTATCTATGGAGACGAAGACACAACAGGCTCCTGGAAATGCGCAAGTGATTCCAAATCGAATGAACCTCGGTCAAGGTATCATATACAGTAAAAGAGTGTTGCACATTTTATCGTTTTCCCTTGGATAATGTTTTTATTGCAACGCTGAGATTGTGTGCTTTAATGCATTAAATCAACCTCCACCCTCTCCAGCATCATGTTTAAGAATGCCCGACAGAACCCCCCTGGCGGCCTATCCAGGGTTCAGACCCCGCTGCAGTCGCCGCTGCCATCACCGCCACCACTGCTGCCGCCGGCGTTGACCCGAACACGACGCCCCCCACCAGAGGCAATTGGCGCCCCCAACTGCAGCCTGAGATCTGTTCACAGGTCGGGAATCACCTGAGATCTGTCAAACATGCTCACGGCGGTTTAGGTACTATCATTTGCTGAATATGGTGTGACTCTATCCAGCTGAAGACGGACAGAAGGTACCACGACCTGGGAGGCACCGCCGTTGAATTGGGAGAAGCAATGGGGGAATCGTCATCTCCCCATCCCGAGCCAGCAGCTGCGGGAGAGAGCTCACGGTCCCAGGCGGTGGTCATTGCGACGGCACACGTCAGGTCAGCTAATTGCTTTTATTTCTTTCAACCAGTAGTACGTAGCAGCTATGGAGTGAGATGTGCTAATTAATTTGAAGTACTACCGTATGCTTACAGAGTTTCCCTTTCTTTTCCTTTTATGTGTAACAGCCAAGATGATGTGCTTTACACTTACGACTCGTGCTGAGAGAGATCGGCAATTACCAAGTGCAGAGTTGAGAGGTACCTGAAATTTCCAACAATCTGTCGATGGGTGAGGGTAGAGGCGGCCGGCTAGGGATGCTTGAACGCTTCAATGGACAACCAGGACGAACCAGCGACTGGCCACGCGACTGGCAGCGCGGCGGCGGAGAAGGACCGAGGGCGGAGAAGCTAAGCGGATGAGCAACAGAATAGGCGCACCTACAGGCGTATTGGGGATCAATTAATTAGATCGATAGTTTTTTCTCAACAGGCGCACGTACTGGGATCGATTAGTCGATCGATCTGGAGTGGGCATTTACCTAGATGGGCTGGCTGTGCCTGACTTGTGTTCGTGTATCGGTGGGCTGGCCGGTGTCCAGGTCAAAAAGTTACCGGTGTCCAGTCCAAAAATCTGTACCGTGCATAAGGTGAACACGAGTTTTACCTGGTGCCAGTGACACCGGAAGAGACAACGTGCCTCCGCCCCTGCATGTACCCCTGTTTGTAGCAAAGAAGACTTCCTTAATTTTCTACCTGCTGACAGAGTTTCACATCTCAAGGTTGTCGAAATAAGATAGTGCTCTGTAGTGCATTCCGATTCAGCAGGGTACCCAGGAGCCCCACCAACCTGCAGTAATTATTCATCCCATTGTCGACAATTACAAGATGGGACCCAACTTCAAGAGAGGCCAGATGGTTTCTCCATACGGCGGAACATCACGGTGGCATTTCCTTGTAAATTTCAGTGTTGCATTGTTTAATCATCTGATCTCATTCTAAAAATTCAGTGATGGTGGTACCGAGTACAGAGTACAGACACATGTGCAAAGCTCAGGCAGAATTAATGGCTAGACTGGGAGATGGTCGTCGTTCCAAGTAGCCTCTTGGATGGTCGTCGTAATTACCTTCGCATTGAACTCTAGCAGCAAAGCCTCTTCATTTCGAGCAGTGATGTAGCCCGTATTGGTAAACTAGCTCTTTGTGTGTGCTAGTACCTAACGATCTCATCCTTGTATGGTTTGGACATATGCTAGAATTTATTCACTGCATCAAGGGGTTAAGCACAGTAGTTTTGGGTTTCTACAGTTTCAAGGGGATTCAGAGTTCCATCTCTGAGTATTTGGATCTTATCTAACCATGCTCTGAGATTTAGATGTGTTGGGGAATAGGGATTGCTAGTTCCTGCTGGGTAATCAGAATAATGTTTGGGTTTTCCTCAAGGATGTCGGACACTATTTACAGTATGTTAGATGCAGACAATGCTGTTGACTTATGAGAATTATTTATTTACCTAGTGGATCCCTAATTGTATATTTGTCCCTATCAATTCAAATGCTGAGCCATGTTCCACTTTTACTGCTCTACATTATATTTTCACTGCCTGAAGGGTTAATATGCTCCTTGTCTTTTTCACTGATTATCTTTTTCATAGACATGCACTGTATTATTTTTCCGTGTCATTCTTCTTTTCATAGACATGCACCGCATTATTTTTCCGTGTCATTCTTCTGAAGAATCTGAAGTTTCTGAACCTCTGTTGGTAATGCTGCAGGGTTCTGGTGGCGATGCCGGCGGTCGTCGAGAGGTTCAAGGACTGGATGGTGTCGTGGCTACCGATGTACGGAGAGGTGAAGCTGCTGCTCGTCATCTACCTCTGGCACCCCGGCACACGGGTAAGCAGTCGATCAGACACCCCGAGTCCGAGAGATGATCAACATTTCAGATAGACTTGATTCGGTATGTGGCCAATTCTGAATCTGAATCTTAATGGTGTTCGGATTTCATGGTTCGGAGCACGTGTACGATGGCTTCCTCCATCCGCTGGTGGCGTGGCACGAGGCTGACATCGACCGGGGCCTGCTTGAGCTGAGGGCTAGGACAAGGGACGTGACGGCATCACAACTCAAGGCGGTGGTTGCCATTTGTCAAGTTTGGCTCATCGAGGCTGCCCGCTGTGTTTCGTCGCAGCTGCAGGCCTCGAGATCAGACCGGGAAGGTGCCACGCATTGATGAGTGAGCAAGTTTTTGGATCGTACCGTAACAATGTGTGTCAATCTCTGACGTCTAGAAGTAGTGGTAAATTTTTGAATTTGCATGGCAAGAACAACTTTTGTAGGTAGCTGACACGCACACCACTGTATTTACACTCTTACTTATGTAAAAGATATGAATTATACACGAGTTGCCTCTACAATAAGGAACTGTGATAGTTGATACGGCAATTGTGTGATAGAATGGAATTGATTGATTTTTAAAAAAAAATTCTAATAAGTTAGTAGTAGCGTGGGAAAAAAACTGCTCGCTACTAGTATTTAGGATACTAGTAGCGTTAGTATTACAGACACGCTACTACTATTTCGTTAGTAGTAGCGCGGGTACAAAATAGCAGTAGCGTGGGTGGCACACGTTACTACTAACAAAGTTAGTAGTAGCGCGGGTTTAACCCACGCTACTACTAACTATTAGCTGTAGCGCGATACTAGTAGCGTGGATACCCGCGCTGCTAGTAGCCTTTTTCCTAGTAGTGACCCTGTAGACACAGAGTCCAACTGTAATTTATCTTGTACACAATATTCGACACAACTCTAACATTATTGATGGAACGGTGTCACATGAAGATTTTGTCACCGTGATGACCGGAACTACTTCGAGTCCTACAACTGCTCCAAGGCAAGCTCTTACCCTTTTTATTATTCTTATTTCCAAGTCGCCCCAGAGGATCTGGATTCATTAAAAAGGAGAAGAGAGTTGTTGAGTTAATATACGGAAAACCGGGCTAAAACCATCATAAAATCCCACACAGGCAATGCCGTCCGTCCTGGCTACCCACACGAAGATGCACATACCACTGAGAAGAAAAAACACTGTCGAGGTTGTCACCAAGCTTCACCGTCATCACTCCATGAGCCAGCGACCATGACTTCCCCATCAACTTCATCAATGAAGCCTTCGTCGCAGCAGACGCCAAGACCCATACTAGCCCATGCCAAACAGACGACCACCCGCATCGGTGTCTATACAGATCCGACTGGAGAACCTAGTAGCGGAAAGAGCGACTTCCCCATCAACGAAGCCTTCATCGGAGCAGACGCCAAGACCCATACTAGCACATGCCAAACAAACGACCACCCGCATCGGTGTCTATACAGCTCTGACTGGAGCGAGGAACCTAGTAGCGGAAAGAGCGTTGAGCTTGCGCCGAGCCGGACGCTGCTGCCGAACCACACAATTCTTACATAATATTCATGGATACATCTTTCGTTGGTATTCACGTTGCATACATACACAATATTCATACAAATAAGAGTGTATTTGTTGACAAAGCTCACTAGTGGGGTATAATTTACATCGAGCCTGGCTTGTAGGTACGACATCATGTAATTGTTGTGGACGTGCTTGCCAATGGAAGAGAGCTCATCTTCGAGAAATACTCCATGGCTGTCCTGTTTCCCTCATGAATGTTGGCAATCGTTATCTTGTTACTGATGACTTGTGCTCAAAATTGAGCTGAGGACATATTCTCAAGCATGGTCCAGATTTGTGTCACGCTCGTCATTCACACCATCCGTGTCAAGACGTCGTTTAAAAACAAATTGAGGATATCTCCTAGGACGTATTAGTCCTAAGCCAACCACATAGGCCGGATTGGAGATTCAATCTTTTCCACAAAGGTTGTTTTCTCGATAATCTTGCGTGGTGTCACGGGAGATCCATCAAGATAACTACTGAGTTGGGCACCACGAACTGAGTCAGCCGAAATTTTTGCTTCCACAGCAACTCACGATCGACTGAAGTATACAAATTCTAACCTGATGGAAGCAACCTGTATTTTCTATGGAAACAAATTCATAGGCAGGACAAAAAAAGGTCACGTGTAGAAGGCAATTAAAGTTTCATCCAAAATAAGGATGATTTTTTTTTTGTATGGAAGCAAATCGCATGCATGAAAAGCATGGCACCTAATCAATTTGATATGCCCTGAATTATAGGAGCAGTTATTAAGAAGTAAATTGATTGAAATTAGTGCAGGATCATGCATGCTGCATGCACACTACTGGGGCTGTACGTGCTGTATCCGATGGTCATCATGGTTCTCATCCTACGGTGGATGACTAGTCTGATCAATGCAAAGGATCAGTAGTCTGATCCCTAGTGTCTCCCCATATGTTTCCCAATATTTTAGGCGGCCGTCTGCCCTTTTTTTTTTTGCGGGCGGCAGTCTACATCTTTGATAACTTCGCACAAAATAAACTAAATAGAGGAGGTTTTATACCTGATTTTGGATCCAGTGACCTGTCTGCACAGTCGACTCACGCTGGTTCGATAAGTACATGAGAAAGGAGGCTAGATTTTTACCCGTCTTACAGAGTGCTCTACTTGCTCAAAACCTGAGCTTTCTGCAAGGACAATTGCAGCCTTAGGCAAATGACATGATCGTTCCGTGTGCTAGCTAATAGAAATTGGATAATGATTGAGAAGTTTTTACTACATACAATGATTGAAAGACTGAGAATAACCAATCCATGAATTCTTGCTGAGACAAAATAATGTGAGCAATTACCTCATGGAACACTTGAAACTTCTCTTGATGAGATTGCTTCATCCTACAACTCCCACTTTGTTGGTTAAATAAGAAGTCAGAAGACCAGCTACATGGTGCAGCTCTGCAGGTGTGTGGCCCGTGTCAAGGAGGTTTTAAGGCCAGCTTGAAGTTGGGAACAACCCCATGACGGATCTGGAGAGCAGGTGGAATTAATCCTACAAGTCATCATGGTGCAGCCCTGGAGATGTATATATGGCATGTGTCAAAGAGATTGTCAGGTGAGCTTGATGCCGGGAACATCTTCTGCTTAGTTGATTAAATTAGAAGATGGAAGACCAGCAGTATGGTGCAGCCGAAGATGGTGGCCATCCTCCCCATCTTCAGCTCCAACTCTCTCCTTTTCTCTGTCCATTGACGTGAACTGATCATATCCCATAGATAGAGCAAGCATGTAAATCCCTGGATTGCTTCTCACCCATTTTTCTCTCAAAAGTTGAGGAAAACCACGTATGGGCTGCCTTGCTGGCCGTGCTCAATGGATCTGATTGGATTTGGTCCTTTCTAAAAGGATCTGCACTACCATCGATGCTCATGTACTTCGACGCTTTGACAACTAATTTATCTTTCAACCTCCTTCAGTCCCTTCTCCATGGACATAATAACATCATGCTCACGACAATCAGACCGATTTGGAGCATCATGGTCATCCACGGGAGGAGCCACCTTCCAGACCCGTCCATCATAATCATCATGGTCATCCACGTGAGGATCCTCCTGCCAGACCCATCCATGCGCATCGACATGATGATCATCTGTTTCATGAGCGCCATCAAGGTAGAGCAATGGAGATCGCGGAGGAGACTTGGGCCATGGTGGCGATGGAGGCTGCGAGGTTACAGAGGCGGAGAAAACGGGAGGATCCTCCTGCCTGACCCATCCATGCGCATGGACATGACGATCATCTGTTGCATGAGCTTCATCAAGGTAGAACAATGGAGATCGGCAGATCGCGGAGGAGACTTGGGCCGTGGCGGCGATGGAGGCTGCGAGGTTACAGAGAAAAACTGTTTGAGGCATGAATTTCTTTTACAACATGATGGAATACGTGAAAGGTTTTCTTTACATAATGGCAGTTGTGTGTAATTTCTGTAACTATTGTGATGTTAGCAGATCAAATGGTTGTGATTTTCTAATAAATCCAACAAAGGGCCAGATGTTTCTAATTATTATAGGATTTTTTAGCATATTTCTCTTTTTGCAGTTTTTTTTGTTAAACCAAGGCCAATTTCCATGTAAGTAATGGCAATGGTGGGTAATTTTAATCACTTCAATCGAATGGCTATTAATCATTAATCCACCAAATAGATGGTTAGATCTTTCTAATTATTGTGGGAATTTTAATCTATTTCTCTTTTTTGTGGTTAACCCGTCAATTTCTTTTTATATATAAATAGATGCACAATTCGCTGGCATGAGATTTTTTTTTCTTCTAATACCAGATTGCAGATTTGGAAGAATGGGAGAACTACCTACAGCTGAGGGAAGCTTTCAGAAAGAAAATCTTCAAGTGGCTCATGGCTGCAAAGATTGTGTACCGGCGTAACGGTCTCTATAAATGCCCGTTCTGCAGGAAAGAGAACCAGCATTCCAAAACCACAGCAATTGCAGCTTACAGAAAGAGGTGGCATCTTAAGGCAAAACCTGCTGAGTTGGCCAACAAATTGGGGAGGGTGAAGACCTAAAAGCATATAGTCATGTTTGTTTTTTGTGTTCTATCGACACCAAATGTAAAAAAAATATGGGCCCACATGAACAAGTATCAATCTGTATCTCCCTCGACGGTCAGTCCCACATTGGCCAACATGAACAAGTGTTGATCTCATTGGACTTACATCCTGGCAAAATTCGGTGTCATTCTGAACCTGCTTCATGGGAGGCCTTTCGGGACGGGAAGGGTCCGCCTCGAAGCATGTTTTTGTCGACATCCTTGAAATGGACCAACAACCTTGTACCAACATGACTAGCATCATTGCCAAGTTTCATAGCTTTTTGACGTTGTAAGGATTATCTAGGGCTTTCGCGTCGATAAATCATACTAATACTTACGTTTTTTTCTGCGCCTGTTTTTTTTTCTGCGCTCGAGGGTGGGCTGCCATGCATCGTGTTGTTGGGCTGTGTAAAGAAGCCCACCCGTTGGACCGAGCGATGTCCGCCGCCGTTGCTTGCGCCCGAGCGAGCCTACGTTGCATGCGGTTGCATGCATGCGTTCGCTTCAGCCTACGTTGCATGCGTGCACATAAGCGAAGGAGCACGCACCGCAGAGCCGTCCCCGGTTGACCCGACCGACGGCACATAGGCCAGCACTTAAACTTCGCATTTTGATTCACACTACAGTTTCCCACGCGTGTACACTCCCGATGCCACGGTGGGTGGAAAATTTGTTCACATTTGACCCCATTACTGCCACGGTGGCTATTTAAGCCACCTGTTCCTCTTCCTGTCACACCCTTCATCCATCTCCCACACTCTCCCACCTGCATTTTGCGCCTGCCCTTCTTCTTCTTCACATCAAACAGCCCCAAGAACCAGCCTGCCGCAGCCATGCAGTACACCGGGCCAACCTACCGCTTCCCCTCCCACCGTGTCGGAGATGCTCTACCCCGCCGGGGTGTACGTCGAGAGCACCCTTGGTGTGTGGGCGATGTCAAGGTGGAGGGGCGCAAGGGGGCTCACCGCCTTCTTCCTTCGGGCCGGCTACGGGCACCTCCCTCGGGGATCTCCAAGGATGTACCGAGTCGAGGAGGTCATCCACAACGTGGTTTTGGTTGCTATCCTTGCCCACTTCACCAACCCCTTCGACGCATTCTACCTCCTCGGCCACGTGTTCTGGTGTGGCTGCGAGTTCATAGCTTTCACCACCCATAACATCTTCACGGACTACGACAACGTCTTCCCCACCGACGAGCGCATGCACACTCTGCCGTACCCCATCAACAACACCATGGAGGAGCAGTGAAGGGCGCCCGGAGGAGGAGCAAGGAGGAGCCTGGTGGAGAAGCAGCGGCCATCTATCTATCTATCTATATTTTTAGCTAAAAAATCTATCTATCTATATTTGTCTTGGTGTTATTTAAGTTGTAAGTGTACTATTAATTCATGTTGTGGGCTTTGGTTGGCCCGAATTATCTATATTTATTATACAAAGTTTTACAGTGGTTGGGCTTTTTTGGAACCATTTTAATCTCTGGCATTTTAGTCATAGGAAAAAATTGTCTCAAAAAAAAGTCATAGGAAGAAAACAATCACGTGCCGCCCCTCTCATCCAATGCAGAACCGCCGCCATCGTCCTTCCCTCACCCATCGCCATTACAACCGCGACATCTCCTCCCTCTCCTTCTCCTCCTTCTCGCGGCCGCAACTTTGCTCGTCTCCTCTTCCACATCCCACCCGCTTCTTCCATCCACGCAAGAACCTCGATGGAGGAGCAGATCGCCGGCGGCGAGAACGCCGACTTCGTGGAGATCGCCGGCGGCGACCAGGTAAAGATGGCCAGGTTGATGGAGATCCGTTCTTGGTTTAACAACATAAGGCAGTTGAACTGGACGGCAATGGCCACTTTGAGGGAAATGAAATCCCGGGAGAAGAAAAAGCTCCCCCCCCCCCCCCCCCGCACAACCGAGGCACGACATCGAGATCTTCCTGTGGGCGATGGAGCAGGCCAATTCATCCAGCCCGTGGGACAGGCGCAGGTGGTGGGCGTTCAGATCCAGGGTAGAGCATCCAATGGATCAGGAACCCACGGTGCACGAGGTGCCGTTGCAGATTGTGGAGCCTCCAACCGAGTCGGAGATGACTCCGAAGCGCAAGAGGACGAGGACAGTGCTTGCGACATCGCTTTCCCGCCGTTTTCCACGCTTCCCTCGCCGCTTCCCTCGTCTGAACGGCGGCGGTACCGTTTTTTAGAGTAAGCTTCCCCACTCCTAATCTTCCTACTACTCGTGCTTACAGTTGTGGTGGTAGTGATTGAGTACATGCTTTTGGGGGCTGGATTATGATGTATATGAACCCTAGGCTAAATTTGTACTGGTGTAGTGGTAGTATTTGATATTCACCTGCACTTCTACTCCAAAAATTTGTTATGTGTCTTTCTATTATTAAGTGCTTGATACTACATTTGAACCTTTTTTGAGTTGTTGATTGCTTTTTGGTAGAGCTACCAGCTCTTATGGAGATGCTCATGTTGTATGTCTTGTTCTCCATGATTTGTACCAGCATTCTGTGCAATTAGATGCCATGACAAGCCATGTAGTATATTTATTTATTGCCTCCAACATGCCATCATTTTACTCTGTGCATCTCAGCAAGTATAAATTTGTCAGCTATAAAACTTTGTGAATTTGCTTGATGGTTCCCACTAAACTATAAACCCCCTTTTGTTTTCAAAGTAAGCCACTGACGTCCGGGTCCCGCGGCAGTCACGCACACACAAATGCTCCCAGTCATGTGGCCCCTGGCCCATTGGTCATCCTCGATAGCTAGCCAACCTCAGTGTGCCTCTACCAATAACAACAGCCCTTTCTGTTATAAAACTATGCAACTTTGCTTGAAGGTTGCCACTAAAAATATAACTTCTATGGCCATGCTTCCTAAAATTTATTTGCATTATGTTGTCAATACTTTCATGCCATGCCTTTTGTTGCCATGACAAGTTTATGTTGCATGGTAAAACCTTGCTCTAAAGTGGCCATGTTAATATAATTGTCTGATGTTAAAAGTAAGTTGCACTTGTGAGCTTGGTTTTGTTTGCTTGTTGTAACCATCATGTCAACACTGTTTGTCATTATAACTGTTTCAACATAACTGTAATTTTCACTAACTCCTAACCTGTAACAGCAACTTTGCCATTCGTGTTTCGCAGGAAAAAACTGGAGTTCACAAGGCTGGAGAGCTGGAGTTGTGAGGCTAGGAGGCTGATGGCGCTGCTGCTGGCTGATCCTTCTTCTTCTAGCTTTTGTTCCTCCTTTTCTCTCTACTCGTTGGATTCCTGGGCTACATCCCTATGTGCTGTTAATGTAATAAGTTGATCCTTTGAATTTATTGTATTAGATTTAATGTGGAAGTACCTTAATCTCTACGAAAGAGATGTTGGTTCTATGACTGATAATTTCTAGGAGCATGCTTAAATTTCATATTTAGGGATTTTTTTTTGAATTGTTTGGATTGCTTACCACATGTGTCACGTGGTCAATATTTAGGGATTATTAACATATGAAAACAACAATTCAATCGCCTATGTAAATGTGTACAACATAATTTTCAAGATAAATTCAAACATGACACGTGCACATGCAATTTGCCAACAGGTCCAGTTGTAGTAGAAAAAGACAACATGTGCACGTATCCAACCGTGGCTCCTACGATTTTGTTCCATGCTTTTGTCGCCACATTTTTTTGGAAGTAAAAAAATATAAGGTGATTTTCTCATAATAAACCGTGTTGGAGAGAAATTTGCAACCAACCAAAAATATCGACTGTGTGCAACTTGGCCCCTGTGGGGAGATTGGATCGACTACTAGATTATACACTACTAGGAAAAGGCCTACTAATGGCGCACTACTGGTGCGCCATTAGTATCACGCCACTAGTATTTTTTACTAATGGCGCACCTGTGGTGCGCCATTAGAATCTGGTATTCTAATGGCGCACCGCTGGTGCGCCATTAGTATGGCCCACGGTGCGCCATTAGTATAGATACTAATGACGCACCACATAGAAGTGCGCCATTAATAACAACTTTTTTTCAGAATTTTTTTTTTTTAATTTTTTTCAAATTTTTTTTCGCTTTTTTCTTAATCTCAGGTCACTCTGGCTTAATCTCGAGTCAATATGCTTAATCTCAGGTCAAATCGCACTTTGTGGTCAAACTTCTCAAAAGGTCACCCATCCTAACACTACTCCAGCCCAAGCACGCTTAACTTCAGAGTTCTATCCAACCCCAGCAACAGCTCACTTCACAGGCACTTGTTGATATATATAGCATATCAATCCTATTATACCTTGTTTTTTTGAGCAACAAACAGTGGGGAAGACCCCCACTGTAACTCTCATTTTCATTAATATGGTGGGACAAATACAAGGGGATTTACATGGTGGATCATGAGGGAAACATAAGTAAAAATAAATCTACAAAGTGTCAAGCCAACTCTGCATGCCCTCCTTCAAGCCAGGTTTGGCCTTCTTTATGATCATGTTGAAGTGCTTCTTAAACATGGCTATACAGAAAGCCATATTCTTAACTTTGTGATAAAATATTATGCTATTTATGTGCTTCCATAAACTCCAGCAGCTAGCAATTAAGCATTCTTTGAAACATCCGTAAGTATCTTGTTTTCTTCCTTCCAATAACATCTCCATCAGATTATGGTCAGTATCCCATTGGTAACCAATGTTCATCCAGAAGTTTTGGCTGAAATCACAACTAAAAAATAGGTGCATTAGATGTTCATTAGGCTCATCATCACATAACTCACACTTACTTGTCTCAATGTAGAAATTCTTCCTGTTTAATAAATCTCTAGTATTCAGTCTATCTTGTAATAGAAGCCAAAAGAAGAATTTCTGTCTGGGTAAAGTACAGGATTTCCAAATCCACTGGAAGGATTTAGGAGCATCAGCAGGATTTCCCATGTATTCAAGGTATATTCTCTTATTAGAGTATTTAGTACCACCTCAGTAAAACTTCCAAGAATCAGGCATTTGCTGGTTGTCTCTGTTATTTATCAACATTCTTAGGTTGATGCTCTGTTGAACAGCGATAGTAGACATTGGCAGATGGAATAAGTCATAGAATTCATCTTCTTCCATATTCTTTGGCAGATGCCGCAGGATCTCCAAATTTTTACATAAGAGAAAAGTTGAGGCATGGCCTGAGAAAGTATTTGAGAACACCATTTATCTGACCATAGTTTGATTGTATTACCATTCCCAAAGATAGCTTATGGTCATGTCTTTAAATTCTCTCAAAATAGAGCAACAGTCTCTCCACCAGAATGATCCCACCCTGGTAGGATAACTAGGTACCTCACCATTGTTATAGTAGTTGTTCCAAATAAGGTTAACCCAGAGAATATCTTGCTTGTTAAAGAACTTGAATAGGAATTTAGTAAGCAGAGTTTTGTTTTGAACTCGTAGATCTAGCACACCTGCACTAATTCGCTTTTTTGGCAAGCATACATTATCCCATTTGACAAGACAGTTCCCTTTTTTATTGATATCTTTGCCATGCCATAGGAAGTTCCTACCTGATTTTTCAAAATGATCCAGTATGGTGAATGGAACTCTGATGCAGCACATAGCAAAAATAGGTAGAGCTGCAACAATGGATTTTAGGTGAACAAGTCTCCCTGAGTAAGACATCATGGTGTCAATACCAAAGAAGCTCTGTGATCAAGCCCGGATACCATGGGCATCGTGTCAGATACTTTAGGCCTAGTAGATCCCATAGGCAGACCAAGATATGTAAATGGCATAGCTTCTTTTTTGCAGTTAAATGTGTTGGCCAGATCCATAGCTTTGTCATCAGAGATATTGATAGGTACCATGGAGGATTTACTGTAATTTACTACCAGCCCAGTGAAATTGGAAAACTTATCAAGGATCTCTTCCTGATTTGTACCTCATCTGCTGGCAGAATAACAAGTGTATCATCAGCATATTGTATGATAGGATAGCATTCAGTAAAGTTTGTTTCAATGGGCAAGGATAGTAGGCCATTTCTCCATGCATCATTTACCAATATTTGTAGCAATTCTCCAACCATAACATATAGTAAGGGGAGAGAAAGGATCTCCTTGTCTGACTCCACATTTGCATTGAATGCATTTACCAGAACACCATTTAGAAGGATGTATAGTAGCAGTGGATAGAATGGCAGTTACCCATCTAATCCATTTGCTCATCGAGCCCCAGATGCTTCATCATGAACAAAATGGCCATATAATTGACTTTATCAAATGCCTTTACAAAGTCAATCTTAAAAATGATGATTTCTTTCTTGGATTTGTGACACATATGTATGTATTCAAAGCTCCAAGCAAGGCAGTTCTGAATATTCCTTGTTTTGATAAATCCATATTGGTTCTTGCTAACTCTGGATATAATAATCTGTTGGGGTCTATTGGCAAGGAGTTTAGTAAGTATTTTGATTGGCATACGTACAAGAGAAATTGGCCTATAATCATCAGGTGATTCAGGATTGTCTTTCTTAGGTATCAGGGTTATATAGGCATTATTGATAGGAGCAAGGGAAACAACTTCATTATAAAAATCATTAATGAATTGGTAGAAATATTGTTTGATGATGTGCCAGCATTTCTTCATGAATAATCCATTGAAACCATCAGGACCAGGAGATTTATCATTGGGCATTTTATTAATGATATCATCTATTTCTTCATTGGAAAAAGGTCTATCAAGATCATGTAGATCCTCTTCCATAGCAAGATGTGATATATCAAAATTTTGTGAATATGTGGAGACAGTGCCTATTCTATTTTTGAAAGATTCCCATATAATGGCAGCTTTATGGTCATGTTCAAATACTTGTTGACCATCCATAGACATAAGATAGGTGATGTAGTTGTGTCTGAACACATAAGTAGCAATGGCATGAAAAATTTTGGTATTTTCATCACCCAGGTTAGCCCATCTTATATTTGCCCTAATTCTCCAATATATTCTCTTAGCCTACAATAACTTGTTTGTATGTTTGACAAGTAAGATTCTAAAATTCCTTTCAATCCTAGATAGCATTCTTTGTTCCTCAATGCCATCCATAATTTTCACATAGAAACAACAATTGTCAATTATTTTATTCAGTTGGGAGTATTGTTTGCTCCATGCTTTCAGTCCTCTTCTGATAGCTTTGAATTTTGAGTTTATATTTTTGGCATAATCAGAGTAATGGGTTGAATTCAACCAATGTTTCTCCACCGTTTCAAGAAATCCACTAAATTCAGTCCAATACTCTTCAAATCTGAATATCTGGCTTTTGGGGATGTTGTCATTAATTTGGATTTTAATAGGCACATGGTCATATGTGATTTTCGCCAAGGGGATGGCCATAGTAGATGGATGAGTAGTAGTCCAGTGGGGGCTAGTGAAAATCCAATCTAGCTTTTCCAAAAGAGGCTGATCTTGTTTATTGCTCCATGTGAAGGATCTTCCTTTGAGGGGATTTCAACTAAATCCAAATTAACAATAATATTATTGAAAGTCATCATCTTGACAGGATCACCACCTGGTTTATTCCTATTCTCAGGGCTTCTTATAAAGTTAAAATCACCAACAATCATCCATAACTTGGATTGCTGCTTATTTAAATTCATAAGCCAGTCAATGAACTCCATTTTACCATCATTGCAATTAGGCCCATAAACATTAGTGAAGAACCAACATGAATTATCCAGGTTAGAAGTAAACTCTATGGTGATCTGAAAGTAGTTTTTGGATATTATCTTGCCTTTCATAATATTACCATTCCAAATAGTAATCAATCCTCTAGAGCTGCCATTAGAAGGTGAGTAACAGAATTGGTTGAATCTTTTGGGGCAAAAATTCTTGATATATGTGCTGTCAAATATATCTCTTTTGGTTTCTTGAAAGGTCATGATACAACAAGCAATTTCCTCAATTTTCTTTCTGATATCATTCCATCTGGCTGTGGAATTAATACCTCTCACATTCCAGTTTAAGATATTCCAGCTCCTATTCATGAAAAATATGTAGGTGGTAGCATAAGATCATATTATGGAAAGCATAATATGAACAGCCCAATAGATTGGTGATATCACTGGTACAGACAGTGACATAGATATAATAGCAACCATAGAATGATGGGAGGTGCATGGATGGGTAGATCATCATATAGAGCTGACACATATAACAAAGGTGTTCTTACAAGAAGCACAAAGTGACATAGGTAGCACATAGAGTAATTATTACATCCCAAATCGATAGGTGATGCACGCAGGCATCCAAATAACACATAAAAGCAAACATAATGCAGGGAAATCATAATTAGTTGGCAGTTATGGGAGCCAACAAAACCCACAATGCAACAGAAGCTTCTATTCATCAGAACTATCATATTGCATGGCACTAGATGACACCTCATGTGGAGCCATCTTACATGGTCCAGTGCCAATGGCCTGCAGAGTCTTCATAGGGATTTCTGGAGGAGGTGGTGCCTGCTTATTTATAACAAAAGCATCAAACTGGGGACCCAGGTTGACAGTGACAGCCTTCTTCATTTTATTGGGACAATGCTGGGTGTTGTTATCCATCATGCCTTCATTTATGTTGGCTTCTGCAGCAGACTGATCTTTGAATCCCTTAGTGAGCTTTGCAATTGCTGTTCTCCCGCAGAAAGCATCATCAACAATTTTCTTTTTTTTCCGCCTGTGGCTTCAACCTTAGCAAATTCCGCCCAAAGGATCTCCTCAATAATCGACAGAGCTGGAATTTTTGGGAGGCTCATTCTGGATTGTCTGAATCTGCAAGAAGCATCTTTTGTTGTTGCCATTAGTGCCCATAACATCCACCACCTTGCAAGATGCATTCACAATCTTGCTGCCTCCAAGCTTTGGAAGTATATTATGTGCATTAGTAACAATATTACCAATAAGCTCCTGGAGAACCTTAATGTGCTCAGATTCACCTTCAAATGATATGTTGCTTGTTTGCACAGGCTGGGCACTACTGGATGATGGCATGTCATTGTAATTCATATTGCTGTTCATGTGCATGAAAACTGGGCTAGGAGCATTCTGAGAGTTGGGCTGGGGAGTAAGATTAATTGGGATATAATCAGGCCCAAGAGTCTCATGTGGAGCAACATAATGAGTATTAGAGTGGATCATAATGGGCTCCTTAGCTACCTCCTTATCAGGTGACTCCACATGTTCAGCAAAATTAGGTTCAACAGCAGCAGTATGGTTTTCAACAGAGAGATTAACATTGTCATTATGAGCAGCATGAACATCTTCATATGGGGCACCAAGATTCTCATTGTGGGGGTTGATCACTACCTGATCCATGGGGATATTCCTAAAACCTCATCATGCCAAAACCCTCCATGAATATGTGGAAGAGGGTGGGGTTGCCACCATCGGTGGCAGGGGTCCTCATCCCTCCCCGCTGTCCAATTAGCTCCGAGATAATATGTATGTTGGACAGGTCCATGAGTCACCATAGCCCACATCATCAAGGTTTCTCGTAACTACGGACTAATAGGAAGAGTGTCCACATTCGTAACTCGATCTTAACAACAACCCTCGATTTATCTCTAGGATCTTTATTCCAAATCAAAAAACGGCCAAAAGGAGAGACAGTGCGTCCAATGAACCCCACATCCCAGCACTCAAGAGGGTAGTTCATAAGTAAGATCCAAAAATCATGTGTGGAAGTAATGTTGCGATAATTTAAACCTCTGTCATGTCTGCTGATTCTAAGTACTGAATCCCCAATCTGAAACGGGCTAAGACTGACAGCAGTATCTCGCGAGCATGCAGTAGTAAAATGAATAAGTGCAGTACCCATACCACATCGAGACGTGTATTTTATGCACCATCCACGCCCCTCCAAGTAGGTGGTGATCAGAGCAATGGCGCCATGGAACTCCTCAGCAGAAACTTCAGGAACAAGTGTGGCGATGGCCCACTCGTCACAAACCATCGGGAGCTCACCGCCAAGCACCACATATCCACGGCGAGCACGCAGCGGACCAGGTGGGACGATTGCCGTGCCTGGGGGAAGGTGGGGGAGAGGGTTGCAAGGGAAGCAGGCCATCTCGTTGGTAGCAGCTGTGTCAGGTGGAGCAGAGGGTGAAAAACAGGGGAGAAGCCGAGGGGGCAATGCGGGTTGCAGATATATCAGGCCGTGGATCCTGTTTCTGTTTGACTCGATAAGTATTAACTTTGATATTCTTGTTGAAACAGAATCTAGCGATATGGTTGTATCGGTAACAAACGCGGCATCTGATTTGATTGGTGCATTGATAACGATTGTGCCCAGTACCAAGACATATGTTGCATACGATATACTTAGAAAAACTAGAGGATATCGGCCTAGACGGTACAACTTCCGTGCGTGTGGGCTGGCCCGGGATAGATGGTCTGTTGGGCTCCGTGCGGACTACCTGGGCCGACAGATTCAAATTCGCCCTATCCACCGCAACGGCCGATCCGCTATGCATGCATGCAGTTGCATCCACCGGCGGCGCGCGATGATCACGATCATCGTGAGTATGCTGGTCAATCCGCGTAGGACCCAAAGGAGTTGCATTCGCCCCCAATACTAGATGATTTCCATGAGATTTATTATTCGTGCGTGATGGAGTAAGTTGTCCAAGAATTCTGCAGTAAACTTGAGTAGTAGGAACAAGATGACCATGATTACCTTTGCGACGTCGTCTGACGATAGTCCACTCAGCATCTTGTTCTTTGTACCACTTCTTTTCTTCATAAATCCAGTTTGGACCGCCCCCACTCCAAAGATGGAAATAACATTTAAACGCTTCATAGCTGAAGAAAGATTTACGAACCTGGAAGAAACCCACCGCCTTGGAACATACTTTGAACTTGAAAACATTGCCTTTGATATGTGATACCTCCAAAGAATCAAATGCTCCACCCGTGCATGATGAGAGTGCCAAACTCACATTGTGGGGGTTCAGATGGAAAGTAAATCTTGCAAAGGATACCACGAGGTAGAATCCAAAAGAGGAGGAGATAGGGTTGACCGAAGATTGGAAATACTTACGGATCTCACCTCTAAAACAATGACGAAATGAGAAATCCAATTGATGGGCGATGTAGGATGGATCATTGAATGGATCCATCGGCGTAGAACAGGTTTTTGGTGGAGAGATCACGGTAGATCACGGCCGGCGCCATGGTCGCCACTGGTGGAGTGGGAGGGGAGTGGAGAGGAGAGGTGGGGCGCCATCGTGTATCCTGATATTTTGTTGATGTCTAGGACTTTGTTCATGTTCATGACTATGATGAAATTTTGAAAAATATTTCAAACTTCCCGGTCATATTACGTATCATTTTTTGAAAAAAAAATCAAAATAAAAATTCAAAAGCAATTTTTTTTATTTTTTTGCCTCTAGATCTTGAAAGCCCCGTAACTTTTTTCTGTTAGGTTTTTGGGGATTTTGAAAATGTTTAACGGGGTTCCCCCAATTAAATTCGGATGTAACTTTTCGAGTAGATGATTTTTCATATATAAAACTTTTTAATCCGAGTTCGTATGCAAAAGTTATGCCCATTTTACATATTTCCATAGAGATTTTGCAAATAAAGTCAAAATTTATATTTGTAAATTTTCCCAACAACTAGACCACATATCACATGGGAAACTTATTTTCTTTTATTTTTTTGACATTTTTATCATTTTTAAAAAAAAATTAAAACTGAAAAGGCGGTCCAGGGGGGTGCATTCGGTGGAAGCCGGGAAAACTAGTAATGGCGCACCGTGGGGTGGTGCGCCATTAGTAGTTAAACTAGTAATGGCGCACCACACCCACGGTGCGCCATTACTAGTTTTGAAAAAAAATTAAAGAAAAAATTCAATTTTTTTTTATTTTTAGTAATGGCGCACTGTCCACTGGTGCGCCATTACTAACAAATTTTTTTTAATTGTTTTTATTATTTTTTACTTTTTTTTCAAAACTTCTAATGGCGCACGGTGGATGTGGTGCGCCATTACTATGTCAACTAGTAATGGCGCATTGTCCCACGGTGCGCCATTAGTAACAAATTTTTTTTATTTATTTTTTTCAAAACTTCTAATGGCGCAACGCACACCAGGTGCGCCATTAGTAATATTACTAATGGCGCACCTGTATGTGGTGCGCCATACAGGTGCGCCATTACTATATACTAATGGCGCACCACACATTCGGTGCGCCATTAGTGTCCATTTCATCTATAGCCGTTTTCCTAGTAGTGATAGGGTGATCGTGAGAGAAGAATTCTTTTTTTCGAGGGAAGGTAGGAATTTTGTGTGGTTACAAAATGGACCTTATTGTAATTAAGGAAAATATTATTTAACATAAACCTTGCTATTTTCAAGCCATTATAAAAATAACTAAATTCTTTTGGCAAAAAAAGTTGATTACGGGTTAGTTCGTTTTGTGGACAGGTACGTGTAGTGGTGCATTTTGTGGGCCCAGGTGGCTCTAGGTGCATGCAGTGTATCATGCTGGCTAGGGGTGCACAAGGTAGTAACCTGGTGAATCGGGGTGAAAGTCTTGTGCTAATTCTATTTTGTGGTGTGCGACATATGAGTCTACCCGAGGGGAATGCTTGGCTTGGGGGGCCGGTGTAAGTTGTGTGGGTCTACTGCGTAAGTGGTGCGCCACGTGAGTCTAGACGACGGGGGTGCATGGTTTGGATCTTGCTACCTTGAGGTGACGCATCCGGTTTGCGCACTGAGTGCGGGCCCGATCCTCCGTTTTCATCGGTGCTTTCTATCGGGTCAATGGAGAACAATCCAAACATGCATGCTAGGTCCCGGCCTTTCTTGGGTCCCGCGTGCCATATTCGGGACAGTTGCCGCATTTCTAGGGTAGTATCATCGGGAAATCACGATCTATACCGCGGCCACATGAAATCATAGCAGGGAATGGGGTAAGAATCACATACTAAGCTCTTTGGTCCATATATATGGGCCATGTGCCACCAAAGAGAAGGGCCGCCTTGGAGCCATTGTCCATTGAGAGGAAACGAGTCTGACCTATGAACGGTGTGCGGGGCCTGCCCCTTCATCTGCTGTAACTCCGTGCCGCAAGATGTGGACCCTAGCAACCAAGGCTCGTCCCGTGCGCCGCACGCCAACTGGACCCACACCATGCATGCACGCATGGCCAAGTAGACACTCACCGGTCAACCTTGACAATGTACACAAGACGCATATGCACTCATTAGCCATCTAGCACCCAGCCATGCACACCTAGCTAGCTTCACTCAAACCGCAGTAATCGCTTGCCGTGTTCACCCACACCATCCATCCATTATTGACCCCACCTCGGTTCGTTGGACCTCCGACACAAGTCCCTTCCCTCGGCATTTCAGGTATGTCAAAGCAACAAGCGACTACACATATTGCACACCGAGATATGACGTCATTCACTAGTGCTAGCCAAAACTGTGCACCTGAGCATCTCTACCCATGGTGGACACTAGCGCATGGTTAGGATCGAGAAGCCTAGCGGCACATGATGTCGGCCCGATTGGTTGGGGGTGCATGACATGGGTCCAGATGAAACGCATGGAATCGCATGGATCCACATTCCCCTGCCCAATACCAGAAATCGGGCATATACCAGACGAATCCAAGCGGTCGCTGACGAAGCTTGGAAACCATGTGTTATGTGCATGCTGAATTTCAATATTTAGGAATTATTAACATACGAAAACAATAATTCAAGCGTCTATGTAAAGGTGTACAACATAATTTTCAATAAAAAAATGAAACATGACATGTGCACATGCAACTTGCCAACAAGTGCGCTTGTAGTACAAAAAGACAACATGTGCACATATCCCACCATGCCTTCTACAATTTTTGTTCCATGTTTTTTCGCCACATATCTTTGGAAGGAAAAACAAAAGAATGTGATTTTCCCATAAAAAACCGTGATGGTGAGATGGTTGCAACCAACCAAGATAGATAGTGTGTGGAAGTTGTCCCCCGTGGGGAGATTGGATCGACCACTCCTAGATTATAGGGCGAGGCCACCGTGAACGTGATCCTGAGAGGGTGAAGAAGGATTCGTTTTTTCGAGGTAAAGGAAGTAATTTTGTGGGTTTACAAAAAGGAATGCACCCCTTTTTGAGGGACAAAAAATGCGCGTTATAATGTGTAATTAATGAAAATATAATTTAACAGAAACCTTGCTATTTTCAAGCAATTTAAAAACAACTTACTTGTTTTGGCAAAAAAAAGTTGATAATGCGATAGTCCATTTTTTGGACACTTACGTGTAGTGGTGCATGTTGTGGAAATCGGGGTGGAAGTCTTGTGCTAAGCTATTTTGCAGGGTGCGGCGTATGAGTCTACACGGGGAATGGTTGGCTTGGGGGCCGGCGTAAGTGATGTGGGTCTAGTGTCTAAGTGGTGCACCACGTGGGTCTAGACGGTGGGGATGCATGGTTTGGATCTAGCTACCTTGAGGTAACGTGTCCGGTTTGCGCAATGAATGCGCACTGCTCCTCCATTTTCGCCGATGCTCTCTCGGGTCAACGGAGAACAATCCAAAAGCGCATGCAAGGTCCCGGCCTTTCTCGGAGCCCGCGCTTGCCATATTCGGGACATTTGCCGCATTTCTAGGGCAGTATCCTCGGAAATTCAGGATCTATACCACGGCCACATGAAATCATAGCAGGAATTGGGGGTGACAGTTCCATGCTAAGCTCTGGTCCATATATGTGCCATGTGCGACCAATGGGCAGGGCCGCCTCAGAGCCATTGTTAAGGGCAAAAACTGTCGGGTCTCGTCTGCCGCCGCTATAATCCGTGCAAATTCATGAGGGATCCAAATTTCTTGGGACCTTTCGCGGTGTGGGTGTGGTCGAACATCGAGAGCGGCACGCATAAGCCTTCACATAGGTTGTGTGTAAACGAGACCAAAACGCATCCCGGAGCTAGCCATCGAGAGGGAACAAGTCCTGCTTGTGGACGAAGACCGGGGCCCGCCCCTTCATCTGCTTCAGAACTCTTTGCCGCAAGTTGTGGGCCCTACCCACGAAAGCACATCCCGTGCGCCGAACGCAAACTGGACCACACCATGCATGCACGCATGGCCATGTAGACAACCACCATTCAACCTTGACAATGTACAGATGACGCATGCGCACTCATTAGCCATCTAGCCCCCAGCCATGCAAACCTAGCCACCTAAACTCAAATCATGCACTGTTAGCCAGGTTGACCCACACCATACATCCAGCATTGACCCCACCGCGGTTCGTTGGACCTTCGACGAGTCCCTTCGGTATGCCAGGCACGCCAAAGAGACACGCGGCTACACATATTGCACACCGAGATCCGACGTCTTTCACTAGTGCTAGCAAACCTGTCCGCATGAGCATCTCTGCGCATGGTGGACACTAGCTTGTTGTTTGGATCGAGAAGGCTCGCGGCGCATGTTTTGGCCCGGTTGGCTCGGGGTGCGTGATATGGGTCCAGACGAAACACATGGCATCACGTGGATCAACATTCCCCTCCTCGGTACCGGACATCAGATATATGGCAGACGAATCCGCGCGGTTGCTGACGAAGTTTTGTCACATCCATTTGCCATTCCATTGTTTGTAAAGTTTTACAACATATTTTAGGAAAAATATAAAACATGACACGTGCAGATGAAACAAGCATACAAATTCAGTTGTCCCACTGTATGACTTTGTTCTGTGTAATGAGGGAGCAGTTGCATTATACAATTTTTTGAAGGGAAGTTGCATTACTCCTAAATCATGGTTGTGCACGATCGGGCTATTCATTTTAGTGAGAAGTGAGAAGTTACGTTTTGATGTGGCAAGACGTGGTGGTGTGAACAACGCATGGGGAGGTGAGAACGTGGCAACAACTCCTTTTGACTGCCCAGGACTAAATCGGCGGCTCCGCTTCCCCATATCATGCTCCGCTTCCCCATTAGCATTTATCTCATCGCCGCCCCCCTCTTCCCATCCTCTTCCCCATCCACAAATACGAGGGTTTTCTCCTCCCATGCCTCACCACTCGCCTGCCCACCCTGCCGCTGCTCCCTGATGACCCACAAGTATAGGGGGTCTACCGTAGTCCTTTCGATAAGTAAGAGTGACGAACCCAACGAGGAGCAGAAGGAAATGATAAGCGGTTTTCAGCAAGGTATTCTCTGCAAGTACTGAAATAAGTGGTAACAGATAGTTTTGTGATAAGATAAATTGTAACGAGCAACAAGTAACAAAAGTAAATAAAGTGCAGCAAGGTGGCCCAATCCTTTTTGTAGCAAAGGACAAGCCTAGACAAACTCTTATAATAGGAAAAGCGCTCCCGAGGACACATGGGAATATCGTCAAGCTAGTTTTCATCACGCTCATATGATTCGCTGCTCGTACTTTGATAATTTGATATGTGGGTGGATCGATGCTTGGGTGCTGTTCTTACTTGAACAAGCATCCCACTTATGATTAACCTCTATTGCAAGCATCCGCAACTACAACAAAAGTATTAAGGTAAACCTAACCATAGCATGAAACATATGGATCCAAATCAGCCCTTTACGAAGCAACGCATAAACTAGGGTTTAAGCTTCTGTCACTCTAGCAACCCATCATCTACTTATTACTTCCCAATGCCTTGCTCTAGGCCCAAATACTGGTGAAGTGTTATGTAGTCGATGTTCACATAACACCACTAGAGGCTGGACAACATACATCTCATCAAAATATCGAACGGATACCAAATTCACATGACTACTAATAGCAAGACTTCTCCCATGTCCTCAGGAACAAATGTAACTACTCACAAAGCATATTCATGTTCATAATCAGAGGGGTATTAATATGCATATAGGATATGAACATATGATCTTCCAACAAATAAACCAACTAGCATGAACTACAAGGAGTAATCAACACTACTAGCAACCTACTAGTACCAATCCCGGACTTGGAGACAAGAATTGGATACAAGAGATGAACTAGGGTTTTGAGAGGAGATGGTGCTGGTGAAGATGTTGATGAAGATTGCCCTCTACCGATGAGAGGAGCATTGGTGATGACGATGGCGATGATTTCCCCCTCCCGAAGGGAAGTGTCCCCGGCAGAACAGCTCTGCCGGAGCCCTAGATTGGTTCCGCCTCGTGGCGGCGGAGTTTCGTCCCGAAAGGTTGCTTATGATTTTTTCCTCGACGAAAGAACTCATATAGCATAAGATGGGCATCGGAGGGCCACTAGGGGGCCCACGAGGTAGGGGGCGCGCCCAGGAGGGTAGGGCGCGCCCCCACCCTCGGGGCCAGGTGGGGCCCCCTCTGGTGAACTTCTTCTGCTGGATATTTGTTATTATTTCCCAAAATGACTTTCGTGGAGTTTCAGGACTTTTGGACTTGTGCAGAATAGGTCTCTAATATTTGCTCCTTTTCCAGCCCAGAATTCCAGCTGCCGGCATTCTCCCTCCTTATGTAAACCTTGTAAAATAAGAGAGAGTAGGCATAAGTATTGTGACATAACGTGTAATAATAGCCCATAATGCAATAAATATCGATATAAAAGCATGATGCAAAATGGACGTATCAACTCCCCCAAGCTTAGACCTCGCTTGTCCTCAAGCCAAAGCCGATAACGATAAATGTGTCCCCATGTTTAGAGGTAGAGGCATCGATAAAAATAAAATACGAACATGAAGGCATCATGATTATTCTCATAACAGCAACATATATAGGAAATGTCATATGATTTCTTATGTTCAAGTAATAATCCATTAACAATGCAGAGTACGAATCATAAACTTTATTGAGAACAAACAAACTATAGTCTCAGTCATTGAAGCAATTGCAATTTATCATAACATCAGAAAGAGTCTATGTCAGAGCTTAGTAGCAAGTCCACATACTCAACTATCATTTAGTCCTTCATAATTGCTAACACTCACGTGATACTTGTGGTTACGGAGTTTTAATCGGACACAGAGAAACATAGGGGCGTATAGTTTCGCCTCCCAACCTTTTACCTCAAGGGTAATGTCAACAATAATAACTCATGCCCCCTACATCTAATTAGATATATCAATCAGGATCTTTCCAACACACTGTGCTTGCCAAAGGATAAAATGTAAAAAGGAAAGGTGAAGATCACCATGACTCTTGCATAAGGTAGAAGATAATGATAAAGATAGGCCCTTCGCAGAGGGAAGTAGAGGTTGCCATGCGCTTTTATGGTTGGATGCACAAAATCTTAATGCGAAAGAACATCAGTTTATATTGCCACTTGTGATATGAACCTTTATTATGCAGTCCGTCGCTTTTATTTCTTCCACATCACAAGATCGTATAAAGCTTATTTCTCCCACACCAATCAATCATACATATTTAGAGAGCAATTTTTATTGCTTTGCACCGATGACAACTTACTTGGAGGATCTTACTCAATCCATAGGTAGATATGGTGGACTCTCATGGAAAAACTGGTTTAAGGGTTTTTGGAAGCACAAGTAGTATCTCTACTCGGTGCTGAGAATTTGGCTAGCGCGAGGGGGAAAGGCAAGCTCAACATGTTGGGAGATCCATGACAATATACTTTATCTCAGAGATAAGAAAACATAACCCATTATGTTGTCTTCCTTGTCCAACATCAACTCTTTAGCATGTCATATTTTAATGAGTGCTCACAATCATAAAAGATGTCAATAATAGTATATCTATATGTGAAACCTCTCTTTCCTTATTACTTCCTATTAATTGCAACGATGACCAAAACTATGTTTCTAACTCCCAACAACTTTCAATCATCATACCCTTTCTATGTGAAGTCATTACTCTCAACAAGATCAATATGAACTCTTTGTTTCCTTTTATTCTATTTCTCTTTTCTTTTATTCACTCAAGATCATGGCAAAATGATTAAGCCCTTGACTCAATACTAATCTTCATTATATAGCTCACGGACTCGATTACATAGAGAGATCATAAAGCACAAAACTCAAAACTAGATCATGCCATAAATTTTATTCTACTAGATCAAGATACTACTAATAGGATCGAACTAAGAAAAACGGTAAAGATAGGAGATGTGATTGTGATACGATACCGGGGCACCTCCCCCAAGCTTGGCAGTTGCCAAGGGGAGAGCCCATACCCATGTGATTATGTCTCCTTTGCTGCTGAAGAAGATGGTGGAGGTGATGGATAGTCGCACATTGAGCGTAAGAGGTCCTCCAACTTGCGGATAATGCCCTTGAGTGCAACAATATGCTCCTTCAACAAAATATTTTCACTTGTGAGATACTTGTTTTGAATACGAGCTAACTCAATCATCTTGAAAGCTTCGATTTCAGTTGGGGTGAGAAAGTTGTGATCAAGTTGGAGGGTGTCTTCTTCACGAGCTTGGTCCTCAGTGGCCTTCTTGATCCTTTCATCCTTGTTGATCTCCATGGGTTCTTCCCTCTTCAGCTCTATCTTCATTAGCCAAGCATCTTTGGCACCATTGTCGGAGGAGGGGGACGTCCCCATTGCCTGGCCTTGACAACCCTGACAGAAAACAGCTCGAAACAAGAACCGAGGATAATTGCGTGATACGGGAGTCAAAACCTTCGTGAGTATATAATGAATTTTTACCGACCAAAATACGTATCGTGCAAGAAAACGGAGTCCAGAGGGCACACAAGGTGTCCACGAGGTAGGGGGGCGCGCCCTCCACCCTCGTGTCCTTCCCGGACTACTACTTATTTTTCTATTTTTCTAAATATTCCAAAATGGAGAAATATTGCCTTAAAAATTGTTTTGGAGTCGGTTTACTTACCGTACCACATACCTATTCGTTTGGAGTCTCAAACGTTCGAAAGTGTCTCTTATGTATTCCTCCGGGGTTACAGTTTCAATAACATTGGTTTCAACATTTATAGGATTACCTGAGATATAATGTTTGATTCTTTGACCGTTTACCACCTTCGGATTTGTGCCTTCGAAATTGTTGATTTTTATGGCACGGGAATGATAGACCTCCTCGATAACGTAAGGGCCTTCCCATTTAGAGAGAAGTTTTCCTGCAAAAAATCTTAAACGAGAGTTGTATAGCAATACATAATCACCTACATTAAACTCACGCTTTTGTATCCTTTTGTCATGCCATCTTTTGACTTTCTCTTTAAACAACTTGGCATTTTCATAAGCTTAGGTTCTCCATTCATCCAGTGAGCTAATATCAAATAACCTCTTCTCACCGCCAAGTTTGAAATCATAGTTGAGCTCTTTAATAGCCCAATATGCCTTATGTTCCAGTTTGAGAGGTAAGTGACATGCTTTTCCATAAACCATTTTACACGGAGACATGCCCATAGGAATTTTGTATGCAGTTCTGTAGGCCCATAATGCATCATCAAGTTTCTTGGACCAATTCTTTCTAGACCTATTGACAGTCTTTTGCAAAATTAGTTTGAGCTCTCTATTACTCAATTCTACTTGACCACCAGACTGAGGGTGATATGGAGATGCAATTCTATGATTAACATCATACTTAGCAAGCATTTTTCGGAAAGCACCATGAATAAAGTGAGAACCACCATCAGTCATTAAGTATCTAAGGACTCCAAACCTCGGAAAAATAACTTCTTTACGCATTTTAATAGAAGTGTTATGACCAGCACTACTAGTTGTAATAGCTTCTACCCACTTAGTAACATAATCAACAGCAACTAAAATATGTGTATATCCATTAGAGGCAAGAAAAAGTCCCATATAATCAAAGCCCCAAACATCAAATGGTTCAATAACAAGTGAATAATTCATAGGCACTTCTTGACGTCTACTAATATTACCAATTCTTTGACATTCATCACAAGATAAAACAAACTTACGGGCATCCTTGAAGAGAGTTGGCCAATAAAAACCGGATTGCAATACCTTATGTCTAGAGCCGGCCGCTCTGCTTCTCAATATTTTTCTCGTCGTTGGCCGCGTCGTCCTCTTCCGCATCCACAAATCCACAGACGAGGGTTTTCTCCTCCCACGCCTCACCGCTCGCCGTGCACCCTTCCCGCCGCTGCACCTCCTCCGTCGAGATGCCGCGCACCTCCGCCGTCGAGATGCCACGCACCATGGGAGGGATGGACCACGCCGGGGGCGACGCCTGGCCGGGCCGGCGAGGGGTCGAGCGGGCAGCAGGGCCGTCTTGACGTCCTCGTTGCCATCCTGGATCTTCATCCGGAGCAGGTGGCTCCTCCACCGATGCAGGTGACTCTTCTGTCGCGGCTGCTGACTCCTCCGCCCGAGCCCGTGGTCGATGGCGACGACGACGGAGAAGAGGTCGGTCATTTATCTTCCTTATTGGGCCACATCCAAAGTTTTATCTGGTCAGTGCTTTCCTCCTTTTTTGGGGAAGACTAGGGTTTCTGTTTTCCTGCCTAGATTATGTAGATCTAGGTTCAGGAGTAGGTCCACATGGGTGCATGGGTGTACATCTGTACACACCAATTTTTTGGCAAAAAGTTAAGGAAGGTGTATGCAAGGTAAAAGGACTAAAAGTGTTGTAGTTTGTTCACTAAACTTCATGCCAATTCGTTCTTGGAGCCCAATTACCATTGATTTCATTCTATGGTCATGCAGTAAATAATCCTCATTTTCTGTCATTCATGAACATTTTTTATGGGATAGAAATTATTTTCACAAGAACATTTCAGATATTACTCCCTCTGTATCAACATTATTTGTGGGTTTTTTGTTTACGATATAAATTTTTGAACACCCTGGTGTGAAATCCTGGATCGGCTGTTGTCTAGCTAGGTTACATTTGTTGAGCCATGTATATGTCATTTTTTGATCTATATAAGTTATTGTGCTAATAATCTAGCACGGGTGGGCTTGACGTCCTTGCTGTCGTCCAGGTTCTTCGGTCGCAGCAGGTGGCTCATCACCGAGCAGGTGTGGCTACTCTGCCGCAGCCGGTTCCTCTGCCGCTGGTTTCTCTTGTGCCCGAGCCTGTGGTCGCTGGCCGACGCCGATTTAAGAAGACATTAGTCATCTATCTCCTTTATTATTATTGTAAAATCCTGGGTTTTGTCTGGTCTGTCCTTTTCTCTATTTTTGGGGAAGGACAGGGTTTCTTTTTTTCTTTAATAGATGAAATGCCTATCCAGATTATGTAGATGTGTTACCTAACTTGCTAGGTTACATGTGTTGAGCACTTTAGAGGTCATTTTTTGATCTATATAAATTGTTGTGCTAATAATCCGGCTATGGTTGGTTATTGTGCTTATACTATATCGTATCTGCACCTTGGAATTGAATTTCCTATGCAGATGATTGTGATAATTACATAAAGATTGATTTGCGCTGAGCACAAGTTATGCACTAGACAAATAAGGTCTTAAAATGTTGAGTAAATGCTTTGCTGCTTTTGTTCTTTGAGCGCTGATTTTTGGTTTTAATTTAATGATCTACCTAAGTGATTGTGACAATGATTTTAAGCATTGATTATCTCTAAGCAGCCGCTAATGCATAAAGAAGCTGCATTTCATCACTGTTTTACTTGAGCATTGTTAATTAGTTTCTTTGTAAATAAAATTTTTTGGATCGCTTCTTGTCAGAATTCATAATAACTACTTATCTAGAATGTTGAATAGTTAAGGACCATTGACGACCGGGGTATCAACAGGGGAATCTGCCATGACGATAACATGGGGACTTTCAATATCCATGATCCTAACCACACAAAATACAGGGTGGCTCTTTTATGACAATGGACTGGATGCAAGAAAGCAACAGAATGGTCTTATTTATGTAGCAATTTGCGGTTAGCTAACGAGATCCATAAGATAGACAACTAACGGTATCTTTAAGATAGAGAACCAGGAAATGGTAGCTGGATATGGTAGTCAAATCTTACTAATTGACTAGCAAATACTCCCTCCGTTCCAAAATAGATGACTCAACTTTGTACTAACTTTAGTACAAAGTTAATACAAAGTTGGGTCATCTATTTTGGAATGGAGGGAGTATATCAGTAAGCAAGGGAGGTGTGTTGGAAGCTTGGAGAATACATATGTAGTTGATTTTTTACTGTTCTAGAGACGTCTCTCTTTTCCTATATTGCTAAATTTATAGAACTCACTACCTATTTTATCGAGTCATGCACCAGTGACACATCAGCAAGTCATCCATGTAAGTTTTAAATCTTGTTTTTGCATTGGTACATCTTTACGCAGCTCTGCCTTGTACATCATCAGTTCATGCATTTTACGTCGTGAGTGATTTTTTTTGCATTAAGTTGTGTGCTCTCATCGTCGTGGTAACTGTGTTGGGTGCTTGGCACATAAATGTATGGTTGATCCTTCATTATTTTCTATTATATGTTATCCCATTGGTTATTTATGTAGCACCTAATAAACAACACATTTCTTTCATCAAGATCATTTAGGGTTTTGGGTTTACGCTATCATCTATAATATTATGTTTCATAGACTCTGTGCCTTCTGAATTCCCATTATTTACGCAACATTTTTTACTACATGTAGATACTATCTGAAGACGTCGATAGTGACGAAGAAGGCCAGATGATCTACAGGAATCGCAAGGGGAGGGAGCTTGTCGGTGGTGTGCATGCCAGACGTGTCAGGCCTAGTGCTGGGCGCTACGGATGCCCTTTCTGCAACCGCAAGGTTAATAACACCCGTATGAGTCTTATCCAGCATGCACTCGGACGAGCCGCTAGCCACGCCCATGGATATGCTTCCAGGGTGGCACACGCGGCCCTTGCTGAGCTCTTGGAGGGGGTTTAGGGCAGTGCGTGCACCCTGGCAGCCAGAATGGAAGCTCTTTTGGTCTGAACTAGGTTAAGTACTACCTTAGTTTGTGGTATGTTGGCGATACTTTATGGATGAACTATGTTAAGAAGTACCGTATGCTTACTGTTCAACTATGGTACAACTATGCATGTTAAGTTGTGTGCCGACTACATATCTAACGTACCAGTGCAATGGAATTGCAGCCTTGAGCTGCATTCAGCTTGGTAGATGGAAATCCAAGCTTCTCTTATAGCGACCTAGGATTGGAATAATGATGCTTTAGTACTCCATCCGTCCCAAAATTCTTGTCTTCGATTTGTGTAAATACCGACGTATCAAATCATGTTTTAGTCAAAATTTTGGGACGGAGTATTTTCTTGTTGTTTTTTCAAATTATTGTCACACGCCTTTTAGTTTATGACATCACGTGATGACATTGCTAGCATCACAAATGCATGCGAGACGTGACGACTATCGATGCATGGCTAGAGGTTCTAGGCGGCCAACGGTGCATGGTGTGATGTCTACATGGCCATGGAGACCATCGTGTTGGTTGTGGCATGGCTACATGATGATCACAAAGTCTCGATCCAAGTAATACTATAATGGCCTCTGCGTACATTTCTTTCTCAGTTTGAAATTTCTAGATCAATTGATGACAATTTGATCTGATGTTTCATAAGTCTTGAGCACTAGGGTTTATGTACAAAATTTTCAATCCCCAACCCATCCACCCCGGACACGAACTTTGGATTGCATCACGTAGATGTACAAAATCCAGTTCCTAGCGCCTGCCCAAGCACCTACGATTGTGATTTTTTTCCAAGATCCTAATTAAGCGCCTAAATAAGCCGGCTGCATTGTAGGTGCCCAATGCCGAAGTATTTCCGCTATAGTAGGTAACTATCAATTACTCCCCGAATCTCTCCCCCTAGGGTACGCTCTAAAACCATCGCCGCCGCTCACACGCCCGCCTCCCAGCCGCCGGATATGAAATCCACTCGTGGAGGTCGATTGGCCGTCGTGACAGAGCGGGGCCATGGACGTGGGGGGGCTTGTCATGGACGCCGTCGTGACAGATCATGGACTTGCGGAGCTAACCACCGACGTCGTCGTCCATCGCATGGATTAGGATCCCCATGAGAAAGCTTTGGACTACTCGGTGTCCGGCCCAGAGAAGCATCGTGTCAAGGAGGTGCAGTACTCCGCCGTCACTCACAAGCAGCAGCACATGCACGGCATGGGCTGGAATTTCGTTACGGAAATTTTAATTTTTTAACCCTAGATCTGTCTTCAAGTTTAAGGTTAGAGGTTAATCATTAAACCATCGATACATTGTTGAATTGGCATAATGGAATCTAGCTCTAAATATAATGTTGATGATCAGTACGTAATGGTCATTATTTATTCAATCAATCTTTGAGAAATTAATGGTTCATCCACTCCACAATTTAGTGCGTTTTGGTTTTATGCTAAAAATAAGACATCATAAAGATTGTGCATCTTTATTGACAATTTTTTTTAAAAGTACATCATATGATTTATGCTTTCATATGGATTGATATTGCTTTTTTCTCCTTAAATTTTCAAAGTTAATAAATAGTTACTTTAAAAATAATTTATAGGCACTACAGTATGAAACTTAGGGAATATTAGGTATTGTAAACAATGGTGCGGCTTATATCATACATAATTTAAACTTGCAGCCTTATTCTCATGATTATGAGGACATTTCCGAAGGAGAGATGGATGCACACACTCAGAAAACCCTTGAAGAATTGCAGAATGGACAGTGCAACGTGCTTAAGCGTATGGCATATCGTTGCGCGTTCTGTGGCAAATATCTAGACCCGGCTTTCGTTAGTATTCTTTAGCACGCCGAAGGAGTTGCCAAAGGATACCAAATGAAGCATGGTGTGAGGGCGAAACACAAGGCGCTAGCCCAATATCTCAGGAATTGGTCGGAAAAAGAGAAGGTCCGAAGAAGGCGTTATGAGAACCAGGATGCCAAAGAATAGATGAATAAACGAAACCATGAAGAAGTTCTGGTTGGCATAAGTAGTCATTCGCATTTTTTTTGAAAATACCACTGAATATTTTAATTTATCATAGTTTTTGCAAGAATGTTACATTTATTAAATTTAATCATAAAAATGCATACAATTCAATTATTGATTTTTTCAAATATTTGCAACATTGCATCTAATAGTTTACCATTTTATTGGTTAACCATTATTTCATATATATATATATATATATATATATATATATATATATATATATATATACATATATATATATATATATAGGACAAATGTTTCCTACAAGCAGTGGTAGTTACCACCACTTCATGCTTTTGTATGTTGTATGTAGTATCTGTCAAACCGAGAGTATGTATGTGTAGTATGTAGTATATAACAATGATTAGGTAGTATATATACTAATTTTTAGGTAGTATGTACCATTTTTGAGTATGCTCTTTTTTACGTACATAAATATGTACGTATTTCATAAATATAACAAAAACTATGGGCTCATATGCAATTTTTCACGTAACTTGCTTTTAAATATCTTAGATATAGTATATGAACATATTTAAAATAATAAAATAGTATATATAGTACCACTTGGTAGTATATGAGATATGGGGTAACTACCACGGGTGGTAGGATGGATTTTCCTATATATATATATATATATATATATATATATATATATATATATATATATATATATATATATATATATATATATATATACTGTGGAGTGCTTAAAATTATTCAAGATCAATTGGTACTGAAAGACTCATCCACATGCAATATGAACAGCAGTGTATTTTTAGGGTTTCTTTAAAAGAACACATGTGGTCATGCTGATCTTTTCTGTTTGGCCAGAATTGGTAAAGCTGCCAAATCTGCATCTGATCCGGCCCAACACTTTGTTCCTTTTGTGGGCCTGCACAAGTGGGAGGCAGAGAGAAAAGCGAGCGATGGCCCCAACCCCAACCCCACCCCCATTCCCAATCCCACCACACTTCGTTCTTTGAAGAGACAGAGAGGCGACGCGGAGGGCGACGGCTAGGGTTTGCCAAGCCGTCACCTTGGCCGCCCCCGTCGTCGTCAAATCGACCGGATCCGTGAGGCCACCCACTCCCCCTGCTCCGGCCACGATTCTCCACTGCTTCGTCGAGAGCAAGGTCCGACAACGGCACCTCTTCTCCCCAATCCTGGTCGCGGCCGAAGCTCCAAAGCAGCGACTCAACAAGTCTACTCCAGCCCCATCTGGTACCACTTCGCAGGTAAGATTGATCTTACCTGTCCTTCGAATGTCGATCTGACCTTAATTTTGCAATCTAGCGCAGCACCGCCCAAGTTAAAATCTGACGCTTGTGTGCATGTTTCGGGTATTCGCAGATTTACTGTCAACTAGTAGGTCATATTGCAACAAGTAATTTTACAGCAAGATAATCTGACAATGTACTGCATAATCATGGTTTTACTTGTTCATATGGGTAGTAATGGGTAAACACTTTCTTGCAAGTAAGAGAAAAAGGTGGGTGTTGGCCAGCATACCTTGCTCGTCGACATAGCCTTCACTATGCTATCATCTTGCTTGACAGATGCTATCAAGTACTTTTTTCCCCCTGGAAAATGGCCCCCCACTGCTAGATACAGAAAAAGTATATTCACAGGAGCATACACATGTTTTGGTTTGTTGGGATAGTTTGAAGACTGTGTATATGTATTTGCTGATGCTTAGTTATTAAAAACTAAAAAGGCGAACACAGAAGCAGTCCATGAGGAAATTTGTAATGATGAAATTAGGATCAATTATAGTTTCATGTATTACTCGATGGTAGTATGATGATTAGTGCATATTTTGAAGGATTTGTCAAGTATAGACTGCTCTTGATTGGTGCATGTTTTTGATGATATGTGCACACATGTAATAATTTTGGTTGGTGCATATTTTTGCTGATTGTTGTTACTGCTTACTTGAATTATGTCAGCCTATCTCTTGGGGTCAATGAAAATTTCCTGTGAGCTAGTAGTACACATTGCAACAAATTCCTCACTGTTGGATTTTCTGCCATTATACTTCATAATCATGATTTTACTTGTTGGAATGGGTAGTAATGAGTAAATAAATAGCAAGTATACAAAAGGGTGACTATTGGTCAGCATACCTTGCTCGTTCTCATAGCCTTCACTATGTTGTCATCTTGCTTGAGAGATTCTATCATGTCCTTATTCTCACTGGAAATTGGAAAATTAACCTCCACAACTACCTCTAAAAATGTTATGTACATTAGCAAATGCATTATTTGTTTTGTTGGGACAATTTAAAGACTTTATATTTATTACCTGATGGTACCACACAACAACCCATCAGGAAATTTGCAGTGATCAAAGGAAGATCAGTTATAGTTTCACGTATTGCTCGATGAGAGCAGTCAATCATGGTTTATTTTTACATGGCTACTAATTGGTTGGTTACCAAGTTTTCTTGTCCAGCTCACAAAATTGTAACCTTGAAATTTCCTAATTGTTTATGTCTGCCCAATGATTATGAGTCTAACCGCTAGTCTTGACTAGTTGTGTGAATAGTTGTCGATTAGCTTTTTCGTGTAGATGTTTATACATGAACTACGTACTTAGCAAGAAGTATGGGAAAAGATTATTCACATTGTATATGGTGCTAACAAGTCCTAATGGAAGACTGATTTCATATATCAATAACTAACATTTGTTCATTGCAATGCATGCAACAGGTTTGAATGGCAAGGGAAACCATTCTCATCAGCAGTGAAGAGAGTGATCACTGGACCACCTCAGATGATGCTTCAGATGGCACTTCACGTGGGAGTGACGACTATAGCGGTGATGACAACACCTCTAGCGACTATGACACTGATGATAGTTCTGATGGAGATGGAGATGTGGACCACGATCCTATCTTGGCACTACGGGTAAAGTTCTATTTGGCTCGTCAGATATTAAATGAACCGTGAAATATCGAAAGTTGATGTTTGAGTGACACTTGATTACCACACATTACTCTGTTTGAGTTCTAAATGACCTTCCAAATCAACATTGACTGAACTAGAGCTTACATAGAGCAGTGTTTATTTGTTAGTTTAAATAGATCAAATATTCAATTTTCCCATGTTTCTACGAGATATTGTTGGGTGGATGTGATTGGTTTATCTATGTTCTTCATTTCTTGATCATTGGAGTAGGCATTGATCATTAACCTAGTGCTGATGTTCTAGATCTTACGTATGAAATTATTTACTACTCTGTCAACTTAATTTTTTTTGATACAGGTCTGGGATACCATGTGAGAAAAGGAACTTTCGAGGATCGCATCTTCTACGGCAACCATGTATCGCCAAACGAGGATCGGTGGGACTGTCTCAAATCCATAGTAAAGCAGTGCCAACCTCCCATACCATACTATGTCAGCACCGTCACTCGCTCGGCAGTCATCAGAGGGAAGAGCAAGATGGTAAACACTTGGACTTTTCTTTTTGCAAATCATACTTCACTAGTGAAAATGCCATCATGTAGAGACAGAGAGGAGGACGGGTGTGGTTGTGCAAATCATACTTACTTTTTGTGTGCAAATCATACTTCATTTTTTATGTAACATTATTTATTTCCCTGTGCAATCAGTTCTTCTCAAAGGATTACAGTTAGGCCTACCTCAAAGATTATCTGCGAAAGCCCATGGTTGTGCGTGTCACCAACAAACATTTTGAAGGTAATAAAAAGGTCTTTTTCAAGATGGGCAAGAAGGACGGGCGAGCGATCATGACGAAGAACTGGAGAGAAGTCATTGAGGGCGCCAGAATGAAAGAAGATCAAATGGCTATCTTCAGGTTCATCGAAAGGAGTAGAGGTGGGCTTAGGGTGAACATGGTTAGTGGCATGAGGATTCGTTGACCCGCCGCAGTAGTTTGACGCTAGTTTTATAATCTGTATGTACTAGCCAAGAATCGCAAGTTGGTAGTATCAGCTTTAGGGTCCAAAGAAGTGCAACTTAGTAGTAATTGGTACTTGGTAGTAACTGGTACTTTGGTGGTATAACTTTTGGGTCCGACTGGATATGAAGATCGTCCAGTAAGTGGAACTTGGCAGTAACTTGGTGGTAGTATGAACCCTATGTGGCGTAATGTACTTGCTATAACGCACACTGGTACCCTCCTTGATATAATTACCTTTATGGACTGCAATTATATTTCTTTTTTTTGCCACAGTGATGCTAGTATTTTTAGAATCACATCTAATCGGGTTTCAAATGGATTAGACACTACTTTCATTTTTGAACGAGGTTTTTGTGTTGGCTAGTACGAGTTATTTTGAAAATGCGGTTTATATGTGTGTCGCACAAAAAAATGAAATGCAAAACAAAAACTTGCGGGTCGAAATGCAATGCAAAAATGTTTTTGTTACTTTCGAGATGGCATGCTATTTTAAAAATGATGTTTTTTTAATTTGAAAAACAGTATATACTAAAAAACATGCTATCTTTTTAAAAACGTAATTAAAAAATGTTGTTTTCAAAATCAGCACGCTACTTTCAAAATAGCATATTTAAAAAAGCATGTAATGTTTGAAATCAGTTTAAAAACAGCGTTATATTTTTAAAAACAGCGTTGTATTTTTGGAATGAGGCTGTTATTTTGAAATCAGCATGCTATTTTTAAAAACAACATATTCAAAAGAACATGATTTTTTTAAATCGGCATGCTATTTTTGAAATCAGCATGCTATTTTAAAAGTAGCATATTGAAAAGAGCATTATATTTTTAAAATAAGCATGCTATTTTTAAAATTAGCATGATATTTTTTAAAATAGCATGCTATTTTAAAAATAGCATATTGAAAAGAGCATTATATTTTTAAAAGTACCATGCTATTTTTAAAATTAGAATGATATTTTTGAAATTAGCATGTTATTTTAAAAGTAGCATATTGAAAAGAGCATTATAATTTTAAAGTAGCATGCTATTTTTAAATCAGCATATTCATTATATGTTATTTTTCAATTGAAAATGTTTTTTTCAAATTAGCATTCTATTTTTAAAATATCAGTATGCTTATTTTCTATTTGAAAATAAACGATTTTCAATGTTATTTGAAAACGAGGTTTCTATTAACGTTCTATTTTCTTATATAGATAAATTTTCGGTTTCTATTTTATATTTCAAGTATGAAAATTGAATACACTTTGAACAAATTTTAGCAATATATTATTTAAAAAAATGAAAAAAAAATACAGAAAACCAACTTCACTAAAAATGCATTGTTTCATCGATGTTGATAAATCATAACTAGCCTACCAATGCGGCTCGTCCATAATAAAATGAGGGTGTACCAATCAAATGAGGAATTCAGCAAAACAGTGTCAGTCTATCAAATAGGTCTTATACATGAGAAACAAGGTGGATCACGGCATGGAAAACTGTGAACTTTAGTTTGTTATCAATTTTTTGACCCCAGAAATCCTTTTGTTTTCTCTGCTTGACCCTGTGCATCTAAACATCCTGTCTCGACTTCACTGTAGCTTTCCTGCATGAAACAACGTTTGTTAATAGGATAGCAAAGAAGATTTGAGCATGTACGGTACACTATAACAGAAAAAACACTAACTTCACTGATTTTCTCTTCATAGCTACAGAAGCTAACTTGACAGCTCTTATTCGCTCAGCCTGTGGTACATTCCTAGCAGGCCTTTTTGTCTTCATCACCCCTTTGGCCTGTTCTTTACCGCCCTTACTAGAGTCTTTCCTGGAAAAGTTAAGAAACGTCAACACAGTACTAGCAAATACCCGACTTCTAGAGCGGACATGTAAGTACAGACTAACTTCACTAGTTTTCCTCGCGCACCCTTGTCATCATTCTTTTTCGTCCTCCCAGCATTGACATTTGGAGCGCCCTTGCGTTTCCTGCAAAAATGAAATAGATGAATCTGCAGCCAGCATTCAAAAACATGTTTAAGTACGCACAATTATGCTAATGCCCACTTGTTTGGTTTTGCGTAATCCTCTTCTGCAACCTCCAATGGTCTCTTTCTAGCCCTCCTCAGCCCACCATCTTTTGCATCTGAATCTTCCTCTTCTTCCTCATCTGAATCTCCCTCTTCTTCTGTATCTGCCTCTGTGTCTTCTTCTGTATCTGCCTCTGTCTCTTCTTCTGTATCTGCCTCTGTCTCTTCTTCTGTATCTGACTCTGTCTCTTCTTCTGTATCTGACTCTATCTCTTCTTTTTGCTTCTTCCTCCTTGTGCTATTTGATTTCCCCGATTTTTTCGTACGTAAATTGAAGAAAAACATGTTAACACTCTCCGGGAGAACATATTAACACTGTAAGCATGTATGGAAATGAACAATGAGATTAACATGTGCACTAACTTTGTTGCTTTTTTGAATCTTCCTCTTCTTCTATATCTGAATCTGTGTCTTCTTCTATATCTGAATCTGTGTCTTCTTCTGTCTCTGAGTCTTTCTCTTTTCGCTTCTTCCTCCTTGTGACCTTTGATTTCCCCGATTTGTTCCTGAGTAAATTGAAGAAAAGAGAGAACATATTAACATTGTAAGCATGTATGGAAATGAACAATGAGATAAACATGTGCACTAACTTCGTTGCTTTTTTGCCTCTCATCCGCTCGCGCCTGGATTTAATCCTCTTGTTCGATTCTTCGGTAGTTGGTCTCCCTTTTGGAACTATTTTGATTGGATTTTCCACATCATCAGTGCAGCATTCACGAGCAGAAGAGAAGTAGGCTGGCAAAGGAACAAACGATTTATGGCCTTCATCCAAATCAGTTTTTTCTCCATCAACCAATATACTCCGGAGGAGCTCCATCACCTGTTCTGACTGTGAATCGCTAGCTGCGGCTGTGAATAAAGCGTCACTAGCCATGTTGCGTAGTTGATGATACTTATTCATGTGATCAGACCATACATGAGTATTCGCAGTCCTCGAAGAAGGGAACGCTGGCTTGGCATGCATTGTCCATCTTTTCTTGACAATTTTTTTGGAAATGTGCGTACACCAAGATGATCCAGAACGCAGAATATATGTGCGCATGGGTAATCCTGACTTTCCAACTTTTTACATTTACAAGCTGCATCATCCAGTTTTGCTCCTGTAAACAGACAAGTCACGTGATATATAAAATCCACAGGCTTAGCATACACGCCTTGTGCATCCAACTTTTTTGCCTCCAACTCCTCACTGTCCTTACCTTCCAAGTGATTGGGATCCTTAGCATCCAGGTTTTTGGCATGCAAGTCCACACCATCCTTGCCTTCCAAGTCATTGGGATCCTCAACATCCAATTTTTTTGCATGCAAGTCCTCAGCATCCTTACCTTCCAAGTCATTGGGATCCTCAGCATCCAAGTTTTTTGCATGCAAGTGCTCAGCATCCTTACCTTCCAAGTCATTGGGATCCTCAGCATCCAATTTTTTTGCATGCAAGTCCTCAGCATACTTACCTTCCTTACCTCATAATTCTCTAGCATCCCTGCCATATGGGACTTTATCATATGGGGCTTTGCGCAAAATTTCAAACACGACCAAACCATCACATGCTACCCGGTCCATGACCTGCCAATTTGTCCCTTCGACAATCTGACGTTTTACCTTTGGAAACATCATAGTTGTATAAATATAAGAGGCAGCAATCTCCAGAGGGTGTGCATTCAGCTTAGTGAAGGGTATCGTATGTGTTGCTACTGCGTCTAATGCTGCTTCAGTCTTACGCATTATGGATACACAGTGCTCAACATGCTGCAACAAATCAACAAGTTGCATCTTCTTGTTCAGGTGCACATGAAGCCTTGAGTTGAGAGACTCACTCCTCTGATTACTCATCATGCCTAGGAAATATATACCCTTTATGTATGCAGCAGCCCATTTCTGTCGCAGCTCGTACATCCTGTTAACCCATGACGACCTCTTGCCCGTTGGTTTTATTTTGAACGGAACCTTATAAGCCTCCCATGTTTTCTCAAACTCATCAACATCCCAACGACGGTAAATGAATTCCCTAAATTCCTGCAGCTTTTTCTCGCGGAGGTGCATCACCATATTCTCCTCGATATGCCACGTGCACAAATGATGATCTGTTCCGGTCCAGACAGTAGCTATTGCTTTAGCCATTGCACCGTCCCCATCGGTGATTGCTGAAATTGGTGCCGTCTGGGACTTCGCCTCCAAAAATACATGAAGAAGCCATTGGTATGATGCAACTGTCTCGTCTGATAGTAGACCGACCCCAAACAAAACTGTGCTGCGGTGATGGTTCAGACCAACAAATGGAACAAGCGGAAGCCTGTACTTGTTAGACCGATATGTACTATCGAACACCACGACACCACCAAAGGCAACATAGTCAATGCAGGATTGTGAGTCAGCCCAGAATATGTTCCTCAAATGGCCTTCGCTGTCTTTTGTGTATTTGAAAAAGAATTCGGGGTATGCTTTTTTCTGTGCAATCATATAGGTGAGCAAATATCTAGCGTCACTGCCTTCTATCTTGCGCTTCTTCTGGACTGAAATATGGTTGTATATATCTCGATCTATAAATCCAAGCTTGTCGGGACCTCCGGCATTCTTCTCCATTACATTCATAATCTGATGTGTTCGAAGTCCACCGACAGCATACTCGATGACATCGGCCTTTTGTGCGTCAGTCATTCTACGATGAGCCGATAAGTACGGAGTCAGGTCAGCAGGGACAAACAGATGGTTATGCTTGTCCACAAAATTCTTGACGAACCAGAGGCCACTGCTATCTTGTAGCTCAACCTGAAAAAGAGCGGGACACCCACACCGAGAAAGACCCCTCGGTGTTTTTTTTTCTTTCAGCTCTGTTAAAGTGCTTAAGGGTCCGCCATCCTTGTTTGCAGCACTTGTATGTCCTTCTGTATGCATTTTGTTTCGGACCCGGACCCCTGTACTTCAGATCATCCTTTCTAACACCAAATCCTTTTTTCTCGCAGCTTCTTCCTCAGTCCTGAACGTCTTCTTCACAATCTCTAAGTATTCCTTACACTCATTCAGGTCTGAACCAGCCATGCCTTTATTATCAATTCCTTTACCTTGCATGTGTACATCATCCATGTCTCTGCCATCCTTGCCTGCATCCTCATTATCCTTATCATCCATGTACATACCATCCATTCCTTTGGGGTCCATGGCTACGAAATCATTGTCCTTATCATCCATGCCTTTGCCTTCGTTGCCTCTATGACCCATGTCCTTGTCATCCTTGCCTGTATCACCCAAGTTTTTGCCATCATTGCCTTTATCATCCATGTCGTTGTGCTGCCAGCGAAAACAAATAGTCAATGTTACGGATGGATGCCATACGTTACCGAAATTATGCACTACTCTGCTTAAATAATTGATTTAATTTTTCATATCGGATTCATGTACCTAACTCAGTCCTTCAAAAGCTGTAAGTGAATATGCCCTGACTAAATCCAGAAATTTGTAATTGGTTGTACTAGCTCTAACTGATGATCACCTAACTAAATCCAAAGTCCACGAGTCCTTCAGATGCCTTGATAGATCCACCCTGATAGATCAATTATCTCCAAACTCCATTCAAAATTATCTCCTAACTAAATCCAAATTATCTCCTAACAAAATCCAAAAGTATGTCCTAACTAAATCCAAATTATCTCCAAACTAAATCCAAAATAAGTCCAAACTCCATACAAAATAATTATCTGCTAACTAAATCCAAAATATCTCGAAACTCAATTCAAAAGTATCTCCTAACTAAACCCAAAATAACTTTCTTTGAATCCAAATCTGCTGACAACTTTCTCATGCCACATAATCCTAACTAAGTCCTTCAATATGTCCTAGCTACATCCGACTTACACTTCCTTTCAATCGTAATCTCATCATAACTTTCTAAAATCATAAACCCTAATCCTCAGATGACATATCCTAAACCCTAACCAAATCCGACAGAAATCTCGTCACAACTTTCTGAAACGATAAACCCTAAACCTCACATGACATATCCTAAACCCGAATCAAATCCGACCCCTATTGGTTCTATATGCAGAAGGGACCAGAAAAGATTTGAGATGGCTAGGCACTTACAGCGAAGATCCGGCGTGAAAAAGTTGATGCACGTCGATGAGGATGATGTGGCCTCTCGGGTCGGGGAAGGTGGCGTCCGCTCGGGGAAGGAGTGGATTAGCGGCTCGTCGGAAGATCTGGCGCCGCGACCCGATTGGGGTGACTTGCGATGGAGAGGAGGGAGGAGTAGGAGCAGGAGGGGTAGACACGGCGGGTGCGATCGGCGGCGATCGAGGGTGTCGGGGGCGATCGGCGGCGATCGAGGGTGCCGGAGGCGATCGAGGGGGCCCGAGGTTAGGACTCGAGAGGAGGAGAGAGGACGAACCGCTCGAATCGAAATTCAAAAAAGTACGCACGATGATGGGACCTCTATAATGAAGTGCTTTATTAATGCAATTAATTTAATCGAAAATTTTAGGACAAGAATACCCCTGGAGCTAATTGGGCCGATTAAAGGTAAAAAAAATAGGTCGAAAATACCCTTGGGCTTAAAAAGGCCCAATTATTCTCATCCATTAGATCGCCCATATAATACATGTGCTCTGGTGTATTATAATGCACCGTAAAATTTCCCTTTTTTTATTGATGAGCATCCCATTTACTATTCCAAAGTAGTGCTCATTTCATTTCTCAAAGCAGTGAGTCATTGGCTACCATGACCACTTCTATTGTGGTTTGCGGTGCATCGTTAGAAAACAGAAACTGCAGGAAACTAATTGATTGATCTAAAAATTGTATATTATAAAGTAAAATACACCACAAATTCTAAAACAATTCGAGGGGTGTCACGTAAGTGCTAATATAATGAAAATGCAAATTTGTGTCCTAAAAGTTTGCTAAGTGTGCTACCCGTGGTCCTATTCGTGCTACATCAGCTTTGACTTGCACGGGTCACAAGTCGACCACTATCATGTGGTGAGTTTTTTCACAAACCCCCCCCCCCCCCCCAAAAGGTCATATGTTTCTAATTTTTGACCCTCCAAACCTACACGGATGTTGTCTAGCCATCAATCTGACGAAGCCATCCATCTGATTACCCTTATTCTCTCGCACGATCCAATCATTGCCATCCCGCATCTGTGTTGCCATTAATCGTGCTCTACCATGACCACCTTCATCTCGCTCTTCTACTTGGTTCGCCGCTGCTACTGTCAGCTCCACCGCGTGTGGCAGTGAACCACGGTGCAGAAGGGGTCGGGGCCTCTCTCCTGATGGTCGGCCTACCGATGTGAGGATGCTGGGCGCTGGCACCGGGCCAGATGAAGATGGGTCCTACCACCGCGCCCTTGCCGCGACAAGTATATTTGTTTTGACTATCAAACATTACTTCTTTATGACAATGGCAACTCTATTTATTTGACAATGGCAAATTTCTTTTTTGCATGGTGTATTGTTTTCGTTATCTCATCATGGCAAATTTACATTTTAGCCCATTGCCCATTTTATTTTTGGACCATGGCAAAAGTTTTTTTAGCTTTTGCCATGTCACACAATATAGTTTTGAATATATTAGTAATAAAATTCTTGCCATGCACAAAAACATTTTATGTAAGGCAAAGTTGTTAAAACATTTGCCATGGAAAATTCACTTTATGGCCCTTGGCAAATTTGTTTTTAGACAATGTCAAACTTCCTTTGAGACCATGGCAAATTTATTGTTCGAACCATGGCAAATTTATTGTTTGGACCATGGCAAAATCATTGCTTGGACCATGGCAAATTTGTTTTGTTTTGGATAATGGCAAATTTCTTTCTAAACACCAAGCAAACTTTTATCTTATACAATATCATATATTTTTATTTGGATTTTTTGTAACATGGAAAATTCGTTTATCAAAGCATGTTAAATATGTTTACTTTACTATGCCAAATTACTTGTACATCGCATAGCAGATGTCTTTTTTTTAGACTTTTTCACAGTTGTTCTTCTTCAAAAAGAAAATTGCCATCATCTTAGTTGAAACAATGGCCACTTCTAGGTTAAAACATAATGTTTTTTGTTTTATATTTTTTCCATGCAAGACAATTGTAACATTTTTATATATGGCATTTCACATACAACACAGATACTTTTTGTGTGCATAGTTGCTTGATCCATTTGAACATGATTGCAGTTTTGTTAAATTATTTTGTTTGAAGAAATGTTTCGTTTGATCTGCAATCTAGCCAGATCGAACGCCAGGGGCGTATTAAATATCCTTCCAAAAAGTAATGGACTCCTGCGGCATGGTAGCTCCCATGAGCGCACCACCACCGCGGGTGCAGCCGCTTTTGTAGTATATCGCTCTGCACAACCCGGGGGAGTTGGCAAGACGAGAGTGATGAGAATGAATCTTTTGTTCCTCCCCTAACTCCATAGGGTAAACTCTCCCTTCCAGACCTTGTTAGGGAGCCCGTGGATTCGCCTCCCCTTCGCCTTCCGCTACGGCGGCTGGGAGGAAAATCCCGATGCCTCCGCTCCGGTTAGTAGTTTAGGTTAGAGTTTGTTAGTCCTCGTCGGTGCGGCGCTTGAGCAGATGGCAGCGCTTTTTCTTCAAGTTTGTCTTCCGAGCTCCGTTCCCCCTTGAGCTTGTCCACCAGGATGTAGTCGATGGAGCTCCGGAGTAGATTCCTGTTGTCTCCTTGGGGTGGTGAGCTCAGTAACGAGGACGGCCTCGACCTGCGCCCCGGAGACTGCGCATGGGACGCACCTATTCAAGATCGAAGGGTACAGCCTATACAGAGGCTCGGCGTCGGCAAGGTCATCCAGTCCGCTACCTTTGCTGTCGGCGGCTATGACTGGTGCGTCCACTTATACCCTGACGGTGAAACGGAAGACCACAAAGATTGGCTGGCTGTCGACCTCGTGCTCCAGACTGATAACACTGAAGTGAGGGCGCTCTTCCATATTTGGCCGGTCGACCAGGCCAAACAGCCTCCCGTGCCAGGGCCAAACCCTTACCAAACAGAACCGTTGGTGTTTGACGGCCATGGCAATGCATGCCACTGCTGGGGCAATGCATATTTCTTGAGGAAGTGTGAACTTGGAAGGTATATTATGGACGACATTCTTCTCATCGAGTGCAGTCTTACAGTGATCAAGTTCAAGGAGGCATAGGTGGTGGATGGCAAGATTAATGCCGAGGTCCAAGTGCCACTGTCCGATGTGGTGGACAACCTCGGTACATTGCTGGAGGCTACAGAGGGAGCTGATGTGTATTTCAAGGTCAAACATGAGATTTTCCCAGCTCATAAGATCATCCTCGCAATGCGGTCGCCGTTCTTTAGGGTGGAGTTCTACGGGCCACTGAAAGACGAACAAAGGTGTGGCATAACCGTTGAAGATATGCAACCCACAACTTTCAGAGGACTGCCTCACTTTATTTACAAAGATTCGTTGCCTCCGTTGGATGACCTCAACTCTGACGAGTATCAAGAATTGCTTAGGCATTTACTTGTTGCTGCATATATGTATGGTATGGAAAGGATGAAGTTGATGTGTGAGAAAAAACTTTGCGAGGTTCTTTCTACTGGGACTGTGGCAACCACCTTAGCTCTAGCTGACCAGCATCATTGCAACATGCTCAAAGATGCTTGCATTGAATATATCATCTCTTCGAACAGAAAGGTTGATGTGATGACAAGTAAAGGTTATGAGCACCTGAAAAGGACTTGTCCTACAATCATTGTTGATATATGGGAGAAAGCAGCTAACGCCACAAAACTTAGTATGTTGACTATGGATTAAATTTAGCATAGTTACTTCAGTTGAGACCTTTGCAAACCTGAGATTAGTTTTTTTTTCTTAAACTCTCATAATCTTCTGGGAGGGTTAGTTTTGCAAATGTATGTCTGCCCTATGATAATTTCTCACCCTATACATGAGCCTATATATGCTAGATCAGTATCATTCTCAAATTCGTTTTGCTCTGTTGATTAGTGCATTTACTGTTTCTGTTTTACCCTTTATGTGCTCTTTTAATTTCTTGAAGCAATGAGTGACTAGCTACCATGACTAAATCGATTGTGAAATGTGAAAAAGCTTCAGCAAATATCAGTATTATAGAAAGTTGTATAGGAAAAGTTATTGACCAGTTCTGAAGTTCTAAGTGATGTCGTGATGCCAATTATATACACTGTATATGTATGTTAAAATACCAATGTTGTTCACGCCATTGTTTCAATCTTAAATTTTAGTTTGCATTTTGTTTACCAGATGTTCTGTTTCTTTTAGTGTTCGGTAAAACTTTGAAACCATAGTTTCCACTTTGAGAAATTTGACATTTTGAAACAAAACCTGTGCAGATTACGAAACCAGTACTTTGTCTCGTTAGCCTCCTTGTCCTGTGTTTTTCCTTTGCCTAGTAGTACAACTCTACACAGTTGAACCAAAGAACTTACGTTGACACTATTTTGACTTCAGCTGGTGCTTTCCCTGTGATACTTTCTGCAGCCTACCTCCACTCTTCAATGGTTAATAAAAGCTAAGGGCCTCTTTCATTCAAAAGATTGTTATATGATTTTTGGAGGATTGAAACCTCAAGATTTTTATTCCTATGATGGCCATTTGATTCGTAAGATTGAATCCTAATATGAATTTTTACTAATATAAGGAATCATTTGTACTACACTTTTCATAGTTGCTATAGTCCTTCCATTTGCTAATGTCTTTCAACACATTTCATAACAGTGTAGCGTTAGCTGATTATTTGTGCTTTGACAAATGAAATGAGCGCGTAAAGGGGAAAACTGAAACAGTGTACAGAATGCTAGTCAACGGAGCAAGACATAATACAAATTTTTACCGATCTAGCATAGTTCATATATACGGTGGCTCGGGTCGAAGACACACACTTTTGCGAAATTTAGCCTTCTCTAAAACATCTCTGAGAACTTAAGAAATACTAGACAAACTAATCAAGTAACTACCTGAAGTTAATTCACGGCCAGCGTACTAAATTTTGCGCGCCTTGGCTGCTTTCTCCAATATATCTGCACAGATAGTAGGGCATGTCCTTTTCAGGCGCTCATACCCTTTGCTTGCCACCACATCGGCCATTCTATTTGAAGAGCTGATAAACTCAATGCAAGCATCTTTGAGCATGCTGCAATGATGCTGGTCGGCTAGGGCTAATCTGGTGGTCACATTCTCGGCAACAAGAGTATCGCAAAGCTTGCTCTCGCACATGAGCTTCATCCTTTCCATGGCGTATCTGTCTGCAGCAACAAGCAGATGCTTAAGCATCTCTTCATGCTCCTCATCATTGAGGTCATCCATTGGGGTCAATGAATCCGTGTAGATGAAGTGGAGTAGTGCTTTGAAAACAGTAGGCTGCATATCTTCAATAGTTATACTCCGCTTACACTCGTTGCTCATCGGCCCGTAGAACTCTGCCTTGAATACCGGCGACCGCATTGCGAGGATGACCTTATGTGCCGGGAAAACCTCCCCATGGACGTTGAAAGACACATCAGCTACCTCTTGTGTCTCTAGTAAATTGCAAAGATTGTCCAGCAAGTCTGACCGCGGAACTTGGTCCTCATATTTCATCATCGTCTCCGCCACCAGTGCCTCCTTGAAGTTGATCACAGTAAGACTGCACTCGATGAGAAGGACGTCATCCAGGATAAACTTTTTGAGCTTCCTCTTCTTCCTGAGTTGGCGATAACCCCAGGACGGAGCATCAGAGTCAAACAAGGTTATGTCGCTAGGGTCTGGCACTGTAAAAGGCGGTGGCGCCTGCTGTGTTGCCTGGTCGACAAGCCTCAGATCAAAGAACGCCCTGACCTTAGCTTCCTCGGTCTTGAGATCGAGGAAAACCGACAACCAGTCTTTGTATTCCTCATTGTTACCGTCCGGGTAGAAGCAGACGCGCCAGTCGTAGCCGCCGACGGCGAAGGTAGCGGACTCGATGCGCTCGCCGACGCCGATGCCACTGTACAAGCTGTACCCGGTGATTCTGAACAAGTGCGTCCCGTGTGCAGTCTCTGCGGCACAGGTCGAAGTCGTCGTTCGTGAGCTCTGGGACGCAGCCATTGCTGGCATGCGGGGCAGAAACTAAGCGCCGTGGCGGCGGCCAGGCAATTTAATTGGGAAGCGGTGAAGGACGTCGAGGGCTCGAGGCGAGGGTTTTGACACGGAAGGGGTTTTGCGTTTTTTTATAGGGATCGAGGGATTAGGGACTTTTTTTTAGGCAAGGGATTAGGGACTTCTGTAGCACAATTGATTCTCTTTGCATCCAGGCTGGCCAGAGGGCGGGGCCGACGCGGCGACCGCCCTAGACCTCGAGTGGCAGGGATCCTGGTCAAAGTAATTCTTGCTACACAGCTAGCAGTCCAAACCAAATCGAATCATGGCAGCACAAGTTGGCATTTGGCAAGCGAGATGATCGATGCTAATACTGTACACATCGGTTACACAACCTTCAGAGTGTCTGCAAATGATGAAAAAACAGCAGTCATGCATGCCCCCAAAACAGCAATTTGAGGCACTTTTAGAGCGAAAAATCTTTTCAGCAGATTCCCTTTTTTCTTTTTCTTTTTTTGCGACAAGGCCCTCAGATCTAATAACAAAGATCAACAGCAGTACAGAGCAACCCAAAGAAAGCATAAATTACAACCCGGTCCAAAGAGCACCCAACGACCTCATCTAACAGTGCGAAACGCAGGCACGCCGTCGCTGCCGCCGCTGCTTCCCGGAAGCCGGCCAATCCTTGAATCGACCGGCACATCATGCGAACAAAAAGTCTACGATCTTCGGTCCAGTTGGACCAGCACACTGGAAGAGACGTCGCCACCGCTGTTGAGGAGAAGAAAGATGCAAAGATCCAGAGACCACAATCTTGCGCCGGCTGATCAAACACTTTGCTCGGAATACCAAAGCTCACCAGATCGAAGGATCCGAGAGCACCTAAAGCCGGCAGTTTGCCAGCTCCGCCGAAGGCCTCGCAGGGATGAGGGAGAACTACCAACACCTTTATTCCACACCGACACTGCCACCCCCACCATGACGGCAAATCCGGGAACCACTACCCTACTATGTACATACCAGAAGCACAGGACCGGGGCTCCCGCCCTCTCCTGTCGGCGGAGCAGCGGACGAAGAGGGAAGGAACTATCGCTGCCAAAAAGGTTTTACATCACGCCCATAATTTTGCTACAAGTGATGCAAATATACATAATCCCTAGCTACTGCCCAAAACCCAACAGCCGCAATGAAACCTCGCTGCCGCCCACTGTCGCCACCATATGCCGATTCCGGTCAGTTATAGCCAATGTACGTGTTTGCCTCCCCCAGCCCCGCCATCACCACGCCGGCGCCACGTCTGCCATGACAACCTCTAGCGCTGCCGAACCTCGGAATGCCACCACCAGTTCTGCTCATATATAGCCCGCCCATCCACCGGTCGAAATGGTCGGTCAATTAGTGGCCAAGAGACCTCCAATATACCAGCATGGCCACTAACGAGCCGTAGCTCTGTTATGCGCTGGGCGGCATGGCGCCACCGAAGTTGGATCCACTTCCAGCTCCCATCGGGCCCCTTGTCCCTCCCGATGTGATTCCCAGGCGGCACACTCACCCCTATGGACGCGCGCGCACACACACCCTCTCCCTTTAAGCACTTTCAAGAGACTGAGCCGACATATCATCTTGAAATTTACGAAGTCATCATAGGCGTCTCGTCGTTGACCGGAACGTCTCGTTCCACTGAAAGCGCATCGTCAATAATCCTGAAATAAAACCAGGAATAATGCGAGCATCGGGACTTAAACCCTGATGGACTAGGGATACCACTGTCCCTCTAACCATCCAACCATAGGTTAGTTCGGTGTTGGAGATACTCTTAGAAGAATATTTTTATCATGCGTTGTGTATGGGCTTTCGTAGACCTAACTGAACATATTTGTCGCGTAGGAATAGCTCGTGGAGTTATAGGATACATCATCAGTTGATAACTTCACAAATGTTTTGTGAACCAACCTATGTTTGGATGGTTAGAGGGGTGGTATCCCCAGCCCATCAGGGGTTCAAGTCCTGGTGCTCGTATTTATTCCTGTATTTATTTCAGGATTTCCGGTGATGCGCATTCAGCCCGTCGACTCGCCTACGGTGACTTCGTAAATTTTAAAATGATGTCAGCTCGGTCTTTCTGAGGTGCTCATAGGGGTAGAATGTACGTGTGTGTATTCATAAGGGTGAGTGTATGCGTGTATATATTAATGCTTGTGTCTGTACTGTGTTAAAAAAAAGCTTTACAAATGTTTCAGTGATTATGTGTGCAGTTTGGTCGACTCGAAGAAAGGCTATCCATGAAGAAATATTTCAGATTCCAGGAACTATCATGGGTTTTGTCGAGAACTTACTATCTTAGCTGAAGTCTATACACCTCCGTCACAAAAAAAAGTCTATACCCCAAGAAGGTGTAGCCCGCCAGGACAACTACACATAAAATGCCACATTCCAAGTGGATTCCTCCATGGTTTCATGAAGATAAAAGTCGACGAGCTGTGGGCAAGTCATCAAAAAATCAAGCTGCAAGTGCAATTTTTCCGATTGTAGGATGGATCACACATGGGCGCCTCGGCGCTGTTTGTGGTAGGAATAGGCCTTGCAATTGTTTTTTTAGAACGAAAGCTCAAGGGGAGCCCAGCTTTGAATTAATGAAGCCATCAACAGGCGAGGATTACACAAGGCAACCAAGCAAGAGCGACCCAAAAATACAAGGGAGCTTTGTGAACAGTTAACAACGCAACACACAATACAGCACAAGGAAAAAAATACAAGAAGCGCCCTACTAGTAATGCCGAAACCCGCTGCACATTGGCATCAGAGACAAAAAACAGAGAACATCAGTAATTAACCATTAGCCTAAGAAAGTTGTGAACAGTCTAAACCTAGGGACTAGGGACAAAGAACATCTCACTCCCAACGCCGAAGGAGAACCCTTTCGTCTTGCCTAGGCTCGAAGGCACGACACTGTCGGATCGTTGGTGCTCACCCAAGAACAAGATCAGACGCCAGCCGTATCCCCATCGCATGAAAATCTTGCTACCCTCGCCACGCCACCAGCACACACCTCAGTTGCACCGCCACCTCCCCTGAACAACCAAGGGCAGCAGGATAACCATCGGGTGGTCGTCGAGGAAGAAAGTTGCGGAGGCCCAAAGGCAAAGCAGGGGAGCACCTGGTCCCGTTCCAATGTCCGCAGAAGAAGGCACGAGCTTCTTTGGCGCTCGACGTGAAGCTATCATGGGAAGGGCAATCCTATCCACTTCCATCATGGCTCACCGGCGCAGAACCGCTGGGACACAGCCACGCCTATGTTGTCAAAGAAGCAAATCCATTGGAAAGGCGGACACTTGCTGGAACAGACACCCTCCACAGAAAAATCGTTCCTTGGACTTGCAGCCAACGGACGCCCACCAACCACAATACCCCTCTCCCGAAGAACCAAAAACCCCAGACGACGCCTCCAAGGAGGGCACGAAGCGCTAGGCGCCGCAGCAGGACAACCAGAGATGGGTTTTGGGTTTTCACCCGGGATCTGGGACGGGGTTAGAGAGGAGAGCTCTCAACGGCGCCTCAAGGGAGATAGCCAAATTAGGGGTGGCATTTTCCAAGATAGCCAAATCTTACAATCGGTGATGAAACAAAATCAGGGGTGGCATTTTCCAAGAGAGACGGAGATCTAGAACTGTATTTGCCTCCCTCTTGTACAAACTGAAGTTTATCATCCCAACTCCTTTGGAGCTGGTAGCATTCCCTAATAATTTTCAGCATTGTTAATTGCCTCAATAACAAGCGAGTTGTCGCACTCCAACATTACTCTGTTGCAGCCCATACAGTCAGCCAGGATTAATCCATTGCGAAGGGCGAGGGCTTCAGTCGATTCGGCGTCAGGTACAAAGTTGACATGTGTTGAAAAATAGAAATACCCGAAGAAGGAAATAAAGAAACCCGACAAAAATAAAACAAAATAGAGAAACGAAAAATAAAGAGAAAATAAAAAGAAAACAAAGGTAAACTTATCCAAACAGTCAAAATCAAAAAAGAAAAACACAGAGAAAAGAAATCGTGCAGAGATAGATACATTATTGGGTCGGCCCACTGGCCTCGCGTCTGAGGTGGGCCGAACCTAGGTCAGGCAGTAAGCGAGACATAGCTTCTGCGTGGGGATTCCCCAAACAAAACAAAAGCTCCTGCGTGCATAAATCTCTACTACCTAAAAGAAACATAAGGTTCCCTCTCCCCTCTTACGTTCGTCCTCTCGTCCAGCCGATCGATCCCTCCCTTCCCTTTTTCCGTTCCTTCCCCCGTATGCTAAGTTGTCCCACAACCGGCCAGTTTGGCAAGTAATGATTATCAATCACGTAAATCTTGCTATACCTCCCTCCTCAACCTCATCCCCAGATCATCCTCGTCTTCCCCTCAAGATTGCTTCATCTATCATCTTTTATACATCTTCCCCGCATGGTCCTCCTTGGGATCCTTCTCATCGAATGTTATTGTCTACTACGCGACGACGGCTGTGGGAATCTCGGGTAGCGAGTATGGGTCCGGCGAGAACGCGGTGGTGCACCTACGGACATGTACCTCTGCCTCGTTCAGCCGTCGTGCTTGCGCTAGATCGCCTCGGCGCTCTTCTCACCATGGCGCATGCGGCACTTCTGCGCCAAAGTTCAATTCACTTGGTCGGGTTCCTTGATTCGACGGGTCCGATCGACGGCACCATCTCTTCCTCGTCGATCCCGGACTCCTCGGGCGTCCGCTTGATGTCATCTTGATGCGGGTCGCATGTCGCTACTCGCCACCGATGACAAGTTCTTCTTGAGAAATCCAACCACCACATCCTGGGCGGACGTCCGTATACCCGCCATGGCTGACCTGGCCGTTCACCGCCATGGTCGTCATGCTCGATGCGAGACCGCATAACTTCCACGGAGAATACATGCTCGCGCGACGCCGGAATGGACCCAGTTCCGGCTGGGGCGCGTGGCAGGTCACCGACGTGGTCGTGCCCGCCAAAGGGCTCATTTTGCTCATCTCACGTCGTGGTGGCTGACGAGCGTCAGCACAGCGGTGGGTACACCAGTTGGTACGCACTCTGGTGAGCTGTGATCTACATGCTCCTGTCCCGAAAATGCTCTTTAGAGCTCGAGCTCCATGGAGGCCGGGTTTGACTTGGTCAAAATTCAAACTTTCACGTTTCAAAAAAATTTGAAAAAAATACACACATACTTAGAGACATAAAGCATATGTCTGTAAATTTTCAGGACAAAACACCTTAAAATGAGTGCTACACAAAAAGAACAAATCTGAGACTTTTTAGTAGATGCACTATTCATTCTCAAAGTCTATGAATTTGTCTTTTGCACAGATCGCATTTTAGGGTATCTCATCCTCAAACTTCACATACATACACATAACATCCTTGTTTACTTGTATGATTTTTTTCAGATTTTTTTGAAATTGAAAAATGCGAATTTTGAATTTTTCAAAAAATCCGGCCTCCATAGAGGCCGAGCTCCAAAACGCCCTACTCCTCCTGTCCGTGCTATTGTATCCCTTAATGGGCGAGTGGAACTATTGGGGACGAGGAGTTAACTGCACTTCCCGAGTCATTCTGTTCATCCCGCCAAGGTAGGGGACAACGACCATGATCCCTAACTACATACTCCCTCCAATTCTAAATCCAAGCTGCCACAGCCCATTTAATCCCCTCTGTTAGGCGTACACAGCCTGGATTTAGAATTTTAATATGTTCCTTTGATGCTTATCAGTAGAGTGGAGTTTTGGGGTCCAACTTATTTTAGCCTTAACTTTCCTAGATAGAATTGCTGGGAGCTGTGAATTACCAAATGATAGTGCTTCTGCAAGTTCAGTTTAGTTGAACTGTAGTCGGTTAATATAGTTTTTTTCTTCTTTTTGCCAATGTCTACATATCTGTAGTGAATGCCATGGCGAAGGTAACATTTTCTAAAAACTCTGATTCTGTTTTTCTAATTGATATCATAGTACACACCGACAATATATATCCACATGTAATTATTGGAGTATTATTTTCTATTGAAGAGACGGGAAATGCATTGGAGCACCCGGGTGCCACACCCTCCTATATGAATGTAACATTAAAATAAATATTAGAAAATTTCAAAAAAATCTGAAATTTTAGGATACCAAACATGGGTGCCCATTATACACCCCTGTTCATTTTCGTGGGGAATAGATGCCCGTGGTATCTTTGATCTGACATACAATACATCCAACATTCTTTTCTATACATACGATTTTTTTTGTCTTTTCTACTGACATTATCATGTGTACCCATTCCCCACGAAATTGAACATGGATGTACAACGGGCACCCATGTTTCATATCTCAAAATTTCAGACTTTTTTTGAAAATTCCTAATATGCTTTTTAATGTTATGTTGATATAGGGGTGTGTGGCACCTGAGAGCCACAAATCCTCTTCCTTGAAGAGACCTTCTTCTGCATAGGTTACCACTTTCCTTTTGGATGTGGCAGTCCTTCGAACCAGGAGAGCAGGAGGCAAAAACGCTCGTCGAGACACCCTCTAAAGTAAAAGTAATGCTTGCGTCAAGCGAATCAAATTCGAGCACATGGCTCGAGCCTGTCTGCCCCGACCCGACTAGCGGAGACGCCGCCCGTAGTGAGAGGATCTGGGCGCGCCAGCCCTGGATCCGCCGCAATCGCCTGCAGCCAATCATCGCGCCGTCCGCCGTTGCTGGAGCACCAACACACCATGGCGCCCAGCTTATGGCACACCCTTGCCAAAGACACTGTCCCGCGCTCGTTTCCCAACGCGGAGGACGTGAGAGTCCTGCCCGCACTAGCGCCAACTAGGCTTCGCCCAGCCGCGCCTCTGGCGGCGGCGAGGGAGGAGGGGAGGGAACCGACAGCGTCGATTTCGAGTTTCCCTCCCCGACGCCACATGGCGGCTCCTTCCAGTTTTTTATCTTCTGTCGTTTGCCAAGTACTCCTGTTGTTACTCATTACGAGTAGTTGTTACTCATTACGAGTAATAGATTGAAAGGAGGGTAAGCAATGATACGGGTGCTTATCAGGTAAGGGGCATGTGATATATTTTTTTCTTTCCCGTTGCAACGCACGGGCATGTTTCCTAGTACTCCTAGAAAACCTGCCAATAGCTGCGTGACGAGCCGCGCTCCTATTCCTCCACCCGCCCTCCCCTTGCCTTCTTCCAGGCCGCATCCCCAACCCGAATCGACTCATCGTTCTCCTTCCCCACTGGCAATGCTGGCATCGGAGAGCCCACGGACGATGACGGCGTCGGCCTGCACCCCGGAGACTGCCCACGGGGCGCACTTGTTCAAGATCAACCGGTACAGCCTGTACAGGGACTTGGGCGTCGGCAGGTTGATCGAGTCCTCGACCTTCGCCGTCGGCGGCTACCACTGGTGCGTCCACTTCTACCCCGACGGTCACACGGGGGTATCCGAAGACCACGTTTCAGCTTTCGTGGAGCTCAAAACCAAGAACGCCAAGGCCAGGGCGGTCTTCAATCTGAGGCTAGTCGACCGTCGCACACAGCCTTATACATGGCCAAACCCTAGCGAGATAGACCCCTCGGAGTTTGACTCATGTGATGATAACTCGGCCTGCTGTGGTTTCCTCGATTTCGTTGAGAAAAGCGAGCTCAAAGATTACATCCTGGATGACGTGCTTGTCATTGAGTGCAATATTGCTGTTATCAAATTTAAGAAGGCAGAGGTGCAGCCCACTAAGACGAAATTTGAGGTCCAAGTTCCACGGTCCAACTTGCTGGACAATCTTGGTAATTTGCTAGAAACACAAGAGGGGGCCGATGTGTCTTTCAAGGTCGACGGGGAGGTTTTCCCAGCTCATAAGATCATCCTCGCTATGCAGTCCGCAGTCTTTAAGGCAGAGTTCTATGGGCCGATGAAGAACAAGTCTAAGCATAGTCTAACCATTATTGAAGATATGCAGCCTGCTGTTTTCAAGGCACTGCTCCACTTCATCTACACGGATTCATTGGCCCCAATGGATGACCTCAGTGATGAAGAGTATGAAGAGATGCTCAAACATCTACTTGTTGCTGCAGATAGGTATGCCATTGAAAGGATGAAGCTCATGTGCGAAAGCAAGCTTTGTGATAGACTTTGCGCCGAGAATGTGGCGACCACGTTGGCTCTAGCCGACCAGTACCATTGTAGCCAGCTCAAAGATGGCTGCATCGAATTTATCAATTCTTCTAATAGAATGAATGATGTGGTTGCAAGCAAAGGGTATGAGCACCTCAAACGAACATGCCCTACTATTGTTGTTGATATATGGGAGAAAGCAGCTAAGACTCGCAAAATTTAGTAGTCTGACCATGGATTAATTGGAGCATATATATATATATAGTCAATTCACCTGAGACCGCAGCAACCTGAGATAAGTTTATCTTGATCTATTATTGATATTCTGCAAGTTCTCAAAGATCCTACTGTGAAATGTGGTGAATTAACTTCAGCAAATAGCAGTATATGTCAAGTTATTCAGAAAAATGATTGTTTGGTGCCAACTATTTATGCTATGGGGATGCTAGCTAATTATACAAAACCTCTTTAGATACCAAAAACCAGTTTTGTTTAGTCAGCCCCACTGTTCTTTGCTTTTCCTTATCAAGTAATACATTTCTACATTGTTAAACCAAACAACGTACAGACACACTATTTCACTTGCTAAGTTGTTCGTTAGCTAGCACTTCAGTTATTGCCCTCCTGTGTTCTTTTCTGTAGCTTACCTTCAAGTTTCAGTGACAGAAAATAAAGCAAAAACCAGTTGTATGTTCTTAGTGCAGAAATTTTCCGTGAATATATTGGCCTTCAGTCTGCAAGATAGCAAGATGCTTGAGTCTGCAGCCTAACAGTGATAGTAGAACGGCAAAAAAGAAATTGAAAAGGCAGATGCATTTGGTTCAAATACCTCTCGGCGTCTCACCTGTTTGTCACCTGAACTACGATGAGAAACCTTATAGTTTTATAGAAACATATTTTTTAAGTGTGGCCCACAAAAAGAAAGTCAAATACGACGAAAAACCCGAGGAGTAGCTGTGTTAACAATTGTGTCTGGATGGTGTACTCTCACATTAACAAATGAGTAAGTGTATCTTGTCTCAAACAAAATGAGTAAGTGTATTTTAATTGTTTTTATCAGTTTCCAAATAAGGAGTTCAGCGAGTGTATATCTCCTGCATTCAGGTCCAGATCATGCAATCACCTTATTACCTCTCTGCCCACCCGATAATTTATTCAGTATCCGTCGTTGTGATGCAGACATAGCTGAAGCGCCCTTTGCTCGTGCCTTAATACTTGCGGCTCAACTTTGGTGCAGTCGGATATTGTGAACTTGGATTTTCACTTAGTTATTGCCATCATACTAGGTGGGGGTTGATCGTCACGTAGTGACGCCAACATCTTTAAAGACTGCCCTTTACTGCATTATCCTTTCAGCATAGTTTGTGAATATTCACATGTCTATATAGCAGTCAAACACATTCGAATGATTCTAGGAATGCACCACCACAACAAAAATGTTCACACAATGGCTGCAACAATTCTTTTCTAGGACAATATAGCAGCAAGCACATGAGCAACCAGCATTAGAAGCACTAGCAGCAGAAAATTCCTCTCTGAATAAAACTCACCAGCAACAACATTCAGCGTTCTTACAGATTCAGTGGGATTCAGTGTCAGCAAGATTCAGTAGCAGCAGCAGCACCACCCAATTCCCAGAGAGAGTTTCTCTTCTTCTCCACGACATAGGAAAATCCATCTCAGTAGCTATCAAGGACAGCAATACCATTCATCCATCTCCCTCTCACGGACAGAAAAATCTGTCACAGTAGCCACGGGTCGGTATGGCCCTGGGAGGCGACCTGCAGGGGTGCAGACCACCGGAATCGAGCGTTGCGCAAGGAAAAGTGCGAGGGAGGCAGAGGCCCGCCGCCGTCAATTGGGCCTTCGAGTTCGAGGCATGTGCTCGAAGAGGCGCGTCGAGGACCTGTTCGTGGCTGCCGACAGTAACGCAGATCTCGGAGCCATGGATCTAGAGGAGTGAGGTGTCGCGCGCATGGAGGACTGTGGTAACCGTCATCAATCCGGTGGACGCACAATGCTGTTCGAAGCCTATGGTGGCTAAATTTCGCGTTTTGACCCTTTTCACGTATAAAATCGGGAAATGACCCCGTTTGGTATTTTTTTTTTAAATCTGACCCTTTTTCCTACCGTCAGGGTGCCCAGCGGTAGCGTCAGGCAACCTGCCGCCACGAAGCTCGGCGGTAGGAAACTTATCAACGTCAGCAGTGGTAACGGCCTCCCGTCCCCCTCCGTCACACCCTACCGTACCGGTCTGGCGGTAACTCGTCCGATCCTATCACGAGGGCCCCGGGCGAGGGTGTGGGCAAGATAACTCGCTGGCCGGCCGCCCCACCCTCCCCCACCCCCACCCAGCCGCCCAAGAACAGAGGAGTTCTTCCTCTCGCCCCCTCTCTCATCCCCTCCACTCCCCCCTCTGATCTTCATCGTTTCTTCACAGTTTTTGCGGATCGAGATGGCCCCGAAGAAAGAAAAGTAAGCTCCTTCGATCCCTCCAATTAGTTTTAGTCAAATAGCTTCCGATTCGTCGCATTATTTGATTCAAATCACCCCCCTTCTTGAACTAGATTTAAATATTTTGAACCCTAGGATTGATTTAGGTTGATTATATATGTTATATTATGTTAGATATGAACTCTAGTCACTAGTTGGTATGGTCATGTGAAGATGAACCCTAGTTCATATTAATTTTGGAGGATTTTTTTTATATGATGATGCATGTTGATATGCTATGATGCAAGCAGTGGATATAGTTGGAGAACAAATGTTGAACCCTCAAGATGAACCTTTTAGTTCATCATTTTTTGTGTTAAAAAAAATTATGATGAATATTGGAGATATTTGTTTTGATATAGGATGCATGTGGATCTTATATGATGCAAGTAGTGGATTTTGTTGGAGTAAACATGGTTAATCCATCAAGATGAATCCTGATACGTCTCGATCGTATCTACTTTTCCAAACACTTTTGCCCTTGTTTTGGACAATAACTTGCATGATTTGAATGGAACTAACCTGGACTGACGCTGTTTTTAGCAGAATTGCCATGGTGTTATTTTTGTGCAGAAATAAAAATTCTCAGAATGACCTGAAACTTCACGGAGAATATTTTTGAAATGTATAAAAAATACTAGGGAAAGAATCAAGACCAGAGGGCCTACACCCTGTCCACGAGGCGCGCCCCCACCCTCATGGGCCCCTTGAGGCTCCACCGACCTCAACTCCAACTCTATATATTCAAAATCAGAGAGAAGGATTCATCGCGTTTTACGATACGGAGCTGCCGCCAAGCCCTAATCTTTCTTGGGAGGGCTGATCTAGAGTACGTTCGGGGCTCCGGAGAGGGGAATCCGTCGCCATCGTCATCATCAACCTTCCTCCATCACCAATTTCATGATGCTCACCGTCGTGCGTGAGTAATTCCATCGTAGGCTTGCTGGACGGTGATGCGTTGGATGAGATTTATCATGTAATCGAGTTAGTTTTGTTAGGGTTTGATCCCTAGTATCCATTATGTTCTGAGATTGATGTTGCTATGACTTTGCTATGATTAATGCTTGTCAGTAGGGCCTGAGTGCCGTGAATTCAGATCTGAACCTATTATGTTTTCATGAATATATGTGAGTCCTTGATCATATCTTGCAAGTCAATAGTCACCTACTATGTGTTATGATCCGGTAACCCCGAAGTGACAATAATCGGGACCACTCCCGGTGATGACCGTAGTTTGAAGAGTTCATGTATTCACTTAGTGTTAATGTTTTGGTCCGGTAATCTATTAAAAGGAGGGCTTAATATCCCTTAGTTTCCAATAAGACCCCGGCTACCACGGGAGGGTAGGACAAAAGATGCATGCAAGTTCTTTTCCATAAGCACGTATGACTATATTCAGAATGGCGAGTGATCTGCGCCGGTGCGCCGGCCCAAATTTGGGTCGGTCGCACCCTATCCGTCAGATCTGCCTACACTTTAGCCGTCAGATCCCCTCTCGTCCTCAACCTTCTTCTACCTTCGCACGTGAGTCAACGTGCAGCGGCGCTCTCCCCCCCACCCCCACCCCGGCACCCCGGCGAGCTGTCATTCTCCCGTCGCCGCCTCTTGCCGGCCGTCCTCGCCGCTGGTCGTGTTCCTCGCCAGCCGTCCTCGCCGCTGGTCGCGTTCCTCGCCGGCCGTCCTCGCCGCCGGTCGGCGTCCTCGCCGACTGTCCTTGTGGCGGGCTCGTTCCTCGCCGGCTTCACCCATGCTCTCGAGCATCCCCCACCTATGGGGCACACACGCCATGGAAAAAGCTTCAAGCGGGGCTTCAAACAGCAAGGCAAATCAGGGAGACATACGACCATTGACAGAATGCTTCAAGCTTATATGAAAAAGGCTTCAACCAGATGATAGAGAGAGCTTTCCTCGTCGGTGCGCGACGATGTTTAAAACCTTTTTTTTCGCCGGTTGAAGCTTTTTTAGTCACAGGTTGCAGCTTTCGCCGTTCATGGTTGTAGCCCTTTGCCGTTCATGGTTTGTAGCATTTGTTGCTGCCGGGCCGTAGTGGGTTTGAAGCTTCTTGTTAAATGGTTATAGCAAATGAAGATGCTGGTTGCATAAAAATATTCCTTGCCATCGCCCGTCGCATCTAAGTTGAAAAGCATCATGGCCTCAAGAATGGATGTAGCAAAAAATTATTTGGAAGTAGCAAAAATTTAAGGTGGTTGCAGCAAAAATGTCATACTCGCCATCACTGGTCGCATCTAAGTCATAAATGGATGTAGCAAATAATTATTCGGTAGTAGCTTCTTCTATCGCCGGTTGCAGCAAAAGGATTTATCGGTTCCAGCAAAAATTAATGATGGTTCCAGCAAAAATCTCAGTGGCAGAAAACTCCAGTAGTCGATTTGTAGCGAAAATATTAGCTAGTTCCAGCAAAAAGAAACGATGGTTCGAGCAAATCAATCTCAACAGCAAAAAAACACCGATGCCTGTCATAACCTTCACCATAGCCGGTTGCAGCTAAGACGTGTGCCGGATCCAGCATCTAGACAGCCAGGTTGCAGCTCGCGGCCGAGCCGGTTCATGCATCTCAAGCCGCCCATTGTAGCACGACGACATTGTCGTTCCAGCACCGCCGCGCACCGAATGCAGCTCTGCCGAGCCAATCGCAGGGTTCAAACACCTTGCACTGGTCGCAGCATCTCCGACGCCGCGCATCCGCTATTGAAGCTTCCCCTGGTGCCACGGCATGGCCGGTTGCAGCTCCTCCGCCGGCAGGTTCCCCAGCATCTCGCATAAACGGTTGCAGCATACCGCCGGCCGCGTCCGCCGTTTCCAGCTCCCGGCGTGGCCGGTTGCAGCTCCTCTATCGGTCCGTTCCAGCATCTAAAGCCAACGGTGGCGACAGGGCGTCACCGCCGTTCCAGCTCAGCAGCCTCGGCTTGCAGCACCCCGCAGCGCGCGATCTCAGCTCTTGCCGTTGGGCGTCACCGGCCTAGCGCCGCCGCTAGCTACCCGCAGCACCGTCTGCGGCAGCACACCAAAACATAGCCGTCCCCATGGGGTCGTAGCAGCACCCCATCGACTCTGCCACGACGTGGTTCAGGAAGGAGAGGAGGCTTTGCATCGAGGGGGGTGGCCACAATAAGGTTGGGCGTCAGTACGCAGTAATAATGAAGAAAAGGAGCTCCTGTGGCGTGGGGAACGAAGGAAAGAGAGAGATAGAGCGATTTGAGAGAAAGAAGGGATAATATTTATGCGCTAGGTATGAGGGCACGTGGTAGTGGCTAGAAAGAAGATGCGTGGGACCAGGGACACGCGACGTGAGCGACCGGCCAAGCGTTCAGCCGGCGCACCGATTGTAAACGTTTCCCATTCGGAATACATACCTACATTACATTGATGAACTGGAGCTAGTTCTGTGTCACCCTATGTTATAACAGTTTCATGAGGAATCGCATCCGACATAATTATCCATCGCTGATCCAATGCCTACGAGCTTTTCACATATTGATCTTTACTTAGTTACTTTTCCGTTGCCACTATTACAATCGCTACAAAACTGCTACTGTTATCTTTGCCACCGTTACCATTAGTTCCATACAACTTTGCTACTAAATACTTTGCTGCAGATATTAAGTTTTCCAGGTGTGGTTGAATTGACAACTCAGCTGCTAATACTTGAGAATATTCTTTGGCTTTCCTTGTGTCAAATCAATAAATTTGGGTTGAATATTCTATCCTCGAAAACTATTGCGATCCCCTATACTTGTGGGTTATCAAGACAATTTTCTGGCGCCGTTGCCGGGGAGCATAGCTCTATTCTTTGAGTCACTTGGAATTTATATCTACTGATCACTACGAGGAACTTGAAAGACGAAATAACCAAGATTCATCCCTCAAGTACAAGGGAAGGTAAGAATTGTTGGGGAACGTTGCAGAAAATAAAAAATTTCCTACGGTTTCACCAAGATCCATCTATGAGTTCATCTAGCAACGAGTGATAGGAGTGCATCTACATACCTTTGTAGATCGTGAGCGGAAGCGTTCAAGAGAACGGGGTTGAAGGAGTCGTACTCGTCGTGATCCAAATCACCGATGACCAAGTGCCGAACGGACAGCACCTCCGCGTTCAACACACGTACGGAGCGGATGACGTCTCCCGCACCTTGATCCAGCAAGGAGGAGGGAGAGGTTGAAGAAGATCCAAAGAGCACGACGGCATGGTGGTGGATGCAAGAGGTTCCCAGAGCTTCACGAGCTTCTGCGAGAGGGAGAGGTGTAGCAGGAGGAGGGAGGCGCCAGGTGTTGGGTGCGGCTGCCCTCCCACCCCCTCTTATATAGGGACCGGGGGCGCCGGCCCTAGGAGACGGGATCTCCTAGGGGCGGCTAAGGGGAGACTTGCCCCCAAGGCAGTGGAGGCGCCTCCCTAGGGTTCCCAACCCTAGGCGCAGAGGGGGCCTGAAGCGCACCAGCCCACCAGGGGCTGGTTCCTCCCACTTCAGCCCATGGGGCCCTCCGGGATAGGTGGCCCCACCGGTGGACCTCGGGGCCTTCCGCTGGTCCCGGTACAATACCGGTGACCCCCGAAACTCTCCCGATGGCCGAAACTGCACTTCCTATATATAATTCTTTACCTCCGGACCATTCCGGAACTCCTCGTGACGTCTGAGATCTCATCCGGGACTCTGAACAACTTTCGGTTTGCCGTACACTCATATCTCTACAACCCTAGCGTCACCGAACCTTAAGTGTGTAGACCCTACGGGTTCGGGAGACATGTAGACATGACCGAGACGGCTCTCCGGTCAATAACCAACAGCGGATCTGGATACCCATGTTGGCTCCTACATGCTCCTCGATGATCTCATTGGATGAACCACGATGTCGAGGATTCAAGCAACCCCGTATTCAATTCCCTTTGTCAATCGGTACGCGTTACTTGCCCGAGATTCGATCGTCGGTATCCCAATACCGCTCAATCTCATATCGCAAGTCACTATACTGCATCGTAATGCATGATCCCGTGACCAAACACTTGGTCACTTTGAGCTCATTATGATGATGCATTACCGAGTGGGCCCAGAGATACCTCTCCGTCATACGGAGTGACAAATCAGTCTCGATCCGTGTCAACCCAATGACACTTTCGGAGATACCTGTAGTGCACCTTTATAGTCACCCAGTTATGTTGTGACGCTTGGTACACCCAAAGCACTCCTACGGTATCCGGAGTTACACGATCTCATGGTCTAAGGAAAGGATACTTGACATTGGAAAAGCTCTAGCAAACGAACTAGACGATCTTGTGCTATGCTTAGGATTGTCTTGTCCATCACATCATTCTCCTAATGATGTGATCCCGTTATCAATGACATCCAATGTCCATAGTCGAAACCATGACTATCTATTGATCAACGAGCTAGTCAACTAGAGTCTCACTAGGGACATGTTGTAGTCTATGTATTCACACGTGTATTACGATTTCCGGATAATACAATTATAGCATGAATAAAAGACAATTATCATGAACAAGGAGATATAATAATAATCCTTTTATTATTGCCTCTAGGGCATATTTCCAACAGTCTCCCACTTGCACTAGAGTCAATAATCTAGTTACATTGTGATGAATCGAACACCCATAGAGTTCTGGTGTTGATCATGTTTTGCTCACGGAAGAGGTTTAGTCAACGGATCTGCGACATTCAGATCTGTATGCACTTTGCAAATTTCTATGTCTCCATCTTGAACATTTTCACGAATGGAGTTGAAGCGACGCTTGATGTGTCTGGTCTTCTTGTGAAACCTGGGCTCCTTGGCAAGTGCAATAGCTCCAGTGTTGTCACAGAAGAGTTTGATCGGCCCCGACGCATTGGGTATGACTCCTAGGTCGGTGATGAACTCCTTCACCCAAATTGCTTCATGCGCTGCCTCCGAGGCTGCCATGTACTCCGCTTCACATGTAGATCCCGCCATGACGCTCTGCTTGCAGCTGCACCAGCCATCGCTCCACCATTCAACATATACAGTATCCGGTTTGTGACTTAGAGTCATCCAGACCTGTGTCGAAGCTAAGCGTCGACGTAACCCTTCTGACGAGCTATTCGTCACCTCCATAAACGAGAAACATGTCCTTAGTCCTTTTCGGTACTTCAGGATATTCTTGACCGCTGTCCAGTTGTTCCTTGTCAAGTTACTTTGGTACCTTCCTACCAAACTTACAGCAAGGTTTACATCAGGTCTGGTACACAGCATGGCATACATAATAGACCCTATGGCTGATGCATTGGGGATGACACTCATCTCTTCTATATCTTACTGCCGTGGTGGGACATTGAGCCAAGCTCAATTTCACACCTTGTAATACAGTGCAAGAACCCTTTCTTGGACTGATCCATTTTGAACTTCTTCAATATCTTATCAAGGTATGTGCTTTGTGGAAGACCTATGAGGCGTCTCGATCTATCTCTATAGATCTTGATGCCTAATATATAAGCAGCTTCTCCAAGGTCCTTCATTGAAAAACTCTTATTCAAGTAGGCCTTAATGTTGTCCAAAAGTTCTATATCATTTCCCATCAAAAGTATGTCATCTACATATAATATGAGAAATGCTATAGAGCTCCCACTCACTTTCTTGTAAACGCAGGCTTCTCCATAAGTCTGCATAAACCCAAACGCTTTGATCATCTCATCAAAGCGAATGTTCCAACTCCGAGATGCTTGCACCAGCCCATAAATGGATCGCTGGAGCTTGCATACCTTGTTAGCATTCTTAGGGTCGACAAAACCTTCCGACTGCATCATATACGCTTCTTCCTTAAGATAGCCGTTAAGGAATGTCGTTTTGACGTCCATTTGCCATATCTCATAATCATAGTATGCGGCAATTGCTAACATGATTCTGACGGACTTTGCCTTCGCTACGGGAGAGAAAGTCTCATCGTAGTCAACCCCTTGAACTTGCCGATAACCCTCAGCGACAAGTCGAGCTTTATAGATGGTAACATTACCATCCGCGTCCGTCTTCTTCTTAAAGATCCATTTGTTTTCTATCGCTCACGATCATCGGGCAAGTCTGTCAAAGTCCATACTTTGTTTTCATACATGGATCCTATCTCGGATTGCATGGCTTCAAGCCATTTGTTGGAATCTGGCCCGCCATCGCTTGTTCATAGTTCAAGGTTCACCGTTGTCTAACAACATGATTTCCGTGACACGGTTGCCATACCATTCTGGTGTGGAACGTGTCCTTGTGGACCCACGAAGTTCAGTAGCAACTTGATCCGAAGTACCTTGATCATCATCATTAATTTCCTCTCCGATCCGGTGTAGGCACCACAGGAACATTTGCCTGAGCTGCACTACTTTCCGGTTCAAGAGGTAGTACTTCATCGAGTTCTACTTTCCTCCCACTTACTCCTTTCGAGAGAAACTATTTTCCCAGAAAGGATCCGTTCTTTGCAACAAAGATCTTGCCTTCGGATCTAAGGTAGAACGTATACCCAATGGTTTCCTTAGGGTATCCTATGAAGACGCATTTTTCCGACTTGGGTTCGAGCTTTTCAGGTTGAAATTTCTTGACATAAGCATCGCATCCCCAAACTTTTAGAAACGACAGCTTAGGTTTCTTCCCAAACCATAATTCATACGGTGTCGTCTCGACGGATTTAGACGGTGCCCTATTTAAAGTGAATGTAGCTGTCTCTAGAGCGTATCCCCAAAATGATAGCGGTAAATCAGTAAGAGACATCATAGATCGCACCATATCCAATAGAGTGCGATTACGACGTTCGACACACTATTACGCTGAGGTGTTCCAGGCGGCGTGAGTTGTGAAACGATTCCACATTTCCTTAAGTGTGTACCAAATTCGTGACTTAAATATTCTCCTCCACGATCTGATCGTAAGAACTTTATTTTTCGGTCACGTTGATTCTCTACCTCATTCTGAAATTCCTTGAACTTTTCAAAGGTCTCAGACTTGTGTTTCATCAAGTAGACATACCCATATCTACTTAAGCCGTCAGTGAGAGTGAGAACATAACGATATCCTCCGCGAGCCTCAACGCTCATTGGACCGCACACATCAGTATGTATGATTTCCAATAAGTTGGTTGCTCGCTCCATTGTTCCGGAGAACGGAGTCTTGGTCATTTTGCCTATGAGGCATGGTTCGCATGTGTCAAATGATTCATAATCGAGAGACTATAAAAGTCCATCAGCATGGAGCTTCTTCATGCGCTTGACACCAATGTGACCAAGGCGGCAGTGCCACAAGTATGTGGGACTATCGTTATCAACTTTATATCTTTTGGTATTCACACTATGAATATGTGTAACATCATGTTCGAGATTCATTAAGAATAAACCATTGACCATCGGAGCATGACCATAAAACATATCTCCCATATAAATAGAACAACCATTATTCTCGGATTTAAATGAGTAGCCATCTCGTATTAAACGATATCCTGATACAATGTTCATGCTCAAACTTGGCACTAAATAACAATTATTGAGGTTTAAAACTAATCCCGTAGGTAAATGTAGAGGTAGCGTGCCGACGGCTATCACATCGACCTTGGAACCATTCCCGACGCCAAGATCGTCACCTCGCCCTTCGCCAGTCTCCGCTTATTCCGTAGAGTTCTGCTGTGAGTTACAAATATGAGCAACGGCACCGTATCAAATACCGGGAGTTACTACGAGTAATCGGTAAGGTACACATCAATTACATGTATATCAAATATACTTTTAGTGTTGCCGGCCTTCTTATGCGCTAAGTATTTGGGGCAGTTCCGCTTCCAAAGGACCCTTCCCTTTGCAATAGAAGCACTCAGGTCTCGTGCTTGGGTCCATTCTTTGACTTCTTCCCGGCAATCGGCTTACGGCGCGGCAACATCCTTGCCGTCCTTTTTTAAGTTCTTCTTACCCTTGCCCTTTTTGAACTTAGTGGTTTTATTGACCATCAACACTTGATGTTCTTTCTTGATTTCTGCCTCTGACGACTTCAGCATTGAAAATACTTCAGGAATAGTTTTCACCATCCCCTGCATATTGTAGTTCATCACAAAGCTCTTGTAGCTCGGTGGGAGCGACTAAAGGATTCTGTCAATGACCGCCTCGTCCGGGAGGTTAATGTCCATTTGGGACAGGCGGTTGTGCAACCTGACATTTTGAGTATGTGCTCACCGATGTAACTATTTTCCTCCATCTTACAACTATAGAACTTGTCGGAGACTTCATATCTCTCGACCCGGGCATGAGCTTGGAAAACCATTTTCAGCTCCTCGAACATCTCATATGCTCCGTGTTGCTCAAAACGCTTTTGGAGCCCCGGTTCTAAGCTGTAAAGCATGCCGCATTGAACGAGGGAGTAATCATCAGCACGAGACCGCCAAGCGTTCATAACGCGTCTTGGTTCTTCGGATGGGTGCTTCACCTAAGCGGTGCTTCTAGGACATATTGTTTCTTGGCTGCTATGAGGATGATCCTCGGGTTAGGACCCAGTCCGAATAGTTGCTGCCATCATCTTTCAGCTTGGTTTTCTCTAGGAACGCGTTGAAGTTCATGTTGACATGAGCGTTGGCCATTTGATCTACAAGACATTTTTGGAAAGATTTTAGAATAACGTTCATGATAATTAAGTTCATCTAAACAAATTATTTAATGAACTCCCACTCAGATTTGACATCCCTCTAGTCATCTAAGTGTTACATGATCCGAGTCGACTAGGCCATGTCCGATCATCACGTGAGACGGACTAGTCATCATTGGTGAACATATTCATGTTGATCGTATCTTCCATACGACTCATGTTCGACCTTTCGGTCTCTTGTGTTCCGAGGCCATGTCTGTACATGCTAGGCTCGTCAAGTTAACCTAAGTGTTTTGCATGTGTAAAACTTTCTTACACCCGTTGTATGTGAACGTAGGAATCTATCACACCCGATCATCACGTGGTGCTTCGAACCATTTAACTTTAGCAACGGCGCACAGTTAGGGAGAACACTTTCTTGAAATTATTATAAGGGATCATCTTATTTACTACCGTTGTTCTAAGTAAAGAGGATGCGTAAACATAATAAACATCACATGCAATTATATATAGTAGTGACATGATATGGCCAATATCATATAGCTCCTTTGATCTCCAGCTTCGGGGCTCCATGATCATCTTGTCACCGGCAAGACACCATGATCTTCATCATCATCATCTCCATCATCGTGTCTCCATGAAGTTGCTCGCCAACTATTACTTCTACTACTATAGCTAATGGTTTAGCAATAAAGCAAAGTAATTACATGGCGTTGAATCAATGACACGCAGGTCATACAATAATTAAGACAACTCCTATGGCTCCTGCCAGTTGTCATACTCATCGACATGCAAGTCGTGATTCCTATTAGAAGAACATGATCTCATACATCACAATATATCATTCATCATTCATCACAACTTTTGGCCATATCACATCACAAGGCAATTGCTGCAGAAACAAGTTAGACGTCCTCTAATTGTTGTTGCATCTTTTACGTGGCTGCAATAGGGTTTTAGCAAGAACATTTTCTTACCTACGAAAAAGCCACAACGTGATTTTTCAACTTCTATTTACCCTTCATAAGGACCCTTTTCATCGAATCCGCTCCAAATAAAGTGGGAGAGACAGACACCCGCTAGCCACCTTATGCAACTAGTGCATGTCAGTCGGTGGAACCTGTCTCACGTAAGCGTACGTGCAAGGTCGGTCCGGGCCGCTTCATCCCACAATACCGCTGAAGCAAAATAAGACTAGTAACGGCAAGAAAGTTGACAACATCTAAGCCCACAACAGATTTGTGTTCTACTCGTGCAATAGAGAACTACGATAGACCTAGCTCATGATGCCACTTTGTTGGGGAACGTTGCAGAAAATAAAAATTTCCTACGGTTTCACCAAGATCCATCTATGAGTTCATCTAGCAACGAGTGATAGGAGTGCATCTACATACCTTTGTAGATCGCGAGCGAAGCGCTCAAGAGAACGGGGTTGAAGGAGTCGACTGCCGTCGTGATCCAAATCACCGATGACCAAGTGCCGAACGGACAACACCTCTCAAGGCTCAACACACGCATTTTAGCGGATGACGCCTCCCGCACCTTGATCCAGCAAGGAGGAGGGAGAGGTTGAAGAAGATCCAGCAGCACGACGGCGTGGTGGTGGATGCACAGGTTCCCGGCAGAGTCACGAGCTTCTACGAGAGGGAGAGGTGTAGCAAGGAGGAGGAGGCGCCAGTGTTGGGAGCGGCTGCCTCCCACCCCCCTCTTTATATAGGGACCTGGGGGGGCGCCGGCCCTAGGAGATGGGATCTCCTAGGGGGGCGGCGGCCAAGGGGGAGACTTGCCCCCCAAGGCAAGTGGAGGCGCCCCCTCCCCTAGGGTTCCCAACCCTAGGCGCAGAGGGGGGGCCCAGGGGGGGCGCACCAGCCCACCAGGGGCTGGTTCCCCTCCCACTTCAGCCCATGGGGCCCTCCGGGATAGGTGGCCCCACCCGGTGGACCCCCGGGACCCTTCTGTTGTGTGACGCCCCCGATTCAATCGTACACTAATCATGCACGCAAATGTGTACGACCAAGATCAGGGACTCACGGGAAGATATCACAACACAACTCTAAAACATAAATAAGTCATACAAGCATCATAATACAAGCCAGGCCTCGAGGGCTCGAATACAAGTGCTTTCGATCATAGACGAGTCAATGAAGCAACAATATCTGAGTAAATACATAAAGATAAAAAAGTTGCCATAAGATGGCTAGAACAAACTGGGATACAGATATAAATAGGCGCAGGCCTCCTGACTGGGATCCTCCTAACTACTCTGGTCAATGCTCATGAGCTGCACGTAGTAGTAGGCACCTCCGTTGTAGTAGTCGCCATCGACGGTGGCGTCAGCTCCTGGGCTCCATCGTCTCGGTCGCAAAGAATCGAGTAGAGATAGGGGAAAAGGGGAACAAGGCAACCGTGAGTATTCATCCAAAGTACTGCAAGCAAGGAGCTACACTACATATGCATGGATATATGTGTAAAGGGCCATATCGGTGGACCGAACTGCAGAATGCCGTAATAAGTGGGGATATCTAATCCTCGACGAAGACTACGCTCGGCAGCCTCCGCCTTTGCAGCTTGTTGCGTAGAGTAGATCAAGTCCTCCAAGTAGCATCACATAGCAATAATCCTGCAGCGATCCCTCCTCGTATCCACGAGAGAGCGACCACCGGGTTGTATCTCGCACTTGGAAGGGTGTGTTTTATTAAGTATCCGGTTCTAGTTGTCATAAGGTCAAGGTACAACTCCAAGTCGCCCTGTTATCAAGATCACGGCTATTCGAATAGATTAACTTCACTGCAGGGTGCACCACATAACCCAACACGCTTGATCCCATTTGGCGGACACACTTTCCGGGTCATGCCCGCCGCGGAAGATCAACACGCCGCAGCCCCACCTAGGCTCAACAGAGAGGTCAGACGCCGGTCTAAACCTAAGCGCCGCGAGTCGGGCCCATCCCCGAAAGCACACCTGCGACGTTGCGTGGGCGGCGGAAGCAGACCTAGCCTAGTGGCGTTCGATCCAATCCGGGCGCGCCGCCGACACGACGTCACGAAGTGCTTCGGCTGATACCACGACGCCGAGTGCCCATATCTTTCCCACGTAGTTGGTTAGTGCGTATAGGCCCGTAGCCAGACTTAGATCAAATACCAAGATCTCGTTAAGCGTGTTAAGTATCCGTGAATGCCGAACAGGGCCAGGCCCACCTCTCTCCTAGGCGGTCTCAACCTGCCCTGTCGCTCCGCCACAAAGATCCACTCGCGGGTGCTCCGCCAGCCAACCCGACTTTAGTCTCCACATGTATCATGTATAAAGTATATAGTATATATCCGAGATTACCTCCCGATTGATCTCGGCCCGATAGTATAGCACAGCAGACGGACAAGAATGTAGGGCCACAGATGGAATACTAGCATCCTATACTAAGCATGTAGGATTGCAGGTAAAGGTAACAACAGTAGTAACAAGGACAGGCTATGCATCGTGTTAGGTATATGAAGCGGTAACATGCTACACTACTCTAATGCAAGCGGTATAGAGTAGATTAGGCGATATCTGGTGATCAAGGGGGGGGCTTGCCTGGTTGCTCTGGCAAGAGAGAGGGGTCGTCAACACCGTAGTCGAACTGGGCAGGAGCGGCGTCGGTCTCGGTGTCTAGCGGAAGAAGAGGGGGAAGAAACAAAGAAGAGTTAAGCCACCAGATGCAGGACGGTGCATGACCAAGCCCGGCGTGATGCTAGGCGTGCCCTAACGCGGTAGGTGGTGTTACCGGTGAAGGGGAAACATCCGGAAAGGATCCCGGTGTTCGCGTTTGAGCGGAAGAGGCCGAGGGGAAAGTTGCGAGTTCGATAGGTTAGGGGGTGTGGCGGACGAGCGGGTTGCGTATACGGAATCGTCTAAATCGTTACGAGCAACTTTCATGTTGAAAATATTTTAATCCGAAGTTACGGATTAAAAGATATGATTTTTAAAGATTTTATTAATTTACGGAATTTCATTAATTATTTAATTAATTGAAAAACAGATTAATGACATCAGCATGATGTCATGTCGACATCAGCAGTCAACAGAGTTGACTTGGTCAACCTGACGATTGGGTCCAGTGGGACCTACCACATACAATCGCTTAGGTTAATTAGAGATTAGTTAATTTAATTACTATTTAATTAACCTAACTAGTTAATTAAATTAATTAAACCGGATTAATTAACTTAATTAATTCATTAGATAATTAATTAATTAATAATTAATTTTATTAAATAGTTTTTTAGATTTATTATTTTAATTTTTAATTCTCCTCTTTTTTTTAAACGTTCTGGGGCGTGGGCCCCCACTGTCATTGGCCCACAGGGGGGCCTTGCGGGTTTCGGGCGCAGGCGACGGTTTTACCAAGCATGGATGCGGGCGGGCGAAGCCCCTGTGGTGCGCGCTGGCGACATCGCGTGGTCGAGCGACACGGCGGGGCCGTGGAAGGAGGCCGGGCCGCGGCACGACGACGCAGGTAGAGAGGGCGTAACAGGCGCCACGGGCGGGGCGCGGTGACCAACGGCGACGGAAGGCGTGGTCGCTGAGGAGAGGACGAGAGGGCGGGCGCTCCATGGACGCCTTGACAGGCGTGACGCAGCTGAAAGCTGGGCGGTGTGGCGTGGCGAAGCGGCGGTGGGTGTGGCTTGCCCGAGCGTGAGCTCCAAGACGCAAGGCTGGGAGGGGGAGGGAACGGCGCCGGCGACAGAGAAGGGGAAAGAAGGGAGCTCACGGGGGGAAAGTAGGGTCAGGGTAGCGGGGTGGCGAGGAGGTCGTTGGGGACGACGCGGACGAAGTGGAGGCAGGCCGGCGAGGAGGAGGAAGGAGACCGCGAGGGAGCTCCCATGAGGTCCTCTGGGCAGCGGCTGGGCGGGCGATGAGGCGTGGCCGCGGCTTCACGTGGTGTCACGCGAGGGAGAGGAGGGCGAGGAGGCAACGGCGACGGTAGGCGACGGCGATCCGGGGCGGTGGCGTCGACGGGGTCGGGGCGGCGGCGGGGGCGAATGCCCCGATCCCGATCTGGATCGGGGGGAGGAGTCGTGGGGGGGAGTGGGAGGTGTCGGTGGGGGTTACGGGTTAGGGTTCGGCCTCCAGGAGGTTATGGAGGAGTGGAGGGGGGCGGCCCGGGCTAGGTGGGCCGGTTGGGCGGCCTGTTGGCCTGTTGGGCCAAAGACCAGTGAGGGGGGTCCTTTTTGACTTTTGTTTTATCTTATACCCTTTTATTTCTTTTCTTTACTGTTTTAATTTTATTTCCCAAGTTGTTATAGTTTGGTAGAATATTCAATTAGCACCTAACATAGTAACATTAATTATACCACTGCCACAATAACTTTGGCACCTAGCTAAAATAGTTTAGTATTTTGTAAAAATATATTAGGAGTATAACTAATTGCTTTGCTGTTGTTTTAACCACTTTAGGGTATTTAATTATTTTATAAAGATGTTGTTTCTCCACCAATAATATCCATGATTTATTTGTCACATTAAGAACATTATAGTTTTTGACTTTTGAAAACTTTAATTGTTTCACTTGATTTTAAATTTGAAATTCGAACGGGATTTGAATCATCGCAAGATTAACAACAGTAATCGTGGTGACGTGGCATCATTAGCGGAGGGTTACTGTAGCGTAACTATCCCGGCGTCACACGTTGGTCCTAGTACAATACCGGTGACCCCCGAAACTCTCCCGATGGCCGAAACTGCACTTCCTATATATAATTCTTTACCTCCGGACCATTCCGGAACTCCTCGTGACGTCCGGGATCTCATCCGGACTCAACAACTTTCGGTTTGCTGCATACTCATATCTCTACAACCCTAAGCGCCACCGAACCTTATGTGTAGACCCTACGGGTTCGGGAGACATGTAGACATGACCGAGACGGCTCTCCGGTCAATAACCAACAGCGGGATCTAGATACCCATGTTGGCTCCTACATGCTCCTCGATGATCTCATCGGATGAACCACGATGTCGAGGATTTAAGCAACCACGTATACAATTCCCTTTGTCAATCGGTACGTTACTTGCCCGAGATTCGATCATCGATATCCCAATACCTCGCTCAATCTGCTATCGGCAAGTCACTATACTGCATCAGTAATGCATGATCCCGTGACCAAACACTTGGTCACTTTGAGCTCATTATGATGATGCATTACCGAGTGGGCCCAGAGATACCTCTCCGTCACACGGAGTGACAAATCCGATCTCGGTCCGTGTCAACCCAATGACACTTTCGGAGATACCTGTAGTGCACCTTTATAGTCACCCGCTTATGTTGTGACGCTTTGGTACACCCAAAGCACTCCTACGGTATCCGGAGTTACACGATCTCATGGTCTAAGGAAAGGATACTTGACATTGGAAAAGCTCTAGCAAACGAACTACACGATCTTGTGCTATGCTTAGGATTGTCTTGTCCATCACATCATTCTCCTAATGATGTGATCCTGTTATCAATGACATCCAATGTCCATAGTAAGGAAACCATGACTATCTATTGATCAACGAGCTAGTCAACTAGAGGCTCACTAGGGACATGTTGTAGTCTATGTATTCACACGTGTATTACGATTTCCGGATAATACAATTATAGCAAGAATAAAAGACAATTATCATGAACAAGGAGATATAATAATAATCCTTTTATTATTGCCTCTAGGGCGTATTTCCAACAAGAATCTGCCATCTAGCTCTACACTTGATTCACCTTCTGTTATGAGTAAACTTGCGACACCTAAACCTACTTCTGCTATTGATTGTGATATGTCGCATGTTATTGATGATGCCACTTCTGCTTTGCATGATACTTACGATGAAACTACTTCTATCCTTAATAATATTGTGCCATTAGGTGAATTTCTTGATGAACAACTTGCTAGGGCTAGAGAGAATGAAATTATTGAAACTGATAATATTGATGAAAGTGATGATGAAGATTCTCCACCTAGATATGAATTGCCTGTTGTGCCTGAGGGTTATGTTATGGATGAAGAAACTGCTAGAGAATTTATTGCTTGTAATGATAGATATGATCTTCAGAAATTATTAGCTAAGCTGAAAGAAAAGTCTTTGAATGCTAGAATGAAATATGACCCTGCTTACTTCACCTATCTTTATTACTGATAAGGATTATGATTTCTCTCTCGAACCTCAGATAATTACTTTGGTCGAATTTGATCCTTTTTATGGCTATGAATCTGAAACTGTTTGGCACATCTTACTAAATTAAATGATATAGCCACCCTATTCACTCATGAGGAAAAAATTCGCTAGTACTATATCCTTAAATTATTTCTGTTCTCATTAAAGGGTGATGCTAAAACATGGTTTAATTCTCTTACTCCTAGTTGTGTGCGTAGTCCCCAGGATATGATTTATTACTTCTCTGCTAAATATTTCCCCGCTCATAAGAAAGAAGCTGCCTTAAGGGAAATATATAATTTTGTGCAAATTGAAGAAGAAAGTCTCCCACAAGCTTGGGGGAGGCTTCTCCAATTACTTAATGCTTTGACTGATCATCCTCACAAGAAAAATGAAATACTTGATATCTTTTATAATGGACTAACTGATGCTTCCAGAGACCACCTGGATAGTTGTGCTGGTTGTGTTTTCAGGGAAAGAACTGTTGATCAAGCTGAATTGCTATTGAATAATATATGTTGACTAATGAGAATAATTGGACACTTCCTGAACCAATTCCTAAGCCAACTCCGAAGAAAAGGGGTATTCTATTTCTCAGTCCTGAAGATATGCAAGACGCAAAGAAATCTGTGAAAGAAAAAGGTATTAAAGCTGAAGATGTTAAGAATTTACCACCTATTGAAGAAATACATGGTCTTGATAACCCGACACAAGTAGTAAAGGTAAATTCTCTCTATAGATTTGATAAAGCTGAAATCCTATCAACTAAGTTTGCTAGCCAGTGCTTAGATGAGTTTGATAATTTTATGGCTAGACAAGAAAACTTCAATGCTTATGTTGGTAGACAATTGAAATGTAATGCTTATATGATTGAACACTTGAGTGATTATATGTCTAGAATTAAAGGTGAACTTAAAGTCATTAGTAAACATGCTTCTATGGTTACCACTCAAGTAGAACAAGTGCTTAAAGCTCAAAATGATTTTCTCAATGAATTAAATAACAAGAAAAATGATAATGTTGTTAGAGTTATGACTAGAGGGGGTAAAATGACTCAGGAACCTTTGTATCCTGAGGGCCACCCCAAGAGAATTGAGCAAGATCTCAGGGAACTAATGTTGATGCACCTAGTCCTTCCAAAAAGAAGAAAAAGAAAAATGATAGGACTATGCGTGCTTCTAGTCAACCTGTTGTTGACACACCTGAGAATCCCAGTGATATTTTTATTTCTGATGCTGAAACACAATCTGGTAATGAACATGAACCTAGTGATAATATTAATTATGATGTTCATGATGATGCTCAACCTGGCGATAACAAGGATGTAGAAATTGAACCTAGTGTTGATCTTGATAACCCACAATCAAAGAATCAACGTTATGATAAGAGAGACTTCGTTGCTAGGAAACACGGTAAATAAAGAGAACCATGGGTTCAGAGACCCATACCTTTTCCTCCCGAAACATCCAAGAAAAAGGATGATGAGGATTTTGAGCGCTTTGCTAAAATGATTATACCTATCTTTTTGCGTATGCATTTGATTGATATGCTTAAAATGAATCCTTATGGTAAGTACATGAAAGATAATGTTACAAATAAAAGAAAGATACCGGACGCTGAAATTTCCACCATGCTTGCCAATTATACTTTTAAGGGTCGAATACCTAAGAAACTAGGAGATCCAGGAGTACCAACTATACCATGCTCCATTAAAAGAAACTATTTTAAAACTGCTTTATGTGATCTTGGAGCCGGTGTTAGGCCTCTCTCTTTATATCGTAGACTTGATTCGAATAAGTTCACACCCACTGAAATATCTTTGCAAATGGCCGATAAATCAACTGCTATACATGTCGGTATTTGTGAGGATGTGCCTGTTGTGGTTGCAAACGTTACTATTTTAACGGACTTTGATATTCTTGATATTCCCGAGGACGATAGTATGTCGATTATCCTTGGTAGACCTTTTTTTAATACTGTAGGGGCTGTTATTGACTGCAACAAAGGTAATGTCACGTTTCATGTTAATGGTAATGAGCATACGGTACACTTTCCGAGGAAACAACCTCAAGTCCACAGTATCAATTCTATTGGAAAAATTCCAATGATTATTGTTGGAAGTTTTGAATTTCTTCTTCCTACTGTCAAGAAGAAATATGGTATTCTTATTGTTAGGGACATGCATATCCCCGTAGAGGTAACCTACTGTTATTCTAAAATTCTCCGGTTTCATGCGATTCGGAATGAGTTTTTTAACAAGACTTGATCAACCTTGTTAGTGGATTCCTTTTCATGAGCATGAGATGGATGAAGTTAGAAAGCACAACTCTCTGTACCCTCCTTTTACTGTCTGTTATTTAGATTAAATAAAGCAAAAATAGTATTTTCTGTCTGTTTTCTGAATCATTCTTGCAATAAAAAAATACCCCAAAAATAAAAGTTCTCCAAATGTCCTGAAATTGAAATATGATTTTTTGTAAAATATTTAAGAATATATGGCACTGAGAACACACCAGGAGGACCCACCATATGGCCACGAGGGTCCAGGACGCGCCCACCCGCTAGGGTGCGCCCCTACCTCGTGGACCCCACGTGGCCCCCCTCCACTTATTCCAGCACCCACTCACTTCGTCTTCCTCCAGAAAAAATGCCCCCATAGCTCAAACCCGTGTTCTAGCTCATCTTGCTGCCATTTTTGATCTCCTTTCTATAAAGCTCCATTCACAAAACTGTTTTGGGGGATTGTTCTTCCGTATGTGACTCCTCCAATGGTCCAATTAGTTTTTGTTCTAGTGCTTTATTTATTGCAAATTTTTGCTGCTTAGGTGACCCTGTTCTTGAGCTGCATGTCAAAATTATATGGTCCCAAGTACTTCTAATGCATGATATAGTAGTTGCTATCAATCTTGTTGAGTTTGGTTCACTTTTATTTTGAGTCATTAAAATTTCAGAAATTTTTCAGAGGAAGAAATATGTTTAGGAAGATGTACCAAGGTGGTTCCTCAAGAAAGCAAGTACCCAAGCTCGCGATACGTGAGCTGGACAATGAACTACCAAGGGAAGCTCAAGTGCGGCCTTGCGAATGGCCGTCAGAGGAGTTTATGGTCCAAGCAGGGATCAAGAATGAATTTGACGCATATGTGCATAACGCTGATCTTGAGGGCTTCATGTCAGATAAGTGCCCACAATACTATTACCTAACTGATTCCTTTGTGAGAAGGTTTAAATTTACATCCTCACGCAATTCTCATACTGTTTTATTTGATCTTTATGATAAATCATATACCATGGACCTAGAAGATTTTAATACTGCTTGTAAACTCCCGTAGTGGGGCAATGTTAGTGAACCTCGCAAATCTGAGTATAAAGACTTTCTTTCTAGTATCGCTGTGGGGGAATCTAGAGAAATCACACAAGCTACCATAGGGAGCATTCATTTTCCTTCCATACATTATTTTGCTCTCTTTATAGGTAGATACTTTAACGGTAAAGATGAAGCTTGTCACATGTGCATTCCAGATCTTTGTGTCCTCCAGAGTGCGGTATTAGGTGATAAACAATATAACCTGGGGGCTATTGTTGCACGAAGGTTGCATCATAATGGTTTAAGCGGAGATTTATTTGGTGGAATTTATGCAACTCGTGTAGCTATTTATCTTGATGTACCCATACATGAAAATGATACGGAATTGCCTCCTTCTTATCTGGATTATAATGCTATGGTTCGCCATCAGTTTGTTGAGAGGAATGAACAGTCCCTCCAGTATCGACTAATCTTTGACAGACGTCGCACTGTCCATGTTGCTCTCCCTACTCCTACTTCCTTTGACTTTTAGGCAAAAAGGAGATATGTTATAACCAGGGAGGAGCCGAACGAGTACGATAGGAGGACGGGGGCAGCTCGCCTCCAAGCTGCAACTCGTCAGGCAGTAGCTGCTGCATCTCAGTACGACTCCAGCTATAACTTTGGATATACGTGAGGCCAGCCGTGGCCATAGAACAACTTAGGCCAAAAGCCTAAGCTTGGGGGAGTATGTATTTCTCACCAATATTACATTCATGTTTACACACTCATGCCTGCTGTCGGTGCTCATCTTTTTTCACTGTACTATCCATGCTAGTTTATTTTCTTTTCTAAGCTTTCTTCTTGTGTGTCTGAAAAACCTTAAGAAAAACCAAAAAAAATTAGTTGTAGCTTTTAGCTAGTTTACTTTTCATGCCTATTGTAGTAGTAATTAAAAGAAAACCCAAAAAGATTCCTTGTTCTTCTTTTGTTTCTTGGGAGCTTTCCCATGTAAATAGTTTTATTTCTTTTCTTTTCTTTGGGGGTCGAGAGGAGAAGACCATGATAAAAATGTTGAGTGGCTCTTATACGCATTATTGTTGATTTAACCAAGAGCCCGTATTACCTTGTCTTGTCCTGTGTATTAAATGCTTGCAGATTCCAGCTTAGTCCAATGCGCGTGCACTATTATTATTATCCACACTGTTCGGTCGTGGAGTGAAAGGCAATAATGACGATATATGATAGACTAATTGAGATGAGAAAAGCTGGTATGAACTCGACCTATCTTGTTTTTTGTAAATATGATTAGTTCATCGTTCCTGATTCAGCCTATTATGAATGAAACATGTTTGCAATGACAATTAGAGATTATAGTTGCTCATGCCATGCTTAATTAGCTAGGAGTTTATAATGGTTTATCTTGCGTGCCAATATGCTATTAAAATGGTTGTGATGTGGTATGGTAGGGTGATATCCCCCTTTGAACGATTCGAGTGGCTTGACTTGGCACATGTTCACGCATGTAGTTGAAAAAAATCAACATAGCCTCCACGATATTTATGTTCATGGTGAATTATATCGTACTCATGCTTGCACTCAGTGTTTATTAATTTTAATGCATGTTCATGACTGTTGTCGCTCTCTAGTTGGTCGCTTCCCAGTCTTTTTCTAGCCTTCACTTGTACTAAGCGGGAATACTACTTGTGCATCCACTTCCATAAACCCCAAAGTTATTCCATATGAATCCATCATACCTTCCTATATGCGGTATCTACCTGCCGTTCCAAGTAAATTTGTATGTGCCAAACTCTAAACCTTCAAATGAAATTCTGTTTTGTATGCTCGAATAGCTCATGTATCAACTAGCTAGGGTTGTCTGTATCTTCCATGCTAGGCGGGTTATTCTCAAGAGGAGTGGACTCCACTCCTCACTCACGAGAAAATGGCTGGTCACCGGGATGCCCAGTCCCATGCTTAAACCAAATCAAAATAATTGCAAACAAAACTCTCCCAGGACTGTTGTTAGTTGGAGGCACCCGTTGTTTCGGGCAAGCCATGAATTGATGCTTGTTGGTGGTGGGAGAGTATAGACTTTACCATTCTGTAGGAACCACCTATAATGTGTGTAGCATGGGAGATATCGAGATCTCTCAGTTTTTATATTGATAATTAAAGTATGCCACTCAAAATATTATTTATCTCTATTTCAAAACTCGAGCTCTGGCACCTCTACAAATCCCTGCTTCTCTCTGCGAAGGGCCTATCTATTTACTTTTATGTTGAGTCATCATCCTCTTATTAAAAAGCACCAGTTGGAGAGCACCGCTATCATTTGCATGCATTACTATTAATTTATATTGGGTGTGACTATGACTGGATCTCTTTTACCTTGAATTACAATGTCTAGTCAGCCCTTGATCTTCAGAGGTGCTCTGCATTTATGTTTTGCGATCTCAGAAAGGGCTAGCGAGATACCATCTTGTTATATCATATTATGATTGTTTTGAGAAAGTGTTGTCATCCGAGATTTATTATTATTGCTCGCTAGTTGATTATGCCATTGATATGAGTAAACATGACACCTAAGTGTTATTGTGAATATGGTTAGTTCATAATCTTTGCTGAAAACTTGAATGCTGACTTTACATATTTACAACAACAAGAGCAAACAGAGTCTGTAAAATTTTTAATTTATCACTTTCAGTTTGTCAACTGAATTGCTTGAGGACAAGCAAAGGTTTAAGCTTGGGGGAGTTAATACGTCTCCATCGTATCTACTTTTTCAAACACTTTTGCCCTTGTTTTGGACTCTAACTTGCATGATTTGAATGGAACTAACCCGGACTGACGCTGTTTTCAGCAGAATTGCCATGGTGTTATTTTTGTGCAGAAATAAAAGTTCTCGGAATGACCTGAAACTTCACGGATAATATTTTTGGAATATATAAAATTAGTGGCGAAAGAATCAAGACCAGGGGGCCCACACCCTGTCCACGAGGGTCGGGCCGCGCCCACCCCCCCTGGGGCGCGCCCCCTGCCTCGTGGGCCCCCTGAGGCTCCACCGACCTCAACTCCAGCTCTATATATTCACGTTCGGGGACAAAAAAATCAGAGAGAAGGGTTCATCGTGTTTTACGATACGGAGATGCCGCCAAGCCCTAATCTCTCTCGGGAGGGCTGATCTGGAGTCCGTTCGGGGCTCCGGAGAGGGGAATCCGTTGCCATCGTCATAATCAACCTTCCTCCATCACCAATTTCATGATGCTCACCGCCGTGCGTGAGTAATTCCATCGTAGGCTTGCTGGACGGTGATGGGCTGGATGAGATTTATCATGTAATCAAGTTAGTTTTGTTAGGGTTTGATCCCTAGTATCCATTATGTTAGGAGATTGATGTTGCTATGACTTTGCTATGCTTAATGCTTGTCACTAGGGCCCGAGTGCCATGAATTCAGATCTGAACCTATTATGTTTTCATGAATATATGTGAGTTCTTTATCCTATCTTGCAAGTCAATAGTCACCTACTTTGTGTTATGATCCGGTAACCCCGAAGTGACAATAACTGGGACCACTCTTAGTGATGACCATAGTTTGAGGAGTTCATGTATTCACTAAGTGTTAATGCTTTGGTCCGGTACTCTATTAAAAGGAGGCCTTAATATCCCTTAGTTTCCAATACACCCCGCTGCCACGGGAGGGTAGGACAAAAGATGTCATGCTAGTTCTTTTCCATAAGCACGTATGACTATATTTGGAATACATGCCTACATTACATTGATGAACTAGAGCTAGTTCTGTGTCATCCTATGTTATAACTGTTGCATGAGGAATCGCATCCGACATAATTATCCATCACTGATCCAATGCCTATGAGCTTTTCACATATTTATCTTTGCTTAGTTACTTTTCCGTTGCCACTGTTACAATCACTACAAAACTGCTACTGTTATCTTTGCCACCGTTACCGTTACTTCCATACTACTTTGCTACTAAATACTTTGCTGCAGATATTAAGTTTTCCAGGTGTGCTTGAATTGACAACTCAACTGCTAATACTTGAGAATATTATTTGGCTCCCCTTGTGTCGAATAAACAAATTTGGTTGAATACTCTACCCTCGAAAACTGTTGCGATCCCCTATACTTGTGGGTTATCAAACCCTAGTTCATGGTTTTTGTTTTTGAAAACAATATGATATGATGCATGTTGGATGTTGTTGATGAAATATGATATGATGCATTTGAACCATGGTGATTGCATGTTCATATATGTATTTTATTTAGTTCTTGATATATGTATTGTATTTAGTTCATGTTCGTGATCATCTTGATATATGATTATTCAAAGATTGAACTCATAGGTTTTTTGGATGTGATGAACCTTTTGATATGCTTATGCTTATTCAAAAATCTTTTGATATGCTTATGCTTATGTTTATGCAATTTTTTAAGGAGGCCACCTCTTGCGGACGACATCGGCATGAAGTACACCATGCTTGACACTAGGTTCGACAACCGTCACCGTGCTCGTTTCATTGAGAATGGAGTGGTAATTACCATTTTAAACCAAATTTAAGGATAGATGAAAACAAGTTGCTAACTATTATGTCCATGCTAATTATGCTTTGGTTATTGATTTTTCACAGATGTTGTCACCACTGCGGATGAGGGCTCACAAGACGACGGTTAAGATGGAGTATGACGACCGGTACGCACCGTTCTTCAGGAGAGCCCGACTATTGGGTTTCGTCCTGCAGTTCAAGCGTAAGCCGCCGATGCTCGTCCACTCAGCTCTCACGGCTTTGATCGACCGGTCGCGCCCAGAGACGCACAGCTTCCATCTTCCATGTGGGGAGATGGCCGTGACCCTCGAGGATTGGGCGATGATTACGGCCCTATCGCTCGAGGGTCGTGCTCTAGCAGGAAGAGTGGAGAGGGAGAACTGGCACGATAGGGTTGTCACCCTCATCGGCGACTGCCCCCCCCCCCCTCGTTAAGAGTAACCGGACTTCCGGCATACCGCTATCATGGCTCCTCGAGCATCGGAGCAAGTGCGGAAGATGCCGAGCCAGGTGGTGGAAGCGACGCGGGGCCTACCTGTGGTATCTTCTCACGGAGGTAGTGTTTCCGGACTGCTCCGGGAATACTGCCCTATGGATGTATCTCGACTTCCTGAAGGACTGGGATGCGGGGTACAGCTGGGGGGCCGCCGGACTTGCCTACCTATACCGTTCGGTAAGTGAATATCACTTTCTTTCAAATATCATGGACGTGTGCTGCTTTAGATTTTGACATCTTATCATCTATACTTGGTTTGTAGCTTGACGACGCGACCTAGAGAGCGGAAGTCACGTCCGGTATGTGTGGATGTGTATGGGGCCTCTCCATTTGGATGTGGGAGCGAATCCCGGTGGGCCGTTCGGAGAAGCTGCACTCGCGTGCATGGATGGACTATGGCGGAGATGACGAAGATGATCGGAACCCGACCGTTGCATACGCTTGGGACATGGTGCATGTCTACACGGGCGAATCGAAGGCCTTGTACAAGGTCTTCAGCAACGAGCTTGATGCTCTCACGCCTTTCTAGGTATAAGAACTACATTTTGAATAGTTTCGATAACACTTTCATTTGAGCTTACCATTGTTTGGTTCTAGGTTACTTGGCGGCCGTATAATGATGATCGAGAGTGGGGGTTCGAGCTGAATAGCATGTGCACGCAGGACCGGCTTCTCTTCCGGTGCATCGTGCCCATGATTTGTGTCTATGCCGTGGAGTACCACTTGCCACAGCGCGTTGCCGCACAATTTGGTAAGGCACAACACACACCATCAGCCGGTATCGTCCATGATACCAGTGGCTACGACCTACACCAGTGAGTACCACAAGCCGTCCTCATCGATTCTAAGTTCTTATTTTTAATGTTTTACATTCATACAAGAAGGGTGTTTTACATTCTTTCTGATGCGTTGTAGGATGAGCAGGCAGAAGAATCAATCAATCACATATTGGGAAGCCCAACATGCGAGATACGTGGAGGAATGGAACGAGTGGAAAGGTTGCAAAAACACGGAGAGGAGAGTGATTTACTGGGACGAATACGAGGATCACATGTTGTGGTACGACAATGGCATCAAGCATCGTCTGCGTATGAGGCCCCAGTGGACGACAGCAGATGCTGAAGACCTGTTTGATGACGACTCCGAGAATGAAGCCTACAACGAGAGCATCAGAGAACTTCAAGCGGGTTTAGGGAGTACGGACCACTCATGAACAGAGTGGTAAGTTTTTTTATCTCTTTTGAACCGATGGTTGGATGAAATCAGATTTTAGTGCTACTGACTCATTTTATTACTTCACAGTCTTCGAAGCTGAATAAAAGCATTTTTCAAGCCTCTGATGTGCATAGTTCTATACCCGGGACTCGAGCTAGTGAGAACAAGTTGAGGGAAATGGTGAAGGTAATATGTAGTTCATTTTCTTAAGTTCATTTGCAGAAATTGGACATTGTAGAAGTTCACATTGTTTTGTTATCATTGCAGAAGTGTGTCAACAAAGCACGCAGGCTTGTGGGCCTGCTTGGGTGCGCTACAAACACCGAGGATGTTTTTCCTCCTGCACCGATGCGTAGCCTCGCTTCATCGAGCCATGCAGCCTCGTCGTCTAGGACGGTTCAAGATGATGAGGAGGAGAGCAAGGACGATGATGATGAAGATGAAGATGAAGAAGAGGGCGCAGAAGAAGAACATGGTGAAGAAGAGGAAGAGGACGGTGAGGAGGAGGAGGAGTACGATGATGATGACGGACCTCCAACAACTCGGCCAACCCAGCGTGAGAAGAGAATTGTGCCGAAGAAGGATTGGAAGAGTCCATCCCCATTTCAGAAAGCGCGTCCTACTCACCGCAAGAAGAGGGCAGCCGAGAAGCGATCAAAGACCAACGAGGACCGAACGTCGAAGAGGGGAAGGAGGGACTGAAGTTGATGTCGTGCCATGCCGTTGGACTATGAACATTTAATGTTTGCTTCATGAACAATTTGCTCGTGAAACACTTTCGTGAACTTGCTATGTAAAACTTGCTCATGGATGTGTGCTTGTTATGTATCCAACTTTAATATTTGTGGATTTGTGGATGTGTGCTTGGTATGTGATACATATGGTTCATGTTTATAAGTATGTAATTGTTATGTGCAAAAAATTGAAGACAAGAGAAGTTATGAGGTGAAAAAAATGCACTATGGGCCACCCTACCGCCAGGCCATGCGGCGGTAGGTATGTAGAGCCTATCGTCAGGCCATGCGGCGGTAGGGGGCCTCCCCCAGCACGCCCCCTTGTTGTGGTGCTACCGCCGTGAGGCCCGGCGGTAGGGTGTGCAACCCTCCCGCTGAGCTGCTGGCATTTTTGGTCACAGAAACCTAACACAGATGCTCCGACCCTACCGCCGCGCCCTATGGCGGTAGGTTGTCGTTCCCTCCTGCCGTGGTCCCTAGCGGTAGGGTTTGGGCATTTATAAACCCAGCCGCCCCGCCTACCCCACCCCACCCCCTTGTCCCCCCACCCAGCCGCCTTCTTCTTCCTCTCGCCCCCTTTCTCATATCCTCCACTTCCCCCCTCCGATCTTCTTCGTTTCTTCACGGATTTGGCGGATCGAGATGGCTCCGAAAAGAGAAAAGTAAGCTCCTCCGATCCCCCAATTACTTTGAGTCAAATCACTCCTCTTTTTTGTAGCCTAAGATTGGTTCATGTTCATGTTCATGTTCAAAATCATGATGAACCCTAGTTGATATGATGAACCTAGGTGATTGCATCTAGATAATACAACTAGGTGATGAACCCTAGTTGATATGATGAATCATGATGAACCTAGTTGATTTTTTGAACACATGATGAACACTAATACAAGCTAGGTTTTTTTGAAGGTGATGAACCCTAATTGAATACAAGTTAATAGTTTTAGAATTTTTTACCATATGATGAACCCTAGGTTTAGATTTTTGTTGGAGATGATGAACCCTAATGTGTGATGCATCCATATGTTTACGTCTGCAACCGTGGCGCAAGCATCGCCCATTCATCTCCAACACGACACGTCAGAGTTTCCGCTCACGTACGTGTACGAGGCCTTCCCCGAGATGCTGCAGCCGGTGGGATCTGTCTCAGACGAGGTCCTAGAGGCAACGAGGGCAAAGCGGTGGCAGGAGAGGGCATAGCGTATCTTTGACGATGTAAAGTGTTGGCCGCAGAGTGTGAAGGAGTGGAAGAGAATGATTGCAGAGATGGAGGCAGATCCAACTATCTCCACTGTCCGCCAGAAAGGGACCATCGAAGCTGCCAAGCAGCACTCCAACTGGGAGCTGTGCAATTTAGGCCGGAGAATCTACTTCGAGAGCAATGCGGAGGAGAGAGCCAGGATGCCGCCCCCAAGTGCATCGGCATTCAACGTCATCAGCTGGGGAAGGGCGGAGGCGAAAACTCCAGCGGGCAAGGCAAGGTGGCAGTGCTTGAACGGTCGGATGCTGACCAGTGTTCCGCCTCCACCTGAACCGGTCGATCCGCTGCCGTATCTGTCTCCACGGCCAGGCATAACATACGAGGAGCTCTGAAGATGTCTCCACGCTCTCTAAACTTGTCTTAAGAACTTGTGGCACCGGTTGTTGGCTTTGCGAAAGCTTCTTGCGAAACTACTTGCGTTAGTGGGGGTTGTCAAACTATGTGGACAAGTTTGCTATTTGCTATTTCCTACTTGTGCAATTATGTGCGTGTTTGTCAAACTATTTGATATTTGCTAATATGTGAGCTCATATTTTGCTATTTGTGAAACTGTGTGAAAGCTGTAATAAAACTTAAAAAAACAATCACAAAAAAACTTGTAAAAACCTAAAACTACAGTACCCTACCGCCAAAGGGCCCGACGGTAGGGTGTTGAGCTGGCCGTTAGGTGACGGCAGTGTGCCGTCCATGTCACCGCCAGAACCCCTGGCGGTAGGTTGTCTGACGCTATCGCCGGGCCCTTTGGCAGTAGCAAAAGGGTCAGATGTCAAAAAAATTCCAAACGGGGGTCAGATCCCAATTTTATACGTGCAAACGGTCAAAATACGAAATTTTGCCGCCTATGGTTGCATGGGGTAGCGCGCCTGGGCAACCGCCGTGGTCGAGCTCCTGGGCGCCGCCGGTCATTTTTTTCGACGAGCGGCGCCGCTGCTCTTGTCCTCCTGATGCCCTGCCTCTCCTCTTCTTCTTTCTGAGACCCGGTGAAGCGATATTAGACAATGCAGAGGTGTGCGGCTCGGTATCGAGGGGGGGAGTGCGGGAATTGAGTCAAGTTTTTCCCATCGTTTTTATTACATCTCAAAAAAGGTTTATTCCATCGTTTTACTTTCATCTAAAAAAAGGATTTTTCCTTGGTCAATAGCTTTACCGTTCAAACGGTTGTATTGGGGACTGGCGAATACCAATTCACAATTCCAAAGCCGGAATATATTCATCCAAACAAATTAATGTTTATTTACATTCCATTTGCAACCCCACATGTATAGACTACCGGAATATAGCCGTTGTTGAATAGAGATGTTGGAGATTACTCAGTGAGATATAAACGTTGGAGAATAGAGTGCTCAGATATAGCCATTGCTGAATAGAGACGTTGGAGATTAGTCGGTGAGATATAAACGTTGAAGAATAGGGTGCTAAGAATATAGCCGTTGTTGAATAGAGACGTTGGAGATTAGTCGATGAGATATAAACGTTGAAGAATAGAGTGATAAGAATATAGCCGTTGTTGAATAGAGACGTTGGAGATTAGTCGGTGAGATATAAATGTTGGAGGATAGAATGCTAAGGTATGAACATTCGAATAAAGAGACGTTAGATAATAATGGCTAGAAAAGTAGACGTCGCAATATAGACATTCAAAATTAGATTTGTTGTGCATTAAGTGGCGATTTAATGGCTCGATTCCGTTGCCACTATATATAGATCTTCACATAGTCGAAGGAAGTATGAACCATGTCCACATCAAAAATAAGAAGCTTGAGAACATCCCAAATCATCAAATCCTTATCGTCCTGCCTTACTGTGCTACGACCCTCTGCTACCCTCACCTCTCCGCCCTTTCACACCTCCCCAATCGCCTAGCCGCCATTTCACCTTCTCCATTGCTCCCGGTTAGTTTTTGCACTCACAGACCATCATGGCCATGCCCCAGAACACACCGGTGCTGACGGCATCAGTCTGCGTCCCAGAGACTGTGCATGGTACACACTCGTTCAAAATCGACAGGTATGGCCTTTATCAGGGCTTGGGCGCCGGCAACTGCATCCAGTCCGCTAACTTCACCGTTGGCGGCCATGAATGGTGCATCCGCTTCTACCCCGACGGCTACAACGAGGCTAACAAAGACTACTTGTCAGTTTTTCTCGAGCTCAAGACCAAGAACATTGAGGTAAGGGCGATGTACAATCCGATGCTGGTCAATCAAGCCATACAGCCACCGGTGTTGCCTTCCAACTTCGCAAACTTCAGCGACGGACCTCCTGTGGTATTCGACACTCGCAATGAAAAACGCGAGGCATGGGGCTTTGTCGCATTCAAGAAGAAGTGCGAGATTGAAGGCTCATCATACATTTTTGACAACTCAATCATCGTCGCATGCAACCTTACTATTATTACATTAAAGGATGCCAAGGAGGTGGATGTTGGGTTGATTGGTGACATCCAAGTGCCGCCATCAGAATTGGTTGCTAACCTTAGCAAATTGTTGGGATCTACAAAGGGAGCTGACGTGTGTTTCAAGGTCCAAAATGAGGTATTCCATGCTCACGAGATCATCCTCGCGATGCGGTCACCGGTCTTCTGGGCGGAGTTCTACGGGCCGATGAGGATCGAGCATAGGCACGTCAAAAACATTGAAGATATGAAGCCCGATGTGTTTAGAGGACTGCTCCACTTTATATACACAGACTCGCTGCCTCCGATGAAGGACCTCAATGCTGGTGGGTACGAAGAAATGCTTAGGCATTTACTCGTGGCTGCAGATAAGTATGCCATGAAAAGGATGAAGTCAATGTGCGAGAGAAAACTTTGCCAGAGGTTTGATCAAGAGACTGTGGCGACAACATTATCTCTGGCCATCCAGTACAATTGTGGCATGCTCAAAGATGCTTGCATTAAATTTATCAACTCCCTGAGTACTGTGGATGGTGTGGTTGCAAGTAAAGGGTATCAACACCTAAAAAGAGCATGCCCTACTATTTTTGCCGATATGTGGGAGAAGGCAACCAAGGCTCGAAAATTTTAGATGTTCACTCTAGATAAATTCTCAGAGTGGTTACTTCACTTCATGCCATAGAAACCTGAGATCATTATTTTGTCTATTTGATTTGGGAAATTGTAAGTTCTACATATTCTATACCAATGGTATCCAATAAGATGTTTTTGTTTATTGATGAGCATCACATTTACTATTCCAAAGTAGTGCTCATTTCATTTCTCAAAGTAGTGAGTCATTGGCTACCAGGACCACATTTATTGTGGATTGCGGTCCATCATTAGAAATCAAAAACTGCAAGAAAACAATTGATCGATCTAAAAAATGTATATTATAAAGTAAAATACACCACAAATCCTAAAACAATTCGAGGGGTGTCAAGTAAGTGCTTATATAATGAAAATGCACATTTGGGTCCTAAAAGTTTGCTAAGTGTGCCACCTGCGGTCCTATTCATGGTACATCGGCTTTGACTTGCACGGTTCGCAGGTTGACCACTATCATGTGGCGATTTTTTTCACAATCCACCCTCCCCCCCCCCCCCCCAAAAAAGGTCATATGTTCTAATTTTTTACCCTTCAAACCTACGCAGATGTTGTCTGGCCATCAATCTGACCAAGCCATCCATCCCAATCCCCTTATTCTCTCGCACGATCCAATCATTGTCATCCTGCATCTGCGTTGCCGCTAATCGTGCTCTGCCATGACCACCTTCATCTCGCTCTTCTACTTGGTTCGCCGCTGCTACTATCAGCTCCACCACGTCTGGCAGTGAACCACGGTGCAAAAGGGGTCGGGGCCTCTCTCCTGATGATCCGCCTACCGATGCGAGGATGCCTGGCACTGGCACCAGGCAGATGAAGATGGGTCCTACCACAGCGGCCTTATCGCGGCAAATATATTTGTTTTGACTATCAAAGATTACTTTTTTATGACAATGACAACTCTATTTATTTCACAATGGCAAATTTCTGTTTTGCATGGTGTATTGTTTTCGTTTTCTCATCATGGCAAGTTTACATTTTAGACCATCGCCCATTTTATTTTTGGACCATGGCAAAAAAAATTAGCTTTTGCCATGTCACACAATATAGTTTTGACCATATTAGTAGTACAATTCTTGCCATGCACAAAAACATTTTATATAAGGCAAAGTTGTTAAAACATTTGCCATGGCAAATTCACCTTATGGCCCTTGGCAAATTTCTTTTTTAGACAATGTCAAACTTTCTTTAGACCATGGCAAATTTATTGTTTGGACCGGGACAAATTCATTGCTTGGACCATGGAAAATTTGTTTTGTTTTGGAAAATGGCAAATTTCTTTCTAAACGCCAAGTAAACTTTTAGCGTATACACTATCCTATATTTTTATTTGGATTTTTGTAACATGGCAAATTTGTTTATCAAAGCATGTTAAATTATGTTTTTGTTTACCATGGAAAATTACTTGTACATCGCATAGCAGATGTCTTTTTTTATGAGACTTTTTCACAATTGTTCTTCTTCAAAAAGAAAATTGCCATCTTCTTAGTTGAAACAATGCCCACTTCTAGGTTAAAACATAATGTTTTTGTTTTATATTTTTTTTCCATGCATGACAATTGTAACATTTTTATATATGGCATTTCACATACAACAATGACGGATACTTTTTGTGTGCATAGTTGCTTGATCCATTTGAACATGATAGCTGTTTTGTTAAATTATGTTTTGTTTCAAGAAATGTTTTGTTTGATCTGCAAGCTAGCCAGATCGAACGTTAGGGACATATTAGATATCCTTTTGAAAAGTAATGAACTCCTGCGGCATGGTAGCTCCCATGAGTGCGCCACCACCGTGGGTGCAAACGCTTTTGTAGTATATTGCTCTGCACAACCCGGGGGAGTTGGCAAGACGAGAGTGATGAGAATGAATCTTTTGTTCCTCCCCTAACCCCATAGGGTAAACTCTCCCTTTTAGACCTTGTCAGGGGGCCCGTCGATTCGCCTCCCCTTTGCCTTCCGCTCTGGTGGCCGGGAGGAGAATCCTGGTGCCTCCGCTTCGGTTAGTAGTTTAGGTCAGGTTTTGTTAGTCCTCGCAAGTGCGGCGCTCGAGCAGATGGCAGCGCTTCTTCTTCGAGTTTGTCTTCCGAGTTTCGTTCCTCCTCGAGCTTTTCCATCAGGACATAGTCGATGGAGCTCCGGCGTAGATTCCTGCCGTCTCCTTGGAAGGTGAATTTAGGGTTTCTTATCGTATGGCGAGATTTCATGTACGGTGTTTCAGATCTACTCAAGGATTTAACATCGACGACTGCGGCTCCAGGGCGCTAGTCATTAGGGAACGTACACGAAGACTTCCCACTTGTTATCGACAAAGTCAAGCCGGCTCCAGTAAGGGAGCGGCGATAGCAGCTGTAGAGGTCTTTTGACAGTCTTGGAATCTCAATGTACTTTTTATTATATTTGAGACGTTTTATACTTTCGGTGAATTTATTAATAGATCTCACTCATTTTTTGTAAAAAAAACACTCTGCGCACCAGACGCCACAACGGAAGGAAGGCCGCCAGAACCCGGCGTGCGAAGCTGGTCATGAGACCCTCTCTCCCGTGCGAGTGCGACGCGTGGCAATACGAATCTCAAGGCAGTAGCCGTCTCGTTCCCCCGCTTTCCCCTTTGCAAATCACGATTCAATATCTCGAACGCCCCCGCCGGCGTGAAACGCCCCGCTGCTCGCCACATCCTCGCCGGTGAGCTCCTCTACACCAAGCACAACACCCCAGCTCGGCGCGCTCAATCCCGTCGGTGGCCCAGCGCGCCACGCCGTACTTTGCCGAGATGCAGCCAGCAGGTCAATATCGTGTAGCTGTAGGTCATGGACGGAGCGCCAGTGGCTGCCGGGGCGCGAGGAGCCGGGTTGTGGACGGCTGGGAGTAACAGCTTTGGTGCTCTGGTGCTTCCGCGACGGAGCCAGCTTTCGTAGGCGGTGACTCGCAAGAGTGGATGCCGGAGAAGGAGCGGGGATCCAGGACTTTTTTTTAGCTTGCGGCGGCCCCGACGACGAGCGAGCGTGGACGTCATAGGAGAAAGGGGATCGGGATTTGGTATAGAAGCAGGATTAGCGACTTTTTGTTAGAAAAAAAATAGAGGATTAATTGGCAGGTTGCATTGAGATTCGTTTTGCCAAGTGCCCTCTCCTGAAGAGGGTCTCACGGTCGGGGTATACGACCCGGGTCGCATAAGATTATTTTCCACCGCACCTCCTACCCCAAGCCTCAAGTCCAAGCACACCCCGTGCTGGCTGCTGTTTTGCGTCCTACGCCTCAAGTCTCCTCACCCACTGCCATCACGGTCCCACCTCGGGCTCTCCGGTCATCCCCGTGCCTGCACAGTCTCCGGTCGGCGCCCATCCACGTCGTCGTCGGACCGGGTCGGCGTCAAAGCGAGCACACCCCACACGCCGCGCCGTCCTGCCACTGACACCCGGGGCAGCCCCCAGAACCCCACCGGTAAGCGGCGTCGGTCGTCTAGAGTCCAGAGTCACGAGAGGCTGGAGGAGGACGTGGCGGCCCGCGCGGCGCGTCCCGTAGCTGCCGCCTGCAGGAGAGAGGAGTGGAGTGGGGTGGGGCCGACGGCCATTCCGCGCTTCTAATTATTCCGGCCATTTAAAAGGGGATGCCACGGCGTGGCGTTGGTTGGAAGGCCTCCGTTCCACTCCACGCACGCCCCTCTCATTTCCAGTCCACCTTCCCACCCATCGCCCTGCCCGCCTACCTTGCCAATCTCTCTCCCTCGTCCACGCCTCCGGTCGTTCCCCTTCTTCCCTCTGCCACCCGCTCACCGGCCATGGACGAGGTTGAGGGCTCTGTTGTGGCCGAGGCGGCGGGCATCATCTGCTCGCTCCGCGCGGCCGACCTCGCCGGGTGGACGCCGCCCTGGAAGGCGACCGGGCCGCCGTCGTCCGAAGCCACGGCGAAGGAGGAGACGGCCTGGCCGGCGGTGGCGCGGGGGAAGCGGACGCGGTCGTCGCGCTCCGGCTCCAAGGGCAACAAGGGGCGGTGGGCGCGCGGCAGCCCAGCGTCTCCCCTCGACTACAGCGGCGGGTCAGGCTCCGGCGCGTCCACCAGCGGCGGCGAGGACGGCGCCTTCTGCTCTCCGCCGGCGACGGTCGCCATCGCCGCCCCAGCTTCTTCCTCCTTGGCCAAGGTACGTAGGCGAGCGCGCGTCCCCATCTGCAGTTGCTGGTTTCTTCTTCCCCTCATGCTTTCTCCTGTCTGTCTCCTTTCTCGTGGTTGGCTGCCTGCCTGCTTTCCGTGCTTTCCGTTCGTTCGGCACAGCGCCTGATTGGACGGACGAAACTACCCCTCCACCGTGTCCGTGTCACCACCGAGAGAGGGAGCGGATGACTTCGCGATGAAACATCGCTTTTCCTCACCTTTTCTCGCATCTCATCTTTTTTTATTTTCGTTCCCTTTTCTCGCATGTTTTCTTCGGTCCAACTCCAGATACCCCGCTTCTTGTTCCACAGATCCATCGTCTACTCTTCGCATCAAAAAGTCCAATTAATGGACGTCATCTCTGAATGTCAAACCACGCCCCCCTAATTAATCAGCAGCAGAAATACATGTCAATGGCTTCTGATTTCCGTTTATCGCCAAGGCCATTCCGTTCCACGGTACTACTGTAGTACGTGTCGCGTGCTTGCCTGCAACACTCATGCTGCTCCAGCTCCTTCCGCGGCAATTCGTTCACAGCGGTTGGTGGCGTGGGGATCCCACTCCTGACCACGAGCTTTCACGCCTTTCCCGAAACCACAGTCCTTCTTGAGGGCAGTGTGGTCATTTACGCCGGCCCTTATCCTTGCGTGCGTTTGGATTTTTCTTCTCGCGCCGCGGTGACCGGGCCCTACCCGCCATGCAGCTGATAGTCTCTCGGCGTCAAACCGGCACGTCGACGTTTGGAGGTCGGAGGGTTCCACGTGGCCGCCGCCGACTGGCTCGACCGTGTGCCCGGGTCGCGCGCTGCCTGTGGCTATGGCTATGGCCGTGCCGCCGGACACGGAGGCGGGGGCGACGGTGGTATAGATACTGCGTGTGGCGACCACTTGCCTCCCGCCACGTGTCCATTAGCGCCGGTCCCGCCCGCCAGCAGCACCCACGACGCCTTTCGGCTGGTGACGCACGCGGTACACTAGCGCTTTCCCGAACCCAACATGCATGGCCTCGCACAGGCCCCACATGTCATTGTCCCCGTCCAAGAGAAACCATTTTTCTATCTGTATATTATTAATTTATATTTTATTAAACACTCCATGTGTGTAGATAGGAAGGATGGCAGATGAGCAGGTGGTCGTTGGTGTTCACGCACTGCCCATGGACCCATTCAAAAACTCAAAACCGTGATGCGTTGCACGTGATTTGGGGAGTGCAAATGCATGCATTCGCGGGGCATGGACGGGCCGGCCGGTGCATTGTTGGGTGGGAGATATTAGTTTGGCCGGCCGACTCATCCATCATCAACATCATCATTCCTTCCATGCCTTCCTCCGGTTTCCTTTCTAGTTTTTTTGAATATAAAGAACGTGTGCTGTTGCTTTCTTTGCGCTGGTCGTTGGTTGGTTCCACTCTCGCTTTCTTCTTCCTACCAGTACCAGCAGCATATCCTAGTAGCTAACAACTGATCTTCTAATTACTCCTCTTCTTCTGCTGCTGTTGCTGTAGGTGGGCTCTGTCGGAGGAGCACGGCGCCCGTTGATCATGCCGGTGCCGCCGGCCCGCACCGCCGGCCAGAGGTCGCGGAAGAAGATGGTAAGTTTGACACTCGCTCTCTACCAGACTTTGAAAGCAAGTTTGGCTGGCCGTAGTGCACTAGTACGAAGGCATGGTTAGATAGCAAGGCAGGCATTTTTCAGCATTTGAATGAAGTTTTATTAGTCAAGGTTTCCATCCTATTCGGCATATACCGCGTCAGCAGTTGGCCACAGTCCACGCAGACGGAGTCGGTCGTAGGACAAGTGAGGCTGTTCAAATGGCTGGCATTCTTAATTGTTCTTTAGTGGCTTGGCCTGGTGGAATAAAGCGGGTGGTGCAACCACTTGTCCCTTGCCACTGGAGTATGGAGAGAGAGAGAGAGAGCGAGAGGGCAAAAGCGCTTGTGGTATCCAAAGGACCAGAAAGGCAACAAAGCTGCCTGCCCAAAAAGATCCTCGCCTCATCAACAAAGCTGCCGGCCTGTCCCAGTCCCAGTGGGATGTCTCAATTGATGACCGATTGCATCAGGTTGCCCATAATGAAATGATGAAGAAGAAATATAGATTAGCTTCTTCTTTTTTTGGCTTTCTTCATCTGGCCTGAACTTGCTCTGTGATTTGCTGCAGAGGCTCCCGGAGGTGAAGCAGCTGGTGCTGTCCCTCTCGGCAGAGAACGTCGGCCTTCGCCAGGTAACTAACCGGCACCACCAATTTGTTCTCTCTTCCATTTTTCTATTGGATTTTCAAAAAAACCAATATTATGTAATCTCATGCAAATTTATTTTTGTATTGTTCTTATTATATCGATCCCCTTGGTTCGAACAGGAGATGGAGTCCCTGCAGCGAGCTTGCACGGCGCTGTCCAAGGAGAACGGCAGACTAGAGGTGAGTGCCACGCCCTCACGCACACTATCATACCAATCTTAGGGCCTCTTTGATTCACAGGATTGCAAAAAACACAGGAATAAGAAAAACGTAGGATTAAAATGACATGTTCATTGGGTTCCTATAGGATTTGAGTTTGTTTGATTGTATCACAGGAAAAACAAAGGATTTCTTCCAAAAGATTGAAGTGGATGCTAGAATTCCTATGAAATGTAGTACAATTGAATCCATAGGAAAAAATCCTATGGGATTCAATCCTGCGAATCAAACGATCAACGCTGGAAAAATTCCTAAGGATTCTAATCCTTTAAAAATCCTACGCAAATCCTTTGAATCAAAGAGGCCCTTAATTTCTCCGTAGCGTTAGCGTAGGTAGATGCTTCTAGCTTGGGTGGGATGTACTCCGCCCGAGTGCGCAATCATACGCATGAAAAAAGAAAGATAAAATAGATTGGGCGCCTCCACTTGCATGGTAGCTAGAGCAGCCTTAAAGCACAAGTGAGTGAATGAATCGATTGCAAAAGAATAAGGGCCTCTTTGATTCGTAAGATTTTGAAAACTTAGGAATAGAAAAAGTGTAGGCCTTCTTTGGATTGGAGGATTTTCACAGGATTTTCATGGGATATCAATCCTCAGGATTGTTTCCTATGGAACGCATTTAGATCAAAGGATTGGGCCATTAAAATTCCTCAGGATTGGGTCTCTAAGGTGTTGATTCCAAAGGAATTTACACACGAGGCCCGACCTCTGGAAAAAATCCACAGGATTGGCTATGTCATGGCAATCAAATCCTCCATTTTTCCTATTCCTTTGTTTTGCAAATCCTGTGATCCAAAGAAGCCCGTAGGGTTGGAGTGGCATGCCCACTTGAATCCTATAGAATTAGCAATGATTGTTTGATGCCACGGGAAAAACAAAGAAATTGTAAAAAGAGGTTGGAGTGGATGTTAAATTTCTTATGACTCGAGATTCCTATGAGATTCAATCCTATGAATCAAAGGACCAGCATAGGAAAAAATCCTAAGGATTTCAATACTCCAGAAATCCTATAAAATTCCTTTGAATCAAAGAAGTCCTAGGTAGGAAAAAAAGACCGTCCTGAGCCTCCCAGCGGGGCACCACACCACTGGGTGGGTCCTGCCTTAATCTCTCTGTGCTGTGGTTCGTAGCACGATTTTGGTTTTGATTCGATGGTCGCAACCCTCTCTCTCAACCACCGGTGCTGTAGTCCTCGGGAAATAACTGACTTCGACCGGTGCCGTCCGGATAAGCTTTAGGCAGGTTAAGACGTGGATTTTCGTCGTCGTCTTCTTCAGGTGGTGTCGCTGTCGATGGGCCCGGCGGGGTTAGAATGTGCTGATAGTTGAAAGACCTGATCGATCGATGCCATTGGCCGGAGTTCCTGCTCCGTTATCAGTTACACGTTCTGAACTGAACACATGCCATTTTGTATCTCGAATTGGAAGCTCTGATCCCCTTTGCCCCATGGTAGGTTCGATACTTGAGTGTGTGTACTGTAGGCAGTTTAATATTACTATACTACTACTTGGGTGTGCAAATGGATGCACAGTACTACTGTAGCAGTAGGTGAAACCACGGAAGAGGTCTTGCTTCGAGTTCACTGGCCGTACGCTGTCCAAAATCTTTTGGCGTAAACAAGGCCAGGCTGCCGCTGATCCTGCATGCAACCTGCAAAATGGATCTGTGCGCACCCACCCGCGGCCGGCCGGGCACGACGACCCCGTGCCCTTCTTTAATGCCCGGCAGCAGCGCTGCCGCCATTACTATAATCGAAGATGCATGGTGTACGTACCATCATCGTCTCCACCGCGGCTGCCTGCCACCCCGCTCTCCTCTGGCTGGTACGGGTCCGGCTAACCTCTACTAGTGCACAGTGTCACCACACGCACAGCTGAACGAACAAGTTGCACTGTGCTGGCAATATGTTTAGGCCGGGCCAACGAGCTGGATGGTCCCTGCTGCATTTGCTTTGTCCGTGCTCTCCTCTTGTCTGGCATGGCACCATCAGGGGGTTGCATGTCCGGCCGGTGCTGCCATGGCGAACATCCTGGACCTGTTAATTACAGCCACTGATTAGATGGTACGTGACATCGTTTGATCACAGTGGTCGCTCGCCGTGCCTCTGGCCTCCCAAGTTAATGAATGCCGCAGGATGAGTAAAATGCCGCACTCCGGACTCAGGAGACGGAACTCCTTACCTGAGTTTCCTTTAGGCTTCAGAGTTCAGTCTGCCCCGGTCGATCTGGGGTCCGTTTGCTAACTGAACTTCAGTCTTCAAACGTTGGCTGTGTGTGTAGCTTGTACTAACACTTTCCTTCTGGACAATTTTACAGACCAGGCTGGAGCATTCTTCCTCCTCAAGCAAGCGGAAGAGGGCCGAGTCCGAAGAGGAGGAGCGGCGACAAGGGAAGCCACAGCAAGCCGGCGGCGGCTTCGCGCTCCCTGACCTCAACTTTCCGGCGCAGGATGTCGCCGACGCACCAGCGGCGGTTCCCTGATGGCTCAGGGACCCAGTCCATCTCCGGTGGTGGCGCCTGACGGCTTACCTGATAAGTTCATTAACCGTGTATAGGGGAGGAAGCTGAATCTGGGGCTGGGAGGCCTCATCTCTGATCGTGCCTGCTGGCAGGGAGGCAGAGGAACCAGTCTTGTTACCTTAGCTATTTTTCTTCCTTTGTTTAGTTTTGAGAGCTTTCTTTTTAACTGCCAGCAACGCTGGCTTTGTATTAAGATTAAGATAGGTAGGGAGCACAGTTTACAGGGTAATCGCAAGGGTGCGATCTCCGGTAAAAAGCGGGTAAATCGCCAAAGAGGATTACAGAGGATCATGAAATGGTTAGCATTTTTTAAGATGATGAAAAAGGCAGGGCTAAGGGCATGTCAAACGCAAAGCGCTTGGATAGGCGCTTAAAAAATCTCTATATACTACTTAAAAAAAATATAAAGTTCCCATTTCACTTTTATTCCCACCACCCCTTCGTCCAACCTTCCTTGTATAATAATAAATCAACTTAATTTACTTACCTTCTGAACCAGTTCACTTTAATTTACTTATCAAACTTTGGATCAAAATATAAGGTAATTCATGAATAGAATTTGATGATCATTTATTTACACAATCGCATTAATATAGACAAGTAAATCATAAGCCAACGTACTAGAGATATATATCCCGTTGCAACGCACGGGCATTGTTCTATATACTAAGTATTTCTAATCTAGCGATTTTGTTTAGCGCCTCCGCTTCCAACGTGACCGGGCAATGCTAGAGAAGGTGCACCGATGACTCGAGGATCTTGTCTGGAGAGCTTCTTAGTGGTCCTTTGCGTGTACGTAGTTTCAAAAATTATTTTTTTTTCTGCTGCATTACCGTACACGATCTACACCAGTTTTTCTACCGTTGCAACTCGAAGCTGGCAACGACCTGATCTAACCTCTATATGCATCTCATAGTGATGTGGGATCTTGATCGTAGGGCGATTTTTTTTGTTTTCTGCTACGTATTTCAATATGCGCGTGGATATGGTGCAGGCTAGAGTCGGCTGGCCAGCGCGTAGGGTTGAGACGGCGCAACATGATCTGCTCCTGGCAGCTTCGTCTAGTGGGGGGTGGTCCGTCTGACCTCTGGGGATGGGGTGTGTTGGGTGTTGGTGGCGACGGTGACCTGGCCCAGATATGCTATCCGTTGGCACCTATCAGCGTCATCTTGCTTGCGCTGCTCCAGGAGAAACCCTAGATGTGGGTCTCCCTGATCGAACAATGATGGAACCTTCGGTGTTGTTCTCCATCCTGGGGCATTGCTATGGAGCAGGTGCTCGTTGGAGGGGCGAAGGAGGTGGTGCAGTGTGGCATCTACCTCGTCAGCGGGTCTTGGCAGCGTGACGTAGTGGGGTCTCGATGTTGGACATGTGTAAATAAACGCGCGCAGAGCACTGGTGTTGTCTGGTGTTAGAATACAACTTGTAATAGGATTAGGACTCCTACTCGGTTTGTAATAGGGCTAGGTCCGGTGCGGCTTGGCTCTTATATATACCTCTTGTACTGGCATAATGTTGCATCAATAATTATTTAATACAATTATATATGGTATCAGACTTTCGATCCTAGGGTATGGCTAACCCACCCCCCCCACACCGCCGGCTTATTTTGAAGCGGCATACCGCCATCGTCGCCGCCAAGGTCACCGCGGCCACGGCCTCATCCGCCTCTACCTCTACTCTAGCTTTACCCCCACCCCCTTCCATCTCCTTCACCGACACCATCTCCGATATTAGCCCTTACATCCCCATAACCCTAGACCTTGCTGCTCACAACTACTACCATTGGCGTCACCTCTTCGACGTCCACCTTGGGCGATGCAATCTCCGCTCTCACATTGCCGACGACTCTCTTCCTCAACTTCATGATCCGCAATGGGTCAAGGATGATCTCACCATTATTCAATGGATCTACATGCGAGTCTCCACAGAGATCCTCAATTAATCTCGTCCATTGTGACGGTGCCTCCGCCGCCGATCTATGGGCGGCCCTTCGTCAGCTCTTCTAGGACAACGTCGCCGCTCGCCCAACAATCTCCACACCGAGCTTCGGAATACGGTGCAAGGTGGTTCACCAGTCGGCGTCTACTGCCAACGCCTCAGGGCGATCACGGATGAACTTCGTGAACTTGGTGATTCGATCGACGATCGCCAGCTCATCAACGTCCTCCTCGTCGGCCTCAGTGAGCGGTTCGAGAAGCAGGCCTCCTTCATCCCTATGATGCGTCCGCGTCCCTCCTTCGCCGAGGTTCGCTCGATGCTCCAATGGGCCGATCGTGCCCTAACTACGAAGGACTCCCGTCCTCAGGTCTTCACTGCTCCAGGAGAAACCCTAGATGTGGGTCTCCCTGATCGAACAATGATGGAACCTTCGGTGTTGTTCTCCATCCTGGGGCATTGCTATGGAGCAGGTGCTCGTTGGAGGGGCGAAGGAGGTGGTGCAGTGTGGCATCTACCTCGTCAGCGGGTCTTGGCAGCGTGACGTAGTGGGGTCTCGATGTTGGACATGTGTAAATAAACGCGCGCAGAGCACTGGTGTTGTCTGGTGTTAGAATACAACTTGTAATAGGATTAGGACTCCTACTCGGTTTGTAATAGGGCTAGGTCCGGTGCGGCTTGGCTCTTATATATACCTTTTGTACTGGCACAATATTGCATCAACAATTATTCAATACAATTCTATATCTGGCATCGACGACAGTTGGGCCTGACAAGATCAATGTGTTGATCTCTCCTGAAGTTCGGACGGTGGAAGATGGCAGCGCTGGATTTTGGAGCGTGTGCATGTAATGCACGCCGAGAGTCTGATAGATCGGTTGATGCTCTTGGCTTGCCGTGGGGCGGCATGGTGAAGCCACCGGATTTGATGGTGTGCGTTGGTGCGATATCAAGGCACATCAACAAACTAATAGGAGTAACGACATGGATCGTCAGGAAGGTGGCTTTGAATTAATTCCATGTATTTGTTTTGTCAAACTCTATTGAATAATATATACTTCCTCCGTTTCAGAATGTAGTGCATATAGTTTTGTTTTAAGTCAAACCTCACAAAATTTGATCAAGCTTATGGAGAAAATATTCATATCTAAAATACCAAACATATATCATTAGATTCATCATATCATAAAATGTAGCTTCATATTTTATATTTTTGATATTGTAGATATAAATAACTTTCTCTATAAACTTTTGACGTTCACAACATTATGGAACAAAGGTAGTATAATAAAAACGGCTGTGTGGAGCGCTTTATAGCTATACAAGAGGATTGACACCACTGTGGTCAATTTCTAGGTCCGCCACTGCTCCACATTTGTGCAGGGTTTGAGCTACGTGACTTTAGTTTGTACTAGCTGATTGATGTTTCCGTTGTCACGTTTATGTGATGTACACAAGTATAAAGTATTTTCTGAGAAGATTTAATCCACTCAAGTGGAACTTCGTGTGTGGCACGTGCACTTGAGCGCCGTTCGGCAGATTCAACAAGAGAGCATCGACAATTACCCTAACATACTGTGTTTGATTGTTTGTTTGTTTACATTACAGGAACCAAGTAGCACGCCTGAAACTTGAGCTACATCGGTACTGAAGAAGCGAGCGGTAAAAACTCAGAGCTAGACAAAAAAAAAAAAAAGTTTATCAGCTAAGGTAATGAGACCGGCGGGCTCCTCTTCTTCCCTGGCAGCACGCCACGCACGGTCAGAGATCGACCGCGCCTCCAGCTCTCCTCCCTATACATGGTTAATAAACTTATCAGGTTAGCCGTCAGGGAGCCGCCGCTGGTGCGTCGGCGGCATCCTGCGCCGGAAAGTTGAGGTCAGGGAGCGCGAAGCCGCCGCCGGCTTGCTGCGGCTTCCTTTGTCGCCGCTCCTCCTCTTCGGACCCGACCCTCTTCCGCTTGCTCGAGGAGGAAGAATGCTCCAGCCTTGTCTGCAGAATTGGTCAGAAGGAAAAGTTAGTACAGGCTTCACACACAGCCAGCGTTTGAAATTCAGGTAGCAAACCGAAGCCGGGTCGACACGAATCAGTGTAATGAAACGCGTAATGTGCCATTCAGTAGTTATATTAGCAGGTCCAGGATGTTTGCCATCACATCACAGCGCTGGCAGGCCCTGACCGTAGCTAGTACGTACTTATCATGCAGTGCAACCCCCTGACCGTGGCATGCCAGACAAGATCGCAAGAGGAGAGCACGGACAAAGCAGATCAAGCAGGGACCGTTTCAGTGGGTTGGGCCGGCCTAAACATATCGCCACCGCAGTGCAACTTGTTCACCTACGCGTGTGGTGGCACTGTACGTACACACCACACGGCCACACACAGCGCATTGCTAGCAGTAGTACGACACAAGATTTTGGCCGGAGCTGCCAGAGGAGAGACCTGGGTGGGTGGCAAGCAGAGACGAGGATGGTACGTACGCCATGCATCTTCGATTATAGTAACTGCGGCAGCGCTGCTGCAGGCATTAAAGAAGGGCACGGGATCGTCGTGCCCGGCCGGGTGGGTCCATTTGCTGGTTGCAGGTGGGATCGGCTTCGACCTGGCCTTCTTTATCGCACAGCGTACGTACGGCCGGTGAACACCAAGCAAGACCTCGTCTTCTACTTCCACCCACTACCCCTGTACTGTGCATCCATTTGCACAGACTGTAGACCCAAGTAGTAGTAGTAGTAGCATTGAACTGCCTACAGTACGGACACGCACTCTAAGTATCGAGCCATGGGCCAGGGAGATCGGAGCTTCCATTTTTGAGAGATAATGGGCATGTGCTCACTTCATACATCCTTCTGTTTTTTTGGCAAACATTCAGATATCTCGAGCAGCGATCAGCTGCCACAAGCAGGATCCATCCAGTCCAACCAAGACTTGTTCTCCCTCCGTGACGAAATATAAAGAGGGTTTGGATTACTAACTGAGTGAGGGAGTACTAAAGAGTAGGAATTCTGGCTAGTGGGACCGATCAGGTCTTTCAGCTCTCCGCTAGTACCACGTAGGCACATCATTCTTACCCCGCCGGGCCGGGCCCATGGACAGCGACACCACCGCAAGACGAAGACGACGACGACGGAAACCCACGTCTAAACCTGCCTGCCTAAAGCTTATCCGGACGGCACTGGGTCGCACTCCCCAAGGACAAACAACAACAAGAACGGCGGTCGAGAGTGATGCGACCATCAAATCAAAAGGCACACTCCTCGCCACTCGGGCGGAGTACGTCCCGCCCAACCTGGAAGCATCTATCTATGCTAATGCTGCTACGGAGAAGTTAAGATTGGTATCATGGTGCGCGTGCATGCCACTCACCTCTAGTCTGCCATTCTCCTTTGACAGCGCCGTGCAGGCCCTCTGCAGCGACTCCATCTCCTGTTTCAAACAAGCGGATACAATGAGTAAGAATTTAAATTCGCGCTAAATCAGAATACATGCGAATGCGAAGGAAAACATACGAAAGAAAGAACAAATAAGTACTGGTTATTTCGCAAAAATACACACACTATAATTACTGGTTAGTTACCTGGCGAAGGCCGGCGTTCTCTGCCGACAGGGACTGCACCATCTGCTTCACCTCCGGGAGCCTCTGCAACAAATGGCAGAGCAAGTTCAGGCCACAGATCAAGCAAGCCAAAATTTTTTTTTTTTAATCAAAGAAGGGCTTGCCCCTTCTATGTTTCTCCTTCATCATTTCCTTATGGGCAATCTGATTCAATCGATCGTGAGTTGGGACAGGACAGGACAGGACCGACCATCCGGCGTTGATGAGGTGAGGATCTTTTTGTGCAGGCACGCAGCTTTGTTGCCTTTACTACTGTCCTTTGGACACCACAAGCGCTTTTGCCCGCATGCCTCTCCCTCTCTTCGATTCCAACGGCAGCGGTTGTTGCATTGCACCACCCGCTTTATTCCACCAGGCTAAGCTACTTCTAGTCTAGTACTCCCTCCGTCTCAAAATAAGTGTCTCAACTCAGCTCAAGACAAATTTGTCTTGCTCAAGACACTTATTTTGAGACGGAGGGAGTACTAAAACCAATAAGACATTTGAACAGCCTCGCTTCTCCTAGGACCGACTCTCTCTGCGTGGACTGTGTGGCTGCTGACGCGGTATAGGCCGAATGGGACGGAAACCTGACTAGTAAAATTCTAAAACTTCGTTCAAATGCTGAAACATGTCTACTAATATGCCCAAGCCTTTTTACTACTTGCACGCGGCAAGATGATGTGTGAGAGTGCCTTCTGCCTTACCATCTTCTTCCGCGACCTCTGGCCGGCGGTGCGGGGCGGCGGGACGGGCACGATCGACGGGCGCCGTGCTCCTCCGGCAGGGCCAACCTGAAGCCACAGAAGATGAGCGATTACAAGATCAGTTGTTAGCTAGGATATGCTGCTGGTACTGGTAGGAAGAAGAAAGCGAGAGCGGAACCAACCAACGACCAGCGCAAAGAAAGCAACAGCACACGTTCTTTATATTCAAAAACTAGAAAGGAAACTGGGTGAAGGCATGGAAGGAATGATGATGTTGATGATGATGAGACGGATGAGCATGAGCCGGCCGGCCAAACTAACTCCCCACCAGCCCCGCTCGTGCATGCATGCATTTGTGCTCGCCAAATCACGTGAAACGCATTACGGTTTTGAGTTTTTGAATCGGTCCATCGGCAGTGCTTGAACTCCAACGACCACCTGCTCATCTGTCATCCTGTCTACACACCAGTTTTTAAATAAGTGAATATATAGAAAGAAAAATGGTTTCTCTTGGACGGGGACAATGACATGTGGGCCTGTGCGAGGCCATGTAGGTACGGTTTGGGAAAGCGGTGGTGTGCCGTGTGCGTCACCAACCGAAAGGTGTCGCGGATGCTGCTGGCTTGCTGGGCCAGCGCTGACGGTGCACGTAGCGGGAGGCAAGTGGCCACGACACGCCGTATCTACCACCGTCGCCCAAGCCTCCGTGTCCGGCGGCACGGCCATCCCATAGGCCATAGCCGTAGGCAGCGCGCGACCCGGGCACATGGTCGAGCCAATCGGCGATGCCCACGTGGATACTCAGACCACCGAACGCCGACGCGCCGGTTTGACGCCGAGAGACTATCAACTGCATGGCGGGTAGGGCCCGACCCCACGGGCGGTGCCACTGCCACCGCGGCACGAGGAGAAAAATCCAAACGCACGCAAGGATAAGGGCCGGCCGAAATGACCACACCGCCCCCCACGAACGACTGTGGTTTGGGGAAAGGCGTGAAAGCTCGTGGTGAGGAGTGGGATCCCCACGCCACCAACCGCTGTGAACGAATTGCCACGGAAGGAGCTGCAGTCAAGGACGCGACACGTAGTACCGTGGAATGAAACGGAATGGCCATGGCGATGCAGATGTTTTTCATCATCCACACGGCCATACATACAGGGATAAAAAAAATCACAAGTAGGGAGGCGTGGTTTGACATTCAGAGCTGACGCCCGTGAATTGGACGGTTTCGATGCGAAGACGATGTAGGATCTGTGGAACAAGAAGCGGGGTATCTGGAGTTGGACCGAAGGAAACATGTGAGAAAAGGGAACGAAAAAAAAGATGAGATGTGAGAAAAGGTCAGGAGAACAAAAAGCGGGTCTTTTCCTCCCCCTCACCGCACCGCGATGTTTCATCGCGAAGTCATCCACCGTTGCTCATTCTCTCTGTCTCGGTGGTGACACGGTGGAGGGGTAGTTTCGTCCGTCCCACCGAACGAACGGAAAGCACGCAAAGCAGGCAGGCAGCCAACCACGAGAAAGGAGACCGACAGACAGGAGAAGCATGGAGGGGAAGAAGAAACCAGCAGCTGCAGATGCGGACGTGCGCTCGCCCGCCTACGTACCTTGGCCAGGGAGGAAGAAGCTGGGGCGGCGGTGGGGGTGGCCCCGGCGTGTACGCGGGCGACGGCCGCTGGTGGCGAGCAGAAGGCGCCGTCCTCGCCGCCGCTGGTGGACGCGCCGCTGTAGTCGAGCGGAGACGCGGGGCTGCCGCGTGCCCATCTCCCCTTGTTCTTGCTGGCCTTGGAGCCGGAGCGCGACGACCGCGTCCGCTTCCCCCGCGCCACCGACGGCCAGGCCGTCTCCTCCTTCGCCGTGGCTTCGGACGACGCCGGCCCGCTGGCCTTCCAGGGCGGCGTCCACCCGGCGAGGTCGGCCGCACGGAGCGAGCAGATGATGCCCGCCGCCTCGGCCATAGCAGAGCCCTCGACCTCCTCCATGGCTTGTGAGTGGCAAGCAGAGGGAAGAAGGGGAACGACCGGAGGCGTGGACGAGAGAGATAGAGAAGGTAGGCAGGGCGATGGGTGGGAAGGTGGACTGGAAATGAGGTGGGCGTGCGTGGAGTGGAACGGAGCGGAGGCCAACCAACGCCACGGCGTGGCGTCCCTTTTAAATGGCCGGAATAATTACTAGCGCGGAATGGCCGTCGGCCCCACCCCACTCCGCTCCTCTCTCCTCTCCTGCGGCAGCTACGGGACGCGCCGCGCCGCCCGCCACGCCGCTTACCGTTTTTTTTGAGGGGTCGCCGCTTACCGGTGGGGCTCCAGTGTCAGCGGAATGGACGGTGTGGTGCGTCCGGACTGGCTTGCTTTCGACGCCGACGACGTCGATGGGCGCCGACAGGGGACTGTGCAGGGGAGCGGATGACCGGTGACCCCGAGGTGGGACCGTGGTGTCAGTGGGCGAGGAGTGGCACGGTAAAGTCAAGGCGTAGGAGGCAAGGCTGCACGGCACGGGTATGCTTGGAGGAGAAGGTGGTAGTGGAGGACTCCCTCAGGGTTTCCGTGTGGCGACGGGTGCGCACGCACGCTCGTGCCGGCCGAATTTCGTGTTTTGACCCTTTTTGATATTATTTCAGGATTTGATCCCTATTTAATTTTTTTTCGAGATTTGACTCTTTTGCTACCGTCAGGGCCTATGGCGGTAGAGTTAGATAGCCTACCGCTACGGCCCATAGCGGTAGGAGTGCGACGAGAGGGACGGCGACCGTTCATTTGTCTTTGAGCGTGGTTAAGCACCTACTGCCAGAAGCCTGGCGATGGTATCTTGACCCTACCGCCAGAGCCCATGGCGGTAGGGTCTGTTTGATGTAATGTTTACGTAACGAACAATTGAAGGGCCTGGCGGTAAGTCATGCGACCCTATCGCCAGAGCCCGTGGCGGTAGGGTCCTGTTTTTTCAGTGTAATGATTCTGTAACGAAAAATTGAAGTGCCCTGGCGGTAGGCTATCTGACCCTACCGCCAGGGTCCTTGGCGGTAGGTTCCTGTGTTTTATGAATTTAAGTTCAATTGCTTGCTTCTTTTCAAATTCAATATGACAATAATATTATAGCAAGTTTCACAAATATGACAACAATATCATAGATCTCAAACAATTAAACTTGGGCATCACATACACATTAACAAATTTGAAGTGCATAAAACATTTCAAACGAACTTCAACTAATTAGTAAACGGAGTTCCAGATAGTTTCACAAATAGCAAACACATATATCCACAAATAGCAAACACATAGTTCCACGTAGCTTCATAACCACTAAAAAAGTTCAACCAAACGAAGTTCAACCAAACTAAAAGAGCCAACTATCAAAGAGCATAATCAGTTGGTCCTTCCCCTCTTGGAGGTACGGTCCTCGTTATTCTTTGAACGAGTGTCTTCGGTCTTCTTCTTGGGTCGTCGAGGAACCTGTTGGGGATGTAACTACTGAATATAAACCGCGTGAAGGGGCCGGTTTACCCTCGGCCATAATTGGGGCCCACGAAGACTCAGAAGGTGGCGATTGCTGTAGAGCTTAGAGGCCCGGAGCCAGTGGGCGAAGTTAGGGCCCATAATGGTAAAACCGCCATAACCATGTAACTTGTGTTGTAAGATAAGAGAAAGAAGAGACCGAGCGGACACTTGTATGAGCCGGCCTCGGGACTCAGAGACCGGCCGGACGTCAACCCGTGTATATAAGGGGATGATCCGGCGCGGTTTAGGGACGGAACAACAACAATTCGAGGCTTAGGCGAAGCTATTGCTCCCTAGTCGCCGAAATCACATCAATCCCATCACAAACTAGGCGTAGGCTTTTACCTTCATCGAAGGGGCGAACTAGTATAAACTCTCGTGTCTTTGCGTCCGCTTTAACCCCTTTAAGTTAACCCGCACGATGGCCCCGCGACTAAGTCCTTTCATGAGGACATCCGCCGTGACAATTCCACGACGGTTGGCGCCCACCGTGGGGCTATCGCCACGATGGTTTGATGATCTTAGAGGGCAAGTTCGAAGGACTTCGAAGGCTATCTTTGTGGGCGGATGACCAAGAGTCGTCGCGGCAAGCTCTACATCGATGATGCTTTGGGGCCCCGAGGCCAGCTTCGATTGAGTACGGGTACCGGGTCCTCTTTGGTGGCATACACGTGTTCATCGGCAAGATCGGTGAGCCAGGGCCTGGGCGGACATCTGCACCGACCTCGCCGAGAGCGGCTCGTGGCGAAGAAGAATCCTGCCTGGCTAAACCGGTTGTCGAGCGTGCTTCGTGGAGTCATCCACGGAGGAGACTATGAGGGCGGATCGGCATCTGGTGGCGAAACCGTTGTCTACTCACGATGACGAGTCGTCGATCGGGAAACCGAGTCTGTACCACCGCAAGATGGCGGATCGGGGCTGTTCCGATGGTAACAGATTCGGACCTTTGATCTGCCCAACCGGTTGGAATATTCATGGCGGTACACAAGCGACGCTTCACTCCTCAACCGCCGCGACAACGGTCGCCCGGTTCGACAATGGGCGGTGGCAGCCGGGCAGAGGCCCCGGCGCCGCCGCTCAGGTTTTATCAGAATTATTTGATGCGTTGGCTGTGCTCATGGCAGAGGCTAACCCGGCGGATCCAGATCTGCATAACGCAGAGATTGCAAAGGTGAAGGAGCAAATCACTCAGGCTAAAGCGGATCTGGCAGCTACAGACGCTAGGATGGTGGCGGAACGGGCCGCTTTGGATGCGCAGGCTTATAGGCTCATGCTGGATCAGAATGCGTCGCATGAAGTCATGAAAAGAAAGTACACATCCCGTTTGCCCTCGGTTTTCGAGGGAAGAGACCTCTTCAACACCCCGTGAGCAGGGACCGGTAATCCGCCGCCAGCAGAACCGGGCGGAAGCACTGGACGGGCGCTACCGATTCAGCCTCGGCGTGATAGATCTACCTCGCCATCATGCCGGCGCCTCAAGCTGTGCAAACACCTCCGTGTCACTACTCCAACCCGATGGATAACCTTGTTGCGGCTGCGGCGCGGTTGGAGGCGATTCAATCGGCGATTCACCACAGGCGGTGGAAACACGCCGGGTCAAAGAGCTCCTTGGGACGGCTCTGGTCCAACATGAAGCGTATTCAAACAGCCGCGATCGGATCCACTCCACCCCCCGCCCGAGCCGGAGCTATAGCAGGCATGCAGATGAACCGGCCGTGTCAAGTAATGCGCAGCTGTGCACCTGCGGCAACAACCCGGCGGGTGGTTTCAAAACGCTCAAGAGGTGGTGGACCGGGCGAGGCACGAGGGGGGCGAGTTAAGAAAGACAAAGATCAAGATTATCAGCTTGCGCCGGTTCGACCGACTATCTTCGAGCCTGGAGTTACATCTAGCTCTTTGGGGGTGCCTTGCCTTGTCCCCACTTTACGCAATATACGTTTGCCCAAAGATTTCAAGGGGCCACGCAAGGTGCCCAATTATACCGCCGATCTGGCTCCAGAAGCATGGATAGAAAGCAATGAGATGGCCATGGAGATGCTGGATGTGGATGAAGCTGCGTGTGCAAAGTATTTTACCATGATGCTTGAAGGTACGACCCGTACTTGGTTGAAAAACTTGCCACCCAATTCCATCAGTTCATGGACCCAGTTGCGGACCCGGTTCATTCAGAATTTCAAAGACACCTGTAAGCAGCCCATGTCTGTGGTGGACTTGGCGGCTTGTGTCCAGCCGAGGGAGAATCCACAAACCATTGGGTGCGCGCGTTTGAAGTTCTACATTCTTCGACCGGATCAACACCGATTACGCAATCTTAACCCTAGAGAGCAACCGCGGTTCGAGCCTTTAAAATTGAAGCTGGAGTCGCATGAAGCGTTTTTGCAATGACATGGGCACTCTCATGGGAGTTTTAGTGAAGTATGCTGATTACGATAGTACCAAGGATCCCGAGTCCGAGGAGGATGATACAGGAAGGGAAAGCAGAACAACAACTCCAGAGGCCAGCAGCATCAGTCGGCGGGTAATGGAGGAAACAAGCGTTAGGCAAATGGTAACATGGGCTTTGTAGCCAACACCAACGCGCAGGACAAGGGCCAACGGCGCAGGGGTAAACATCCGAACCGAGGTGGTGCGCCTAATCACAATCCGGACCGGTTGAATTATCTGTTGACTCAACCCTGTCCGAAGCATGGGACGAAGGAGGCGCCAAAGACAAACCACCTCTGGAAGGATTGTTACATTATGCTGGAGTTCAATAGTTCCTACGCTTTCCGTTTTTATCAAGGCCCCGGCGGCGGTTCTTGGTCCGCCCGGTTACGGTGGAGGAAATTCGGTCGAGTTTAATGGTAATCCGGTGGGCGTAACAATCGTAACAATCGAACAATCAGAACAACCAAGGTGGTTACAATCAGCAGCAGAAAGACTCGGGTTATCAAAGCAATCGAAGCAATTGAATGGTGGATGATTACGTCTTCACCACTAGCTTGGACAAGCGAGACCGAAACTTGAAGCGGGCAGTCAACGTTGTTGAACCGGCCGTGCCGCATTACCTACGCTGGTCGAGCAGCCTATTGTGTGGAGTAGAGAGGATCATCCTCCCGGGTTGACAATCCGGGTCATTAGCCCTAGTGGTGGCGCCTCGGTGGGAGGATACAAGTTCACCAAAGTGCTTATGGACGGAGGGAGCAGCATCAACATCCTGTATTATGAGACCTTCCGTCGTATGGGGTTAACGGATAAACATCTCAAGCCGTCCAATACAGTGTTTCATGGTGTGGTGCCTGGCAAGTCAGCATATCCGATGGGTAAAATAGCTCTGGAATTGGCCTTCGGGGATGAACATGACTCCAGATCGGAATCGTTGACATCATTTGAAGTGGTGAAAATTCAAAGCCCTTACCACGCCCTGTTTGGGCGGCCGGCTTATGCCAAGTTTATGGCGCGACCTTGTTATGTCTATTTGCAGCTAAAAATGCCGGGCCACAAAGGGACAATAACAGTTCATGGGAGCCGCAAGATCGCTTTAGAGTGTGAGGAAGGTGATGCGGCTTACGCAGAGTCGCTATGTGCCACCCAAGAGCTAAAGTACTATAAAGACAATGTTGATCCGGCGGATATGACCCGTTGAAGAAGCCAACTTCTGAGCACGATTCGGATCTGAAGTTTAAATCGGCGGCTGAGACTAAACTTGTGGACGTTGTGCCCGGTGATTCGTCCAAGCAGTTCATCATCAGTGCTAACTTGGATCCTAAATAGGAAAGCACGCTCATCGAGTTCATCCGTGAGAATCGGGACATTTTTGCATGGAAACCTTCTGACATGCCAGGTGTACCGAGGGAACTCGCTGAGCACACTCTTAATGTTGATCCCATGTACAAACCGGTAAAGCAGTTCCTTCGCCGGTTTAACGAGGAAAGGCGTAAGGCCATTGGAGAGGAGGTTGCGGTGCTCTTAGCGGCAGGTTTTATCACCGAAGTTTTCCATCCAGAGTGGCTTGCTAATCCGGTCTGGTCCTTAAGAAAAAGCGGCACTTGGCGCATGTGTGTGGATTATACAGATCTTAACAAGGCTTGTCCAAGAGATCCTTCGCCCTCCCCGTTGACCAGATTATTGATGCTACGGCGGGTTGTGAGCGTTTGAGATTTTTGGATGCATATTCGGATATCATCGATCAAAATGGCGGTTAAGGACCAGGAGAAGACATCGTTTATCACTCCTTTTGGAGCCTTCTGCTATGTGTCTATGCCTTTTGGGCTCAAGAGCGCCCAAGCAACTTATCAGCGTTGCGTACAAAATTGCTTGCATGAACAGACCGGCCGTAACGTACATGCTTATGTGGATGATATTGTGGTTAAGTCAAGGAAGAAGGAAACACTGATTGAGGATTTGAAAGAAATCTTTGACAACTTGCGGGTGTACAAGATGATGCTCAACCCGGCCAAATGTGTTTTCGGTGTTTCGAGCAAGTTATTGGGTTTCCTTGTGCCCAACAGGGATTGAAGCTAATCCGGAGAAGATTACAGCTATCACCTCCTGGCTAAGCCAAAGTGTATCAATGATGTCCAGCGATTGGCGGGCGGATTGCCGCTACAGAGCCGGTTTATCGGCCGCCTCGGAGAGAAGGCCATCCCTTTGTACCAGATCTTTGAAGAAGACGGATCAATTTATGCGGAGTTCACCGCCCGATGAAGCATTAGAGGATTTAAAGCGGCAATTGGCCAACCCGCTGTTCTCGCCGCTCCCATTGACAAGGAGCCGCTTACGCTATATGTTGCCGCTAATGCCGGGCGATTAAGCGTAGCCATTGTGGTCGAGCGGAAGGAGACAGGGAAGGAGTATCCGGTTCAATGTCCGGTTTATTACATCAGCGAGGTGCTCATTGAGTCCAAGCAGAGATATCCGCATTGGCAGAAGCTGGTGTATGGAGTTTTTATGGCAAGCCGGAAGCTGAAGCAGTATTTTCAAGGGCATCCCATCACGGTGGTCGGTTCAGCTCCCTTGGGCGATATCATACAGAACCGGGAAGCGACTGGCCAGATTGCTAAGTGGGCCATAGAGCTTGGGCCGCACGGTTTAAGGTATGTGCCTCGGACGGCAGTAAAATCGAGCACTTGTGGATTTCATTAATGATTGGACGGAGTTACAAGCGCTGAAGAAAAGTCGGATCATACCTATTGGACCATCCACTTTGACGGGTCCAGCAGTTGGAGGGCTCGGGGCTGGAGTTGTGTTAACTTCCCACGAGGTGAAAAGTTTTGTTACGTCCTCCGCCATCGTTCCCTTGTACTAACAATGCAGCTGAGTATGAAGCCTTGCTCCATGGTCTTCGGATGGCTAAGGAGATGAATCTAAGCCGGGTTAAGTGCTTCGATGACTCGGACTTGGTGGCCCAAAGCAGTGTCCGCACTTGGGATTCCAAAGACCCACTCATGGCCGCATATCGTCGGGAGGTGGATGTTGTTGCAGGTCATTTCAAAGGCTATCAGGTGGACCATGTGGATCGACGGAAGAACGAAGCGGCGGACGCTTTGAGCCGGTTGGGCTCTCAACGCAAACCGGTCCCGCCCAATGTTTTCCTTGACGTACTGCACAACCCGTCAGTCAAGCTCCCCGATGAAGCAGATTTGGCTATTCCTGATCCGGAGGCTCTGTTGGTGGCAGCCCTGCATGTCATTCGGATTGACGCTCCCTTATTTGGCGTACATGAGCCGCGGGCGAGTTACCGAAGATGAGATATTGGCCCGACAGATAGTTCGGGCGGTCTAAGTCTATGACCATTGTTAATGGCGAGTTGCATCATTGCGATTATGTCGGGCGTTTCAACGCTGTGTGTCCCCTGAGGAAGGCTGTGAAATATTGCGTGAGATCCATGAAGGGGACTGTGGTCACCACGCCGGTTCAAAAACCTTGGTGGCTAAGGCGTTCCGCCATGGTTTTTATTGGTTGACTGCCCATGCTGATGCGGAAGATCTGGTCAGGCGGTGTGATGGTTGCCAGAAGTTTTCTAGACGTGCTCATGTACCAGCCCAAGAATTGAGGATGATTCCAATTACTTGGCCATTTGCGACTTGTGAAATTTGGATATGGTTGGACCTTTCAAAAGGTCCAAGGACAAGAAGACCCACCTGTTGGTGGCGGTTGACAAATTTACAAAGTGGGTAGAGGCAGAACCTGTTAGCAAGTGTGATGCGGCTACGGTGGTTCAGTTCATCAAAAAGGTGATTTTCCGGTTTGGGTTTCCACACAGTATCATCACAGATAATGGTACCAATTTTTCCAAAGGTGCCATGAAGGAGTTCTGCGAACGTGAGCACATCCGGCTTGACGTTTCTTCAGTAGCTCACCCACAGTCCAATGGTCAAGCAGAACGAGCTAATCAGGAGATCCTGAGAGGTATCAAGCCCCGGCTTATGGTCCCTTTACAGAGGACGCCGGGCTGTTGGGTAGAAGAGCTACCATCTGTGTTATGGAGTATAAATACTACCCCTAACAGATCCACTGGATACACACCGTTCTTTATGGTCTATGGAGCGGAGGCGGTTCTCTCCAGCGATATCCGTCATGACTCGCCTCGTGTGGCAGCCTATGTTGAGGCAGATAACGAGGCAACACGGCAGGACGCTTTGGATCGACTGGATGAAGAACGAGATATGGTGGCTGCTCGCTCGGCGATTTACCAGCAAGACTTCGTCGATATCATAGTCGCCGGTCGTAACCGAACCTTTCAAGAAGGAGACTTGGTGCTTCGGCTCATTCAAGACCAGACAGATATGCACAAGCTATCCCCACCTTGGGAAGGGCCTTTTGTGGTCAGCAAGAATCTGCACAACGGGTCATACTATCTGATTGACATTCGAGAGCGTAAAGACTCACGCACGTCAGAAGAGGAGACCAACAGGCCGTGGAACATAGATCATCTTCGGCCTTATTATACCTGAGCCATCGGCTCTCCTTATGTACATATTATGATAATGTATATACTATGAATAAAAGCAATAAACCGGAGCCTCGGCTAAAGCGGGGTATCCGTTCTGTAAAAATCCGGCTTGGGTACATGGAGTTGTTGTCTTAAAACGGCCTCTGGTTTATCCCTTGAGCTTGCTCTTCAGAAGCTTTTAGATATCACTTGGGGGCTTGGTCGTATCCGAACCAATGCCACACCTCTTGATAGGCGAAAGCCACCAGATCACTTGGGGACATGGTCAAGTCTGAACCGACCACGCCTCTTGATCGGCCTAAGGCCATAGAATCACTTGGGGGCTTGGTCGAACCCGAACCATTGCCACGCCACTTGATCGGCATAATGCCACGGTTTCAGTTGGGGACCTAGCTGACTTGAACCATAGCTACACCTTATTGGGAGCTTGGTCGTGTCCGACCGTGGTAATACCATCTGATCGGCTCAGTAAAGCCTCTTTCTGCAAATTGCTATTTGATTTGTTGTTGCGTTTTTAAACCGATAACATTTTTTTCAAACCGGTTCAACCAGTCAATCGATGGGTTTCAGTTTATATTAATCCGGAAATAACTTACCCGGTTTGACTTTTCCTGTTAACATCCCATTATGGAGTAACAGGGGGCTTAACATGACCCGGCATGGTTTACATGGTAAACCGGCATTATATATACAGGAGCTGTTTTCTCCTTTGACGGTAATGGTTTATACAACCTCCGCTTCCAGGTTGGCTAAGCCAACTGCATGCCCGATATTTGGCGGTATTTTTGTATCACAAAATTTTGATCATATACCTCAATATTTCCTTACATATACATATGAGCATCACAAACCGGCTGGCGGCACAAGCCGCCGTGGCAGTTTAAGAATTTGTGATTGCAGGCAAAATAGATTGAAGGTTTCGATTATTCAATCAAAAGTATCAGCACCTCTATGCGAAAGTTGCAGGCTGAAGGCATAAAAGGCATATTCAAAAACAAGTGCTGGCTATTCTATTACAAAGCCTTCCGAGGCCCAACATTTCGAATGGTGTTATGACTAGCAGCTTATGATGCATCAACCGGCTTGACGGATTAAGCTTCCTCGCCGGGTTGACGTGAAGAAGATGGGTCGTCTGGCGTCGGTTCAGCTTCTTCCTCTTCATCACCCAATGGCGGAAGTCATTGGTAGACGATCAATCCGGTTTAAAGCCTGAAAGACAGCCTCTTCACTTATAAGCTCAGCCGAATCAACGTCAGGGGCATAAGTGTGCTTACGGATTGGAGGAACAAGGTTCTGCACTTCTGGAATGACAAATTCCACCCGCTTGTTGTTTGCATCATAGAAAGAGCGGTAAACCCCGGGTTGGCTTCGCTGCCGCTTGACTCGCCAGAGGACACATCTCCTTTGTTATTCGTTTGAGGGCGTCATTATCAAAGGCTTCGCCGCTTTCTTGAGCGCTGGGAAGCCCTTGGCTATGTCACCGGATCAAGGTCCGCTTATCCACGCCTTTGGCGCGTTAAAGCCAATAAAGTGCCAGCCCGGGCCGCGGATCGTTTCAACTCTCCAAGTTGTGCCGGAATCATGGATAGCCGGTCCAGCGTATCTTTGATCAAGGACGGAGCTGTGTTATCATACGACGTAGCGCATATGACTCGCTGGGTGCCGGTATACAGCTGCTCAATCAGTGTGTATGCAGCCTTGAGCTTCGTCCGCATATCAGAGCCCAGATGAGCAATACGCTTCCCTATACCGGTTTAAGACAGCTCAGGTTAAACTGGCGGAAATATCAAAACGGAATAGTAATCAGTGAAAAATTTCTTACCAAAGATCGCAGAGGTCATGGCATTAATTTGGCGCTTTAGTCCGGTGAGCTCTTCACACCGGTTTAAGAGCTGCTTCAAAGATCTTCAGCCTGTTTCAACAACCCGGCCTTCTCCGTCTCCCAGTTGGCCTGCTCGGATTTATACCACTCCTTGAGCTGCTCCATAGTGGTCAAGGCAGTTTTCAATTCGTCCTTGGCCTTGGTGGTTTCTGCTTGTTGAGTCTTCAGATTGGCACGAAGGTCCTTGAGTTGTACGGTTTGCTGGTCTATCTCACTCTGATAAAAAATGGATCACGTTAGTTGTTTCATTATGAAGTCCCAAGCTCAATACGGGTATTCAACTTGGCACTTGGGGGCTAATGGCTAATTGATCTCATCTTGCTATGGTGATACATGCTAAAGTCCCGGTTTAACTATGCTAAGTTGAACCGGCTCTTGGGGGCTACAACACTGAAGTTTGAGACGTATGAGTTTTATATTTAAGTCCCGGTTTAACTATGCTCAGTTGAACCGGCCCTTGGGGGCCACTACACAACAAAAGTACAAGAGATGCATAACTCCTTACCTCATAGCGTTCCTTCATACGATTCACCAGACCGGCTTCGAAGTCACGACTTGTGTAGAGTCGGTTCAGGAAGCCGGAGTGAAGTTCTTGGGCAGAGAAGTTATCATAAGCTGATAGATCAGTTTTTCCCTTCTCTTTGCTCATGGCAGTAAACTCTTCCTTGGCGCCGTGTTTTGATAAGGCGACCGGATTGCCAGGGGCGGTATAGGCGGTGCCCATCACTACGACATCATCATATTTGGCCGGGCTGGCCGGATTGGCATTCTTCCTTGGGCTTGGTGTCTTCATACCGAGGCTCGGCGTTTCAGCAACTGCTACCTGTTCCGCTGCAGGACTCGATGGAGCAGGATGTGATGTTTGTTGGGGAACGTTGCAGAAAATTAAAATTTTTCCTACGGTTTCACCAAGATCCATCTATGAGTTCATCTAAGAAACGAGTCAAGGGAGAGAGTTTGCATCTACATACCACTTGTAGATCGAGTGTGGAAGCGTTCAAGGGGATGGTGATGACGGAGTCATTTCGCCGTGATTCGGATCACCGATGACCAAGTGCCGAACGGACAGCACCTCCGTGTTCAACACACGCACGTGCACGGGACGACGTCTCCTCCGTCTTGATCCAGCAAGGAGGAAGGAGAGGTTGAGGAAGACAGCTCCAACGGCAGCACGACGAGGCGTGGTGTTGTTGGTGCAAAGAAGATTCGGCTGTGGCTTCGCCAAGCACGTCTGAAGGAGGAGAGGTGTTGGGGAGGGAGGGCTGCGCCTTGGCTTGTGTGTGCAGCCGCCCCTCACCACTCTATTTATAGGGGACGGGAGGCGGGGGGCCGGCCCCCTCTAGATGGCATCTAGAGGGGGCGGCGGTTAAGGGGAGGGCTTGCCCCCATGCAAGGGGCGCCTCTAGGGGTTCCCTCAACCCTAGGCGCAAGGGCCCAAGGGAGGTGCGCCCAGCCCACCAGGGGCTGGCCCTTCCCACGCAGCCCAGTGGCCCCGGAGGGGTGGCCCCTCCAGTGGACCCCAGAACCCTTCCGGTGGCCCCGTACAATACCGATATGCCCTCAAACTTTCCGTGTCCGTTTGACGACTTCCCATATATAAATCTTTACCTCCGGACCCTTCCGAACTCCTCGTGACGTCCGGGATCTCATCCGGGACTCAACAACATTCGGTAATCACATACAAGTGTTCCTAATAACCCTAGCGCCACCGAACCTTATGTGTAGACCCTACGGGTTCGGGAGACATGCGAACATGACCGAGACGCTCAGGTCAATAACCAACAGCGGGATCTGGATACCCATGTTGGCTCCCACATGCTCCTCGATGATGTCATCGGATGAACCACGATGTCGAGGATTCAAGCAACCCCGTATACCATTCCCTTTGTCAGACGATATGTTACTTGCCCGAGACTCGATCGTCGGTGTCCCAATACCTGTTCAGTCTCGTTACCGGCAAGTCAGTTTACTCGTACCGTAATGCATGATCCCGTGACCAAACACTTGGTCTTTGAGCTCATTATGATGATGCACTACCGAGTGGGCCCAGTGATACCTCTCCGTAATACGGAGTGACAAATCCCTGTCTCGATCCGTGTCAACCCAACAGACACTTTCGGAGATACCTGTAATGCACCTTTATAGTCACCCAATTACGTTGTGACGTTTGGTACACCCAAAGCACTCCTACGGTATCCGGGAGTTACACGATCTCATGGTCTAAGGAATAGATACTTGACATTGAGAAAGCTCTAGCAAAACGAACTACACAATCTTGTGCTATGCTTAGGATTGGGTCTTGTCCATCACGTCATTCTCCTAATGACGTGATCCCGTTGTCAATGACATCCGATGTCCATAGTCAGGAAACCATGACTATCTGTTGACCAACGAGCTAGTCAACTAGAGGCTTACTAGGGACGTATTGTGGTCTATGTATTCACACATGTATTACGATTTCCGGATAATACAATTATAGCATGAATAAAAGACAATTATCATGAACAAGGAAATATAATAATAATGCTTTTATTATTGCCTCTAGGGCATATTTCCAACAGTCTCCCATTTGCACTAGAGTCAATAATCTAGTTACATTGTGATGAATCGAACACCCATAGAGTTACGGTGTTGATCATGTTTTGCCCAAGGAAGAGAAAGTTTAGTCAACGGATCTGCGACATTCAGATCCGTATGCACTTTACAAATTTCTATGTCTCCATCTTGAACATCTTCACGGATAGAGTTGAAGCGACGCTTGATGTGCTCGGTCTTCTTGTGAAACCTGGGCTCCTTGGCAAGTGCAATAGCTCCGGTGTTGTCACGGAAGAGTTTGATCGCCCCGACGCATTGGGTATGACTCCTAGGTCGGTGATGAACTCCTTCACCCAAATTGCTTCATGCGCTGCCTCCGAGGCTGCCATGTACTCCGCTTCACATGTAGATCCCGCCACGACGCCTGCTTGCAGCTGCACCAGCCATCGCTCCACCATTCAACATATACACGTATCCGGTTTGTGACTTAGAGTCATCCAGATCTGTGTCGAAGCTAAGCGTCGACGTAACCCTTCTGACGAGCTCTTCGTCACCTCCATAAACGAGAAACATGTCCTTTGTCCTTTTCGGTACTTTAGGATATTCTTGACCGCTGTCCAGTTGTTCCTTGCCGGGATTACTTTGGTACCTTCCTACCAAACTTACGGCAAGGTTTACATCAGGTCTGGTACACAGCATGGCATACATAATAGATCCTATGGCTGAGGCATAGGGGATGACCCTCATCTCTTCTTTATCTTTTGTCGTGCTCGGGCATTGATCTGAGCTCAATCTCACACCTTGCAGCACAGGCATGAACCCTTTCTTGGACTGATCCATTTTGAACTTCTTCAAAATCTTATCAAGGTATGTGCTTTGTGAAAGACCTATGAGGCGTCTCGATCTATCTCTATAGATCTTGATGCCTAATATATAAGCAGCTTCTCCAAGGTCCTTCATTGAAAAACACTTATTCAAGTAGGCCTTAATGCTGTCCAAGAATTCTATATCATTTCCCATCAAAAGTATGTCATCTACATATAATATGACAAATGCTACAGAGCTCCCACTCACTTTCTTGTAAACGCAGGCTTCTCCATAAGTCTCAAGATAAACCCAAACGCTTTGATCATCACATCAAAGCGAATGTTCCAACTCCGAGATGCTTGCACCAGCCCATAAATGGATCGCTGGAGCTTGCATACTTTGTTAGCATTTTTAGGATCGACAAAACCTTCCGGCTGCATCATATACAGCTCTCCCTTAAGATAACCGTTATGAACGCTGTTTTGACGTCCATCTGCCATATCTCATAATCATAGTATGCGGCAATTGCTAACATGATTCGGACGGACTTAAGCTTCGCCACGGAGAGAAAGTCTCATCGTAGTCAATCCCTTGAACTTGCCGATAATCCTTAGCGACAAGTCGAGCTTTATAGATGGTGACGTTACCATCCGCGTCCGTCTTCTTATTAAAGATCCATTTGTTTTCTATCGCTCGCCGATCATCGGGCAAGTCACCAAAGTCCATACTTTGTTTTCATACATGGATTCTATCTCGGATTTCATGGCTTCTAGCCATTTGTTGGAATCTGGGCTCGCCATCGCTTCTTCATAGTTCGAAGGTTCACCGTTGTCTAACAACATGATTTCCAGGACAGGGTTGCCGTACCACTCTGGTGCGGAACGTGTCCTAGTGGACCTACGGGTTCAGTAGCAACTTGATCCGAAGTACCTTGATCATCATCATTAATTTCCTCTCCAATTGGTGTAGGCACCACAGGAACATTTTCCTGAGCTGCACCACTTTCCGGTTCAAGAGGTAGTACTTCATCGATGTCTACTTTCCTCCCACTTACTTCTTTCGAGAGAAACTCTTTTTCCAGAAAGGATCCGTTCTTGGCAACAAAGATCTTGCCCTCGGATCTTAAGTAGAAGGTATACCCTATGGTTTCCTTAGGGTATCCTATGAAGACGCATTTTTCCGACTTGGGTTCGAGCTTTTCAGGTTGAAGTTTCTTGACATAAGCATCGCATCCCCAAACTTTTAGAAACGACAGCTTAGGTTTCTTCCCAAACCATAATTCATACGGTGTCGTCTCAACGGATTTAGACGGTGCCCTATTTAAAGTGAATGTAGCTGTCTCTAGAGCGTATCCCCAAAATGATAGCGGTAAATCATGAAGAGACATCATAGATCACACCATATCCAATAGAGTGCGATTCTGACGTTCGGACACACCGTTACGCTGAGGTGTTCCAGGCGGCGTGAGTTGTGAAACGATTCCACATTTCCTTAAGTGTGTACCAAATTCGTGACTTAAATATTCTCCTCCACGATCCGATCGTAAGAACTTCATTTTTCGGTCATGTTGATTCTCTACCTCATTCTGAAATTCCTTGAACTTTTCAAAGGTCTCAGACTTGTGTTTCATCAAGTAGACATACCCATATCTACTTAAGTCGCCATGAGAGTGAGAACATAACGATATCCTCCGCGAGCCTCAACGCTCATTGGACCGCACACATCAGTATGTATGATTTACAATAAGTTGGTTGCTCGCTCCATTGTTCCGGAGAACGGAGTCTTGGTCATTTTGCCCATGAGGCATGGTTCGCATGTGTCAAATGATTCATAATCGAGAGACTCCAAAAGTCCATCAACATGGAGCTTCTTCATATTTGGACACCAATGTGACCAAGGCGGCAGTGCCACAAGTATATGGGACTATCGTTATCAACTTTACATCTTTTGGTATTCACGCTATGAATATGTGTAACATTACGCTCGAGATTCATTAAGAATAAACCATTGACCAACGGACCATGACCATAAAACATATCTCTCATATAAATAGAACAACCATTATTCTCGGATTTAAATGAGTAGCCATCTCGCATTAAACGAGATCCTGATACAATGTTCATGCTCAAACTTGGCACCAAATAACAATTATTAAGGTTCAAAACTAATCCCGTAGGTAAATGTAGAGGTAGCGTGCCGACGGGCGATCACATCGACTCTGGAACCATTCCCGACGCCAAGATCGTCACCTCGCCCTTCGCCAGCCTCCGCTTATTCCGCAGCTCCTGCTGTGAGTTACAAATATGAGCAACGGCACCGTATCAAATACCGGGAGTTACTACGAGTAATCGGTAAGGTACACATCAATTACATGTATATCAAATATAACTTTGGTGTTGACGGACTTGATATCTGCTAAGAATATGGGGCAGTTCAGCTTAAAGTGACACTAAACCTTGCAATAAAAGCAATCGGACTCGTGTTTGGGTCCATTCTTTGACTTCTTCCGAATCGGCTTACCGGGCGCTGCAACATCCTGGCCGTCCCTTCTTGAAGTTCTTTTGCCCTTGCCCTTCTTGAACTTAGTGGTCTTATTGACCATCAACACTTGATGTTCTTTCTTGATCTCAACCTCTCACGACTTCAGCATTGAAAATACTTCAAGAATGGTCTTCACCATCCCGCATATCGTAGTTCATCACAAAGCTCTTGTAGCGTGGTGAGAGCGATCAAGGATTCTCACAATGACCGCCTCATCGTGGAGGTTAATATTCAGCTGGGTCATGCGGTTGTGCAACCTGGACATTACGAGTATGTGCTCACCGATGTAACTATTTTCCTCCATCTTACAACTATAGAACTTGTCGAGACGCTATATCTCTCGACTCGGGCGTGAGCTTGGAAAACTAGTTTCAGCTCCTCGAACATCTCATATGCTCCGTGATGCTCAAAACGCTTTTGGAGCCCGGTTCTAAGTTGTATAACATGCCGCATCGAACGAGGGAGTAATCATCAAGACGATGTCCGCCAAACGCTCAAATCGTCTTGCAGGTCTTTGGGAGAGCAGGTGGGTCACCTAGCGGTGCTTCTAGGACATATGCCTTCTTTGCAGCTATGAGGATGATCTCGTGTTCGGACCTAGTCCGAGTATAGTTGCTGCCATCATCTTTCAGCTTGGTTTTCTAGAACGCGTTGAAGTTCATGTTGACATGAGCGTTGGCCATTTGATCTACAAGACATATTTTTCAAAAGTTTTAGACTAAGTTCATGATAATTAAGTTCATCTTAATCAAACTATTGAATGAACTCCCACTCAGATTTGACATCCCTCTAGTCATCTAAGTGTTACACGATCCGAGTCGACTAGGCCGTGTCCGATCATCACGTGAGACGGACTAGTCATCGTCGGTGAACATTCTCATGTTGATCGTATCTTCTATACGACTCGTGTTCGACCTTTCGGTCTCCGTGTTCCGAGGCCATGTCTGTACATGCTAGGCTCGTCAAGTTAACCCTAAGTGTTTTGCATGTGTAAAACTGTCTTACACCCGTTGTATCTGAATGTGAGGATCTATCACACCCGATCATCACGTGGTGCTTCGAAACGCATTTAACTTTAGCAACGGTGCACGCTTAGGGGAGAACACTTCTTGAAATTGTTGTAAGGATCATCTTATTTACTACCGTCGTTCTAAGTAAACAAGATGCATAAAACATAATAAACATCACATGCAATTATATTAAGTAGTGACATGATATGGCCAATATCATATAGCTCCTTTGATCTTCATCTTCGGGCTCCATGATCATCTTGTCACCGCATGACACCATGATCTCCATCATCATGATCTCCATCATTGTGTCTTCATGAAGTTGTCATGCCAACGACTACTTCTACTTCTATGACTAACGTGTTTAGTAATAAAGTAAAGTAGTTTACATGGCGTTTTCAATGACACGCAGGTCATACAAAATAAAGACAACTCCTATGGCTCCTGCCGGTTGTCATACTCATCGACATGCAAGTCGTGATTACTATTAAAAGAACATGATCTCATACATCACAATATATCATTCATCATTCTTCACAACTTCCGCCATATCACATCACATGAAAATTGCTGCAAAAACAAGTTAGACGTCCTCTAATTGTTGTTGCCTCTTTTACGTGGCTGCAATTGGGTTCTAGGAAGAACGTTTTCTTACCTACGAATAACCACAACGTGATTTTTTCAACTTCTATTTACCCTTCATAAGGACCCTTTTCATCGAATCCACTTCAACTAAAGTGGGAGAGACAGACACCCGCCAGCCACCTTATGCAACTAGTGCATGTTAGTCGGTGGAACCGGTCTCACGTAAGCGCACGTGTAAGGTTGGTCCGGGCGCTTCATCCCACAATACCGCTGAAGCAAGATAAGACTAGTAGCGGCAAGCAAGTTGACAAGATCTACGCCCACAACATAATTGTGTTCTACTCGTGCATTAGAGAACTACGCATAGACCTAGCTCTGATACCACTGTTGGGGAACGTTGCAGAAAATTAAAAAATTTCCTACGGTTTCACCAAGATCCATCTATGAGTTCATCTGAGCAACGAGTCAAGGGAGAGAGTTTGCATCTACATACCACTTGTAGATCGAGTGCGGAAGCGTTCAAGGGGATGGTGATGACGGAGTCGTACTCGCCGTGATTCGGATCACCGATGACCAAGTGCTGAACGGACAGCACCTCCGCGTTCAACACACGTACGGTACGGACGACGTCTCCTCCGTCTTGATCCAGCAAGGAGGAAGGAGAGGTTGAGGAAGACAGCTCCAACGGCAGCACGACGGCGTGGTGTTGTTGGTGCAGTAGTACTCCGACAGGGCTTCGCCAAGCACGTACGGAGGAGGAGAGGTGTTGGGGAGGGGAGGGGCTGCGCCTTGGCTTGTCTCTGCAGCCCTCCCCTCACCCCTCTATTTATAGGGGGAAGGGAGAGGGGCCGGCCCCCTCTAGATGGCATCTAGAGGGGGGGCGGCGGCCAAGGGGAGGGGGGCTTGCCCCCCAAGCAAGGGGGGCGCCCCCTCTAGGGTTCCCCCCCTCAACCCTAGGCGCAAGGGCCCAAGGGAGGGGGGTGCGCCCAGCCCACCAGGGGCTGGCCCCTTCCCACGCAGCCCAAGTGGCCCCCCGGGAGGGGTGGCCCCTCCCGATGGACCCCGGAACCCTTCCGGTGGCCCCGGTACAATACCGATATGCCCCCGAAACTTTCCGGTGTCCGTTTGACGACTTCCCATATATAAATCTTTACCTCCGGACCCTTCCGGAACTCCTCGTGACGTCCGGGATCTCATCCGGGACTCCGAACAACATTCGGTAATCACATACAAGTCTTCCTAATAACCCTAGCGTCACCGAACCTTAAGTGTGTAGACCCTACGGGTTCGGGAGACATGCGACATGACCTAGACGCTCTCGGTCAATAACCAACAGCGGGATCTGGATACCCATGTTGGCTCCCACATGCTCCTCGATGATGTCATCGGATGAACCACGATGTCGAGGATTCAAGCAACCCGTATACCATTCCCTTTGTCGACGGTATGTTACTTGGGAGACTCGATCGTCGGTATCCCATTACCCGCTCAGTCTCGTTACCGGCAAGTCACTTTACTCGCATCCGTAATGCATGATCCCGTGACCAAACACTTGGTCACTTTGAGCTCATTATGATGATGCACTACCGAGTGGGCCCGGTGATACCTCTCCGTAATCGGAGTGACAAATCCTGTCTCGATCCGTGTCAACCCAATGACACTTTCGGAGATACCTGTAATGCACCTTTATAGTCACCCGATTACGTTGTGACGTTTGGTACACCCAAAGCACTCCTACGGTATCCGGGAGTTACACGATCTCATGGTCTAAGGAATAGATACTTGACATTGAGAAAGCTCTAGCAAAACGAACTACACGATCTTGTGCTATGCTTAGGATTGGGTCTTGTCCGTCACGTCACTCTCCTAATGACGTGATCCCGTTGTCAATGACATCTGATGTCCATAGTCAGGAAACCATGACTATCTGTTGACCAACGAGCTAGTCAACTAGAGGCTTACTAGGGACGTATTGTGGTCTATGTATTCACACATGTATTACAAGTTCCGGATAATACAATTATAGCATGAATAAAAGACAATTATCATGAACAAGGAAATATAATAATAATGCTTTTATTATTGCCTCTAGGGCATATTTCCAACAATGTTTCCACTTGGGCTTCCGGTTCAACCTCTGGCGGATTAGCATTGTCGTCTTGGTTCAACCCGGCAGAACCGTTTTTAGCAACTTCAGGCTTTTCGCCATGGTGCTCTGGAGTCTTCTCCGGATCAGCATCCACAGTAGGGTAAAGGGTTTTCGCCTTCTTACTTAAGCGAGCCTGGGTGCTGCAATATTTAGAGTTAGAATGTGATGAACAGGCAAATGCGAAGAAAACAAAAAAGAGCATAATGATTACCCGCAGCAACTTTCGGAGGAGGCGGTTGAGTGGTTGATGAACCGCCAGATGAGTTGGAAGAGGCACGATAATTTGGATCAGACGGATTGAGAGGACATCGGAAGAAACCTTTCAAAGGATAACGCTTTTCGGAGAACAAATCACCTCGGACGACGCTTAGGGTTGGGGTGTCAGTAAACCGGACGATGTAATTTGTTGATCACCGTGCCGGGTCAGACGGCACTCTTCACTCTTTGTGTCTTCAAAGAAAGGTTCGGATTCAAATGAGCATGGGAGTGAGATTTTTCACTTTCCGGACTGTGCGGTGAATTCTTTTAACCGCACAAGATCAGATTCGGAAGAAAGAAGGATTACCTCAACAGGATCGGCATGATCGCTTGACATCATCCCGGGAATTGAAGCATCAATAGGATGAAGGATAAAAGGGACAAAGTAAATCAAGCTTTACCTCAGCTTTGAATCTTCTTCTTCCGCGGATCGAAGACTCGGCGGTTCTCCTCTTACCAGCCTTCTTGGTGGTCTTGGACTTTACACGAGGAACCCGGGCGGTTTGGTTCGTTTCGGAAGGAGCTGTTAGCCCGAGAAGTAACACGGATTAATATATATCAATAAGGCATTAACGTCGGAAGAGCGATGAGCGGAGCCTTACATGAGCGGTTTGTTGGAAACACAGAATGGGGCCAACCCGGTTTGGCTACAGACGGAGATCGGCTCATCGAGCATCTTCTTCACTGTCTCAGTGACTTCAAGCTCAGTTATTGCTAGCTCATGACGTCTTTGAGGGTCTTTGATGCTACCAGCGTATTCGTGCATCAATCCGGGGCGGCGGCTTAATGGCAAGATGCCCCAAGAAACCCAACATCGAACAAGGTCAATACCAGTTAAGCCATTGGCCATTAGAGCCCGGAGTTTGATAATTTGAGGCACACAATTCTTCCGTTCTGCGGCGGTCAAGCGTAAAGGCAATGGGTGATGGTTGCTAAGCCGGTGAGGGCGGTAGCCCGGCAAGGGGTTCTCGCTGTCAGGAGCGGTATTCTGGCAATAGAACCAGGTTTGGTTCCAATCTTTCGGATGGCTATGGTGTTTTGCGTGAGGAAAGTCTACTTCCTTCCTTTTTTGGATTGAAACACCACCCAGTTCCATGTTAGGACCATCAGAAAACTCCGTACGGCGGTTCAAATGAAAGAAATCCCGGAACAGCTCCACAGATGGTTCTTCTTGAAGATAGACTTCACAGAAAACTTGGAAATTGCATATATTGGACACAGAGTTCGGACCAATATCTTGTGGATGGATTTGGAAACTTGCGAGGACATACCGTAAGAATTTTGATCCGGTGGGCTGAATCTCGGTCTAAGTGATGCATAAATACAATTACTTCTCCTTCTTGAGGTTCAGGAGGGCATTCGGCACCCGTAACACGCCAAAGGAGGACATTTTTGGAGTCTAAAGCGCCGGTGGTGACATATCCATTGAGTTGCGTCTCAGTGATCTTGGACCGGACCCAATTGCAAGCTGAGAATTGTTTGGCCATTCCGGAAGAAGAGACTGCGAAAGGAAAAGTAAAAAACGGTTCACCGTTAATGGTTCAGACATATTATACAATGCTAAACCGGCAATTTGGCAGTCAGTTCCAACTTCCGGTTTAACTGAGGACTAATGGAGTATGGAGGATTAGCTATCAAAAAATTAAACCGCCCTAAGGAGGAAGAGACAGAACTGGAAAATCTGCTAAGTGTGGATGTAAACAGGTTTCACATATGAATAGAGTTAATTTGGATCTACCAAGATTCAAGAGGAAAAATTTCTGTGACCCATGCAAGCCTTATAAAGGGCAGGGAAGTTCGTGCGTTCTAACAAGAGGGTCTGAACAAAAAGACAGATGTGCAACGTGCTAAAACTGAAGGCGGAACAGTTACTACACAGGATATACGCTACGGTTGGATTAAAAAGCCACGGCAGAGCAGGTATGAAGATATTAAGGATGAACACCTATGAACGACGACATGAACAGGAGCCTCAAGATGCAGATCTAGGGCATGAGGAGGAGCCTTACCCGATGCATGTAACAACGGAGGAGCGCCGAGAGTCTCGGTACAACCAGGTTGATGCAGCGGCCTTGCACTGACGCGGCGTTCGGAGGTCGGAGGCGACGGCGGAGCTTCAGAGCTGGAGCGTCGCGAGGAAGAAGAAGCGCGGAAGGAGGAAGAAGAGAAAGGGCCTTCCGGTCTATTTATAATAAGACGGAGTAATTAACAGGCGCGAGAATGGAGGCGTTGAAAGCGGCAGACGGCGCAGCGGTCGCCTCGATTTCCGGGATAGTATTAAATGAAGGGAATCTTACTGTTGGGCTTCGTTAATAGAGATGACGTCAAGATGCTCTGTTGTTGTGGTCGGAGGATGACGTCACGGCGGTTTAAGCAGATGGCGGTTTACGAAATATGAAGGAAGAGATTCAGAGTTTTCTAAGATGTTGAAGATTAACATGAACAGGTTCAAGTCAACTGGGGCCTAATGTTGGGGATGTAACTCACTGAATATAAACCGCCGTGAAGGGGCCGGTTTACCTCGGCCATAATTGGGGCCCATGAAGACTCGAGAAGGTGGCGATTCTTTGAGAGCTGAGAGGCCCGGAACCTGGCGAGTTAGGGCCCATAATGGTAAAACCGCCATAACCATGTAACTTGTGTTGTAAGATAAGAGAAAGAAGAGACCGAGCGGCCACTTGTATGAGCCGGCCTCGGGACTTCAGAGACCGCCAGACGTCAACCCGTATATATAAGGGGACGATCCGGCGGCGGTTTAGGGACAGACAACAACAATTCGAGGCTTAGGCGAAGCTATTGCTCCCTAGTGGCCGAAATCACATCAATCCCATCACAAACTAGACGTAGGCTTTTACCTTCATCGAAGGGGCCGAACTAGTATAAACTCTCGTGTCTTTGCGTCCGCTTTAACCCCTTTAAGTTAACCCGTACGATGGCCCCGCGACTAAGTCCTTTCATGAGGACATCTGCCGTGACAATTCCACGACAGAACCGGTCTCTGGAAAGGTTCCGGACTCAGCAAATCCTTCGTCTTCGGATTCCTCTTCTTCGGCAGCTGAGATGCTTGAGACGTTTGAGTTGCTGGAGGTCCATAATCTTCATCGTACTCCTCCTCCCCGTTGCTCTCATCCTCCTCCTCCCCTTCTTCATATGTGGCCTCCTCCTCCTCCTCCTCCTCCTCATCCTCCTCCTCGCCAACAAAACTAGACGACGAGGGAGCATGGCTCGATGAGCCGATGATACCCTGTGTGGCTACAGGCTGATAAGCTTCAACTGACCCAGCGCCAGCACACCCAAGCAGCCTACCAGCTTGCGACAACGCTGCACGAACTTCTGCACACACAATGAAGCAAGGTCATAATAAGTATCAGATCGACTGATTGCAAGTGAAAAAGATGCATCTGTTCCGAGGAGGCTGAAAATGTACCTTCATCGTCCCCCTGACTTTGGTCTCCGATTCTATGCTCCCGGGAAGATCACCTAGTGCATCTGAGGCATCGAAGATGCATCTGTTCAGCTCACCGGACTGCAACGGCATAAGTCGACCACGATGACGAATAAAATATTTTAGAATCAACCGTCGGATCGAACTTACCACTCTGCTGATAAGGGTGCAAACTCCCTAAATCCACCGTGCATGTCTACGATGCCGATGCGGTATGCCTGTTCATCGGGGTCAGCCCACTCCAGCTCCGCGATGTCTTCCGCCGTCCATCGAGGCCTGAGACGAAGACGGTGCTTCGGCCATCATCGTACCACCTCATGTGTCGGCCCAGGTAGTCATCCCAGTTAGTCACTCTCCTCTCCACATCTTTACGTACCTCCGTCGGTTCCACTCCGTCACATGAGTCTTATGCTCCTCTCCCCAGTCTGTGATCGACTGATTCTTCTGCCGGCTCATCCTGCAAGGCATAAGCAACAAGAATCATCATAAGCGCAATGAGATCATCATAAGCAACAAGAAACATGATAATCTCACGGAGAACAGAGAGCTCACAGGTGGAGAGCGTGGCCGCCGGTATCGGTGGGCTGGCCCGGTGGGGTATGCTGATAAATCCCAAACTGCGTGGCCACGCGTTGTGGAAAATGCCACTCGCCGGCGTACACACAGATCATGGGCACGATGCACCGCCAGAGACCACGGTCCGCTATGCACATCACGTTCAGATCAAAGTCCCACTCTCGTTCTTGTCGATACGGGCACCAGATTACCTATTACATATACCTTGGTAAGTTCGCACTCTCGGTCAATAGTGGAATCAAAGAGAAAGGTGTTGTGCGAGTTCATAAACCTGCGACAAGGCCAAAGCGCCCAACTTCGTTGGTGTAGGTCTTGTCTGAAGTCTTGTTTAGGCCCATGTAGAGTTTGACAACGTCCCACTCGTAAGCTACGGTGGGGTTTCGAGTCTCGTCGCCTTCTTCGCCATAGTCTTCCCATGGGCGTCTTCGCAACTTCTCCGGACGCCCCACCGCAGCCGCTCCCACATCCAAATGGAGAAGGCCTGGACAAAGCCACCCATATTGGACTTGTCTCCCGTCCTCTGCGTTGCGTCGTCAAGCTGCAAAACATCAAATGAGGATCAGATATAAGAAAATGTCATGGACACACTTTCGTAGGTAGGTACGCAATTAGACACTCTCTTACCGAACGGTATAGGTAGGCGAGAGATGCCGTCCCCCAACTGTACCCTGCATCCCAGTCGGCTAGGAAGAACAGATACGACCAGTTGGCAGAGTTTCCGGAGCTGTCTGGAAACACGACCTCCAAGAGAATATACCACAGATAGGCCCTCGCGTACAACTCCACAGTCGCCTCATCTGCGTCTTGGCGGCATGTCTTCCGGTGCTCCGAGAGCCAGGGCAACGGCACACCGGATGTACGGTTACTCTTGGCACCGGGGCAGTCGCCGATGAGGGTGGTGACCCTTTCCTGCCAGTTGGCCCTCTCCACTCGACCGGTGAGTGCATGACCCTCGATCGGCATTGCAGTAATCATCCCCAGTCCTCTAGGGTCACCGTCATCTCCCCGCATGGCAGATGGAAAGAATGGGTCTCCGGTCTCCAACGGTCAATCAGAGCTGTGAGAGCCGCGTGGACAAGCGTCGGCGGCTGACGCTTGAACTGCAGCACGAAACCCAACAGACGGGCTCTCTTGAAGAACGGCGCGTAGCGCTCGTCGTAGTCCATATGCCCATGAACCCCGTGACCCCTCACGCGCAGTGCCTGGAGCGTCTGTCAAAAAGTGAACGCCAAAAAGTTAGGAAATCATTTTCATCAATCCGAGAACTTTGATCAAAATTTCTTTCATATCACTTACCTCTCCGTTCTCTATGAAACGGGCACGATGACCCTTGTCGAATGCCCAGTCCAGCATGCAGTACCGTGGGCAGATGTTGTCCGCAAGAGGTGGCCGCCTTAATAGAGTTTCATAAACAAAAGCACCATAAGCATAAGAATACATAAACAAACAATGAACTCAAATCATATCAAGATAAATTTTTAAGCATATTCCTCCAACAACATCTACTACACATGATGGATCAAATCATATCAACATGCATCATATAAAAAAAACCTCCAACATACATCATAGCTTCATATTTTTAAACAAAATTTTCCAAACAACATCTTCATATCATCATATCAACATGCATCATCAAACTAGGGTTCATCTTCACACTAGATCATATCATCATATCACATGCATCATCAAACTAGGGTTCATCCCTTTATCAACATTACATCATAAATTTTTTAACAAAAAAAATTATGAACTAGGGTTCATCTTCACGTTAACATATGAACTATTGATTAGAGTACATATCCAATACCACTACTTACTAAAGAACTAAGAACTACAACTACAATCAATCTTAGGTGAAAAATCAATCTAAGTTCAAAAACATGAGGGATTTCAAGCAAATAATGCGTCGAATCGGTAGCAAGTTTGCAAAAACTAATTGGAGGGATCGGAGGAGCTTACGGTTCTCTCCTCGGGGCCATCTCGATCCGCCAAAAGGTGAAGAATCGGTGAAGATCCAAGGGGGGAGTGGAGGAGATGAGAGAGGGAGAGAGGGGCGCGACTTGGGGGAGAAAATGGATGAACTGCCGACTTGGGGGAGGGGAGGGGTGGGGAGAAGGGAAGGGGCGCGGGGGTTTCGGGGCAAATAACTGCCCGGACCCTACCGCCAGGGCCCCTGGCGGTAGGGTGCGACGGAGGGGGACGGCGCTGTCTCCGCGCGCTGACGTGGATAAGTTTCCTACCGTCATGGGCCGTAGCGGTAGGCTATCTAACCCTATCGCCAGAGGCCCTGGCGGTAGGCAAAAGGGTCAAATCTCGAAAAAATTTCAAACAGGGATTAAATCCTGAAATACTTTCGAAAAAGGGTCAAAACACGAAATTCTGCCGCTCGTGGCGAGAGGAAAGAAATGCTGGTGGCAGTCAGAATGCGTTCCTTCCATAGAGCTCGTGCAAGCTGCGCTGCCAGCACCAAAAGAGCGACGCCGTCCGTTGCTGTGGCGCACGGAGTACGTGGTACGTGGAAGCAAATCTAAGCTGCAGATTCTACTAGTACCGTCTCTTTTTTGTTTGAGTGGATATGAATACCGTCTCATGCATGTTGTAAATCATCTCCTTAATTATCTTCTAGTGGGGCTGAGCGACTCCTGTTTCTCCTTGTAATTCATGTGTGTAATCTGATCCAACCCGGAACTCTTTCTTTCTATATAATTTTTTTTCAAGAAAATTTTCGATCTGTTCATCTTCAATCATGGCAGTACAACGAATACCAGAAATAATAGAAATTACATCCAGATCCGTAGACCACCTAACGACGACTACCAGCACTGAAGCGAGCCGAAGGCCCGACGCCGTCATCGCCCATCCATCGCTGGAGTCGGGCACAACTTGTTGTAGTAGACAGTCGGGAAGTCGTCGTGCTAAGGCCCCGTAGGACCAGCGCACCAGAACAACAACCGCCGCAGATGAAAAATAGCGTAGATCAGAAAGATCCAATCCAAAGACACATGAACGTAGACGAACAACGACGAGATCAGAGCAAATCCACCAAAGATAGATCCGCTGAAGACACACCTCCACACGCCCAACAACGATGCTAGACGCATCGCCGAAACGGGGACTAGGGGGGAGATCTTTATTCCATCTTCAGGGAGCAGCCGCCATCTCGTCTTCCTGAGCAGGACACAAACCCTAACAAAACTGAAAGAAACGACAAAAAACGGAGTCCTTCCGCCGGCCCTTGCCTGAGATCCACCGCGTCTCCATGGCCCTAGGGCCACCGAAGAGGAGGCGGCTATTTCTTTCTATATATTCATGCAATGATACGCTTCGGCGTATTAGAGATGTTGTAAGTCATCTTCTTTCAAATCCGTAACGTTTCAATGGCCTCTTTCGAGAGCAAGACATAGTCTCTGGTAGCGTATCTTTTTTAAACACAATACAAACACAAACGCTTATATATATACATACATTATATTATCCATCACCCATGGCACCAAAGGTAATCTTACGGCCGTTTCATAAATAAATTACATTTGAAATACAAATAGTTACATTCATATTAATTTACTACATAAATTTTGATATAAGAAAAACAAAAATATAGGTCATTAGATCAGAAAAAAAATGTATTTTATGTATATTTTACATTATATTTTTAAGTCTGTAATTTTATGAACATAAAATATATTTTACGGTGATTATATAATTTCCTATGTTCTCTTTTTCATATGAATAAGACAAAATTTACATACACTTTTTTCTAGGCAAATACACTAAGGTGCGCTTGGATGCCTGCAATAGGTACAGTTAGGCCCGCGCGGGATGTTTTTTTGACTGTTTGATTGACTGAGTCGGATACAAATGTTGGCCCGCACAAAATTTAAAGCACTCCTCAGCCAGGCTGGGTCGAGCCACCTCGAGCGCACATGGTTGGTCCTCTTGCATAAGAGGATGCGGCCTGGTATACACCATGTATGTGGTATCTTCTCCTACCTCAAGTAACCTCCTCTCTATTCCCCTTCTTCCTTCTCCCCTCAGATCTACATAAAGATGCTTCGATTCGAGATAAGATCTATACCAAAAAGATGCACATTGATCTTATGGTTTCATTCAGGCGATCAGTTTGTAGTTTCGTGAACCATAAATGCTTAATTCTGTGTTCATGTTCGGAGCTATTTTGGACAAATTTTGTCAAATTCGTCGCGCACCGTCTACCGGTTGGACGCGGACTGCAGTGTCGACGAGCGCTTCGGCACCACTCAGCCCCTGCTCGTTCTTCAGCCTGTGCAATTGACATTCTCAGGTAGCAGGCGGAGTTGGAGAAAGCGGTGCGGCGGCTCGGCACGGTCGGGAGCTTGTGCCGCGCGCTGTTGTTCCTCCCCGTCGCACGCGGCTCGGCGGACGAGGCGGATCGCTGGAGAGCTGAGTCGACGTGCGAGATCGAGCTGCAGGGGAGCCTCTTGGAGGTGCTCGAGTCAGAGCAGCTGGTGCTGCTGGGCAAGAACGCGCGCCTGGCCATCCGCGCCTCGGCCACCGAGGAGGCTACACGCGGCACGCAAGATCGAGTTGCAGGGCAGCCTCCTTGAGGTGCTCGAGTTGGAGCGGCTGGTGCTGCTGGGCGAGAACGCACGCCAGGCCTTCTGTGCCTCGGCCGCTGAGGAGGCTACACGCGGCGCCGCGCGGTGGACCTGGCCTGGGATAATATTCTATAGAGCTTAGGCTTAGATGCACCCCCTTATCCAGCCATCCATCTCTGCATCGCGATTCGTGCAAGAACTTTTTTTTTATTTCTTTCAAATAAAACAACCTATAAACTTCAAACTTTGCAGCACAACAAAACATTCTAACTAGAATGTGGGAAAAAACTTTCAGTTTTTTTCGTGCATCATAAGTACTAAAAATAACATTTTTTAATAAAGAAAATATCATTTTGTATATTTATGTTGGTCAAAAAAATCTGCAAGTTTTTTCTCTCATTGTAGTGAGAATGTTTTGCTATCTTGCAAAGTTTGAAGTTCATATGTTGTTTTATTTGGAAGCAACAAAAAAGAAAAAAATTTACGCAGTAAGTTAGTTGTCTAGCACGGATCTCATCAAAACCTATGAAGTACCTACACACAAACTATCATCTACTTGCTCTTATTTTTATTTTGCCTTTTATCCGCCTTTGCCTCTCGTTTTTATCTCCCTCACTTCTAAAACAATTTTTACAAGAAACATAAAAATATTTATGTTTGTTAGTTTGCTTGCTTTGCCACTATGGCTAGTTCTTCGCTTGTTACTTATACCCCTGAAAATGAAGTGCTTAATTCTAAACAAAGGGAGAAGAAAATTTAAAAGGTGCTTGGTATAGGATTTGCGATTCTCAGAATAGATCAACTCGTAAGCAATCAACTACCGTTCTTCTTCGTAATTTTTATGTGGTTGTCACTACTTGATTTAGATTTGTGCTTGATACTATCACCGGAGGAAATTTCTTGAGTAGTCACCCTGTGGATGCTTTCAATGCTATGGGAAATTTAGTGGGATCATCATCTATTGCTATTAATGAAACGACATTGACTTTGGAACATGTTATACAAAGGCTAGAAGCTACTGAAAACAAAATGTCTACTATTGAACATATTGAAGATCTAGATAAAAAGACGCATAATCACAACACTCAATTTGGTTCAAAGGTAGGAACTACACTAAAAATGTTGAAGGAGAAAGAATCAATAATCAACGAGAGGTTAGAACAAAGTCCTTTTAGAATAGACAAGTTGGAAGAAGTTATTAATAATTTGGGCTCCGCTTTTTCTTCCATTAAAAACTATTGGAAGGACTCCTAATAAGAATTGCAAGTTTATGTATGTTCCTAAGAATAAGAGTGCCACATCTAGCAATGGAAGTGAGGATCTTAAAATGATTAATATTCAACCCAACCTCATTGATTTAATAAAGGAACCTACCTATGAAAATAAATTCCTCAACTTTATCTCTAGGAGTGTGATCATTAAAAACATGTATGCTAAGCCTCCTAGGAAGCGTGGTTGTATAATTAAGGAATTGAAAACTAAGGATGACAATACTTGAAATTTTGCATTACGCCTAGCTAGGGGCGTAAAACAATAGCGCTTGTTGGGAGATAACCCAATAGTTATTTTATTTTTCTTGTTTTATTTTCTGTTTTTGAGTGTTTAGACAATTATGCTACTGTTATGATTCTGTTTTTATATTTTAGTTAGTATTTGTGCTAAGTAAAGCCTTTGGGGTGATTTGGATGATAGTTGACTTGATTCCGTGAAAAGACAGGAACCTTTGCGCTCAGACCAGGAATTTCTAAAAATCACTAGAACATGATTTTGATCTAAACTTTTAACACATGATTCATATACAAAATACCCACGCTTTCCTATTTTTTCAGATATTTTGGAGTTATAGAAGTATTGCGTTTATTCATATCATTACAGACCGTTCTGTTTTAGACATATTCTGTTTTTGTTGCATAGTTGCTTGTTTTGATGAATCTATGGATTATATCGGGGGATATATGTCATGGAGAAGTTAGAAGAATGTAGGTATTATGCAATAATAAAATATGAATGGGTTCATAATAGCACCTAAATTTTATGATTTGCATGTTATACTAACGGATATCATGAGGTTTCTGCTGAGTTTTGTGTGCTGAAGTTTTCAAGTTTTGGGTGAGATCACGATTGATGAAGGAATAAGTAGCGGCAAGACCCTAAGCTTGGGGATGCCATGGCATCCGAAGGTAATATTCAAGGAAGACCCAATCATCTAAGCTTAGGGATGCCCCGGATGACATTCCCTCTTTCGTCTACAAACCATCGGTATATTATTTGGAGTTATATTTTTATTCATCACATGATATGAGTTTTGCGTGGAGCGCCGTGTATTATAGTAGTCTTTGCTTTGTTTTCTTTTTGGTTTGCCACAATCATCTCTTGCTGGACACACCTTTTGAGAGGGAAATACATTTATTCGTGATTTGTTTGAATACTCTATGTGCTTCACAAATATATCTTTTGAGCTAGGCAATTGTTCTAATGCTTCACTTATATCTTTTAGAGCACGACGGTAGTTATATTTTAAAAAAATAGTTGCACTCTCATGCATCACTTATATCTTTTTAAGAGTCTAATAAATTGTAATGACAATATGCACGGATTATGAAATTGGTCATAATATTAAGTATTCAAAAGGGATATAATAAATTTTTTCATGTAGATCACTAAATATGATAAGTTTGATTTCTTCAATAGTTTTGTGATATTAAGATGGTTATAAGTGGGAGGTACTAGTGGATAATTTTGGTTTAGTAAGAATATTGGTGTTAATGTCTGTGATTTCTGAAGCATGCACGTATAGTCTCTGGTGTAATGAGAGACGAACTTGTATCTCCCATGGTTTAAGTATTTTCCATGGTCCTAAAAAAAATGAAACTTGGCTCAAATTCCAAGCACCGCTCGCGCATCCGCTCCCTCCCTCGACACCCTATGGGGGAAATATACAGTGCTCCCGTCCATTTATGTGTGCTACGGTGCTCCTGAACTGTATGGGGCGCTAGATCTACAGGGAACGGACTGGATCCACTCATTCAAGCTGTTTACATGGAAAACTCATATCTCTCAACTAAAAAGAAAAAAACTCGGCCTCTCCAAGCCCCCGTTTCAGCATATGATGGATTTTCCTAAACAACATCATGGAGTACACCCGTCACCAGCGTGTGTGGCTGTGTGGTGTGTACAGTGTCACCACACGCGTAGCTGAACAAGTGGCAATATGTTTAGGCCAACCAACCGACTGAATGGTCCCTGGTCTCCATGCTGTGATGGTGAACATGCTGGCCCTTCAAATATAACCACTGATTGCTATACATGACAGCGTTTGATCATAGTGGTAGCTCGCCATGCCTCTGCTTTCTCCAGTTAATGAAAGCCGTAGAAGTAGGATGACCAAAATGCGGCATTCCGGGCTCCGGAGGCCGGAACTCCATACATGCATTCCCCTCTAGACTTCACAGTCCAGCCTTCTTGCATACCTGAATTTCAAACTTTGTCTGTGTCTGAAGCTTGTCGTAACATTCTCCCTTCTGACCAATTTAAAGACAAGGTTGGAGCATTCTTTTTCCTCGAGCAAGCCGAAGAGGGGCGGGTCTGAAGAGGAGGAGCGGCATCAAAAGAATGCACAGTAAGTTGGTGAGCATTCTGGCGGATTCGTGTTCCCCGACCTCAACATTCCAGCCCAGGACATGCGCCGACGGACTAACAGTGGCTCCCTGAAGGCTCCGGTACCCAGACCGTCTCCGGTGGTGGTACCTGACAGCTAACCCGACAAATTTATTAACCGTGCATAGGGGAGGAAGCGAAAAACGGGATCTCTGACCGTGCGTGCTGCCAGGGAAGAAGAGGTGCCGGTCTCATTACCTGAGCTGATAAACATTTTTTTTGTTTAGTCGTGAGTTTTTACTGCTCGCTTCTTCTGTCCTATGATATGATGCAGAGGATGCATCTATGTAGCTCAAGTTTCAGGCGTGCTACATGGTTTCTGTTGAGTAAATAGGCAATTTCTCGATTAAATTAATCCACGAGTAAATCACTAGCATGACATTGACTAAGTTGATGATGTACTGACTTTGATCTAAACATGCACGTACTAAGCAAACAGTAGACAAATCTACACATACTGCTAGTACTGCTAATATGAAAATAATCAGGAGCGGGATAAACGAGTTATACCCTCCAAAGAGGTCATGCAGAGGCCGCGGCTTTGGTGGCAGAAGCGGCGTCCTCGGCGGCCTTCTTGTCGGCTTCAGCTTTCTCGGCGGCGGCACGGTCGGCGTCGGTGGACATGGTGATGATGAAGGCGACGCGGACGTAGAGGAAGTAGACGATCAAAGCGAGCAGTCGCGTAATCGCTGCCCAAAAACCTATTCGCCCCTCACCCCGTACAGGAACCAGAAGGGCGTGGTTTCGGAGACCTGCTCTCCCGTCGACCGTGTACGCGGCGGACGGGATGGAGTCACCGGCGGCAGCAGCAGCAAAGGAACGACGGTGGGCGTGCGCGTTGAGCAGATGTGATCTGTTCGTGGCGGCTAGGGTTAGGAGACACCGCACACTTATATAGGCGCAGCCGCGTGGAGAGACGTGGGCTTGACCCACGTCCCGAAGTCGTGACAGCCCACGATCCGGCGCCTCGCATCGTGGCCCTGCTGTCAGAACCTCTCCGTTTGTGACTGGCAAAAATAAGGGCATAGGTGTGAGGTCGGCTCGGCTCATTCCCGCAAACCGCGACGCGTCGTGATGAGGCGTGGCGTGGCGAGGCGGGCGGCGGAGGAGGAGTGCGCGAGGGCCTCTTCTCTTCTCAAGCTCCAATAGCATGTAGAAGAGAAACCCTTATAAACCACTCCAACTCTCCTTCCACTTCCGGGGTGGGACTAAACTTCCTACCACACCTAGTGCCATATAACCCACACGGGCCCTTAGAGTTTTTTCAGAAATTGCAATATGGGCCTAGAGCCCATCTCAGATTTCAGCAATCCCCCACCAGATCTCGAGGGCCCATTGTGTCCTCTGTTCCAAATACTGTTTTGATATACTAGTGTTTCAATGAAGACCTGTTAAGGTTGAGCTTCACCTAGAGCAAGTAGCTACACTCCTTCTGGCCCGAACAATGGACTATGCTTTGTATTGTCAGTTTGGAGTAAAGAAGTTTCACCCCATGTCTTACTAGTACTGGGCTGCCGAAGGCTGACCCCTCGGGTGGAGCATATAAGTCACACTCCTGGCCTATTCATAAGTTTACTAGAGATCACCCCAATCTCATAGACCGTGACTAGCAGTCGGGCTCACATAGGTATATTCCTCCAAAGATCGCTCTGTAGGATAGCATCTTGCTTATACATATAAGCCTTGGAACACATTAAGACAGTAGTCATCCTTCCATACAGTTTCCGAGAGTATTGCATCTCCAACGGAGTGGGTTAGTAAAGTTACTCTCCTCGGTTCACCACCGGCTTGTTTTCCTGTGTCCTACTTCACGGGATCTCCGATCACATAGGTTGGGTTACCACCATGGTAACTCATGTGGGTCTCATACCCATCTCCCTCGATGCACTATCTATCACTACACGTGATAGCCCTTTCGTAAAGGGATCTGCCAGATTCTTAGCCGTATGGACATAGTCCAACGCTATTACTCCGGAGTTTCTTAATTTTCTGACAGCTTTTAATCTCATTTTTATATGTTTGTTGGACTTCATGTTGTCCTTTGAACTCTTCACCTTGGTGATGACAGTCTGAGTTGTATTAAACTTATCATGCCATTGCTTAGGTGCTTGCTTCAGTCCATATAAAGATTTCAGCAACCTACACACCTTTCTTTCCTGACCATCTATCACAAAGCCATCTGGTTGTTGCATGTAGATTTCCTCATTTAGCTCTCCATTCAGAAAAGTCGTCTTAACATCCATTTGATGGACGAGAAGGCCATGTGAGGCCGCCAACGAGAGTAATACTCGAATGGTGGTCAGTCTAGCCACAGGTGAATAAGTATCGAAGAAATCTTCCTCTTCTTTCTGGTCATAGCCCTTGGCCACAATCCTAGCCTTGTACTTTTCAATCGTACCATCGGGCCTAAGCTTTTTCTTGAACACCCACTTACATCCCAATGGTTTTGCAACCATAGGGACGCCGATGATCTCCCATGTCCCATTAGCCATGATGGAATCCATCTCGCCACGGACCGCATCCTTCCAAAGAGTCAGCTTACGGAGAGGCATACGCTTCAAATAGAAGTGGGAGTATCATCCAAGAGGTACACGAAGAAATCATCACCAAAGGTCTTTGCAGTCCTTTGTCTCTTGCCCCTACCAAGGGTTTCCTCGTCATCCTCCTCAGGATTTTCATCATGTGTCCGTTCATAATATTCCATAGGAATGGCAGGCTCAGGAGTCTCCTCAGATTTCTGTCTAGAAGTGCTTTGCATATCTCTCATGGGAAAAATATCCTCAAAGAATGTAGCATCCTTAGACTCTATAATTGTACCGACCTTCTGGTCAGGTACCTCAGATTTCACTACCAGAAATCTATAGCCAACGTTGTTCTTAGCGTAGCCCAAATTAACGCAGTCCACAGTCTTGGGTCCAAGCTTACGCTTTTTGGGGATCGGCACATTGACTTTCGCCAAACAGCCCCAAGCACGCAAGCACGAGAGTGTTGTCCTTCTCTTTGCCCATTTCTCATAGGGAGTGATCTCATTATCCTTTGTCGGAACTTTATTCAGGACATGACATGCCGTCAATATAGCCTCCCCCCACCATGCCTTGGATAAACCCGATGTATCTAACATGGCGTTAACCAGATCAGTTAGAGTACGGTTTTCCTCTTGGCAACCCCGTTTGACTGGGGAGAACAGGGAGGCGTCCTCTCATGAATAATGCCGTGTTCCGCACAGAAGGAATCAAACTCACTCGAGAAGTACTCTCCACCGCGATCTGACCGGATTCGTTTAATTTTGTTTTCAAGTTGATTCTCAACTTCTGCCTTATAGATTTTAAAGTAGTGTAGAGCCTCATCTTTAGTATTTAACAGATATACAGAGCAATATCTAGTGGAATCATCTATCAATGTCATGAAGTATTTCTTTCCGCCTTTAGTTAACACACCATTCATCTCACAAAGATTAGAATGTATGAGTTCTAATGGTGCCAAGTATCTCTCCTCCGCGGCCTTGTGAGGCTTGCGAGGTTGCTTAGCTTGCACACATGATAGGCACTTAGAACCTATGGCTAGAGTGAAACTCGGGATTAAATCCAACTTGGCTAGCCGCGTCATAACACCGAAACTAATGTGACAAAGACGTGAATGCCAAACTTCAGATTCATTAACATTCGAATGAATATGGTTCACGACTTTATTACAAAAATCTGCGAGGAAAGGCGGAACATCCCTCCGCTCTCATAAGCTTTTCCAACAAAGAGTCCATATTTCGTAACAACTAATTTATTAGACTCGAAAACCAACTTAAACCCTTCTCTACATAGAAGGGAGCCACTAACGAGGTTCTTCTTGATGGCAGGGACATGTTGCACGTTCTTCAGCTGCACGATCCTTCCCGAAGTAAACTTCAGATCGACCGTGCCAACACCATCAGAAGCACTCGCGCCATTCCCCATCAATACGGACCCGTGACCTGTGACCTGGTAAGAAGTGAACAATGAAATGTCAGCACACACATGAACACTTGCACATGTGTCCACCCACCAATCGGTAGGCTGAAACACTGAAAAAACAGTAAATAAATTACCGTACGCAGATGCACCATTCTCATTGTTGCACACAATCATGTTTACAGACTTGGAGTCCCGTCCTGGCTTCTTATACTTGTTTGGGCACTTGTTGGCCCAATGTTCAACCGAACCACAAGTAAAGCAGCCCTCATCCTTCTTGTTCTTCTTGAAGGTCTTCTTACCCTTCTTCTTAAAGTCGGTATTGTGTTGGACACCGTTCTTTCCCTTGGGCTTGTGAGAGTTGAAGTTCTTCTGGTTCACCATGTTGGCGACAGAAGTCCCTTCGGCCCCTTTTCCGTGCGAGTCCTTTGCCCTTGAATTATGCTCAACACTCAGATGGCCAATGACATCCTCCACAGAGAATTCACGGCTCTGATGTTTCAGAGTGGTGGCAAAGTTCCTCCAGGAATTAGGGAGCTTAGCGATTATGCAGCCCGCGACAAACTTGCCCGGTAACTCGCACTTAAGGAGCTCAAGCTCCTTAACAATGCATATTATCTCATGAGCCTGCTCCAATACAGGACGGTTCTCGACCATCTTGTAATCGTGGAACTGCTCTATAATATACATCTCGCTCCCTGCATCGGCCCCGAACTTAGATTCGAGCGCCTCCCACAAGTCCTTGGCGACATGCACATGTAAATATGCGTCGACCAGTTTATCTCCGATCACGCTAAGAACTGCTCCGAGAAACACAGTGGTTGTCGCCCTGAACGCCTTCTCCTGTTCAGGAGCAATCGTTCCCGTGGACACACCGGTGACCCAGAACACGTTCATAGCCGTGAGCCATAAAGTGGTCTTTGTCTGCCAACGCTTAAAATATGTACCGGTAAACTTATCCGGTTTCAGTGCAGCGGCAAAGCCACTTGTCGAAAAATTTCTACACATAATAGGTTTTTGGATTGTTGAGTAAATAGGCAATTTCTTGATTAAATTAATCCACGAGTAAATCACTAGCATGGCATTGACTAAGTTGATGATGTACTGACTTTGATCTAAACATGCACGTACTAAGCAAACAGTAGACAAATCTACACATACTGCTAGTACTGTTAATATGAAAATAATCAGGAGCGGGATAAACGAGTTATACCCTCCAGTAGGCCATGCAGAGGCCGCGGCTTTGGTGGCAGCAGCGGCGTCCTCGGCGGCCTTCTTGTCGGCTTCAGCTTTCTCGGCGGCGGTGGACATGGTGATGATGAAGGCGACGCGGACGTAGAGGAAGTAGATGATCGGAAGCGAGCAGTCGCGTAATCGCTGCCCAAAAACCTATTCGCCCCTCACCCCGTACAGGAACCAGAAGGGCGTGGTTTCGGAGACCTGCTCTCCCGTCGACCGTGTACGCGGCGGACGGGATGGAGTCACCGGCGGCAGCAGCAGCAAGGGAACGACGGTGGGCGTGCGCGTGGAGCAGATGTGATCTGTTCGTGGCGGCTAGGGTTAGGAGACACCGCACACTTATATAGGCGCAGCCGCGTGGAGAGACGTGGGCTCGACCCACGTCCGAGTCCGTGACAGCCCACGATCCGACGTCTCAGATCGTGGCCCGCTGTCGAACCTCTCGATTAGTGGTGGCAAAAATAAGCGCATAGGTGTGAGCTCGGCTCGGCTCATTCCCGCAAACCGCGACGCGTCGTGGCGAGGCCGGCGGCGGAGGAGGAGTGCGCGAGGGCCTCTTCTCTTCTCAAGCTCCAATAGCATGTAGAAGAGAAACCCTTATAAACCACTCCAGCTCTCCTTCCACTTCCGGGGTGGGACTAAACTTCCCACCACACCTAGTGCCATATAACCCACATGGGCCCTTAGAGATTTTTCAGAAATTGCAATATGGGCCTAGAGCCCATCTCAGATTTCAGCAATCCCCCACCAGATCTCGAGGGCCCATTGTGTCCTCTCGCTCCAAATACTGTTTTGATATACTAGTGTTTCAATGAAGACACATTAAGGTTGAGCTTCACCTAGAGCAAGTAGCTACACTCCTTCACAACTGAACAATGGACTATGCCTTGAATTGTCAGTTTGGCGTAAAGAAGTTTCACCCCATGTCTTACTAGTACTGGGCTGCCGAAGGCTGACCCCTCGGGTGGAGCATATAAGTCACACTCCTGGCCTATTCATAAGCTTACTAGAGATCACCCCAATCTCATAGACCGTGACTAGCAGTCGGGCTCACATAGGTATGTTCCTCCAAAGATCGCTCTGTAGGATAGCATCTTGCTTATACATATAAGCCTTGGAACACATTAAGACAATAGTCATCCTTCCATACAGTTTCCGAGTGTATTGCATCTCCAACGGAGTGGGTTAGTAAAGTTACTCTCCTCAGTTCACCACTGGCTTGTTTTCCCAGGTCCTACTTCACGGGATCTCCGATCACATAGGTTGGGTTACCACCATGGTAACTCATGTGGGTCTCATACCCATCTCCCTCGATGCACTATCTATCACTACACGTGATAGCCCTTTAAATAAAGGGATCTCGCCAGATTCTTAGCCGTATGGACATAGTCCAACGCTATTACTCCGGAGTTTCTTAATTTTCTGACAGCTTTTAATCTCATTCTTATATGTTTGTTGGACTTCATGTTGTCCTTTGAACTCTTCACCTTGGTGATGACAGTCGATTATCACAGTTCATAAGGATAGCGGAACCGGTTTATCAACCAAAGGCAAGTCCATCAAAAGATCTCAAGCCATCCTCGCTTCAACACCGAAGTGTCTAATGTTGTTAATTCTGCTTCCATTGTCGATCTCGTTAAGATCGCTTTGTTTGCAAGACTTCCAGAAACAGCGCCACCTCCAAGAGTAAACATATACCCGGTTGTGGCCTTCATCTCATCAAAGCATCGAGATCCAATTCGCATCACTATACCCTTCAAGTACCGACGGGTCTCCGGTATAGTGAAGTCCATAATTCATAGTACCTTTCAGATAGCGCATAACTCTTTCAACAGCATGCCAATGTACATCACCCGGTTTGGAAACAAACCGGCTCAGTTTGCTCACAGCAAACGCGATGTCAGGCCTCGTTGCGCTCGCTAGGTACATCAGTGAACCAATGATTTGAGAGTATCTCAATTGATCTTTAGCCATGCCTTTGGACTTTCGAATCAACACGCTAGGATCATATGGTGTTTGAGATGGTGTGCAGTCCGAATATCCAAAACGACTCAACACCTTCTCAACATAATGGGATTGCGAAGTGTGATCCCACCCTCATTATCTCTCAAAGAGCTTGATGTTCAAGATAACATCAGCCACACCAAGATCCTTCATCTCAAAGTTACGAGACGTAAACGACTTAACCTCCTCAATGACCTTAAGATTGGTTCCGAATATCAAGATGCCATCAACATACAAGCACAAGATAACTCCTTCGCCCCCACCATGGCGATAGTATACACATTTGTCGACTTCATTAACAACGAAGCCAACAGATGTCAGAGTTGTATTAAACTTATCATGCCATTGCTTAGGTGCTTGCTTCAGGCCATATAAAGATTTCAGCAACCTACACATGTTTCTTTCCTGACCATCTATCACAAAGCCATCTGGCTATTGCATGTAGATTTCCTCATTTAGCTCTCCATTCAGAAAAGCCGTCTTAACATCCATTTGATGGACGAGAAGGCCATGTGAGGCCGCCAACGAGAGTAATACTCGAATGGTGGTCAGTCTAGCCACAGGTGAATAAGTATCGAAGGAATCTTCCTCTTCTTTCTGGTCATAGCCCTTGGCCACAAGCCTAGCCTTGTACTTTTCAATCGTACCATCGGGCCTAAGCTTTTTCTTGAACACCCACTTACATCCCAATGGTTTGCAACCATAGGGACGCCGATGATCTCTCATGTCCCGTTAGCCATGATGGAATCCATCTCGCCACGGACCGCATCCTTCCAAAGAGTCGACACGGAGAGGCATACGCTTACGAAATAGAAGTGGGAGTATCATCCACGAGGTACACGAAGAAATCATCACCAAAGGTCTTTGCATTCCTTTGTCCATTGCCCCTACCAAGGGTTTCCTCGTCATCCTCCTCGTGATTTTCATCATGTGCTCGTTCATAATATTCCATAGGAATTGCAGGCTCGTGGAGTCTCCTCAGATTCCTGTCTAGAAGTGCTTTGCATATCTCTCATGGGAAAAATATCCTCAAAGAATGTAGCATCCTTAGACTCTATAATTGTACCGACCTTCTGGTCAGGTACCTCAGATTTCACTACCAGAAATCTATAGCCAACGCTGTTCTTAAGCGTAGCCCAAATTAACGCAGTCCACGATCTTGGGTCCAAGCTTACGCTTTTTGGGGATCGGCACATTGACTTTCGCCAAACAGCCCCAAGCACGCAAGCACGAGTGTTGTCCTTCTCTTTGCCCATTTCTCATAGGGAGTGATCTCATTATCCTTTGTCGGAACTTTATTCAGGACATGACATGCCGTCAATATAGCCTCCCCCCACCATGCCTTGGATAAACCCGATGTATCTAACATGGCGTTAACCAGATCAGTTAGAGTACGGTTTTTCCGCTCGGCAACCCCGTTTGACTGGGGAGAATAGGGAGGCGTCCTCTCATGAATAATGCCGTGTTCCGCATGTATGAATCAAACTCACTCGAGAAGTACTCTCCACCGCGATCCGACCGGATTCGTTTAATTTTGTTTTCAAGTTGATTCTCAACTTCGCCTTATAGATTTTAAAGTAGTGTAGAGCCTCATCTTTAGTATTTAACAGATATACAGAGCAATATCTAGTGGAATCATCTATCAATGTCATGAAGTATTTCTTTCCGCCTTTAGTCAACACACCATTCATCTCACAAAGATCAGAATGTATGAGTTCTAATGGTGCCAAGTGTCTCTCCTCCGCGGCCTTGTGAGGCTTGCGGGGTTGCTTAGCTTGCACACATGATAGGCACTTAGAACCTTTGGCTAAAGTGAAACTCGGGATTAAATCCAACTTGGCTAGCCGCGTCATAACACCGAAACTAATGTGACAAAGACGTGAATGCCAAACTTCAGATTCATTAACATTCGAATGAATATGGTTCACGACTTTATTACAAAAATCTGCGAGGGAAAGGCGGAACATCCCTCCGCTCTCATAAGCTTTTCCAACAAAGAGTCCATATTTCATAACAACTAATTTATTAGACTCAAAAACCAACTTAAACCCTTCTCTACATAGAAGGGAGCCACTAACGAGGTTCTTCTTGATGGCGGGGACATGCTGCACGTTCTTCAGCTGCACGATCCTTCCCGAAGTAAACTTCAGATCGACCGTGCCAACACCATGAACAGAAGCACTCGCGCCATTCCCCATCAATACGGACCCGTGACCTGTGACCTGGTAATAAGTGAACAATGAAATGTCAGCACACACATGAACACTTTGCACCTATGTCCACCCACCTATCGGTAGGCTGAAACACTGAAAAAACAGTAAATAAATTACCGTACCCAGATGCACCATTCTCATTGTTGCACACAATCATGTTGACAGACTTGGAGTCCTGTCCTGGCTTCTTATGCTTGTTTGGGCACTTGTTGGCCCAATGTTCAACCGAACCACAAGTAAAGCAGCCCTCATCCTTCTTGTTCTTCTTGAAAGGTCTTCTTACCCTTCTTCTTAAAGTCGGTATTGTGTTGGACACCGTTCTTTCCCTTGGGCTTGTGAGATTTGAAGTTCTTCTGGTTCACCATGTTGGCGCATGTAAGTCCCTTCGACCCTTTTTCCGTATGCAGTCCTTTGCCCTCGAATTCTGCTCAACACTTTCCGGATGGCCAATGACATCCTCCACAGAGAATTCACGCCTCGATGTTTCAGAGTGGTGGCAAAGTTCCTCCAGGAATTAGGGAGCTTAGCGATTATGCAGCCCGCGACAAACTTGCCCGGTAACTCGCACTTAAGGAGCTCAAGCTCCTTAACAATGCATATTATCTCATGAGCCTGCTCCAATACAGGACGGTTCTCGACCATCTTGTAATCGTGGAACTGCTCTATAATATACATCTCGCTCTCTGCATCGGGCGGCCCGAACTTAGATTCGGCGCCTCCCACAAGTCCTTGGCGACATGCACATGTAAATATGCGTCGACCAGTTTATCTCGATCACGCTTAAGAACTGCTCCGAGAAACACGGTGGTTGCCTCCTCAACGCCTTTCTCCTGTTCAGGAGCAATCGTTCCGTGGACACACCGGTGACCGAGAACACGTTCATAGCCGTGAGCCATAAAGTGGTCTTTGTCTGCCAACGCTTAAAATACGTACCGGTAAACTTATCCGGTTTCAGTGCAGCGGCAAAGCCACTTGCCGAAAAATTCCTACACATAATAGGTTTTTGGATTGTTGAGTAAATAGGCAATTTCTTGATTAAATTAATCCACGAGTAAATCACTAGCATGGCATTGACTAAGTTGATGATGTACTGACTTTGATCTAAACATGCACGCATACTAAGCAAACAGTAGACAAATCTACACATACCGCTAGTAATCGCTAATATGAAAATAATCAGTAGCGGGATAAACGAGTTATAACCTCCAGTAGGCCATGCAGAGGCCGCGGCTTTGGTGGCAGCAGCGGCGTCCTCGGCGGCCTTCTTGTCGGCTTCAGGTTTCTCGGCGGCGGCACGGTCGGCGTCGGTGGACATGGTGATGATGAAGGCGACGCGGACGTAGAGGAAGTAGACGATCGGAAGCGAGCAGTCGCGTAATTGCTGCCCAAAAACCTATTTGCCTCTCACCCCGTACAGGAACCAGAAGGGCGTGGTTTCAGAGACCTGCTCGCCCGTCGACCGTGTACGCGGTGGACGGGATGGAGTCACCGGCGGCAGCAGCAGCAAAGGAACGACGGTGGGCCTGCGCGTTGAGAAGATGTGATCTGTTCGTGGCGGCTAGGGTTAGGAGACACCGCACACTTATATAGGCGCAGCCGCATGGAGAGACGTGGGCTTGACCCACGTCCGAGTCCGTGACAGCCCACGATCCGACGTCTCAGATCGTGGCCCTGCTGTCAGAACCTCTCCGTTAGTGACTGGCAAAAATAAGCGCATAGGTGTGAGCTCGGCTCGGCTCATTCCCGCAAACCGCGACGCATCGTGACGAGGCGTGGCGTGGCGAGGCGGGCGGCGGAGGAGGAGTGCGCGAGGGCCTCTTCTCTTCTCAAGCTCCAATAGCATGTAGAAGAGAAACCCTTATAAACCACTCCAACTCTCCTTCCACTTTCGGGGTGGGACTAAACTTCCCACCACACCTAGTGCCATATAACCCACATGGGCCCTTGGAGATTTTTCAGAAATTGCAATATGGGCCTAGAGCCCATCTCAGATTTAAGCAATCCCCCACCAGATCTCGAGGGCCCATTGTGTCCTCTGTTCCAAATACTGTTTTGATATACTAGTGTTTCAATGAAGACCTGTTAAGGTTGAGCTTCACCTAGAGCAAGTAGCTACACTCCTTCACAACTGAACAATGGACTATGCCTTGAATTGTCAGTTTGGCGTAAAGAAGTTTCACCCCATGTCTTACTAGTACTGGGCTGCCGAAGGCTGACCCCTCGGGTGGAGCATATAAGTCACACTCCTAGCCTATTCATAAGCTTACTAGAGATCACCCCAATCTCATAGACCGTGACTAGCAGTCGGGCTCACATAGGTATGTTCCTCCAAAGATCGCTCTGTAGGATAGCATCTTGCTTATAGATATAAGCCTTGGAACACATTAAGACATTAGTCATCCTTCCATACAGTTTCCGAGAGTATTGCATCTCCAACGGAGTGGGTTAGTAAAGTTACTCTCCTCAGTTCACCACTGGCTTGTTTTCCCAGGTCCTACTTCACGGGATCTCCGATCACATAGGTTGGGTTACCACCATGGTAACTCATGTGGGTCTCATACCCATCTCCTCGATGCACTATCTATCACTACACGTGATAGCCCTTTAAATAAAGGGATCTCGCCAGATTCTTAGCCGTATGGACATAGTCCAACGCTATTACTCCGGAGTTTCTTAATTTTCTGACAGCTTTTAATCTCATTCTTATATGTTTGTTGGACTTCATGTTGTCCTTTGAACTCTTCACCTTGGTGATGACAGTCTGATTATCACAGTTCATAAGGATAGCCGGAACCGGTTTATCAACCAGTGGCAAGTCCATCAAAAGATCTCGAAGCCATCCTGCTTCAACACCAGAAGTGTCTAATGCTGTTAATTCTGCTTCCATTGTCGATCTCGTTAAGATCGTTTGCTTGCAAGACTTCCAGGAAACAGCGCCACCAACAAGAGTAAACATATACCCAGTTGTGGCCTTCATCTCATCAGCATCAGAGATCCAATTCGCATCACTATACCCTTCAAGTACCGACGGGTCTCCGGTATAGTGAAGTCCATAATTCATAGTACCTTTCAGATAGCGCATAACTCTTTCAACAACATGCCAATGTACATCACCCGGTTTGGAAACAAACCGGCTCAGTTTGCTCACAGCAAACGCGATGTCAGGCCTCGTTGCACTCGCTAGGTACATCAGTGAACCAATGATTTGAGAATATTGTTGGAAATATGCCCTAGAGGCAATAATAAAAGCATTATTATTATATTTCCTTGTTGATGATAATTGTCTTTTATTCATGCTATAACTGTATCATCCGGAAATTGTGATACACGTGTGAATAGATAGACCACAATACGTCCCTAGTGAGCCTCTAGTTGACTAGCTCGTTGGTCAACAGATAGTCATGGTTTCCTGACTATGGACATCGATGTCATTGACAAGCGGGATCACGTCATTAGGAGAATGACGTGATGGACAAGACCCAATCCTAAGCATAGCACAAGATCGTGTAGTTCGCTTTTTCTAGAGCTTTTCAATGTCAAGTATCTCTTCCTTAGACCATGAGATCGTGTAACTCCCGGATACCGTAGGAGTGCTTTGGGTGTACCAAACATCACAACAATCGGGTGACTATAAAGGTGCACTACAGGTATCTCTGAAAGTGTCTGTTGGGTTGACACGGATCGAGACTAGGATTTGTCACTCCGTATGACGGAGAGGTATCTCTGGGCCCACTCAGTAATGCATCATCATAATGAGCTCAAAGTGACCAAGTGTTTGGTCACGGGATCATGCATTACGGTACGAGTAAAGTGACTTGCCGGTAACGAGACTGAACGAGGTATTGGGATACCGACGATCGAGTCTCGGGCAAGTAACGTACCGATTGACAAAGGGAATTGTATACGGGGTTGATTGAATCCTCGACATCGTGGTTCATTCGGTGACATCATCGAGGAGCATGTGGGAGCCAACATGGGTATCCAGATCCCGCTGTTGGTTATTGACCTGAGAGCGTCTCGGTCATGTCTGCATGTCTCCCGAACCCGTAGGGTCTACACACTTAAGGTTCGGTGACGCTAGGGTTATTAGGAAGGCTTGTATGTGATTACCGAATGTTGTTCGGAGTCCCGGATGAGATCCCGGACGTCACGAGGAGTTCCGGATGGGTCCGGAGGTAAAGATTTATATATGGGAAGTTGTCAAACGGACACCGGAAAAGTTTCGGGGCATATCGGTATTGTACCGGGGTCACCGGAAGGGTTCCGGAGGTCCACCGGAGGGGCCACCCCTCCGGGCACTTGGGCTGCGTGGGAAGGGCCAGCCCCTGGTGAGTTGGGCGCACCCTCCCTTGGGCCCTTGCGCCTAGGGGTTGAGGGGGGAACCCTAGAGGGGCGCCCCTTGCTTGGGGGCAAGCCCCTCCCTTGGCCGCCGCCCTCTAGATGCATCTAGAGGCCGGCCCCTGCCCTCTCCCCTATAAATAGAGGGGTGAGGGAGGCTGCAACATACAACCCAAGGCGCAGCCCCTCCCTCCCAAAACCTCTCCTCCGCGTGCGCTTGGCGAAGCCCTGCCGGAGAACTGTCACTCCACCATCATCACGCCGTCGTGCTGCTGCTGGAGCCATCTTCCTCAACCTCTCCTTCCTCCTTGCTGGATCAAGACGGAGGAGACGTCGTCCGTACCGTACGTGTGTTGAACGCGGAGGTGCTGTCCGTTCAGCACTTGGTCATCGGTGATCGGAATCACGTTGAGTACGACTCCATCATCACCGCTCCCTCGAACGCTTCCGCACTCGATCTACAAGTGGTATGTAGATGCAAACTCTCTCCCTTGACTCGTTGCTTAGATGAACTCATAGATGGATCTTGGTGAAACCGTAGGAAAAATTTTAATTTTCTGCAACGTTCCCCAACAGTGGCATCATGAGCTAGGTCTTCTCTATTGCACGAGTAGAACACAATTTTGTTGTGGGCGTAGATCTTGTCAACTTGCTTGCCGCTACTTGTCTTATCTTGCTTCAACGGTATTGTGGGATGAAGCGGCCCGGACCAACCTTACACGTACGCTTACGTGAGACCGGTTCCACCGACAAACATGCATTAGTTGCATAAGGTGGCTGGCGGGTGTCTGTCTCTCCCACTTTAGTTGGAGCGGATTCGATGAAAAGGGTCCTTATGAAGGGTAAATAGAAGTTGACAAGATCACGTTGTGGTTATTCGTAGGTAAGAAAACGTTCTTGCTAGAACCCAATTGCAGCCACGTAAAAGATGCAACAACAATTAGAGGACGTCTAACTTGTTTTTGCAGCAATTGTCATGTGATGTGATATGGCCAAGTTGTGATGAATGATGAATGACATATTGTGATGTATGAGATCATGTTCTTGTAATAGGAATAACGACTTGCATGTCGATGAGTATGACAACCGGCAGGAGCCATAGGAGTTGTCTTTATTTTTGTATGACCTGCGTGTCATTGAAGAACGCCATGTAAATTACTTTACTTTATTGCTAAACGCGTTAGCCATAGAAGTAGAAGTAGTCGTTGGCGTGACAACTTCATGAAGACACGATGATGGAGATCATGATGATTGAGATCATGGTGTCATGCCGGTGACAAGATGATCATGGAGCCCCGAAGATGGAGATCAATGGAGCTTTATGATATTGGCCATATCATGTCACTACTATATAATTGCATGTGATGTTTATTATGTTTATGCATCTTGTTTACTTAGAACGACGGTAGTAAATAAGATGATCCCTTACAACAATATCAAGAAGTGTTCTTCCCTAACTGTGCACCGTTGCTAAAGTTCGTCGCTTCTAAGAACCACGTGATGATCGGGTGTGATGGATTCTTACGTTCACATACAACGGGTGTAAGATAGATTTACACACGCAAAACACTTAGGGTTAACTTGACGAGCCTAGCATGTACAGACATGGCCTCGGAACACGGAGACCGAAAGGTCGAACACGAGTCGTATGGAAGATACGATCAACATGAGAATGTTCACCGACGATGACTAGTCCGTCTCACGTGATGATCGGACACGGCCTAGTCGACTCGGATCGTGTAACACTTAGATGACTAGAGGGATGTCAAATCTGAGTGGGAGTTCATTAAAGTAATTTGATTAGATGAACTTAATTATCATGAACTTAGTCTAAAACTTTTGCATAATATGTCTTGTAGATCAAATGGCCAACGCTCATGTCAACTTGAACTTCAACGCGTTCCTAGAGAAAACCAAGCTGAAAGATGATGGCAACAACTATACGGACTGGGTCCGGAACACGAGGATCATCCTCATAGCTGCCAGAAACAATATGTCCTAGAAGGACCGCTAGGTGACGCACCCGTCCCCGAGAACCAAGACATTATGAATGCTTGGCAATCTCATGCTGATGATTACTCCCTCGTTCAGTGCGGCATGCTTTACAGCTTAGAACCGGGGCTCCAAAAGCGTTTTGAGCATCACGGAGCATATGAAATGTTCGAGGAGCTGAAACTAGTTTTCCAAGCTCACGCCCGGGTCGAGAGATATGACATCTCCGACAAGTTCTATAGTTGTAAGATGGAGGAAAATAGTTACGTCGGTGAGCACATACTCAAGATGTGCAGGTTGCACAACCGTATGACCCAGTTGAATATTAACCTCCCTGATGAGGCGGTCATTGACAGAATCCTTCAGTCGCTCCCACCAAGCTACAAGAGCTTTGTGATGAACTACAATATGCAGGGGATGGTGAAGACCATTCCTGAAGTATTTTCAATGCTGAAGTCAGCAGAGGTTGAGATCAAGAAAGAACATCAAGTGTTGATGGTCAATAAGACCACTAAGTTCAAGAAGAGCAAGGGCAAGAAGAACTTCAAGAAGGACGGCAAGGATGTTGCCGCTCCCGGTAAGCCGCCATCTTGGGAAGAAGTCAAAGAATGGACCCAAGCACGAGACTGAGTGCTTTTTATTGCAAGGGAAGGGTCCTTTGGAAGCGGAACTGCCCCAAATACTTAGCGGATAAGAAGGCCGGCAACACGAAGGTATATTTGATATACATGTAATTGATGTGTACCTTACGATTACTCATAGTAACTCCTGGGTATTTGATACCGTGCCGTTGCTCATATTTGTAACTCACGGAGGAGCTGCGGAATAAGCGGAGACCGGCAAAGGACGAGGTGACGATGCGGCGTCGGGAATGGTTCCAGAGTCGATGTGATCGCCGGCCGGCACGCTTACCTCTACATTTACCTCTGGGATTAGTTTTGAACCTTAATAATTGTTATTTGGTGCCAAGTTTGAGCATGAACATTGTATCAGGATCTCGTTTAATGCGAGATGGCTACTCATTTAAATCCGAGAATAATGGTTGTTCTATTTATATGAGAGATATATTTTATGGTCATGCTCCGATGGTCAATGGTTTATTCTTAATGAATCTCGGCGTAATGTTACACATATTCATAGCGTGAATACCAAAAGATGTAAAGTTGATAACGATAGTCCCACATACTTGTGTAATCGCCGCCTTGGTCACATTGGTGTCAAGCGCATGAAGAAGCTCCATGCTGATGGACTTTTGGAGTCTCTAGATTATGAATCATTTGACACATGGGAACCATGCCTCATGGGCAAGATGACCAAGACTTCATTCTCCGGAACAATGGAGCGAGCAACCAACTTGTTGGGAATCATACATACCGATGTGTGCGGTCCAATGAGTCTTGAGGCTCGCGGAGGATATCGTTATGTTCTCACTCTCACAGATGACTTGAGTAGATATGGGTATGTCTACTTGATGAAACACAAGTCTGAGACCTTTGAAAAGTTCAAGGAATTTCAGAATGAGGTAGAGAATCAACGTGACCGAAAAATAAAGTTCTTACGATCAGATCGTGGAGGAGAATATTTAAGTCACAAATTTGGTACACACTTAAGGAAATGTGGAATCGTTTCACAACTTACGCCGCCTGGAACACCTCAGCGTAACGGTGTGTCCGAACGTCGTAATCGCACTCTATTGGATATGGTGCGATCTATGATGTCTCTTACAGATTTACCGCTATCATTTTGGGGATACGCTCTAGAGATAGCTACATTCACTTTAAATAGGGCACCGTCTAAATCCGTTGAGACGACACCGTATGAATTATGGTTTGGGAAGAAACCTAAGCTGTCGTTTCTAAAAGTTTGGGGATGCGATGCTTATGTCAAGAAACTTCAACCTGAAAAGCTCGAACCCAAGTCGGAAAAATGCGTCTTCATAGGATACCCTAAGGAAACTATTGGGTATACCTTCTACCTTAGATCCGAAGGCAAGATCTTTGTTGCCAATAATGGATCCTTTACGAAAAAGAGTTTCTCTCGAAAGGAGTAAGTGGGAGGAAAGTAGAACTCGATGAAGTACTACCTCTTGAACCGGAAAGTAGTGCAGCTCAGGAAAATGTTCCTGTGGTGCCTACACCAATTGGAGAGGAAATTAATGATGATGATCAAGGTACTTTGGATCAAGTTGGTACTGAACTTCATAGGTCCACTAGGACACGTTCCGCACCAGAGTGGTACGGCAACCCTGTCCTGGAAATCATGTTGTTAGACAACGGTGAACCTTCGAACTATGAAGAAGCAATGGCGGGCCCAGATTCCAACAAATGGCTAGAAGCCATGAAATCCGAGATAGAATCCATGTATGAAAACAAAGTATGGACTTTGACTGACTTGCCCGATGATCGGCGAGCGATAGAAAACAAATGGATCTTTAAGAAGAAGACGGACGCGGATGGTAATGTCACCATCTATAAAGCTCGACTTGTCGCTAAGGGTTATCGGCAAGTTTAAGGGATTGATTACGATGAGACTCTCTCTCCCGTAGCGAAGCTTAAGTCCGTCCGAATCATGTTAGCAATTGCCGCATACTATGATTATGAGATATGGCAAATGGACGTCAAAACAGCGTTCCTTAACGGTTATCTTAAGGAAGAGCTGTATATGATGCAGCCGGAAGGTTTTGTCGATCCTAAGAATGCTAAGAAAGTATGCAAGCTCCAGCGATCCATTTATGGGCTGGTGCAAGCATCTCGGAGTTGGAACATTCGCTTTGATGAGATGATCAAAGCGTTTGGGTTTATGCAGACTTATGGAGAAGCCTGAGTTTACAAGAAAGTGAGTGGGAGCTCTGTAGCATTTCTCATATTATATGTAGATGACATACTTCTGATGGGAAATGATATAGAATTCTTGGACAGCATTAAGGCCTACTTGAATAAGTGTTTTTCAATGAAAGACCTTGGAGAAGCTGCTTATATATTAGGCATCAAGATCTATAGAGATAGATCGAGACGCCTCATAGGTCTTTCACAAAGCACATACCTTGATAAGATTTTGAAGAAGTTCAAAATGGATAAGGGTTCTTGCCTGTGCTGCAAGGTGTGAGATTGAGCTCAGCTCAATGCCCGACCACGGCAAAAGATAAAGAAGAGATGAGCGTCATCCCCTATGCTTCAGCCATAGGATCTATTATGTATGCCATGCTGTGTACTGGACCTGATGTAAACCTTGCCGTAAGTTTGGTAGGAAGGTACCAAAGTAATCCCGCAAGGAACACCGGACAGCGGTCAAGAATATCCTGAAGTACACGAAAAGGACAAAGGACATGTTTCTCGTTTATGGAGGTGACGAAGAGCTCGTCAGAAGGGTTACGTCGATGCTAGCTTCGACACAGATCTGGATGACTCTAAGTCACAAACCGGATACGTGTATATGTTGAATCGTGGAGCAGTCAGCTGGTGCAGTTGCAAGCAGAGCATCGTGGCGGGATCTACATGTGAAGCGGAGTACATGGCAGCCTCGGAGGCAGCGCATGAAGCAATATGGGTGAAGGAGTTCATCACCGACCTAGGAGTCATACCCAATGCGTCGGGGCCGATCAAACTCTTCTGTGACAACACTGGAGCTATTGCACTTGCCAAGGAGCCCAGGTTTCACAAGAAGACCAGACACATCAAGTTGCCGCTTCAACTCCAACCGTGAAAATGTTCAAGATGGAGACATAGAAATTTGCAAAGTGCATACGGATCTGAATGTCGCAGATCCGTTGACTAAACCTCTTCCGTGAGCAAAACATGATCAACACCAGAACTCTATGGGTGTTCGATTCATCACAATATAACTAGATTATTGACTCTAGTGCAAGTGGGAGACTGTTGGAAATATGCCCTAGAGGCAATAATAAAAGCATTATTATTATATTTCCTTGTTCATGATAATTGTCTTTTATTCATGCTATAACTGTATCATCCGGAAATCGTGATACACGTGTGAATACATAGACCACAATACGTCCCTAGTGAGCCTCTAGTTGACTAGCTCGTTGGTCAACAGATAGTCATGGTTTCCTGACTATGGACATCAGATGTCATTGACAACGGGATCACGTCATTAGGAGAATGACGTGATGGACAAGACCCAATCCTAAGCATAGCACAAGATCGTGTAGTTCGCTTTTGCTAGAGCTTTTTCAATGTCAAGTATCTCTTCCTTAGACCATGAGATCGTGTAACTCCCGGATACCGTAGGAGTGCTTTGGGTGTACCAAACATCACAACGTAATCGGGTGACTATAAAGGTGCACTACTGGTATCTCCGAAAGTGTCTGCATTGGGTTGACACGGATCGAGACTGGATTTGTCACTCCGTATGACGGAGAGGTATCTCTGGGCCCACTCAAGAATGCATCATCATAATGAGCTCAAAGTGACCAAGTGTTTGGTCACGGGATCATGCATTACGGTATGAGTAAAGTGACTTGCGGTAACGAGACTGAACGAGGTATTGGGATACCGACGATCGAGTCTCGGGCAAGTAACGCATCGATTGGCAAAGGGAATAGTATAAGGGGTTGCTTGAATCCTCGACATCGTGGTTCATCCGATGACATCATCGAGGAGCATGTGGGAGCCAACATGGGTATCCAGATCCCGCTGTTGGTTATTGACCTGAGAGAGTCTCGGTCATGTCTGCATGTCTCCCGAACCCGTAGGGTCTACACACTTAAGGTTCGGTGACGCTAGGGTTCTTAGGAAGACTTGTATGTGATTACCGAATGTTGTTCGGAGTCCCGGATGAGATCCCGAACGTCACGAGGAGTTCGGATGGGTCCGGAGGTAAAGATTTATATATGGGAAGTTGTCAAGCGGACACCGGAAAAGTTTCGGGCATATCGGTATTGTACAGGGGTCACCGGAAGGGTTCCGGAGGTCCACCGGAGGGGCCACCCCTCCCGGGGGCACTGGGCTGCGTGGGAAGGGCCAGCCCTGGTGGGCTGGGTGCACCCCTCCCTTGGGCCCTTGCGCCTAGGGGTTGAGGGGAACCCCAGAGGCGCCTTGCTTGGGGGCAAGCCCTCCCTTGGCCGCCGCCCCCCCTCTAGATGCATCTAGAGGGGCCGGACCCCCTTGCCCTCTCCCCTATAAATAGAGGGGTGAGGAGAGGGCTGCAACATACAATTGAAGGCGCAGCCCCTCCCCTCCCCAACACCTCTCCTCCTCCGTGTGCGCTTGGCGAAGCCCTGCCGGAGAACTGTCACTCCACCATCATCACGCCGTCGTGCTGTTGCTGGAGCCATCTTCCTCAACCTCTCCTTCCTCCTTGCTGGATCAAGACGGAGGAGACGTCGTCCGTACCGTACGTGTGTTGAACGCGGAGGTGCTGTCCGTTCAGCACTTGGTCATCGGTGATCGGAATCACGTTGAGTACGACTCCATCATCACCGCTCCCTCGAACGCTTCCGCGCTCGATCTACAAGTGGTATGTAGATGCAAACTCTCTCCCTTGACTCGTTGCTTAGATGAACTTATAGATGGATCTTGGTGAAACCGTAGGAAAAATTTTAATTTTCAGCAACGTTCCCCAACAAATATCTCAATTGATCTTTTGCCATGCCTTTGGATTTTCGAATCAACACGCTTGGATCATATGGTGTTTGAGATGGTGTGCAGTCCGAATATCCAAAACGACTCAACACCTTCTCAACATAATGGGATTGCAGAAGTGTGATCCCACCCTCATTATCTCAAGAGCTTGATGTTCAAGATAACATCAGCCACACCAAGATCCTTCATCTCAAAGTTCTAAGACGAAACGACTTAACCTCCTCAATGACTTTGAGATTGGTTCCGAATATCAAGATGTCATCAACATACAAGCACAAGATATAACTCCTTCGCCCCCACCATGGCGATAGTATACACATTTGTCAGCTTCATTAACAACGAAGCCAACAGATGTCAGAGTTGTATTAAACTTATCATGCCATTGCTTAGGTGCTTGCTTCAGGCCATATAAAGATTTCAGCAACCTACACACGTTTCTTTCCTGACCATCTATCACAAAGCCATCTGGCTGTTGCATGTAGATTTCCTCATTTAGCTCTCCATTCAGAAAAGCCGTCTTAACATCCATTTGATGGACGAGAAGACCATGTGAGGCCGCCAACGAGAGTAATACTCGAATGGTGGTCAGTCTAGCCACAGGTGAATAAGTATCGAAGAAATCTTCCTCTTCTTTCTGGTCATAGCCCTTGGCCACAAGCCTAGCCTTGTACTTTTCAATCGTACCATCGGGCCTAAGCTTTTTCTTGAACACCCACTTACATCCCAATGGTTTGCAACCATAGGGACGCTCAGTGATCTCCCATGTCCCGTTAGCCATGATGGAATCCATCTCGCTACGGACCGCATCCTTCCAGTAGTCAGCTTCTGGAGAGGCATACGCTTCTGAAATAGAAGTGGGAGTATCATCCACGAGGTGCATGAAGAAATCATCACCAAAGGTCTTTGCAGTCCTTTGTCTCTTGCCCCTACCAAGGGTTTCCTCGTCATCCTCCTCAGGATTTTCATCATGTGTTCGTTCATAATATTCCATAGGAATGGCAGGCTCAGGAGTCTCCTCGATTCCTGTCTAGAAGTGCTTTGCATATCTCTCATGGGAAAAATATCCTCAAAGAATGTAGCATCCTTAGACTCTATAATTGTACCGACCTTCTGGTCAGGTACCTCAGATTTCACTACTAGAAATCTATAGCCAACGCTGTTCTTAGCGTAGCCCAAATTAACGAAGTCCACAGTCTTGGGGTCCAAGCTTACGCTTTTTGGGGATCGGCACATTGACTTTCGCCAAACAGCCCCAAGTACGCAAGTACGAGAGTGTTGTCCTTCTCTTTGCCCATTTCTCATAGGGAGTGATCTCATTATCCTTTGTCGGAACTTTATTCAGGACATGACATGCCGTCAATATAGCCTCCCCCCACCATGCCTTGGATAAACCCGATGTATCTAACATGGCGTTAACCAGATCAGTTAGAGTACATTTTTCCGCTCGGCAACCCCGTTTGACTGGGGAGAATAGGGAGGTGTCCTCTCATGAATAATGCCGTGTTACGCACAGAAGGAATCAAACTCACTCGAGAAGTACTCTCCACCGCGATCTGACCGGATTCGTTTAATTTTCTTTTCAAGTTGATTCTCAACTTCTTCCTTATAGATTTTAAAGTAGTGTAGAGCCTCATCTTTAGTATTTAACAGATACACAGAGCAATATCTAGTGGAATCATCTATCAATGTCATGAAGTATTTCTTTCCGCCTTTAGTCAACACACCATTCATCTCACAAAGATCAGAATGGTGCCAAGTGTCTCTCCTCCGCGGCCTTGTGAGGCTTGCGAGGTTGCTTAGCTTGCACACATGATAGGCACTTAGAACCTTTGGCTAAAGTGAAACTCGGGATTAAATCCAACTTGGCTAGCCGCGTCATAACACTGAAACTAATGTGACAAAGACGTGAATGCCAAACTTCAGATTCATTAACATTCGAATGAATATGGTTCACGACTTTATTACAAAAATCTGCGAGGGAAAGGCGGAACATCCCTCCGCTCTCATAAGCTTTTCCAACAAAGAGTCCATATTTCGTAACAACTAATTTATTAGACTCGAAAACCAACTTAAACCCTTCTCTACATAGAAGGGAGCCATTAACAAGGTTCTTCTTGATGGCGGGGACATGCTGCACGTTCTTCAGCTGCACGATCCTTCCCGAAGTAAACTTCAGTTCGACCGTGCCAACACCATGAACAGAAGCACTCGCGCCATTCCCCATCAATACGGATCCGTGACCCGTGACCTGGTAAGAAGTGAACAATGAAATGTCAGCACACACATGAACACTTGCACCTGTGTCCACCCACCAATCGGTAGGCTGAAACACTGAAAAAACAGTAAATAAATTACTGCACTGCAGATGCACCATTCTCATTGCTGCACACAATCATGTTGACAGACTTGGAGTCCTGTCCTGGCTTCTTATACTTGTTTGGGCACTTGTTGGCCCAATGTTCAACCGAACCACAAGTAAAGCAGCCCTCATCCTTCTTGTTCTTCTTGAAGGTCTTCTTACCCTTCTTCTTAAAGTCGGTATTGTGTTGGACACCGTTCTTTCCCTTTGGGCTTGTGAGAGTTGAAGTTCTTACGGTTCACCATGTTGGCGATGAAGTCCCTTCGCCCCTTTTTCCGTAAGCAGTCCTTTGCCCTCGAATTCTGCTCAACACTCGGATGGCCAATGACATCCTCCATAGAGAATTCACGCCTCACGATGTTTCAGAGTGGTGGCAAAGTTCCTCCAGGAATTAGGGAGCTTAGCGATTATGCAGCCCTCGACAAACTTGCCTGTAACTCGCACTTAAGGAGCTCAAGCTCCTTAACAGTGCATATTATCTCATGAGCCTGCTCCAATACAGGACGGTTCTCGACCATCTTGTAATCGTGGAACTGCTCTATAATATACATCTCGCTCCCTGCATCAGCGGCCCCGAACTTAGATTCGAGCGCCTCCCACAAGTCCTTGGCGACATGCACATGTAAATATGCGTCGACCAGTTTATCTCCGATCACGCTAAGAACTGCTCCGAGAAACACAGTGGTTGCCTCCCTGAACGCCTTCTCCTGTTCAGGAGCAATCGTTCCCGTGGACACACCGGTGACCCAGAACACGTTCATAGCCGTGAGCCATAAAGTGGTCTTTGTCTGCCAACGCTTAAAATACGTACCGGTAAACTTATCCGGTTTCAGCAGCGGCAAAGCCACTTGCCGAAAAAATTCCTACACATAATAGGTTTTGGATTGTTGAGTAAATAGGCAATTTCTTGATTAAATTAATCCACGAGTAAATCACTAGCATGGCATTGACTAAGTTGATGATGTACTGACTTTGATCTAAACATGCACGTACTAAGCAAACAGTAGACAAATCTACACATACTGCTAGTACTGCTAATATGAAAATAATCAGTAGCGGGATAAACGAGTTATAACCTCCAGTAGGCCATGCAGAGGCCGCGGCTTTGGTGGCAGCAGCGGCGTCCTCGGCGGCCTTCTTGTCGGCTTCAGGTTTCTCGGCGGCGGCACGGTCGGCGTCGGTGGACATGGTGATGATGAAGGCGACGCGGACGTAGAGGAAGTAGACGATCGGAAGCGAGCAGTCGCAAATCGCTGCCCAAAACCTATTCGCCTCACCCCGTGACAGAACCAGAAGGGCGTGGTTTCGAGACCTGCTCTCCCGTCCGACCGTGTCTGTGGCGGCGGACGGGATGGAGTCACCGGCGGCAGCAGCAGCAAAGGAACGACGGTGGGCGTGCGCGTTGAGAAGATGTGATCTGTTCGTGGCGGCTAGGGTTAGGAGACACCGCACACTTATATAGGCGCAGCCGCGTGGAGTGACGTGGGCTTGACCCACGTCCGAGTCCATGACAGCCTACGATCCGACGTCTCAGATCGTGGCCCTGCTGTCAGAACCTCTCCGTTAGTGACTGGCAAAAATAAGCGCATAGGTGTGAGCTCGGCTCGGCTCATTCCCGCAAACCGCGGCGCGTCATGACGAGGCGTGGCGTGGCGAGGCGGGCGGCGGAGGAGGAGTGCGCGAAGGCCTCTTATGTTCTCAAGCTCCAATAGCATGTAGAAGAGAAACCCTTATAAACCACTCCAACTCTCCTTCCACTTCCGGGGTGGGACTAAACTTACCACCACACCTAGTGCCATATAACCCACATGGGCCCTAAGAGATTTTTCAGAAATTGCAATATGGGCCTAGAGCCCATCTCAGATTTAAGCAATCCCCAACCAGATCTCGAGGGCCCATTGTGTCCTCTGTTCCAAATACTGTTTTGATATACTAGTGTTTCAATGAAGACCTGTTAAGGTTGAGCTTCACCTAGAGCAAGTAGCTACACTCGCTCACAATCGAACAATGGACTATGCCTTGAATTGTCGGTTTGGCGAAAGAAGTTTCACCCCATGTCTTACTAGTACTGGGCTGTCAAGGCTGACCCCTCGGGTGGAGCATATAAGTCACACTCTGGCCTATTCATAAGCTTACTAGAGATCACCCCAATCTCATAGACCGTGACTAGCAATCGGGCTTACATAGGTATGTTCCTCCAAAGATCGCCTACATAGGATAGTATCTTGCTTATACATATAAGCCTTGGAACACATTAAGACAGTAGTCATCCTTCCATACAGTTTCCGAGAGTATTGCATCTCCAACGGAGTGGGTTAGTAAAGTTACTCTCCTCAGTTCACCACTGGCTTGTTTTCCCAGGTCCTACTTCACGGGATCTCTGATCACATAGGTTGGGTTACCGCCATGGTAACTCATGTGGGTCTCATACCCATCTCCCTCGATGCACTATCTGTCACTACACGTGATAGCCCTTTCGTAAAGGGATCTGCCAGATTCTTAGCCGTATGGACATAGTCCAACGCTATTACTCCGGAGTTTCTTAATTTTCTGACAGCTTTTAATCTCATTCTTATATGTTTGTTGGACTTCATGTTGTCCATTGAACTCTTCACCTTGGTGATGACAGTCTGATTACCACAGTTCATAAGGATAGCCGGAACCGGTTTATCAACCAGTGGCATGTCCATCAAAAGATCTCGAAGCCATCCTGCTTCAACGCAGAAGTGTCTAATGCTGTTAATTCTGCTTCCATTGTCGATCTCGTTAAGATCGTTTGCTTGCAAGACTTCCAGGAAACAGCGCCACCTCCAAGAGTAAACATATACCCAGTTGTGGCCTTCATCTCATCAGCATCGAGATCCAATTCGCATCACTATACCCTTAAAGTACCGACGGGTCTCGGTATAGTGAAGTCCATAATTCATAGTACCTTTCAGATAGCGCATAACTCTTTCAACAGCATGCCAATGTACATCACCCGGTTTGAAACAAACCGGCTCGGTTTCACTCACAGAACGCGATGTCAGGCCTCGTTGCGCTCGCTAGGTACATCAGTGAACCAATGATTTGAGAATATCTCAATTGATCTTTAGCCATGCCTTTGGATTTTCGAATCAACACGCTAGGATCATATGGTGTTTGAGATGTTGTGGAGTCCGAATATCCAAAACGACTCAACACCTTCTCAACATAATGGGATTGCAGAAGTGTGATCCCACCCTCATTATCTCTCAGTAGCTTGATGTTCAAGAAAACATCAGCCACACCAAGATCCTTCATCTCAAAGTTACGAGACGAAACGACTTAACCTCCTCAATGACTTTGAGATTGGTTCCGAATATCGATATGTCATCAACATACAAGCACAAGATAACTCCTTCGCCCCCACCATGGCGATAGTATACACATTTGTCACCTTCATTAACAACGAAGCCAACAGATGTCGAGTTGTATTAAACTTATCATGCCATTGCTTAGGTGCTTGCTTCAGGCCATATAAAGATTTCAGCAACCTACACACCTTTCTTTCCTGACCATCTATCACAAAGCCATCTGGCTGTTGCATGTAGATTTCCTTATTTAGCTCTCCATTCAGAGAAGCCGTCTTAACATCCATTTGATGGACGAGAAGGCCATGTGAGGCCGCCAATGAGAGCAATACTCGAATGGTGGTCAGTCTAGCCACAGGTGAATAAGTATCGAAGAAATCTTCCTCTTCTTTCTGGTCATAGCCCTTGGCCACAAGCCTAGCCTTGTACTTTTCAATCGTACCATCGGGCCTAAGCTTTTTCTTGAACACCCACTTACATCCCAATGGTTTGCAACCATAGGGACGCTCAGTGATCTCCCATGTCCCGTTAGCCATGATGGAATCCATCTCGCCACTGGACCGCATCCTTCGATGAGTCGACACGGAGAGGCATACGCTTCGAAATAGAAGTGGGAGTATCATCCACGAGGTACACGAAGAAATCATCACCAAAGGTCTTTGCAGTCCTTTGTCTCTTGCCCCTACCAAGGGTTTCCTCGTCATCCTCCTCAGGATTTTCATCATGTGTTCGTTCATAATATTCCATAGGAAAGGCAGGCTCAGGAGTCTCCTCAGATTCCTGTATAGAAGTGCTTTGCATATCTCTCATGGGAAAAATATCCGCAAAGAATGTAGCATCCTTAGACTCTATAATTGTACTGACCTTCTGGTCAGGTACCTCAAATTTCACTACTAGAAATCTATAGCCAACGCTGTTCTTAGCGTAGCCCAAATTAACGCAGTCCACAGTCTTGGGTCCAAGCTTACGCTTTTTGGGGATCGGCACATTGACTTTCGCCAAACAGCCCCAAGTACGCAAGTACGAGAGTGTTGTCCTTCTCTTTTCCCATTTCTCATCTGGAGTGATCTCATTATCCTTTGTCGGAACTTTATTCAGGACATGACATGCCGTCAATATAGTCTTCCCCCACCATGCCTTGGATAAACCCGATGTATCTAACATGGCGTTAACCAGATCAGTTAGAGTACGATTTTTCCGCTCGGCAACCCCGTTTGACTGGGGAGAATAGGGAGGCATCCTCTCATGAATAATGCCGTGTTCCGCACAGAAGGAATCAAACTCACTCGAGAAGTACTCTCCACCACGATCTGACCAGATTCGTTTAATTTTCTTTTTAAGTTGATTCTCAACTTCTGCCTTATAGATTTTAAAGTAGTGTAGAGCCTCATCTTTAGTATTTAACAGATATACAGAGCAATATCTAGTGGAATCATCTATCAATGTCATGAAGTATTTCTTTCCGCCTTTAGTCAACACACCATTCATCTCACAAAGATCAGGATGTATGAGTTCTAATGGTGCCAAGTGTCTCTCCTCCGCGACCTTGTGAGGCTTGCGAGGTTGCTTAGCTTGCACACATGATAGGCACTTAGAACCTTTGGCTAAAGTGAAACACGGGATTAAATCCAACCTGGCTAGCCGCGTCATAACACCGAGACTAATGTGACAAAGACGTGAATGCCAAACTTCAGATTCATTAACATTCGAATGAATATGGTTCACGACTTTATTACAAAAATCTGTGAGGGAAAGGCGGAACATCCCTCCGCTCTCATAAGCTTTTCCAACAAAGAGTCCATATTTCGTAACAACTAATTTATTAGACTCAAAAACCAACTTAAACCCTTCTCTACATAGAAGGGAGCCACTAACAAGGTTCTTCTTGATGGCGGGGACATGTCAAGACGTTCTTCACCGCACGATCCTTCCAAGTAAACTTCAGATCGACCGTGCCAACACCATGAACAGAAGCACTCGCGCCATTCCCCATCAATACGGACCCGTGACCTGTGACCTGGTAAGAAGTGAATAATGAAATGTCAGCACACACATGAACACTTGCACCTGTGTCCACCCACCAATCGGTAGGCTGAAACATCGAAAAAACAGTAAATAAATTACCGTACCGGATGCACCATTCTCATTGTTGCACACAATCATGTTGACAGACTTGGAGTCCTGTCCTGGCTTCTTATACTTGTTTGGGCACTTGTTGGCCCAATGTTCAACCGAACCACAAGTAAAGCAACCCTCATCCTTCTTGTTCTTCTTGAAGGTCTTCTTACCCTTCTTCTTAAAGTCGATATTGTGTTGGACACCGTTCTTTCCCTTGGGCTTGTGAGAGTTGAAGTTCTTCTGGTTCACCATGTTGGTGACAGAAGTCCCTTCGGCCCCTTTTCCGTGCGAGTCCTTTGCCCTCAAATTCTGCTCAACACTCCGATGGCCAGTGACATCCTCCACAGAGAATTCACGCCTCTGATGTTTCAGAGTGGTGGCAAAGTTCCTCCAGGAATTAGGGAGCTTAGCGATTATGCAGCCCGCGACAAACTTGCCCGGTAACTCGCACTTAAGGAGCTCAAGCTCCTTAACAATGCATATTATCTCATGAGCCTGCTCCAATACATGTGACGGTTCTCGACCATCTTGTAATCATGGAACTGCTCTATAATATACATCTCGCTCCTCGCATCAGCCGCCCCGAACTTAGATTCGGCGCCTCCCACAAGTCCTTGGCGACATGCACATGTAAATATGCGTCGACCAGTTTATCTCCGATCACGCTAAGAACTGCTCCGAGAAACACAGTGGTTGCCTCCCTGAACGCCTTCTCCTGTTCAGGAGCAATCGTTCCCGGGTTCACACCGTTGACCCAGAACATGTTCATAGCCGTGAGCCATAAAGTGGTCTTTGTCTGCCAACGCTTAAAATACGTACCGGTAAACTTATCCGGTTTCAGTGCAGCGGCAAAGCCACTTGCCGAAAAATTCCTACACATAATAGGTTTTGGATTGTTGAGTAAATAGGCAATTTCTCGATTAAATTAATCCACGAGTAAATCACTAGCATGGCATTGACTAAGTTGATGATGTATTGACTTTGATCTAAACATGCACGTACTAATCAAATAGTAGACAAATCTACAAATACTGCTAGTACTGCTAATATGAAAATAATCAGGAGCGGGATAAACGAGTTATATCCTCCAAGAGGTTGCGCAGAGGCCGCGGCTTTGGTGGCAGCAGCGGCGTCCTCGGCGGCCTTCTTGTCGGCTTCAGCTTTCTCGGCGGCGGCACGGTCGGCGGCGGTGGACATGGTGATGATGAAGGCGACGCGGACGTAGAGGAAGTAGACGATCGGAAGCGAGCAGTCGCGTAATCGCTGCCCAAAAACCTATTCGCCCCTCACCCCGTACAGGAACCAGAAGGGCGTGGTTTCGGAGACTTGCTCTCCCATCGACCGTGTACGCGGCGGACGGGATGGAGTCACCGGCGGCATCAGCAGCAAAGGAACGACGGTGGGCGTGCGCGTTGAGCAGATGTGATCTGTTCGTGGCGGCTAGGGTTAGGAGACACCGCACACTTATATAGGCGCAGCCGCGTGACCCACGTCCGAGTCCGTGACAGCCCACGATCCGACGTCTCAGATCGTGGCCCTGCTGTCAGAACCTCTCCGTTAGTGACTAGAAAAAAATAAGCGCATAGGTGTGAGCTCGGCTCGGCTCATTCCCGCAAACCGCGGCGCGTCGTGACGAGGCGTGGCGCGGCGAGGAGGGCGGCGGAGGAGGAGTGCGCGAGGGCCTCTTCTCTTCTCAAGCTTCAATAGCATGTAGAAGAGAAACCCTTATAAACCACTCCAACTCTCCTTCCACTTCCGGGGTGGGACTAAACTTCCCACACACCTAGTGCCATATAACCCACATGGGCCCTTAGAGATTTTTCAGAAATTGCAATATGGGCCTAGAGCCCATCTCAGATTTCAGCAATCCCCCACCAGATCTCGAGGGCCCATTGTGTCCTCTGTTCCAAATACTGTTTTGATATACTAGTGTTTCAATGAAGACCTGTTAAGGTTGAGCTTCACCTAGAGCAAGTAGCTACACTCCTTCACAACTGAACAATGGACTATGCCTTGAATTGTCAGTTTGGCGTAAAGAAGTTTCACCCCATGTCTTACTAGTACTGGGCTGCCGAAGGCTGACCCCTCGGGTGGAGCATATAAGTCACACTCCTGGCCTATTCATAAGCTTACTAGAGATCACCCCAATCTCATAGACCGTGACTAGCAGTCGGGCTCACATAGGTATGTTCCTCCAAAGATCGCTCTATAGGATAGCATCTTGCTTATACATATAAGCCTTGGAACACATTAAGACAAGAGTCATCCTTCCATACAGTTTCCGAGAGTATTGCATCTCCAACGGAGTGGGTTAGTAAAGTTACTCTCCTCGGTTCACCACCGGCTTGTTTTCCTGTGTCCTACTTCACGGGATCTCCGATCACATAGGTTGGGTTACCACCATGGTAACTCATGTGGGTCTCATACCCATCTCCCTCGATGCACTATCTATCACTACACGTGATAGCCCTTTCAGAAGGGATCTCGCCAGATTCTTAGCCGTATGGACATAGTCCAACGCTATTACTCCGGAGTTTCTTAATTTTCTGACAGCTTTTAATCTCATTCTTATATGTTTGTTGGACTTCATGTTGTCCTTTGAACTCTTCACCTTGGTGATGACAGTCTGATTACCACAGTTCATAAGGATAGCCGGAACCGGTTTATCAACCAGTGGCAAGTCCATCAAAAGATCTCGAAGCCATCCTGCTTCAACACCAGAAGTGTCTAATGCTGTTAATTCTGCTTCCATTGTCGATCTCGTTAAGATCGTTTGCTTGCAAGACTTCCGTGAAACAGCGCCACCTCCAAGAGTAAACATATACCCAGCCAGGCCTTCATCTCATCAGCATCGAGATCCAATTCGCATCACTATACCCTTCAAGTACCGACGGGTCTCCGGTATAGTGAAGTCCATAATTCATAGTACCTTTCGAGATAGCGCATAACTCTTTCAACAGCATGCCAATGTACATCACCGGTTTGAAACAAACCGGCTCAGCTTTGCTCACAAAGAACGCGATGTTAGGCCTCGTTGCGCTCGCTAGGTACATCAGTGAACCAATGATTTGAGAATATCTCAATTGATCTTTAGCCATGCCTTTGGATTTTCGAATCAACACGCTAGGATCATATGGTGTTTGAGATGGTGTGAAGTCCGAATATCCAAAACGACTCAACACCTTCTCAACATAATGGGATTGCAGAAGTGTGATCCCACCCACATTATCTCTCAGTAGCTTGATGTTCAAGATAACATCAGCCACACCAAGATATTTCATCTCAAAGTTCTGAGACAGAAACGACTTAACCTCCTCAATGACTTTGAGATTGGTTCCGAATATCAGTATGTCATCAACATACAAGCACAGTATAACTCCTTCGCCCCCACCATGGCGATAGTATACACATTTGTCGACTTCATTAACAACGAAGCCAACAGATGTCGAGTTGTATTAAACTTATCATGCCATTGCTTAGATGCTTGCTTCAGGCCATATAAAGATTTCAGCAACCTACACACCTTTCTTTCCTGACCATCTATCACAAAGCCATCTGGCTGTTGCATGTAGATTTCCTCATTTAGCTCTCCATTCAGAAAAGCCGTCTTAACATCCATTTGATGGACGAGAAGACCATGTGAGGCCGCCAACGAGAGTAATACTCGAATGGTGGTCAGTCTAGCCACAGGTGAATAAGTATCGAAGAAATCTTCCTCTTCTTTCTGGTCATAGCCCATGGCCACAAGCCTAGCCTTGTACTTTTCAATCTCCCATGTCCCATTAGCCATGATGGAATCCATCTCGCTACGGACCGCATCCTTCCAGTAGTCAGCTTCTGGAGAGGCATACGCTTCTTAAATAGAAGTGGGAGTATCATCCAAGAGGTACACGAAGAAATCATCACCAAAGGTCTTTGCAATCCTTTGTCTCTTGCCCCTACCAAGGGTTTCCTCGTCATCCTCCTCAGGATTTTCATCATGTGTTCGTTCATAATATTCCATAGGAATGGCAGGCTCAGGAGTCTCCTCAGATTCCTGTCTAGAAGTGCTTTGCATATCTCTCATGAGAAAAATATCCTCAAAGAATGTAGCTGTAGCGACCCGACCTCAGATGGTCATGTCTACGTATACATGTCATCCTGGATCGGTAATCTTTGACACACCACGATTACTCGAAGGATTTATAACAGAGTAGCAATCACACTTATTACATCGAATATCTCAAAAGAGAACTTATTACAATAATATGGCTTAAGGCCATCTAATGCGATAACAGCGGAAGGCTTGGAAGATAAAGTGAGTCCATCAACTCCAACGGCATAATCGAGGCTGTACGGCAGCGACCTACAATCCTTACTCCTCGTTCGAAAAGTCTGCAACATAATACGTTGCAGCCCGAGAACGGGTCAGCACATGGAATATGCTGGCAATGTAACACATAGAGAGTAATGAAATAATAAGCTATTCTACATGCATATATGGCTGGTGGAAAGCTCTATGGTTACAGTTTTGCGAAAAGCCAATTTTTCCCTATCTCAAAGGAATAAATTTTACTTTAACTATCATGGTGGTTGAAACATCATTGAGAAGGTATAACCCCAACTCAATGATCCCAGTTAAAGTGATTAACAACCCAACAATATTAATTTAGAGTGATGAGATACATGTGAATACTCGGTACTAGATACTCGAATTGTCCATAACCGGGGACACGGCTAACCATGATTAGTTTGTACACTCTGCAGAGGTTTGCACTTTTCCCTACAAGACTCGATCGCCTCCGTTGATTTCTCGTGACTGCATGGTGTTTGAGAAATGGATGACCGAGACACAGTCTTTCGAAACATTAACTCTCTACTCGGATAGATCATACCAAACCTATAAAACCCACTACCTGCTGACCTACCTCTTGAGAGCTTCACATAACTTACTCAACTATGCTAGAGCCCATAATAGCTTGTGGCTGCACACGGAAGTTTCTAGCATGAATAATCTCAGTTCCCTTTGAGCACTGGTGGCGGTCCATAGGAAGATCACACGGGTACCCGGGATTTCCAAAAAAGCAGACAACACCTGGGTTCCCCGGTGCCTCAATCCACCCAGATGTGTATTTAAGTTGCCGCCTTTAAAGTAAACCATTAATTAACAATCTCACATCTGTCATGAATATCTCTCGACCCAAACCACGTCTCGAGCATAGCATGGCAATATAAGCATAACGTAGAAGTAACTCCCAAGGGTTTGAAAGTAACGGGCAATAGGTTCCTACCTCATCATCTACTTCCCAACCCACAATTTAATGCCATCCTAATCATGCAATGTTGGAGGGTTGAAACTAATGCATAAAAACTGGGTATAAAAGGTATGATCAAGTGTTACTTGCCTTGTCGACGATCCGTGAATCCTATAGACTCGTGGTAACACGCCGCACTCGGGAATTCTATCGCAAGCAAACAATACATACATAAGTAAACAAGCAAAGATGCACAAACGAAACTCCAACTGAAAGAGGTTGACCAGAGAGTTCAACTTAAGAACTCCGGTTTGCAAAAAGAATCAAACCAAACGGAACAACAAAACTCAAACGGCGAAAGAAATAGGGTCCGTTTACTAATCTGAACTAGGGTCAAATTTTACAAGGATAAAAACTGGTTTAAGTTGATAATTCGGAAAGAGGGTTTCGAGATGAAACTCTAGGCGCTTGAATCGCCTGATTCCGATAAACGAGCGAAAAGATAAACAGGTTTGAAAATCGGTTCAGAAATCGCGATCAGAATAACTGCGGAATAAATCTGATAAAAGAAAAGCGACGAACGTTCGTTAACAGAAACTAAACAGTGAACGCGTTCGTTAGAACGAACGGACGTTCGCTAAGTAAATAAACCGACGAAATAAACCGATCTATATATAAAAAAACGATCTAGGGTTTTAAAAAAACCGAAGGGTTTTCTAAAAAAACCGGCGGCGGGGTGGTATCTCCGGCGAGGCGCGTCCGGCGGGGCGGGCGGCTCCGGCGGGTTCCGGGGTGGGGCGGCTAGGGCGGGGCAGGGCGGCGGCTTGGCGAGGGGGCGACGGCGACGGCGCGGGAGGCGGCGGATCGGGGCTCCGGGCGGCTCGGGCTCCGGCTCCGGCTTGGGTGGTGGCGGGGTGGTGGTGTGGCGGCGGTGGCGGCATTTATAGGAGGGCGGGCGGCTCGGCTTGGGAAGTGGGCACTGGGTGGAGTCCGGCTCGGACTCCCTCGGCGTCCGTGCACGGCGCGGCTGTGGTAAGGCGGCGGTGGCGGCTGCTCGCTGGGCCTTTAGCCCAGCGAGGGTTTTTTAAAACAACATTCCGCCGAAAGAAAAATTCCTAGAAAATAAATAAAAATCCAAAAAATTCCAAAACAAGTTTTCTCCGTCTAAATAAAATATTTAGAACTAGAGGAACTTTTCTTGGCCCCTAAAATGCAATTTTTTTTAAAGCGTGCAAATTTTTCTAGGGCAAATAAAATTCCAAATAAAATCAAATAAAATCCCAAAAATGATTTTAACATTTTTCCTCCGTTATTTCAATTGTTTTGGAGAAGTCATATTATCTCCCCTCATTTATTTATTTAAATTGAAATAGTTTTCCGGAGAGAAAAATAATAAAATCCAACATCCTCGTCTTTCGTTATTTGATAAAATTCAAATATGAAAATTGAAAAATCCCCAACTCTCTCCGAGGGTCCTTGAGTTGCTTAGGATTTCGAGGATAGCAAATGAATATGCAATAAAATATGATATGCAGGGATGACCTATGTATAACATGCCAAATTGAAAATTTGGGATGTTACTAACCTACCCCCCTTAAGATGAATCTCGCCCTCGAGATTCGGGTTGGCTAGAAAATAGTGAAGGAAATATGCCCTAGAGGCAATAATAAAGTTATTATTTATTTCCTTATATCATGATAAATGTTTATTATTCATGCTAGAATTGTATTAACCGGAAACATAATACATGTGTGAATACATAGACAAACAGATAGTCACTAGTAAGCCTCTACTAGACTAGCTCATTAATCAAAGATGGTTATGTTTCCTAACCATAGACATGTGTTGTCATTTGATTAATGGGATCACCTCATTAGAAGAATGATGTGATTGACATGACCCATTCCGTTAGCTTAGCACTTGATCGTTTAGTATATTGCTATTGCTTTCTTCATGACTTATACATGTTCCTGTAACTATGAGATTATGCAACTCCTGCCATCGGAGGAACACTTTAGGTACTACCAAACGCCACAACGTAAGCTGGGTGATTATAAAGGAGTACTACAGGTGTCTCCAAAGGTACTTGTTGGGTTGGCGTATTTCGAGATTAGGTTTTGTCACTCCGATTGCCTGGAGAGGTATCTCTGGGCCTTCTCGGTAATAGACATAACATAAGCCTTGCAACCATTACAACTAATCAGTTAGTTGTGAGATGAGGAATTAAGGAACTAGTAAAGAGACTTGCCAGTAACGAGAGTGAACTAGGTATTGGATACCGACGATCGAATCTCGGGTAAGTCACATACCGATGACAAAGGGAACAACGTATGTTGTTATGCGGTCTGACCGATAAAGATCTTCAGAGAAAATGTAGGAACCAATATGGGCATCCAGGTCCCGCTATTGGTTATTGACCGGAGATGTGTCTCGGTCATGTCTACATTGTTCTCGAACCGTAGGGTCCGCACGCTTAAGGTTTCGATGACGGTTATATTATGAGTTTGTGTATTTTGATGTACCGAAGGAGTTCGGAGTCCCGGATGTGATCACGGACATGACGAGGAGTCTCGAAATGATCGAGACATAAAGATTGATATATTGGACGGCTATATTCGGACACGGAAAGGTTCTAGAAGTTTCCGGAGAAAGACGGAGTGCGGAGGGTTACCGGAACCCCGGAAGTAATGGGCCTTATTGGGCCAAGAGGGAGAGAGAGGGCTGCGCCAGGAGGTGGCGCGCCCCATGGGGAGTCCGACTGGACAAGGAGGGGGGGCGCGCCCCTTCCCTCTCCCTCTCCTCTCTTTCCTTCCCCTTCCTCCTTCCTAGTTGGACTAGGAAAGGGAGTCCTACTCCCACTAGGAGGAGGACTCCCCCTCCCTTGGCGCACCTCCTAGGGGCCGGCCGGCCCTCCCCTTGCTCCTTTATATACGGTGGCAGGGGGCACCCTAGAACACACAAGTTGATCCTTGAGATCGTTCCTTAGCCGTGTGCGGTGCCCCCTCCACCATATTCCACCTCGGTCATATCATAGCGGTGCTTAGGCGAAGCCTGCGTCGGTAGAACATCAAGATCGCCACCACGCCGTCGTCGACGGAACTCCCTCTCCCGGAGCTTTGCTGGATCGGAGCCCGAGGAGCGCCATCGAGCTGAACGTGTGCCAAGAACTCGAGGCGCCGGAGTAACAGCGATGGGATCGGCTGTATCGCGAGGAGAACGTCGACTACTTCCTCTACGCCAGATCGCTTCCGCTTTGGTCTACGAGGGTACGTAGACAATACTCTCCCCTCTCGTTGCTATGCATCACCATGATCTTGGCGTAAAGCGTAGGGAAATTTTTGAAATTACTACGTTCCCCAACAGTGGCATCCGAGCCTGGTTTTATGCGTTGATGTCATATGCACGAGTAGAACACAAGTGAGTTGTGGGCGATACAAGTCATACTGCCTACCAGCATGTCATACTTTGGTTCAGCGGTATTGTGAGATGAAGCGGCCCGGACCGACATTACGCCAGACGCTTACGCGAGACTGGTTTCACTGCTACGAGCACTCGTGCTTAAAGGTGGCTGGCGGTGTCTGTCTCTCTCACTTTAGTTGAACTGAGTGGCTACGCCCGGTCCTTGAGAAGGTTAAACGGAGTCTATTTGACGAAGTATCGTTGTGGTCTTGATGCGTAGGTGAGATTGGTTCTTGCTTAAGCCCGTAGCAGCCACGTAAAATTTGTAACAACAAAGTAGAGGACGTCTAACTTGTTTTTGCAGGGCATGTTGTGATGTGATATGGTCAAGACGTGATGCTATATTTTATTGTATGAGATGATCATGTTTTGTAACCGAAGTTATCGGCAACTGGCTGGAGCCATATGGTTGTCGCTTTATTGTATGAAATGCAAACACCATGTAATTGCTTTACTTTATCTCTAAGCTGTAGCGATAGTCGTAGAAGCAATAGATGGCGAAACGACAACGATGCTACGATGGAGATCAAGGTGTCGCTACCGGTGACGATGGTGATCACGACGGTGCTTCGGAGATGGAGATCACAAGCACGAGATGATGATGGCCATATCATATCACTTATATTGATTGCATGTGATGTTTATCCTTTATGCATCTTATTTTGCTTTGATTGACGGTAGCATTATAAGATGATCTCTCACTAAAATTATCAAGAAGTGTTCTCCACGAGTATGCACCGCTATGCGAAAGTTCTTCGTGCCGAGACACCACGTGATGATCGGGTGTGATAGGCTCTACGCTCAAATACAACGGGTGCAAAACAGTTGCGCACGCAGAATACTCAGTTAAACTTGACGAGCCTAGCATATAACAGATATGGCCTCGAACACGGAGACCGAAAGGTCGAACGTGAATCATATAGTAGATATGATCAACATAGTGATGTTCACCATTGAAACTACTCCATCTCACGTGATGATCGGACATGGTTTAGTTAATTTGGATCACGTAATCACTTAGATGACTAGTGAGATGTCTGTCTAAGTGGGAGTTTTTATATGATTTATTATTACTTAATTTTATCATGAACTTAGTACTGATAGTATTTTGCTTGTCTATGTTTCTTGTAGATAGATGGCTCGTCCGTTGTTCCGTTGAATTTTAATGCGTTCCTTGAGAAAGCAAAGTTGAAAGATGATGGTAGCAATTACACGGACTGGGTCCGTAATTTGAGGATTATCCTCATTGCTGCACGTAAGAATTACGCCCTGGAAGCACCCGGGTGCCAGGCCTGCTGCAGGAGCAACGCCAGAAGTTGTGAACGTCTGGCAGAGCAAAGCTGATGACTACTCAATAGTTCAGTGTGCCATGCTTTACGGCTTAGAACCGGGTCTTCAACGACGTTTTGAACGTCATGGAGCATATGAGATGTTCCAGGAGTTGAAGTTAATATTTCAAGCAAATGCCCGGATTGAGAGATATGAAGTCTCCAATAAGTTCTATAGCTGCAAAATGGAGGAGAATAGTTACAAGGTGAACATATACTCAAAATGTCCGGGTATAATAACCACTTGATTCAACTGGGGTTACTCTTCCGGATGATAGTGTCATTGACAGAATTCTCCAATCATCGCCACCAAGCTACAAGAGCTTCGTGATGAACTATAATATGCAAGGGATGACCAAAACAATTCCGAGCTCTTCGCAATGCTAAAAGCCATGGAGGTAGAAATCAAGAAAGAGCATCAAGTGTTGATGGTCAACAAGACCACTAGTTTCAAGAAAAAGGGCAAAGGAAAGAAGAAGGGGAACTTCAAAAGGAACAACAAGAAAGTTGCTGCTCAAGAGAAGAAACCCAAGTCTGGGCCTAAGCACGAAACCGAAAGTGTTTTTACCGCAAGCAACCGACCTTCGAAGCGGAACTGCCCCAAGTATTTGGCGGATAAGAAGGATGGCAAGGTGATCAAAGGTATATATGATATACATGTTATTGATGTGTACCTTACTAATACTCGCAGTAGTACTGGTATTTGATGGTTACATGTTGCTAATATTTGCAACTCAAAGCAGGAACTACGGATTGCGAAGATTGGCTAAAGACGAGGTGACGGCGCGCGTGGGAAATGGTTCCAAAGTCGATGTGATCGCGGGTCGGCACGCTACCTCTACATCTACCATCGGGATTAGTTTTAGACCTAAATAATTGTTATTTGGTGCGGCGTTGAGCATGAACATTATATCTGGATCTTGTTTGATGCGAGACGGTTATTCATTTAAGACAGAGAATAATGGTTGTTCTATATATATGAATAATATCTTTTATGGTCATGCACCCTTGAAGAGTGGTCTATTTTTATTGAATCTCGATAGTAGTAATACACATATTCATAGTGTTGAAACCAAAAGATACAGAGTTGATAATGATAATGCAACTTATTTGTGGCACCGCCGCTTGGGTCATATCGGTGTAAAACGCATGAAGAAACTCCATACCGATGGGCTTCGGAATCAGTTGATTATGAATCATTTGGTACTTATGTAACCATGCCTCATGGGCAAGATGACTAAAACGCCGTTCTCGGAACTATGGAGCGAGCAACTGATTTGTTGGAAATCATACATACCGATGTTTGTGGTCCAATGAATGTTGAGGCACGCCAAGTGGTATCGTTATTTTCTCACCTTCACAGATGATTTGAGCAGATATGGGTATATCTACTTAATGAAACACAAATCTGAAACATTTGAAAAGTTCAAAGAATTTCAGAGTGAAGTGGAAAATCATCGTAACAAGAAAATAAAGTTTCTACGATCTGATCGTGGAGGAGAATATTTGAGTTACGAGTTTGGTTTACATTTGAAACAATGTGGAATAGTTTCGCAACTCACGCCACCCGGAACACCACAGAGAAATGGAGTGTCCGAACGTCGTAATCGCATTTTACTTGATATGGTGCGATCTATGATGTCTCTTACTGATTTACCGCTATCGCTTTTGGGGATATGCTTTAGAGACGGCCGCATTCACGTTAAATAGGGCACCATCTAAACTGCTGAGACGACACCGTATGAACTGTGGTTTGGCAAGAAACCAAAGTTGTCGCTTTCTTAAAGTTTGGGGCTGCGATGCTTATGTAAAGAAACTTCAACCAGATAAGCTCGAACCCAAATCGGAGAAATGTGTCTTCATAGGATACCCAAAGGAGACTGTTGGGTACACCTTCTATCACAGATCTGAAGGCAAGATTTTCGTTGTTAATTCGGATCCTTTCTAGAGAAGGAGTTTCTCTCGAAAGAAGTGAGTGGGAGGAAAGTAGAACTTGATGAGATAATCAGTATCTGCTCCCTTATTGGAAAGTAGTTCATCACAAGAAACGGTTCTGTGACAACTACACCAATTGGTGAGGAAACTAATGATGTTGATCATGAAACTTCAGATCAAGTTGCTAATGAACTCAGAGGGTCAAGCAGAATAAAATACGCACCGAGTGGTACGGTAATCCTATTCGGAAGTCATGTTACTTGACCATGGCGAACCTACAAACTATGAAGAAGCGATGGTGAGCCCAGATTCATGAAATGGCTGGAAGCCATGAAATCTGAGATGGGATCCATGTTTGTGAACTATGTATGTACTTTGGTTGACTTGCCCAATGATCGGCAAGACATTGAGAATAAATGGTTCTTTATGAAGAAGACTGACGCTGATGGTAATATAACTGTCTACTTAGCTCGACTTGTTGCTAAAGGTTTTCGACAAGTTCAAGGGGTTGACTATGATGAGACTTTCTACCAGAGCGATGCTTAAGTCTGTCCGAATCATGTTAGCAATTGCCGCATTTTATGATTATGACATTTGGCAAATGGATGTAAAAACTGCATTCTTGAATGGATTTCTAGAAGAAGAGTTGTATATGATGCAACCAGAAGGTTTTGCTGATCCAAAAGGTGCTAACAAAGTGTGCAAGCTCCATGATCAATTTATGGTCCAGTGCAAGCCTCTCGGAGTTGGAATAAACGTTTTGATAGTGTGATCAAAACATATGGTTTTATCTGAGACTTTTGGAGAAGCTTTGTATTTACAAGAAAGTGAGTGGGAGCTCTGTAGCATTTACGATATTATATGTGGACGACATATTATTGATTGGAAATGATATAGAATTTCTGGATAGCATAAAAGGATACTTGAATAAAAGTTTTTCAATGAAAGACCTCGGTGAAGCTGCTTACATATTGGGCATCAAGATCTATAGAGATAGATCAAGACGCTTAATTGGACTTTCACAAAGCACATACCTTGATAAAGTTTTGAAGAAATTCAAAATGGATCAGGCAAAGAAAGGTTTTTACCTGTATTACAAGGTGTAAGATTGAGTCGACTCAATGCCCGACCACGCAGAAGATAGAGAGAAATGAAAGATGTTCCTATGCTTCAGCCATAGGCTCTATCATGTATGCAATGCTGTGTACCAGACCTGACGTATGCTTAGCTGTAAGCTTGGCAGGAAGGTACCAAAGTAATCCAGGAGTGGATCACTAGACAGCGGTCAAGAACATCCTGAAATACCTGAAAAGGACTAAGGATATGTTTCTCATATATGGAGGTGACAAAGAGCTAGTCGTAAATGGTTACGCCGATGTAAGCTTTGACACCGATCCGGACGATTCTAAATCGCAAACCGGATACGTGTTTTTGTTAAACGGTGGAGCTGTCGGTTGGTGCAGTTCTAAACAAAGCGCCGTGGCGGGATCTACATGTGAAGCGGAGTACATAGCTGCTTCGGAAGCAGCAAATGAAGGAGTCTGGATGAAAGAGTTCATTTCCGATCTAGGTGTCATACCTAGTGCATCGGGACCAATGAAGATCTTCTGTGACAATATCGGTGCAATTGCCTTGGCAAAGGAATCCAGATTTCACAAGAGGACCAAGCATATCAAAAGACGCTTCAACTCCATTCGGGACCAAGTCCAAGTGGGAGACATAGAGATTTGCAAAATACATACGGATCTGAATGTTGCAGACCCATTGACTAAGCCTCTTCCACGAAAGCAAAACATGATCAGCACCAAGACTCCATGGGTGTTAGAATCATTCTTGTAATCTAGATTATTGACTCTAGTGCAAGTGGGAGACTGAAGGAAATATGCCCTAGAGGCAATAATAAAGTTATTATTTATTTCCTTATATCATGATAAATGTTTATTATTCATGCTAGAATTGTATTAACCGGAAACATAATACATGTGTGAATACATAGACAAACAGATAGTCACTAGTAAGCCTCTACTAGACTAGCTCATTAATCAAAGATGGTTATGTTTCCTAACCATAGACATGTGTTGTCATTTGATTAATGGGATCACCTCATTAGAAGAATGATGTGATTGACATGACCCATTCCGTTAGCTTAGCACTTGATCGCTTAGTATATTGCTATTGCTTTCTTCATGACTTATACATGTTCCCGTAACTATGAGATTATGCAACTCCTGCCACGGAGGAACACTTTGGGTACTACCAAACGTCACAACGTAATCGGGTGATTATAAAGGAGTACTACAGGTGTCTCCAAAGGTACTTGTTGGGTTGGCGATTTCGAGATTAGGTTTTGTCACTCCGATTGTCGGAGAGGTATCTCTGGGCCTTCTCGGTAATACACATCACATAAGCCTTGCAAGCATTACAACTAATGAGTTAGTTGTGAGATGATGTATTACGGAACGAGTAAAGAGACTTACGAATCTAGATTGAACTAGGTATTGGATACCGACGATCGAATCTCGGGTAAGTAACATACCGATGACAAAGGGAACAACGATGTTGTTATGCGGTCTCGACCGATAAAGATCTTCAGAGAAAATGTAGGAACCAATATGGGCATCCAGGTCCCGCTATTGGTTATTGACCGGAGATGTGTCTCGGTCATGTCTACATTGTTCTCGAACCGTAGGGTCCGCACGCTTAAGGTTTCGATGGCGGTTATATTATGAGTTTGTGTATTTTGATGTACCAAGGAGTTCGAGTCCCGGATGTGATCACGGACATGACAAGGAGTCTCGAAATGATCGAGACATAAAGATTGATATATTGGACGGCTATATTCGGACACGGAAAGGTTCCGGAAGTTTCGGAGAAAGACGGAGTGCGGAGGGGTTACCGGAACCCCCGGGAAGTAATGGGCCTTATTGGGCCAAGAGGGAGAGAGAGGGCTGCGCCAGAGGGAGGTGGCTGCCCCATGGGGAGCCCGACTGGACAAGGAGGGGGCGCCCCCTTTCCCTCTCCCTCTCCCTCTCTTTCCTTCCCCTTCCTCCTTCCTAGTTGGACTAGGAAAGGGAGTCCTACTCCCACTAGGAGGAGGACTCCCCCTCCCTTGGCGCACCTCCTAGGGCCGGCCGGCCCTCCCCTTGCTCCTTTATATCACGGGGCAGGGGCACCCTAGAACACACAAGTTGATCCTTGAGATCGTTCCTTAGCCGTGTGCGGTGCCCCTCCACCATATTCCACCTCGGTCATATCATAGCGGTGCTTAGGCGAAGCCTGCGTCAAGAGAACATCAAGATCGCCACCACGCCGTCGTCGACGGAACTCCCTCTCCCGAGCTTTGCTGGATCGGAGCCCGAGGAGCGCCATCGAGCTGAACGTGTGCCAAGAACTTCGGAGGCGCCGGAGTAACGCGCTGGGATCGCTGGATCGCGAGGAGAACGTACGACTACTTCCTCTACGCCAGATCGCTTCCGCTTTGGTCTACGAGGGTACGTAGACAATACTCTCCCCTCTCGTTGCTATGCATCACCATGATCTTGCGTGTGCGTAGGAAATTTTTTGAAATTACTACGTTCCCCAACAAATAGGTGCGGATGGTCCTTGCGAATATCATCTTCTCGCTCCCAGGTGGCTTCCTCCTCGGTGTGGTGGCTCCACTGAACTTTGCAAAACTTGATCACCTTGTTGCGAGTGACTCGGCTATCAAACTCGAGAATCTTTACTGGCTTCTCCTCATAAGTTAAGTTATTATCCAATTGTATCGCCTCCAAGGGCACTGTATCCTTTAACGGTATGTCGGCCATCTCAGCGTGGCACTTCTTCAGTTGTGATACGTGAAACACATCGTGAACTCCTGACAGTCCTTCGGGTAACTCCAGTTTGTAGGCAACTTCTCCCATTCGTTCCAAAACACGATACGGTCCTACAAATCTTGGGGCTAACTTTCCCTTTACTCCAAAACGTTTCACTCCCCTCAGGGGTGATACTCGCAGATAGGCTCTGTCTCCAATTTCATAGGTTACTTCCTTGCGTTTTGAATCTGCGTAACTCTTCTGTCTAGACTGAGCAATTTTTAGTCTGTCTCTGATCAGTTTAACCTTCTCCTCTGAGTCTTTGATCAAATCTGGTCCAAACAACTGACGGTCTCCAACCTCATCCCACATCAAGGGTGTTCTACATCTGCGTCCATACAGAGCTTCGAACGGTGCCATCTTCAAACTGGCCTGGTAGCTGTTGTTGTATGAGAATTCTGCGTACGGCAAATTGTCATCCCAACTAGATCCATAATCTAGCGACAGGCTCTCAACATGTCCTCCAAAATCTGATTGACCCTCTCTGTACATCCATCCGATGCGTGGGTGGAACGCGGTACTAAACTCTTATCTGGTACCCAAAGTCTGGTGTAGTTGATGCCAAAATTTTCAAGTAAACGGTGTTCCTCTATCTGATACGATACTCCTCGGAACTCCATGCAAACATACGTTCCTGGTCATATATATCTTGGCCAACTTGGCACTTGTATAAGTTGTTTTCACTGGGATAAAGTGAGCTACTTTGGTCAACCGAGCCACTACTACCCATATTGAGTCATATCCGGCTTTGGTTCTGGGTAATCCGGTGATAAAATCCATGCCAAGTTTGTCCCACTTCCATTCCGGTATTGGCATAGGCTGCAACAGTCCTGCTGGCTTTTGATGCTCTGCCTTCACTCTCTGACATACATCGCAAACGGCTACATACTCGGCAATATCCTTCTTCATACCAGTCCACCAGAAACGTTCCTTCAAGTCCAAGTACATCTTGGTGTTTCCGGGGTGAATCGAGTATGGTGAGTCATGGGCCTCTTGCAGTATTAACTTTCTGATCTCCGAATTGTTGGGCACATAAATCCGATCCTCAAACCACAAGGTATCGTGCTCATCCTCGCGAAAACCTTTGGCTTTTCCTTTGCCCAGCTTTTCCTTTATCTCCGCAATCTCTTTATCCTCCTTTTGAGCGTCTCGAATCTTGTCTAACAAGGTCGACTGAACTTCCATTGTTGCAAGAAAACCTCTTGGAACAATCTCCAACTGAAGTTCCATAACATCCTCTGCTAACTCCTTTGGCAGTCCTCTACCTTTAAGGATATTGGCATAACTTTTCCGACTCAAAGCGTCTGCTACGACGTTGGCTTTTCCTGGATGATAGCGTAGCTTCATGTCGTAATCCTTTATAACTTCCAGCCATCTCCTCTGTCTGAGGTTTAACTCCTTCTGTGTGAAAATGTACTTTAAACTCTTATGATCCGTGTACACATCACAACGGTTTCCCATGAGATAATGTCTCCAGGTCTTTAACACATGTACTACGGCTGCTAACTCCAAATCATGCGTATGAAGTTCAACTCATGTGGCTTTAGTTGTCGTGGAGGCATACTGAAACAACTTTTCCTTCCTGCATAAGAACACATCCAATTCCCAAGCGAGAGGCATCACAATACACTTGAAACTCCTTATGTATATCTCGGCAATGTCAAGACTGGGGCTGTAGTCAACCGTTTCTTCAACTCTTGGAAACTTGTCTCACAATCCTCTGTCCATTTGAACTTGGTATCCTTCTTTAGCAATTCTGTCATTGGTTTAGCAATCTTGGAAAAATTCTCAATGAATCTCCGATAATACCCTGCTAGTCCAAGGAAACTGCGAATCTCGCTGACTGAAGTGGGTGCCAACCATTCAGTGACTGACTGAATTTTACTGGGGTCTACTGCTATACCTTCTCCTGATATAACATGCCCAAGAAATCCAACTTCCTTCAACCAAAACTCGCACTTGCTGAATTTGGCGTATAACTGGTGTTCCCTGAGTTTCTCAAGAACCAAACGTAGGTGTTCTGCGTGCTCCTCTTCGTTCTTCGAGTAAACCATAATATCATCGATAAACACCACAACAAACTTGTCCAAAAACTCCATGAACACTTTGTTCATCATACTCATGAAATATGCAGGGGCGTTAGTCAGTCCAAACGACATGACCGTATACTCATATAATCCATATCGTGTGGTGAATGTTGTCTTTGGTATATCATTCTCTCGGATCTTCAATTGATGGTATCCCGATCGTAGATCAATTTTAGAAAACATCTTAGCTCCTTGTAACTGATCAAACAGATCATTAATCATCGGTAAGGGATACTTGTTCTTTATTGTTACTTCATTCAGAGCTCGGTAATCAACAACCATCCTTAGGGATTTATCCTTCTTCTCCACCAAAAGTACTGGTGCTCCCCAAGGTGATGAACTTCTACGAATGTAACCTTTCTCCAGTAGCTCTTTGATCTGTTTCTTAATTTCCTCCAGATCATTTGCGGGCATCCGATAGGGTCTCTTTGAGATTGGCCCTGTACCTGGTATTAGTTCTATCAGAAACTCGATGTCTCGATCCGGTGGCATGCCTGGTAACTCTTCCGGAAAAACATCTGGATAATCCTTCACTACGGTACTTCCTCTTGTACAACTCCGTGAGGGTATTCACTTGGCTCCTCCTAGGCACATGCCTAGATACATACTTAATCCTTTTCCCTCTGGGGTGGTAAGATAAATTGACTTGCTAGCACAGTCGATACTTCCTCCAAACTTCGACATCCAATCCATACCTAATATCACATCCAATCCTTGCGACTCCAAGATAATTAGGTCAGACGGAAAAACATGTGTGCCAATGATTAGGGGTATCTGGGTGCACCATCTGCTAGAAATATACTCTGCTCGAGCGAGCTCACTAAAAGAGGGGTTCTAAGGGTCTGGGTTGGTAACTTAAACTTATCCACAAATCCCCTTGATATAAATGAATGCGATGCACCGGTATCGAAAAGAACAATAGCGGTAAATGACTGAACCAAAAACCTACCTATTACCGCCTCCGGCTGCTCTTCGACTTCCTCCACGTTAACGTGGTTCACTTGTCCTTTGTTGAATGGATTGGGCTTCTTCCCAGCGCTCCCATTTCCGTTTCCATTCTTTCCTTGAGGCAGATCGTTGGCATAGTGCCTGTCTTCCCGCACTTAAAGCAAATAACTTGGCTCAAGTCTCTCTTAGCGGGTGTAGCTGGGTTAGAGCGATTACGTTATTGTTGGCTGCATTTCCATTCCCATTCTTCGCACCATTATCGTTCCTCCTCCAAAGATGGTTATGTCCTCCATGGTTATGAACTAGTCCTCCGAGTTCGGGGTTAAGCGAGGTTTGGTGAGCTCTGAGTTATACTTCCCTTGTCCATACTTCCTCTTACGACTCTCAATTTGCTGCTGCTTTCCTTCAATCATTAGGGCCTTATCTACCAACTCTCGGTAGTTGTTGAAAGTTGCCACCATCAGCTGCATACTCATCTCATCATTCAGTCCTTCCATAAACTTCTCTTGCTTCGGCATCCGTGGCCACATCATCGGGGCATAGCGTGATAACTTGCTAAACTCATCCACGTCTTTGGGCCACAAGACGGTTCCCCGGGCGTAAGTTGCGGAACTCACGCTTCTTTATCTGCATGGCTCCAGTTGAAACATGGGCCGTGTGAAAAGCTTGTTGGAACTGGTCCCAAGTGACATTGGCTATAGGAAAAGTAGCCGTGTAATTCTCCCACCATGCGGCTGCTGGTCCATCCAATTGATGTGCGGCAAAACGCACTCTTTCAGCATCCGTGCATCTGCGGTGGTTAACTCCTTCCAATACGGCGTAACCAGTCATCTGCAACTATTGGCTCGGTGCTACTGGAAAACACCGGCGGTTGTAACCTCAGGAAACGGGCTAAATTGTCTACTGGCGGCGGGTTGTTGTTGTTGTTGTTGTCGGCATTGCCCTGGTTCTGAACTAGCAATTGCATCAATGCATTCTGCTGTTGGATCAACTAAGTGAGCTCCGGTGGGAAAGCAAAACCGGGGTCATGTCTCGGAGGCATCTGAGGGTTTAGAGGGGAGAGATTAGAATAGAAAGAGGTCTAGTGAGAAAACACTACCCATATGCACATGAGGCAACACACACATTCGTTCAATCAAGCAAGCAAGGGCATACAAAACGATCTAGGACTATCGCATACGTGCTCAACTACTACTAGTTACATGGGGAAAAATACTATTAATATTTGGTGGTCATCTAGAAATTCTGATCGGTGGAAGACTCCATGATGTCTGCTCCAGCTTTGTCTTCATAGTCATCATCACTTGGATCTGAGTCGGTGTAAATGCGATGATGATGTAGTTGTCCGGACAAGCGGGGTCTTCTTCCTCTTCTTGCTCCTCTTCCTTGGGTGCTGGTCCTCCCATGAAAACTCCAATCTTCTTGACTAGGTCGTCGTTCTTCTCCAGTAGTATCTTGATTTATTCTTCATATCCATCGCGGGTAGACTTGAGTTCTTCCTCCAATTCGATGATCTTAGTTTTCGCCTTCTTCAAATCCAGCATGTTAGCGCACATCTGGTTCTCATGACGTCGAATGTGCTGGTTTAGCTCCTGGATGTAAGCTGCAATGGATCTATCCTTTTTGGTGCTGATTACTTCCCATTGCTCGTCTCGGCGCCCACATATTTGGTATATGGTGTCTTTAAGCTCTTTGTTGTAGACTTCTCCAATGCGTCCCATGGTAATTGTGAGCTGTCATACTCTTTCCCAAACTCCATGTTGGTGCATTGAAAACACATACTATGGGCTCTGTGCTTGGTGCAAACGTCCTTCCGGGAACTAGAGCTAGAATCTTCCAAAGATTCTTCTTACGGTAAGGTGGCGTTATGCGTCCGGTGAAGCTTGGTATTCCAATATTCAGGTACCTAGTGACTTCCTTCAAGTGGCGTCCGAAAGGTGTGTCTTCATCCGGTTGGGCAAACTTGTACTTCATCTCTGTCATCCTAAAGAGTGGAAAAATGGGGAGAGGTCAGAAATGGGTAGAGAGGAGTGACCTATGGTTTTGTCTTAGTGGTCGTGTCCTACACTCAGCGTGTGCTCTGATACCATCTTGTAGCGACCCGACCTCAGATGGTCAAGTCTCCGTGCTTCTGTGTCATCCCTGGATCGGTAATGCTGACACACACAATACTCGAAGGATTTATAACAGAGTAGCAATCACACTCTTATTACATCGAATATCTCAAAAGAGAACTTATTACAATAATATGGCTTAAGGCCATCTAATGCGATAACAGCGGAAGGCTTGGAAGATAAAGTGAGTCCATCAACTCCAACGGCATAAGCGAAACTGCACGGCAACGACCTACAATCCTTACTCCTCGTCTGAAAAGTCTGCAACATAATACGTTGCAGCCCGAGAACGGGTCAGCACATGGAAAGTGCTGGCAATGTAACACATAGAGAGTAATGAAAGAATAAGCTATTCTACATGCATATATGGCTGGTGGAAAGCTCTATGGTTACAGTTTTGCGAAAAGCCAATTTTTCCCTATCTCAAAGGAATAAATTTTACTTTAACTATCATGGTGGTTGAAACATCATTGAGAAGGTATAACCCCAACTCAATGATCCCAATTAAAGTGATTAACAACCCAACAATATTAATTTAGAGTGATGAGATACATGTGAATACTCAGGTACTAGATACTCAGAATTGTCCATAACCGGGGACACGGCTAACCATGATTAGTTTGTACACTCTGCAGAGGTTTGCACTTTTCCCCACAAGACTCGATCGCCTTCGTTGATTTCTCGCCTGCATGGTGTTTGAGAAAGCGGATGACCGAGACACAGATCTTTCGAAACATTAACTCTCTACTCCGGATAGATCATACCAAACCTATAAAACCCACTACCTGCTGACCTACCTCTTCGAGACCTTAACGTAACTTACTCAACTATGCTAGAGCCCATAATAGCTTGTGGCTGCACACGGAAGTTTCTAGCATGAATAATCTCAGTTCCCTTTGAGCCTGGGTGGCGGTCCATAGGAAGATCACACGGGTACCCAGGATTTCAAAAAAAGCAGACAACACTGGGTTCCCAGGTGCCTCAATCCACCCAGATGTGTATTTAAGTTGCCACCTTAAAGTAAACCATTAATTAACAATCTCACATCTGTCGTGAATATCTCTCAAACCCAAACCACGTCTACGAGCATAGCATGGCAATATAAGCATAACGTAGAAGTAACTCCCAAGGGTTTGAAAGTAACGGGGCAATAGGTTCCTACCTCATCATCTACTTCCCAACCCACAATTTAATGCCATCCTAATCATGCAATGTTGGAGGGTTGAAACTAATGCATAAAAAAACTGGGTATAAAAAGGTATGATCAAGTGTTACTTGTCTTGCTGACGATCCGTGAATCCTATAGACTCGTAGTAACACGCTTCGCACTCCGGGAATTCTATCGCAAGCAAACAATACATACATAAGTAAACAAGCAAAGATGCACAAACGAAACTCCAACTGAAAGAGGTTGACCAGAGAGTTCAACTTAAGAACTCCGGTTTGCAAAAAGAATCAAACCAAACGGAACAACAAAACTCAAGCGGCGAAAGAAATAGGGTCCGTTTACTAATCTGAACTAGGGTCAAATTTACAAGGATAAAACTTGTTTAAGTTGATAATTCGGAAGAGAGGTTTCGAGATGAAACTCTAGGCGCTTGAATCGCCTGATTCCGATAAACAGCGAAAAGATAAACAGGTTTGAAAATTGGTTCAGAAATCGCGATCGAGAATAACCGCGGAATAAATCGATAAAAGAAAAGCGACGAACTGCTAAACGAACGAACGTTCGTTAACAGAAACTAAACAGTGAACGCGTTCGTTAGAACGAACGGACGAACGGACGTTCGCTAAGTAAATAAACCGACGAAATAAACCGATCTATATATAAAAAAATGATCTAGGGTTTTAAAAAAACCCGAAGGGTTTTCTAAAAAAACGGGCGGCGGGGTGGTACCTCCGGTGGCGCCTTCCGGGCGGGGCGGCTCAGTGGGTTCCGGGTGGGCGGCGAGGGCGGGCGGGCGGGCGGCTCGGCGAGGGGGCGACGGCGACGGCGCTGGAGGCGGCGGATCGGGCTCGGGCGGCTTTCGCTCGGGGCTCCGGCTTGGGTGGTGGCGGGTGGTGGGGGGGCGGCGGGGCGGCGCCATTTATAGGCGGGCGGGGCGGCTCCGGCTTGGGGAAGGGGGCACCCGGGGTGGAGTCCGGCTCGGACTCCCCTCGGCGTCCGGCAGCCTGTTATGTGAAAGGAAGCGGTGGTGGCCGGCCTGCTCGGTGAGCCTTTGGCCTAGTCGAGCGAGGGTTTTTTTAAAACATTTCACGAAAGAAAAATTCCTAGAAAAATAAATAAAAATCTAAAAAATTCCAAAACAAGTTTTCTCTGTCTAAATAAAATATTTAGAACTAGAGGAACTTTTCTTGGCCCCTAAAATGCAATTTTTTTAAAGCGTGCAAATTTTTCTAGGGCAAATAAAATTCCAAATAAAACCAAATAAAATCCCAAAAATGATTTTAACTTTTTTCCTCCGTTATTTCAATTGTTTTGGAGAAGTCATATTATCTCCCCTCATTTATTTATTTAAATTGAAATAGTTTTCTGGAGAGAAAAATAATAAAATCCAACATCCTCGTCTTTCGTTATTTGATAAAATTCAAATATGAAAATCGAAAAATCCCCAACTCTCTCCGAGGGTCCTTGAGTTGCTTAGGATTTCGAGGATAGCAAATGAATATGCAATAAAATATGATATGCAGGGATGACCTATGTATAACATGCCAAATTGAAAATTTGGGATGTTACAGTAGCATCCTTAGACTCTATAATTGTACCGACCTTCTGGTCAGGTACCTCAGATTTCACTACTAGAAATCTATAGCCAACGCTGTTCTTAGCGTAGCCCAAATTAACGCATTCCACAGTCTTGGGTCCAAGCTTACGCTTTTTGGGGATCGACACATTGACTTTCGTAAACAACCCCAAATGCATGAAATGCGAGTGTTGTCCTTCTCTTTGCCCATTTCTCATAGGGAGTGATCTCATTATCCTTTGTCGGAACTTTATTCAGGACATGACATGCCGTCAATATAGCCTCCCCACCATGCCTTGGATAAACCCGATGTATCTAACATGGCGTTAACGGATCAGTTAGAGTACGGTTTTTCCGCTCGGCAACCCCGTTTGACTGGGGAGAATAGGGAGGCGTCCTCTCATGAATAATGCCGTGTTCCGCACAGAAGGAATCAAACTCACTCGAGAAGTACTCTCCACCGCGATCTGACCGGATTCGTTTAATTTTCTTTTCAAGTTGATTCTCAACTTCTGCCTTATAGATTTTAAAGTAGTGTAGAGCCTCATCTTTAGTATTTAACAGATATACAGAGCAATATCTAGTGGAATCATCTATCAATATCATGAAGTATTTCTTTCCGCCTTTAGTCAACACACCATTCATCTCACAAAGATCAGAATGTATGAGTTCTAATGGTGCCAAGTGTCTCTCCTCCAGCGGCCTTGTGAGGCTTGCGAGGTTGCTTAGCTTGCACACATGATAGGCACTTAGAACCTTTGGCTAAAGTGAAACTCGGGATTAAATCCAACTTGGCTAGCAGCGTCATAACACGAAACTAATGTGACAAAGACGTGAATGCCAAACTTCAGATTCATTAACATTCGAATGAATATGGTTCACGACTTTATTACAAAAATCTGCGAGGGAAAGGCGGAACATCCCTCCGCTCTCATAAGCTTTTCCACCAAAGGTCTTTGCAGTCCTTTGTCTCTTGCCCCTACCAAGGGTTTCCTCGTCATCCTCCTCAGGATTTTCATCATGTGTTCGTTCATAATATTCCATAGGAATGGCAGGCTCAGGAGTCTCCTCAGATTCCTGTCTAGAAACGCTTTGCATATCTCTCATGGGAAAAATATCCTCAAAGAATGTAGCATCCTTAGACTCTATAATTGTACCGACCTTTTGGTCAGGTACCTCAGATTTCACTACTAGAAATCTATAGCCAACGCTGTTCTTAGCGTAGCCCAAATTAACGCAGTCCACAGTCTTGGGTCCAAGCTTACGCTTTTTGGGGATCGGCACATTGACTTTCGCCAAACATCCCCAAGTACGCAAGTACGAGAGTGTTGTCCTTCTCTTTGGCCATTTCTCATAGGGAGTGATCTCATTATCCTTTGTCGGAACTTTATTCAGGACATGACATGCCGTCAATATAGGTGGACATGGTGATGATGAAGGCGACGCGGACGTAGAGGAAGTAGACGATCGGAAGCGAGCAGTCGCGTAATCGCTGCCCAAAAACCTATTCGCCCCTCACCCGTCACAGAACCGGAAGGCGTGGTTTGAGACCTGCTCTCCGTCGACCGTGTCTGTGGCGGAGACGGGATGGAGCAACCGGCGGTAGCAGCAGCAAAGGAACGACGGTGGGCGTGCGCGTTGAGCAGATGTGATCTGTTCGTGGCGGCTAGGGTTAGGAGACACCGCACACTTATATAGGCGCAGCCGCGTGGAGAGACGTGGGCTTGACCCACGTCCGAGTCCGTGACAGCCCACGATCCGACGTCTCAGATCGTGGCCCTGCTGTCAGAACCTCTCCGTTAGTGACTGGCAAAAATGAGGGCATAGGTGTAAGCTCGGCTCGACTCATTCCCGCAAACCGCGGCATGTCGTGACGAGGAGTGGCGAGGCGGGCGGCGGAGGAGGAGTGCCCGAAGGCCTCTTCTCTTCTCAAGCTTCAATAGCATGTAGAAGAGAAACCCTTATAAACCAGTCCAACTCTCCTTCCATTTCCGGGGTGGGACTAAACTTCCCACCACACCTAGTGCCATATAACCCACATGGGCCCTTAAAGATTTTTCAGAAATTGCAATATGGGCCTAGAGCCCATCTCAGATTTCAGCAGTTTCTGTTAAACAAACAAACAACTTGGCGAAAACGCAGCATCTGGAATCCTGGATCTTTCTCCATACCTTACATTTGCATGGCGACGTTGGAGAAAATTAACATGTCATACATGAAGTCCACCTGTAAACATTAGTACATCTTTTCAAAAGGAAAAGAAGTATAGGTTACATACATCGTGACAATGTGATCTTCAGGTGGTAATTAAATCTCAAGGTTAAAACCCAGGAACTGTGCACAATGAAGTTGCAACTACTATAAAAATGCATTTTTCTAATGTTTCATCACATCTCACATCGATATGGCCTTGGTAGATTAGCTAACCACTGTTTTGAGAAGGCATAATAGGAAAAGTGTACAGTAAAACAGCTGGCCAAAAGAGCAAAACATCCTAGAGAATGCTAGTGATCTAGCATGGCCCAAGAGATAGATGTTGAAACTTACCTTTGTCCAAAAGATCTCTGATAAAAAATAGAGAAACTAACCTCAGATTGTTACGGTCTCAACATTAACCGTAAATATGCTGAAGCTGAACAAATTACTGTGCACATGACGGCAGACCTGGGAAACAACAAGGAACGAACCCCGGATGTCGGAGCACATAGAGATTTCCGGGAGAACAAAACGACCAGAAGAAATCAAAGTAAAGGCACAACAACAATGATCCCCCTGATCAACCAATCCTTTGACAGTCGCCAGGAACTTCAGTACATATAGCAGATTCAGTTTAAACTTTAAACTCAATTGTTTTCAGCATTCCTTCGAGCCAAGAAAGATGATTTATTTAGCACGTTCCGCTGAAATATAAGGGATACTGAAGTAACTATAATAAAGCTAACCCGCGGTGATCATACTATACTTTGTGAGCCTTGGCAGCTTTCTCCCATAGATCAATAAAGATAGTAGGGCCGGAAATCCAACTCGGTGCCCAGGCTCATCTGCTCTCGGTCGGAAAAATTTAAAATAAATACTAGAAAAATTCAAAAAAATCCAATTTTTTTGTGGTGGATAATTTGATGCGTGAAGTCCGCTCCAAATTTCAACTCATTTGTACATCTGAGCAGCTCTTGGCAAAAAAGACATATCGGGTCAAAACAGTGTGTGAACAGTAAACTATTTTACAGACCCTGATTTTGTGTTTTTTTGCCGAGAGCTACTCAAATGTCCAAATGAGTTAAAATTTGGAGCGGACCTCACGTATCAAATTATCTACCACAAAAAATTGGATTTTTCTGAATTCTTTTAGTATTTGTTTTGAATTTTTTTCGTCAGTGCAGGGTGCAGCTGAGCCTGGGAGCAGAAACCCGCGTCCACTAGTAGGACATGCTCTTTTCAGGTGCTCATACCCTACACTATCTTTTACATCATCCACTCTATCCAAAGAGTTGATAAATCCAATGCAAGCCTCTTTGAGCTTGCTGCAATGATGCTAGTCCGCAAGAGCTAACATGGCTCCCACAGTTTTGGCATCAAGAAACTCAGAAAGTTTTCTTTCACACATCAACTTCATCCTTTCCATGGAAACCTATCCGCAGCCACGAGCAAATGCCTTATCATTTCTTCTTCGTCATTATCGTGGAGGTCGTCCAAGGGAGGCAACTCATCCATGTAGACGAAGTGAAGCAGTGCTTTGAAAACAGCAGGCTCCAAGTCTTCAATGGTTATGTTGTGACCCTGCCCGCACTTGTCCCTCATCAGCCCGTAGAGCTCCGCCTTGAAGAGTGGTGACCGCATTGCGAGGACGACATTATGGGCAGTGAAAACCTCATCTTTGACCTTGAAAGACACATCCGATTCCTCCCTCGCATCCATCAAACTCCTAAGATTGTGTAACACGTCTGAAGGCGGCACTTGGATATTAAAGCTCATGCCGATCTTCCGCATCTGTGCCTCCTTCAACTTGATAACTGTGGTGTCACACTTAATGAGAAGGATGTCGTCGGGGATGTACAAGTACGCCGACCCTTCGATCTGGCTCCTCCTCACGAGTCATGAACATGGAATGGTCCAAGCAGGACAAGGCATCACTAGAGGGGTTGCTGAACACCACAGGCCCCGTAGGTTTTGGCCATGTGAATTGCGCTGGCGACGTCCGTGCGGCCTGCTCGATCAGCGTGAGATGGTACAGCGCCCTCACCTCCGCGTCCTTGCTCAGGAGCTCGAGGAAGACGGCGACGTGGTCCTTGCTGCCCTCCGTGTAGCCGTCTGGGTAGTAGCTGAGGCGCCAGTTGTAGCCGCCGACGGCGAAGGGCGCGGACTGGACGACCTTGCCGACGCCGAGGCCCTTCCACAGGCTGTAGCCTTCGATCTTGAACACGTGGTCGCCCCGCGCCTTCTCCGGGGTGCAGATCGAGATCGTCGAGATCCCTGGGCTCTTGGGCGCCGCCATTGCTGGTCTCTGGGCTGGGTGGAGAGAGAAATTAAGCGGGGTAGGAGAACGGCGCCGAGGAGGATCTGAAGGCGCTGCGGGGCGGCGGCCGCACGACGAGGGGAACGATGGGTGGAGCGGGCTGGGAGAACGGCGCCGAGGCGACGGTTTTGGAGTTTGGACTGCGCAAAAATGGGTAATTTGGGGAAAGTGCTCGGCCCACGCCACCTGAAGCAAGGCAACCGCTGTTGATCGTCGGCGAATGCTATATCTCGCTTATAGCGAGACTAGCATCCGTCTTGCCAGAATGGCTCGCACATATGGGCCGGCCCCTTAGCGCTGTCGCTCGCTCAGGAGCAACTATAACACTTGGCGTGCTCTCAGCCGTCATCACACGTCGCGTGCTGAGTGCTTCCTTAGGGATTTGTTTTTTTACATACGCGTTTTTGGGTTTTAGATGGATTTTTTTTGGCTTTTCGGGTTTGCCCCGTTTTCTTTAGGCATTAGAAAAAAATTGTTTTATAGAAAAATGTGTTTTTTGCTTCTGCGAGAGATACATATTTGCTTGTCGTGAAAGCACAGCCGCGCCTCTTGAAATATAAAGAAAACACATATTTGCTTCTCGTGAAGGCACATGTTTTCTTCCGCGGGAAAAAAGTGGAAAACCCCGTGCTTCTAGCTCATTTCTTTCTTTCCTTTTTTCCACGGAATTTTTTTCTCGTCAAAATCTATTAACATGAGATCCAGTATGAAAGATCTCGATACGAGAAATCCAACCATGAAAACGGTTCAGGATTTGGACGCGCGGTTTAAGAGATAAAACATTTTGAATAAATGAATCTACAAAAAAAGGAGAACTCCCAGGTTGCATGCAGGTTTTCTCCTTCTTTTCTCTTTACCATTTTATTATATTTTTCCTTTGGGTTTCCTTCTTTTTTCTTCTTCATTGGTTTATGTTTTTCATCATTTTTCTTTGTGTCTTCCACAATTTTCACTGGGTTTTTCTTTTCTTTCGTATTTATTTTCTTTCTTATTCGGCTTTTACTACTTTTTTTGCTTTTCTACTTTAGTTTCCCTTGTCTTTTTGGTGCTTTCTTATAGGTTTATATAGGTTCTCTTTGCTATCTTTGTACACTTTCTGTATACACCAGGAATAGTTTTTATATGCACGTATAACATTCTGAAAATACATAATTCATACTTTTTAAATCATATATTTTATATGTCAGCTTTCTTTTCATAGACATTGTACACTTATACATTAGGAACATTTTATATGTAAAAATTTAAAATTCTCCAAATTCATGATTAACTTTTTTTATAACATATATTTTTTATGTCCACTTTTTCCATAGACATTCTACATTATTTGTATATATCAGAAATATTTTTATTTACACCTTTAGCACTGTCCAACTACATGATTAACATTTTTTACACAAATATATTTTGATGTCTACTTTATTTGACACACATCGTACATTTTTTATACACCACAAATATTTTTTATACAGATTTAATATTCTTTAAATGCATGATTAACATCGATTTTGTTAGAACCTATAATATTTTTATTTCAACTTTTTCCATAAAATTGTACATTTTTTTTGTATCCATCTGAAATGTTTTTCTTCTATACACACATAATTTTTTTAATGCATGATTAATATTTTTCTATCATTTTTAAAAAATTATAGTATTTTTATTTCTAATTTCTTCCATACAGATTGTATATTTTTGTATACATGTTTTATACATCGGAACCATTTTTTTCGTTACACACTTAAAAAAATTATGCATGATTAACCTTTTTCAACTTTTGTATATAAAGGATTTTTTATAATAGACATACTCAGAATATTTCAAAATATAATAGAAAGTAAATAAACATAAAATGAATGCAAAAAAGTGAAAAGAAAAACCGAAAGAAAAAAAGTGATGGAGGCCTGTGTCCGGGCTGGGTCGGCCCAACTGGGCGGCTACCTTCAGCAAGACCTCCTACTTTCTTGCTTGAAACGAGACATAGGTGTGCCCGTTGGAGTTGTTGGATTTCTTCGAAGAGAAACACTACAAGAGTTGTTGGATTTTCTCCAAAGAGAAACACTACAAGAGTTGTTGGTAGTGGCATGGTAAACAAATTACTGATGGGCAATTGACAAATAAATAGCATTCATAACTATGATCATTCATGGCATAATCTTGTATGGGCATCACGTCTGTGACAAGTAGACCGTAAGCGAACTGCATCTACTACTATTACTCTGCACCAAAACCGCTATCGAGCATACATCTCAAGGTATTAAGTTTGCAACAAACAAAGTAACACAATAAGCAAGATGACATGATGTAGACAAGAAGAACCCTAGCAATAAGATAAATCTCTGTTGTTTTATCCTTAGTACTCCCTCTGTCTAGGTGAATAAGTCATCTTAGGTTGTGCACCATAACCAAGGAGGAGGAGAAAACGAGAGAACTTAATCTTTATTTGCTAACTAATAGCATTGCATGCAATGAAATAACCACTGCATGTCGTGTTTGATTGTCTCAAGTCACTAAAATCATGCACACCCCACATCTCTTATTGATTGATATGTTAAAAAACAAGAAACGAGGTAGAAGTTAATGCACCGCGCCTAAGTGTTTTGGGATTATATGGTTTTCGTAAGATGACTTACACACCTATATGAAGGGAGTAGTAACAACACATCATGTGCCTTTGTCCCTTTTTGTGGGAGAGATCATCGTGAGATTGAACTCACTACTACGCACCACTCCCTCTAAAGAATTACCCATCTATCTTGCCCAGAGAAGACAAATAACTCATAAAGCATAAATAGCTACTCAATTATACAACAAAGAAACTTTAAAAGATTCAATTACATTCGATGAACAATCTGATCATAAATCTACAAATCATCAGATCTCAACAAACACACCACAAAAATTATATCGGATTGATCTCAAAGGAGATTATTATATTGAAGATCAGAGAGAGAGAGAGAGAGAGAGAGAGAGAGAGAGAAGCCATCTAGCTACTACTATGGCCCAATAGGTCCTAAAGGAACTACTCACACATCATCATGGAGGCAGCAAGGTTGATGAAGAGGCCTCCCGTGGTGGTTTCCCCCTTTGACACAACACCGCAATATGGCTCCAGATGGGATCACTTCAGAATAGAGGCTTGCGGCGGCGACAATTTTTTTCGGGTTTTCTCTGAGGCTTTCGGGATATATGGGTATTTATATGCCAAGAATTAGGTCAAACAGAGGCTTAGGGACCCCACATGGGCAGGTGGCACGGCTACCCGCTTGCCGCGCCACCAGGCCATGTGGCTGCCTCATGGGTCCCCATGATCTTCCATGAAGCTTCTAGGGTCTCTTATTGTCCACAAAAAGACATCAAAGAATTTCATCGTGTTTGAACCATCCTAGGTATGGATTTATTACGAAACGAAAAACAAGAAAAAAAAACATGAACTGACACTTGGAACTAAATTAATAAATTAGTCTAGCAATATATATATATATATATATATATATATATATATATATATAAGCACGTAAAAGTGATAATATAATAGAATTTAACAATAGAAAAGTTTTGTTATGTTGGAGACGTTTCACTTTTTTTTCTTCCAACTCCCAAAAGAGGTTCTGCAAAGACTGGACTATTTTAGATCCAAATTATTTTGTCAAGGAGACAGTGAAAAAAATATATAGACTGGCCAAATAGAGCGTGGTTTGTAGGCCGAAAGACCAAGTCGGCCTTCAAATTCATGACCTGCATGTCAAGAGTGAGGCCCTACTTAGTAAATGACTGTTCAAACTTTTTATTGAGGATGACGTTTGGCAAACCATATTGTGCAACAAATATCTATGCTAAAAGGAGGTGTCTCGGGTATATAGGAAACCTCGTGGCTCACACCTTGGGCTGGCCTAATGGGTGCAAAGAAACGTCTTTTTCACATTGGGTCTTTCGCGATAAAGGATGGGTCAAAGATTCCTTCCTGGGAAGACATCTGGCTAGGCAATGTCAGTCTCCGAGAATAATATCCAGTCTTGTACATCATTGCTCGTGATAAGAATACTACTATTGCGCTCGTGCTCAGTTCATACACGCCGAATATCTCGTTCAGGTGGGATTTGATTGGCCCCCTACTTATGTCATGGCATAACCTTTTATTCTGTGTGGATTTGATTAACCTGACACAAGACCGGGATGTGTTTCGCTGAAACCTTACTATATCGGGCTTGTTCACAGTAGAATCTATGCATTGTGCTCTCATGCATTCCGAGGTATCGACGAGAAGTGGCGGAGCTTGACAAAAAAAGCGTGGGGGAAGGGGGGGCAATTTTTTACTCATACCACCCGAACAAATCGGTGTATACAACCACACACGGAAGGAATCAATGTCACATTGTGTGGGGGCATGGTAGCAGGTGCCGACAACGGCCAGTAGGCTATATCCAACGGCCCGAGCGCCGCCGACACCACGCCATATCCCCGCATATAAACGGCCGAGCTTGAAGCACCACCGCGGCGTTCCTCATTGCCGGTGGGCGCCCTCGCCGGCCGTCCGTGCTTGCCCGAGATCCGCGCTCGCCATGGATGCAGCTTCACCGCCCGCTCTCGTCAGAGATCTGCGCTCGCCATGGATGCAGCTCCGCCGCCCGCGCTTGCCATGGATGCAGCTTCGCCGCCCACGCTTGCCATGGATGGATCCCGCCCTCGCCGCCCGCACACGCCATGGATGCAGCTCCGCCTCGCTGGTGATTGACTGGTTCCAGCAAATAGAATTGCCTGTTGTAGCATCTTTCGTTGTTTGTCGTAGCAAAATGGAGACACAGTTGCAGCAAAAAAGAAATGTCGCCGTTTTTGCTGGTTGTTGCTCGCCGTTGCAGGTAGCAACATTTGCATAATGAACGGATGTAACAAAACCCATTGCCGGACATAGCAAATACCTACGATGGTTGCACCAAAAAGTCGTTGTCGCCGTCGCGGGTCGCAGCTTGGCCGTGCTGGATGTAGCAAAACATTATGCCGGTTGTAGCAAAAAGAGATGCTAGTTGTAGCAAAACCACAACGTCGGTTGTGTGTTGTAGCAAAACGTGACCCTAGCTGTAGCAAAATGTTATGCCGGTTGTAGCAAAAATCTATGTCGGTTGAAGCATGTAGCAAAACTGCAGCGTTTTATCATCTTCTTCCACCTCCAGCCGTCGCTGGTTGAAGCTTTCTTATTTTCATAGTGTCTAGTTGTAGCTTTCTCTCTCAATGGTTGGAGCTTTTTCCAACAACCGTTGAAGCTTTTCTACGAAAAGTTGTAGCTATTTTCTTTTTAGTAGCCCTTGGTCAAGGTTTTTTGTGTCGTTTCGGTTGAAGCTTTTCACATCGAAGGTTGTAGCATTTCATGTCAACGGTTGTAGCTTTTCGGCGAAGGCGCTGACCGCTTGTAGCTTTCTCTACATCCGGTTGAAGCTTTTCATCTAGGGGGATGAAGCTTTTTTTAAATGGTTGCAACATGATGGGGTGCGACGGTTCTGCAGAAGCCTCCGGTGTCATCCATCGCAGTCCGGCTCGTCGGCGGCGAGGCAGAAGCACGTGGCACGTGGGAGTTGCAACCGACGGGAATGGAATTGGGGCAACCGTGACGAGGTGGCGGGATGAGATCTACATCCAAATGGCGAGCGGGGCTGCAAGCGTGACGGGGTGAGATCTACATCCATGGCCGGTGGGGATTCGATCTTCCATGACCGACAGCAAGCTACTCACGCGCTGCAGCGATGGAGGCAGGAGATGCAGGCGTCGGCGCTGCATGCTGCAACGACGGAGGCAAGAGACGAGGATGGGGCGAGTTCCGTGGAGCTGGAAGACAGGGATGGGATGGGATCCGCGGGAGGTTGAAGAAGAGCAGTGATTTGGATGGCCCACATCCTACGTGTCGCTTGGTGGATGGCTGGACGGAGCGCGTGGGCGCAACCCGGCGCAAAGTTGACGTGACGCGCCGTTGCCAAACATTTACCTTAATTTATCCATTCAACTTCATTAATATTCAACACTGAATTAAATCTAGTTACAAATGTTTTTTTTGTAACTTTCCATTATAAGGTGTATTTTTTGGATAAAATTTCACAATGTATCGTGCATTTCTTCTTATTCCTCATAATTTTCTTTTTAGCCCTCCAGAAAAAAGGTTAGCATCTCTCTATCTCTCCCTATAGCAAACGAAGAAAAGTATCTTTCTCAATTGCGTGTATCCTTTATTTTTCTGGACTAACTGATTTACTTGCCACGAACCAACACATTTTTCAAGGATAATTTTGTCCTAACTTCACTATAATTATGTGCCTTTCACCATGCCGTAAATAATACACCTTACATAAATGAATGGAGGGAGTATTCAACACTGATCTGAATCTAGTTATAAATGCTTTTTTTATAACCTTTGGCGTAAATTCTTTTCATTTGCCTGATTGTCAAATTTTAGGAAGTTTTTCTCATGGTATAATAAGAAACATAATCTATTTATTTTTTTGAGGGAAGGCCATCATGGCTAGCTTTATTAAAAATTAAATAATGTTTACATCGTCTACGAGCTTACTGACAATAAAGTCAGGGGGCTCGTCCAACCAACTAAATGAAGTCTTATTACAGTAACTGAAATGAGCTAGCACATTAGCCGCTTGATTACAAGATCTATAACAATGCTTATAAACGACCTTCTCAATTGAAGTACTAGTGTCCACATATTCTGCGAATATTGCCGCCGCCGAGTCCCACCATATTGTTTGTCCATCACAATAATTGATTACTTGCAAAGAATCTGATTCAGCTTCTACCCGGTTACACCCAAAGGAGTTAGCAAAAATCAGCCCGTCTCGCATGGCCAACACTTCTGTTGTTATTGCATCCACTGTGATAGGTATAATCCGTTTTATTTAGCTTGTGATCATGATTGGGAGTATCTTAGTGATCTTGCAGAGTTGTAATTACACTCCGCATGTATCGATTTGCTGAATGTATGCAGTAAGAGAATTTCAGTTTCTCTTGTCGAAGATCTTGGTTAGGGGTTTACAGTTTTCTTCAGCAGATGCATGGATACTTATTCGTTCGTTCTAAAGTTAATACAAAGTTAAGACACTTATTTTGAGAACTGAGGAAGTACTTGAAAAGACGAGTTTCAAAACTCAACAAAATTATGCATGGGACACTATTTTAGGGCAGTAAAAACGAAGCAGCCAACTAACTATCTGCATTTTTTTGACAAAGGAGAATTTTTGGCTGACTATCAACATGTCTAGTCCTATTCTGTGTACGCCTCTCCCTATCCTGACATATCAACGATTTAATCTCACCAGTCAATGGCATATACCTCGAAGGCTCGAACAATCACAAGCGGGATCTTGGATCATTTTGACTGCCATTGACGACGACGTGACCTGCAGCAGAACCCGGCCGTCTCAACACAAGGTTGTTGCTCCGGGAGGTATCGCCGGCTTCACTGCCCTGGTTCCTGAACAAGAAAAGGCACCGTTCGCCATCACCGCGCCTGCACGTGAAGAAATCGAGGCGGTCTCCCTTGCACATGCGGCTCTCCTCCACCAGCCGCCTCCACTGAGACCCACTGATCCGGTACACCATGTTCGAGTTGATGAAGCGGAGGTTCACCTCCTTCTCGCGGCCCTCAGCGTCGAGGACCGTGACCGCGAGCGTGTTCTGGGCGTTCAGGCCGTCGTCGCGGAGCTCCTCCAGCTCCGGGAAGAGCTCCGGGATGCGGCTAGCATGCACCGCCTCCTTGGTGAGCAGCAGCCGGTTCTGCCTCGCATGGACGTCGGACTGCATTAACACCTTCGACAGCGCCCACTCGGCGTCATACACGCCGAGCCCGTCCATAACCGCCTGCCGGTGGCGCGCTTCTTCCGCGGGGTCGATGCGGCAGCGGGAATCCATGGCGCCGTTCATGCGATTCCACCAGGAGCTACCGCCACCACCCTTGCTCCTGAACACAAAGAGGCACCGGTCGCCATCGCCGCGCCTGCACGTGTAGAAATCGAGGCGGTCTCCCTTGCACATGCGGCTCTCGTCCACGAGCCGCCTCCAATCATACCCTATGATCCAGTACGTCTTGTTCGAGTTGAGGTAGCAGAGTCTCATCTCCTTCTCACGGCCCTCGGCGTCGAGGACCTTGACCGAGACCGTGTTCTGGGCGTTCAGGCCGTCGTCGCGGAGCTCCTCCAGCTCCGGGAAGACCTCCGGGATGGAGCCACCCCGCACAGCCTCCTTGGTGAAGAGCAACCGGTTATGTCCCGGCAGGACGTCGGACTGCTCCAACACCCTGGACAGCGCCCAGTCGGCGTCGTACAGGCCGAGGCTGTCCATCACCTGCCGGTGCCGCGCTTCTTCCGCGGCGTCGATGCTGGAGCGGGAATCCATGGCGCAGTTCATGCGTTTGCGCAGGGGAGATCGATCTATCTTCGTCTATTGACCGGTGGAATTTGGGATGCCACTGCGAAAATATAAGTCGGTACGCAGGATAGTTTAAATGGTATAGGAACGCCCCTATGGTCTGTTGTACGGAAAGAGATCTTTGTTCTTGTTGGGATTATCTGGAGATTGATCTTGTGCAGGGTATTCAAAGCATACTACAATCTCTGTTCAAAGTCTGCGGAATGTTTATCCGGTTTCGGGAAAGCCTATAACTGCGCATACATGGGTGGAAATCCACGGTTGGGCCGGGAGAAGGAATCTCATATTTGGAAAAGATCTTAGACGTCTCCTTAAAAAAAAAATCTTGCACGTCTATCTATCCAACTGTCCTTGGAAAAGATCTTCAGTTTGAACTCAAATTTCTGTTAAAAGTTTATTTTAAACTCAACCCTTTTGCTTCGGTACACCTTCTAAACACATTGACGGTTGAGATCTCTCTATACCCCTTCATCGTAATAAAAGGTAGGATAGTCTTTTCACCCGCGCCGATACGCGACCTGCGTACATATACGCGTCGCCCTTTTTTTTCCTCACGGCGTGTGAATCGAACTCAACACCTCTTGGTCTAAGAAGGACCACACTAGCAGCCGCAGAACATTTTGTTTTCCATTGATTGCAGCGTAATCGTTTTTCTACCCTAGCCGCCGCTACCAGCCAGGCGACTAGGGGGGCGATCTCTTTCCTCCGATCTACACCGGCCGGGACGCTAGCCCCCTCTCCCTTCGGCCGCTGCTCCGACAGCACGAGGGAGGGGGGACCCCGTTCCTCCGCTCTGTGGTGTCAGTTCTGAAGTTCTGAAGTTCTGGTTTCCTCCTCCGACGTCATCGTCATTCGGTGGTGTCAGTTCTGAAGTTCGATGGCGTGTCCGGGGACATGTTGCTTCGGTCTGATTCTTTCAACGGCTATAGTTTTGCTTCAGGCAAACTACTTTGGAGGTCCGTAAAGCTGCTGATCAGTGATGGAGTCGGGTCGAGTTTGGGTGAAGAAGTTATCTGTCTTTTTACCCTTTGGTGGCCGCTTCGGTGGTGTCGATGGGGACGAACAGGCGTTGATATTTTGCATAGGATTTTCTATCTTTTCAGTCATGTATGGTCGGTGCTTACGTGTCTTGTAACTTGATCTTTATTCTTTATAAATGAGACACGTTTTACCATGCAAAAAAGATAACACTAGCCAATTAGGACATCCTAATTCTTGTGCATATTTACTTCTTCTTTTTGTTTTCTTCTACTTCAGTTTACAGCTGGGCCAGCCCATTGTTGAATTGGTCCTTTTATCACTATTTCTTTTTTGTTTTTTCTATTATTTTTTATTGTTTCTTTTTTATTTTCAAAAAATGCACACGCTTATTAAATTTTGTTCAAACTTTTAAAAAATGTTTGCTTTTAAAATTTTGTTAATAAAGTACAAATATTTGTATTATACAAAAGTTATACAAGTATATCAATAAATTGTTCATGTCTTTCAAAATTGCTCAGAATGTCATAACACAAGCATATTTTAAAAGAGTGAACAAAATTTTGAACATGAACATTTTTTAAAACACTATGAAATTCTAATTTCAATCAAAAATCATAAAATGTGAACAAAAATTTGAAGACAATTAATTTTGAATTTCCATGAAGATTTTTTTATTTGTGTAGAAAATTTTAAAATACAGGATTATTTTCTAAATTCGAAATATATTTTGAAAGCACATACATTATTTGAAAATGCAGAATTATTGAAATCACAAAAACTCGGAATGGTGATACAAGGCCTTAGAAAAAAATGGGTCTATTTGAATGATTTCGTAAAAAAAAGGTACTCTCAGACATAACCTTCCGCCAACCCGAACTTTTTTCCATTTAAATTCGTGAGCATTTTCCTAAATTTGCAAAAAAATATCAAATTCATGAACTTTTTCCATATCCAGGAACTCTTTCAATTTATACAAATGTTTTATAAAAGCCCGTAATTCTTTTCAAAATTCATGAACATTCTTTTTCAAAATTGATGAACTTTTTTCAAATCGGCGAATGTTTGGGCCGGCCTAACAGGCACCCGATGGAAGCAGTGCCGTCGCCCGGTTGGGCAAAGCCTGAGCGTTTTTTTTTTCTGTTCTACTTTTTTCTTTTTTTTGCTTTTTTAGTAATTTCATTTATTCCCTTTTTGAACTTTATTATTCATTTTAAAACCTGTTTTAAAATTCTAAATATTTATGGAGTTCTTAAAAATGTTATTTTTTCAAACATTTTTTAAATATTAAAAAATGTTTCCATTTTTGAATTTTTTGTTCATAAATGTAATAATTTTTGTGTTTAGAAATATTATTAAATTATAAAAAAGCATGTGGTTTGCGATTTGTGTACAAGCTCAATATTTGGGAATTTATTAACAATTTTGGAAAAAGTGTTCATGTTTATAAAATTTTCATACACAATTAGAATTTCCAAAATTGTTGACAATTTTCAAGAAATAATTCAGATATAGGAAAATCTTCATGTTGATTGATAATGACAGAAATTGCAAATAACAAAAGCCTTGCCCTACCAGCCTACCCGAACAACCGCCTTTAACATGATATGCTTCTTGACATGCATGAAATAACACCAAAATTTACCAGCATGTGGGCATGCTTTGGGCAGGCCTCCATGCAAAATTTGAAGGAATTCTGACACCGAACGCACCCAGCGTCACGTTTAGCTAGTGTTTTAGGGTTTTTTCCTCAGGAAAACCCTAGAAAATGCATAAAATGTCAGTGTGTGGAAAAATTTTGGCTCCATTTTATTGATGGGAAAACAATGTGCATCCAGACATGCCCTACCGGCCTACCCGAACCACCATCTTTGACATATGGTGTGTTTCTTGCCATGCATGAAATGACATCAAATTTTGCCAGATAAACATGTGGGCATGCTCATGGCAGGGCTCCATGAAATTTTTGAAGGAATTCGGACACCGAACGCATGTTGCGGCATGTTCGGCTACCATTTTAGGGTTTTCATCGGAAAAAAATCTAGAAAATACTAAAATGTCAGAACTCAATGAAATTTATCATGGATGCTTGACATGGTGATGCTAGTGTGTGGAAAAAAAATTAGGTCCATTTTATTCTTGTGGGAAAAAAGGTGCATCCAGACTTACCCTACCGGCCTACCCGAACCAGCACCTTTAAACATGTGTGCTTCTTGCCATGTATGAAATGATACTAAATTTTGCATGGATGTGGGCATACTTGTGGCAGACCGCCATGCAAAATTTGAAGGAATTCGGACACTGAACGCATATCGCGCCATGTTCGACTAGTGTTTTAGGGTTTTTTCACCAGAAAAACACGAGAAAATGCATAAAACGTCAGAAGTCAAAGAAATTTATCATGGATCTTGGCATGGTGATGCTAGTATGTGGAAAATTTTGGTTCCATTATATTGATGTGAGCAGTTTTTGAAAAAGAAAAGGAACAAAAAACCAAAAACAACAAGAATGAAAAAGAAACAAAAAACAAACAATAAATCGATCACTGATTGATATATTCTCATTTTCATTTTCTACTCAATATATATGTCCAGAAAGTGTTCATTTTTTGATGTGAGCATGTTTCTATTTACACCGAAAATAAACGAACATTTTTGTCAAACAGACAATAAACAAAACAAAATTATATTTAATAGATGTTCAGAATTTAATTATATTGTTATGAGTATTTTTCAATTTAAACAAACAATTATTTGACATATGTGTATATTTTTTTAAAATACAAAAAATTGTACTTTATGAACCAAATTTAAAACGCGAACATTTTTTGAAATTTGAACAATTTTTTCAAGTGTGCGCATTTTTGAAAAAGAAAAAAGAAACTAATAAATAGAAAAAGACAAACAAAAAAGAAATAGTGATAATAAAAGGACAGGTTCAACAATAGGTCGGCCCAGCCGCGAACTGTCGTAGAAGAAAAAATATTAAATAGCGACAAGCATTAGGATGTTCTTTAGCTCTCAAATTTGGCCTAACATTAGCGCAAAGGGCGGCATGTAATCGCCTAATCATCAACTCTGACAATCTGGAGATGATTGCGACCATGCATGAGGGAGGGCAGTCAGCGGGAGCGGCGGCGGCAATTTTTGATGACTGTTATCACTATGCATGCGATTTAATCATGACTAAATTTGAATATTGTAATAGAGAGGCAAATAAAGTAGCACATGAACTTGCTAGATTAGCTAGATTTTCTTTGACTTTCGGATTGGTTTGAGGAACCTCTTAGTGAAATTGTAATGTTTCTCACAAACGATGTACTGGTTATTGCTAATAAATAAAGTTTCGTTTTAACTCAAAAGAAAGTATTAGGATGTCCTAACTGGTTAGTGTGGTTTTCCTTAGACCAAGAGGTCTTGAGTTTGATTCACGTTGATTGCGCTGTTTTTTAAAAGCTTTGATAAAAGTGGGTATGATGCCTTGTACAGGCCATATATGCAGATGGGTATACTATTTGATGAAATGACGATACTGCCCTTATACGGTTTGTGGAGGGGGTGTACCGAAGCAGGCCTCTAAACTCAATTGTTTCCGACATTCTTTTTTTAAATTGTTTCCAGCATTCTTTGGAGCCAAGAAAGACGCCTTGGCACGTTTCACCGCAACATATAGGAAAGTGCATCTCTAGCCGATACCTCAAAACCGATTAGAGGAGTAAACATTCAGTTTTGAAGGGCTGAACGGAATCTAATCGATCCCTTATCTCCATTAGAGGAGTAAATTTTTACTCATCGCCGCATCAAATCCTTATATTACTTGAGTGGCACCGGTTCTCAGGAAAAAAAAATCTCTCCCCCATGCTACCTCTCTCCCTCACTCGCACCGCCAAATCCACCGTCGGACCTTCCCGCCCACACCACACCCACGTCACACCACCTCCCACGCTTCCAATCGGCTGGCACGGCCTGAAATGGCAGGATCCAACCAACGGAGGTCGCCGTCGAAGAGCGGATCCACGCCAGGGTGATAGGTTCCAAGAAGGGAATGACTCAACATAAACATAAAAATTAAAGATACGCGCTTCACAGAGGGCTTGGTTTAAACAATATGAAAAATTTTAGTAACCGTCAGGCATGTGTCCTACTACAATTAGGAAAGATTATGCCACGGTGATATATTCCAAGAAGGGAATGACTCAACATAAACATGAAAAATTAAAGATAGACGCTTCAAACAATAAGTAAATGACACATTTGTGCTGGAAAGTTAAATGTGCACATGAGACGCAGTTGAATTAGCAGATGGTAGTGGAACCATCCCACAACACCAGACGAAGAGAAGGAAATGGCAGAGAATAAAATTTATAATTCAACTAAAAGACATGTAGTGGAGGACATATAAATGCGGATTGGATTTTATGAACTATGCATGCTTGCTGCGTTTATTCTCCTCGTGCTGCTTCCTTACTCGCGCGCTGAAGTCCCGGCCTCTCTACCACAACGTGCAACGGCCGGGCAGACAGGCCCAAACACACCATCCATTAATTAAGTAGCATGGAGTCTCTTTGTTTCCTGATAAGATGCATTCCTAATAGCCAATCAAATTATATTATCTTCAATTATTATGAGACAAATCTTATCAGATTACATGTTTTTTTTATGTTAGCGATGCATTCCATTTTCCAAAATAAAAGACACATTTAATTCCTAGTGGAGATATATACTCTACAACAGACTAATATGTCTGATTTCATATAATTGCATTAATAATCCAACAAATCCGTATTATATTCCTTTCCATGGTTTACTTTTTCTCACTCCATACAGGAAAGGAATATAATAACACTAAGCATATGTCACTCGACAGTGGTCGCAACAAAGATTTTGGGGAATTTATAGACGAGTAATCTGCAAATGAGAAAGATTAAAGACAAAGACGGCAGTGCCACCTGACAAATGTTTGTCGAGCGCCAACCACGGGGCACTCGACAAAGCTCGCCACGCCATGACGATCTACATGTCCACACTTGCCTAGTGCCAGCTGCTGGGTAGCCGGCAAGGCGTGGAGCACCACATGGTGCCATCTATCCCCATCTTTTGTCGATTGTTCCATAACAGACCGTCCACAAAGCAATGCAAGTGCCCCAAAACAGACACCCGGCAAAGCAAATGTAGAGCATTTTGTTACGGATGTTCCTTATACTTAAGTTTCAACCGAAATTTTATTCGGCCCTTAAGTTTCAAAGTACTAAGTAAAAACAGATTGCATTAATTGATTGTATATTCTTTTTTACCTCCAATTCATCGTGAAGACAACTCGTCAAAAATATCATTTTACCTTTGGTGGCAATAACGCACTGCAAGACTTTTTGTCTTTGCTGTCAGTCGAATAGATTACCTGCAAATTAAGTTAAACTCAGCCAACATACAGGGATCGGGTCTTCCTTTGTTCTGTTTCGTTTCTGTAGCATAGCCGCCTACGGTGTATGTGATCCGTGTATCCAGGGATCGGCTTTGTAAGAGGTCACCTCATCACCTTGTATACTTCGGCCATGTACTTGATCCGGTTGTTGCTTTATATATAAAACGGGGTGAAAGGCTGTTTTGAGGACTCACGGATTGGGGAGTGTGATATTGTTTTTCTACCGTTGTACCAACAGGCTCTTTTCCTAGTTAATTTTTAGATGCACAGCAAATAATTTATTGATGTATGATGAACATTTTCAAATACATGGTCAACACATATTTCAAATATGGGAAAAGCTTCACATCAGCCGGCTGATTTTAACAAGCTCATCCGCCATCTGCTCCGCTTGCCACGTGCTTCCCTGGGCTCCACACTTACGGATCTGCAACCTTATCTCCTAGAACTAGAAGCATCGCATCATATGGGACGCTCTCACCAATCCCCTTCTATCGTGCTGCAATTGCTTCTTTTTGCAATAAAGGACGTGTTGCAGAATTTTTTTTCGCAACAGAGATCTTGTTGCAGAAATTTAGAGAGATGTTGTTTCAAAAAAATACCTCTGTAAAATTTTGCAATAATATCTCTATTGCGAAAAAAATCCGCAACAAGAAATTTGTTACGAATAATTTATGTAAAAAGAATTGCAACAAGACCACGATTGCAAAAAGAAATCGCAACATGATCTCTGTTGCAAAAAAAAGGGAAAATTGTTTGGGTGATTGCAACAAGCAGGCTATTTCAGAGGACGGGCTGAAACAACCATTTGTTGCAAAGATGGTTAGTGGGTAGATCGGACCCATCTGCAACTCCATCCAATGGTTAGGAGGCGGTTGATCTTTTTCTGTTATCCGCTGGTGGACGCGTAGCGTCGCCCTTCAAATATGTGATGAACATTTTTTTTTCATTTGTCATTATATCTTTTCATTTTTTCCTAACTGGACTTAACACTTTCTAAAATCTTTGAAGCAAAGCATTCCTAAAAAGATATTTCGCTCCCATCGAAAGAAAAAGAAGATTTTTTCGCCCAACCATTTACATGGGCCTTGTCCGTAAGCGTGGGATAGGAAGTCTCAGCTCGATCCAGAGCTACTAAAAAAAAGGACGTGTCTAGGGAGCAGCCGGCTGCTCCCTAGCGTTCCCTGGCAGCCCTCCCAAAATAGTAATTTCCTGTCCCTCCTATCCAGAATAGGAAAGTACCTGGCCCGCGCTCCCGATTCCTTGCACCCAACCATCGAGCCACGGAACTCACCTGATCCTCCCTCCCCCACGTGTTTCCCTCCTCCACCCCCCTGGGCGTCTCCTTTTCTCCCGCCCAAATCGCCCAGCCCCATCTTCTTCTCTCTCCCAAGCCACAAAGGGACAACTCCCAGATCCAGAAAACTCTCCACAATCCTCCAATGGTGGTTGGTTTAGGATTTGTTCTCTAGGCAATTCATATTGACTAAGGGTAGAAGAAGCACAGAAAATGGTCAGATTTAGCTTTCACTTTCCCCATGGTTGTGTGCTTCTTTCATCCCTGTCCCCTGGGTTACTGAAGAACACACGCCTCCCTTTCTCTTTCCCCATGATCTGTATAAGGCTGTAGTTTGAAAAAAATGTGTAAGAGCATTGTACTGGATGAAAAAACAGAAATACAAAGTTGCACAGGTGCTGTTAATTGCTGCAAATGTTAGATTTTTTGCCTAATTGCTTTGATGGGTTTGTTGTTCTGCTTAATAAGTTGGTAGAAACACAAGTATGTTTACTGGTAAAGCAACTTGCTTGGCCTGTTTTGAGCAACTGTAGATCGTATGCAAGGTGTGTGTGTAGATGTTTCGGCAAGCTTCAAGCCCTATTTGGACAAATCCAGGAGTGTTGTGCAACGACTGGTTGTTTTAAGCAAGTTAAGTGTTATGGTTAGGCAACTTACATGTTAAGATTAAGCAAAAAGGGTGGGGAGTCAATGTAAAAAAGGGCTGGTTGAAGGAAAATAATGGTAGGCAAGTTTGAGGGTTTGTTTGGGCAAAATTAGGACAAATGTGAAGCAAGAAATACCGGTATGGTTATTATGAAGCAAAACTCCAGATGTTTTTAGCCAGTTAAGTGCTATGTTTTAGGCAACATACATGTTATGTTTAAGCAAAGGACGGAAATGATGTGTAAAAAAACTGCTTGCAAGAAAACAATGGCAGGCAAGTTTTTAGGGCTTGTTTTGTGCAAATTCAGTAGTATTGTGAATCAAACATGAAACTGGCATGGGTATTCTTATGAAGCAAATTTTCATGTGTTTTCGGCAACTTTGGTGATATGTTTAGGCAACTTACATGTCATGATTAAGCAAGAAAGAAATGAATGTAAAAAAAGCTGGTTGAAGAAAATAATGTTAGGCAAGAAAGGATTACTACTATGCAACAACTGTTTTCATATAGAGATGGATTTATGGTACCTGGTGTCAGAAAGTGACTTGAGCTTGGCCTTGTTGAACAGGTACAAGAATTTTATTCAGCTTGAAAAGCCTTGCAGGCGATGCCCTGTTTCTCTTATCCTAGAAGAAAAATACAACAACAGATGAAACATGTGTATTTCCTGGACAGTTAGGCAACTTGACAGCAGAACTTGGGCAAATGTTGATCAAAAGTGAAGCGACTGTGTATTACCTCGTTAGATCCGGTCTTTTGACGTTTTGATTTTGGTGGTTGTTCCACATCAGTGTTTTTCTCACCATTTTCATCACCATCTGTAGAAACACTTGGATTGTTGTTGATGTCTAGCGGACGTTTGCCACGGGCATCAATCTCCTTTCTTCCCCGATGCTGGTACCCAATAAAGGGTGTGCTTCTCTAGCCCTGCAAAAAGAACACGCAACGAGTTAAAAGAACACACAACAAGTTTATTGAATCTTTTTTCTGACACACCTCTTGATGATATTCAATAGCATACGAGGGATCATCATCATGATTAACTGCATAATGATCTTCTTGAATGCCCCTTTTGCTTGATCCATCCATTAGTTCCTACTACACAAAACGAAAAAGAGTGCATTCAGATGACTTTCTGGATATCATCTCTCGGATACTGGCAACTCACATACCAATTCCAAGCAAGTAAAACCAAAAAAACAGGCAAATAGCCATCCAATGCGCACCAAAAAATAACAAAAACATCACTCATCTGAGGCCTCCAATACTGAACTTGCTTACGCATGATGCTTTCGAGATTTTTTTTACTAAGTTGCCACGCATTCACATCACATGATACATAACTTGGAAAACTCATGATCATCCAGCCTTAGCAAAAAAAAGGGGCGGTGGAAACTACTAAGTGCACGCATATTTACCTCGTTTTCGCTTGTCCTCCGCCGTTTTGGCTTCGATTCCTCCTCTTGCATGATATCCTTGCCTTCTAAATCAGCATCTGGTGCACTGGTATTACTATCTATGTCTGATGGGTGCTTCCCGCGATAGATGATCTCTTTAGTGCGCATACACTTGTAGACAATTACCGGCGTGTTTTGTTGTTGTGGTGGGCGTACCTGCGCTGAAAAAATGATGCTTGTTTGCTTAGTAAAATATAGTCGCATAACTCGAACATGACAACACCACCGCCCCGTCCCACCCCCTTATTCATCTTGAAAAAACACTAGTAAAAAAAGGAACAACACCGCCCCTGTGCCACCCCTGCCACCTGTTTTATTTCAGCCCGAGAAAAAGCAGTTACCTCTATTTCATCTACACCCTGTTGGGTTGCTTGTGCGACCTGACCGTCACTTTTTTTTTGCTTGTCTCAGACATTGTTGATGCTGCAAAAACACAAAAGGATATCAGGGAAATGAAAAAAATTATAAAAATTATTAGCCACATAAACAATTTCTTCTGCTTGATGAAAACTTGTCTGCTTATAGCACTATATTTGCCTGTTTCATGGCTCAAAAACTTGCTAGAGCTTGCTGATGTGCCATCCTACCTCAATCCCAAAATCTAAAAATGACTTAAGCAACAAATAAAAAAGTGACAAAACAGACCAGACACCCACACCCCACCCCCCTGGTACTCAACACTTTAGCAAACACAATATGAATTACCATGAATTATGGATCACAAAGTCAAGGCAACTCATATATTGACTTATGGCAAATTTCTACACCAAAAAAATAACCTCACACAACATGAATTAACCTGCCAAAAATCCACATCATATTGGCAACTCAAATTAACATGGGCACTCTTGTCCGAAGACTCCCCAAACTCCCCAGCCTCTCTAGATTCGGCAACTCAATTAACGTAGTTAGGCAACCCCTAACAAACTTGAAGCAACTCATCAATCCCACCAACAACAAAAAATCTACACAATCTCGTAGCAACTCAAATTAACATGAGTCAGGCAACTCCTACACAAATCTCAGGAAAAATCCCAAAATCTCCAAGCAACTAAATTAACATGAAAAATAGACATGAGTCAGGCAACTCCTACACAAATCTCAGGCAAATCACATACTCGATTCGACTGAATTAACACGAGATGCACACAACGGATCCGCCCACTGGGCTCGGAAAAATGTTTGGGAAGGGACAGCAATGAACTAGGGCCTCCCCTCTCTGCGCGCATGATCACCTCTCCCCCTCCCTGTGCCCATGAATCCTAAACGCATCAACGAACTAGGGCCACCCCTATCCCCGAGCAGAAATGGAATCGTGAAAAAAGGGCGGGGAACAACGTGATTCTTACCTCAGAAACTCCGTGGCAAGTCCCCTCGCCGGAAACGCAGCGTCGCCGGCGACCTTCACCCCGCACCCCTTGGCGGACTGGAGACAGAGCACCGCTGCGACCTTCACCCGCTCCGCCTCTCTTCTGCAATCCCCGCGCGCACCACTACAACCTCTCGCGCCTCCGCCCCGCGCGCGCGCTCAACCACCACCCGCGACCTGTGCGGCAGCCGGCGGGCGCTCCAATTTCTGCAGCGGCGATGCAACCCACGGCGGCCGAGCGAGATGTGCGGGGGAGAAGGGATTGGGGGAACAACACCGAGGAGTGGGTGTAGTGGTGGGCCCTCCCCAGGTTGATGGTTGTCGTAAGAAGGACGCCGAGCCGACAAATCTTCTCCGACAAAAAAACCCCTGGGTCACGATCCCGCGTGCGTGTTGCGGTCGGACGGCTCTCAGGGTGTGTGCTCGCGCGAGCAAACGAACACCCGACCACTTTTTAGGATTTAGGAGAAAAAAAAGTTCGATCCACGGAATCCCCAATCGCTCCAGTTCTGTTCACCTTCCTACGGCGCCGCTCCCTCCGTCAAAATCATCAGCGGAGAACGGCGACGAAGATGGCGGCGGCCTCGACGCCGCTCGGCGTCGTTGCCCTCGTACTGGGCTTTAGGCTCAGTGTCTCCGCGCTCGCCATTGGGCGCGGCGGCCCTCGATCTCTGCCGCCACCTCGCTAGGGGCGGCGGGGCAGCGACCTGGTCCGGATTCCGGAGCTGACGAGTGAGAGTGCAGGAGGCAGTACAACTACAAGGCTTAGCCGACGAGCCAGAGCCAGAGTCTACCGATCTGGCCGCTGATGTGAGTAATGGTCTCTTTTTAATAGCTGATGCAATCACTGCATGTAAGGATCTCTGTCCTAAGCTGAATTCTGTAGGCTTGATAGATTCACTGAGCCGAACTGATCTCATTATTATTATTATTATTATTACTCCATCTGATCCATGTTAATTATCCCTGATTTAGTACAACTTTATGAATCAGAGGGAGTATTATGTTTCTTTCCAACTATTTTCTTCTGTAACCCTGGGTGTGGCACAATAAATCTGTTGGCTTTGGCCTTTATGTTCTTATATTTAGTGGGTGCATGATTCAGTACTGCTGGACGATGAAGCCGTGCGAGTCTTTTTGCACTACTGTTGATCCACTCTCATGGCTAGCTATCTAAAAATATTCATTGATTGTTCGGATGCACTTACAGAATAAGTTCACAAATGAGTATTTATAAACTCGTTCATAAGAAATAATATTGCCTGCATATTAGTACGGTATGCATTACAAAACAGGTTCAATTCAAAGAGAAATACAATAAATTTGATGACAAACTGAGTATTCTAGAAATCTTAAATACTAATCCTGGTCTCCGTTGAATTGTTGCAAGACATTTTCTATCAAATCTGCCTTGAGTTGTCGATGCATTGGTCGGTCATGAATAGCTGTGTTACGTCAGTGGCAAATTCATGAATTGGGCCTTGGGGAGTGGGAGTACCTTTGTGGATAGCTTTGGGGATATTGAGATAGTGGTATGTTTGCATGGTCCGGATGTGGATTTCAGGAGTTTGGCCTCACGTGATTTGAGAGATTTCTGTGTCGTGGATCCATGAACTGATATTCCAAATGTTCAAAACTTACGGTTTAGTTGTGTTCAAACTCTCTTTTGTAGGCAGCTGAGTGGAGAGGAGCCTAAAGGAGGCAACAGTATTTTGCTACAGAGGAAGCAAGCTGCGATGGGAATGGTTATTTTCGGCCAACAGACACATGTGAACAGTGTAAAGTGATTCCGTGATTTATAATTTTCTTATATTCAGTTTGCTGTGGACCATTTGTGTATTTGTCAAATTGCTCTGCTTCCATTTGAAGAAAAAGTAAATTCCATTTTGGACGATGCATTTGAAATTTTGATAGTTTGAGCAATATTTTCAACTGAACATTGTGTATTGAACTACACTTGAGAGCCAAACTGACCAGATGAGCCAATTTTTAGAGCTGTCCAAATGTGGTTCAATTTGGGACATCCAGTTAAAAATGGCATTGTACTTCTCATAATGTAGCTGTTCTTTGAGATTTGGCTAATCTTATGAGCCATCACAGCTGCTTGCTAACGGCTTGTAAGTGTCTATTTCTGTGAGTTGAATTCTTGTAGATTTTATCATCGTTTCAGGTTATGCAGACGTTCATTTTTGTTCCAATCCAGGGATACATCAGGTATAGTTCTCATTTCCTTGGTTGAGTTCCTTTTACTGTATGTGAAATTGCTTCCAAGTATTAATGGAGTACTCAATACCCTGTTAGAAAACATGTATCTATATACTGTGAAAAGCATCATATATTCCCATAAGAAATTAGAAAGAAAAAAATGTGGCTTGGGTCACCTGAGAGATATCGAATAAAGCACAAGATTTGCATGCATGCTGTATCTGCTTTTTTTGGATACATACTATTTCATATATGTCTATAGTACAAGACTGCACTTCTGTTTGGTGTTGCCTTGCATGTAGGCTAGACTTTCCCAATCAAAGAGACTGAAATACCAAGAAAATTACGGAAGATCCAATTGCTGACTGTACAACCAAAGCATGCCACTTACATTCAACCGTGTGCTTCTAAATCTGAGAAGAAGCCACCACCAAAATGCATGCTGATGGAAAGGCAGCAGCAAATCCAAACAGCGCACCACGCAGAATGATTATTCACAAGAAAACAATGTAATGGAAACAAGCAAGCTTGATCACGCATGCTCATGACGGCATGCATGAAGCACAACAAACGCAACACAGGATACTGCCCCGCTTGAAAAGGGGTGTGCGGGGAACGGACAGCAGAGCTCTATGGTTCAAGCGCATGATGGCGCTGTGCCTCCCAAGGTGCAATGGCTGGCCTGGTTATACCGGTATGCGTGCACAGCGCCCGGAGCACGGTGATGAACTCACCCCCTTGTGCCAGCGCCTCCTTGTGTGCCTTCACGTGCAGCTCTCCACCAGATGGAGCCACATACACCATGAGCTCCGTCCAAAGGTCAGCCAGTAGCTCCCACACACCTTCCTGCTTCGGTGCCATCTCCAGAAGCAAATCCCCCATCTTTGCTCCCCTCTGCACCAACGTTGTCTCCTCCTGCCCTTTTGAGATCTCAACCGGCCTGTTGTACCTGGTGCCTGGCAAGGACAGGTGGTACCTCCAACACCCTCCCAGCTCATTCTTCAACTGCTCTTTCATCTCCTTGTACACGTGGGTCGTCCCGTCCTTATTGTCTGGAAGCAGCTCCGGATACGAGGCCACCAAGTAAGCGCAGTACCCGGATAGCGTGACTGCCACCTTGTGATGAGCTCCCATCGAGGTCTTGTTCTGCAGTGTGCACTTCCTATCCAAAAGGCTGGTAGCAATGTGCCAGATGAGGATAACCTCGGCGACGCTCTTGCTCTCGCATGCCAATGAGAGCTGTGATCTATACTGGCTTTGTCCGTGCTTCTCCGACTGCAGCGTGGACCAGCCGTTGCTGAGAGGTGCAGCGTGGGCATGGCCATCATTGATTTGAGCCACAAGCACTAGTGCAGAACCGGGCAATAGCACCGGTTCGTAAGGTCCTTTAGTGCCGGTTCCACAACCGGCACTAAAGTGTGGTCACTAAAGCCCCCCTTAGTACCGGTTCAAAGACGAATCGGTGCTAAAGGCCAACCACGTGGCACGAGGCAGCTCGGGGCGGAGTTTTTAGTACCGGTTGGTAACACCAACCGTACTAAATGTTTGTGGGTTTTTGTTTTATTTTTTATTTTTCAATTAAATTTGTGTTATCAATTTAATTCTTTTTCGTTTGCTGGTATTTTACGATACTACACATTGTACACGTTATGTATATATATATATATATATATATATATATATATATATATATATATATAAATAGAATTTCTAGTAGAACCAATCATACATATATATATATCATCAATGTCTCACAAACCATCATATTAATGAATTCACACATACACACATGTATAGCTATATACAATTTCTCCTACATATGCATGTTGCCTTTGGAGCCAGTGGCATTAGCCTAATTGGTGCCTTGAGCACGATGGGGCGGTAGCGGGTAATAGTATTCTCCTTCGGATTTATGACCTGGTCGAGCAAAAATCCCGCTTATTTCCTCTTGAAGTGCTTCTACGCACTCCGCTTCTAGGAGCTTCTCCGCACCTCTGTGAACTGTTAAGAAGGAGATCAATATGCATGTGTATTAGTTGTGTGACTAGATATCGATAATGGTGTAAAAATTGTGAATAGTATTTTGACAAGCGTACCCATTCCTGTCTTTGAGATCTGCTCCTTTCGGACGCCATCATGCGAATGTTCTCGCAAACGCAGAATGCACGCAGATCAGACCCCGCTACCGCTTCGTGGCCTTTACGAGAATGGAATTTGATCAGATAATAATTAATCAAGCATGATAATTAAAGAGATGGCAGCTAGCTAGCTAGCTAGTACTACTTAATTACTTACCTTGGGTCGAAACCATTTAAGCTTTTGTTTCCATTCGCCTTCCGTTACGCTGATGAACCTTGCCCAAGCCCTGCCCGCCGACAAAGAAAATGAATAAAGGGGTTATTAAATAGTTCATATCATGAAAATGACGAACTAAATAGGCCGAGATATATAGTTAATAATGATTGAAATTACCTGTTAACTATCCCAAACAAGATGTTATAGTCAGTTTTTTCTGTGAGTAGTGAGTCCAGTATTTCAACTGTTCCAGCGTCAACTTTAATGATACACAAGACCCAGTGATATCTGCATGCACACACGTTTGCATGTCTTAATTAAGCGGGCATATGTAAAGCAAAAACATGTAGCTAGCTAGTAGGCAAAAACAGAGAATTTGTAGTACAAGACAGTGTGACTCACTGGAAGTTGTAAGGAAGTAGTATATCTTCATTGTATTTGAGGCGCTTCAAGAACTCTAGCATGTTGTCCTCTACGTCCTTTTGATAACGTGGATTTATTTTCCATGTGTATTCATTAACGGTGTTTGGGTCAATGAACCCAATGCCAAAGCGTCCACCTTTTCTCATTTCATATATCTTCATCCTGCATATAATACCACAGAAAAGAATATAGTGAGGATAATTACAGGTAATGATTGATCAAAAGGATCAGTACAGCTAGCTTGAGACTTAAATTATAGAAAGAAATCACTTACAGACAATAGCAACTCGATTTATAGATTTGTCGAGTGCGTCTTGATTGTATAACTGAAACAGTTCAGAATACTCAACGGACACAGCTTTCTCATGGAAGTAATGCTCCTCCTTGACATTCACCATGAGGGACAATCGATCGGAAATCTTGGTAATGTTCATGTATCATTGATGCAATTCATACATTCTCGTTGGGAGGTTCTTGACCTTGTCTGGATGGACCAAAGGTTGGCCCCGGACATATTTCCGTTTTATTTCATCCTCTCTAAGCACAGTCATGGGCTCGATCTCGAGGAGTTGTCCAACGGTGATTTGGAGAACTTCAGTCTGCATTATATGGTCCTCCGTTATTACCACATTGCCCATCTCAGGAACGTAAACTGTTTGCCCACAATAATATTGGGCGCGCGTACTGTCACGCGTTGTTGGCACAACAAGCGAGGGGATCGATTGCGCCGCCTGTTCTCCCATTGGGAATGGTTTTCCGCATTTTTGGCAGCTGCTTCTTGTTTGCTCGATCCCGAGCTCGCCTCCTACGTAGACGTGCTCGATTTAACTTCCTGATGTGGCGCTCATAGTCTATGTAAACTGGCTTGGGAGCTGGGGGTTGAGCCATACGAATGATGTGGTCAATGGTTTCCTCAGGCTCTTTCTCCCTTGGCGGCGGTGGCGGTTTCGGTGCAAAATGGGCTTCCACGTCGGACTTCGATATGGCTGCGATTTCCTCCTCGGACCTGTCATAAGACCTCTGCGGAAGAGGCGTGAGGCTTGGACCATATTTATATCGCTTGCCTCCGCTTTGTACTTCCTGTACTACCTCTTCTCGTGCCGCCACGCACCATAGCTGCGGGTGTCTCTTCTGCGATTGCCGAGGCGGCGGAGACGCCTGGCCGACGGGGCTGAGTTGGACGAGGAGGAGTGGCCCGAAGATGTGCGGACTTGGAGGAGGAGTGGCTCGAGGTTGTGCCGGACTTGGAGGAGGAGGACGTCTGACGCTGTGGCGGACTTGGAGGAGGAGGAGTGGCTCGACACTTTGCGGACTTGGAGGAGGAGTGGCTTGACACTTTGCGGACTTGGTGGACTTGCAGGAGCGGGAGACTGCTGACTCCATGGCGGACTTGACGAGGAGTCGGATGACGCGTGTCGGTGGCCTTGAAAGATGATGCAATCATTTTTCCATAGGATGATACGATGGTTGGCGTCTCCAGAAAGCGCCGTCCTCACCTCCGTGAATGTCAAGCTCTAGCCCCGAATATGGCTGCACCACCTCGTCAACCATGACACGAGCATAGCCCTCTGGAATCGGGATGCAATGGTAGGTTGCTTTGGGGTAATCGAAAAGCAACGCCGTCCGCCACCTTCATGGATATGTTCTTCATTTTGACGTGTAGCTCGCAGCTAGTGTTCTCCGTGATGTCATCCACGGGTATCTACCCAGCATTGCGTCGTCCGGGCGGAACCCACGCTGCTTCTCTGCATGGATGGGGCGGTGCTATCCAATGCTGGATCATCCGCTAGCTGCTGCAGCTGCCGAGACCCCTTTGCTGGCTAAGTGAGTCGATCTGCTCCTCGCCGCTGGAATTTGACCGCCAATTCCGCTTGACTTGCTTCTAGGCCTTGAAGGCGTTCATAGTCCCGCTTCCTCTGCTCCTCCTCCATCTTCCTCTTCTTCTCCTCCGCAATCTTCTTTCTCGCACGGGTTCTCAGTCGGTGTTCCAGTCAAAACCCCTCATACCACGGAATAGCGCACTTGCCTCGTGTTCTTCCCGGTGTTCAGGATTTCCCAAGGCACGCGTAAGCTCGCCGTTCTCTCTGGGCTGGAACACCCCGATCGTGCCTCTTCTATTGCAACAAGTATCGCATCGTCGGCTCCCTTCAGACTTGCCCTCGTCGAAACATTGCCTGTCTTCGGGTCCAACTCCCCCCCATGCGCATAGAACCAAGTCCTGACCCTGGGGGGCCAACTCTTAGTAACCGGAGTGGCACCTGCATCCTCCATCTCTTTCTCAGACTTATCCCACTTAGGCATTGCCACCGCATAGCCACCTGGCCCCAGCTTATGGAACTTATCCTTTTTTTCGGCATTCTTCTTGTTTATTCTCGATCGTTCCTTAGCTAATTCCGAATCCTTGAATTTCATTTAAATCGTCCCAATGAGCACATTGGTTCTCTAGTGTTCCCTCGAATATCGGAGTCTTCCTTCCTCCCTTGACATACTTGTTCCATTCACGATTCTTGTGGTTCTTGAATGCAACCGCCATCTTCCTAAGAGCAGCGTCCTTGACTTTCTGCACATCTGCTTACGTGGAAATGATCCGGTAGGGTGAAATGTTCCATGAGAGTATCCCAAAGCAGATCTTTTGATTCTTGTCGACAAAAGTAACATCCGGACGTGAGCAGCGTCCTCTTTGCCTTTTGTCCTTTGTCTTTTGCTGGCTCTCTCCATTCTTGAAGGGAGATCGGAGTTGGTCCTTCACAAGAACTCCAGACCGATTTAATGAACTTGTCCGCAATCTTCTTAGGCGCTAATGGTTCGCCATTAGGTCCGACTGCCTCGATATTGTACTTTACGCCCTCCTTCAACTTTTTGTTCGGGCCTCGCTTTCGTCCTTTTGCCTCAAGATTTGCTCGATCCGGATGGCTGAAAGAACAAAGATCGATTCGTTAATATATCTTCAAGTCATTTAAAACATGTGATGATCACCAGAAACCTGCTTATATAAATATATATACCTCGCCGGTCTTTGTTGTTTCAGGATCAACATGTTCTTCGTCATCGCCATAATCGTAGTTCATGACTTCATCAATTCGGTCGTCGCGATCGAATATCATATCACCCTCTCCGGTGTTGTTTAGAAATTGAGCCGTCATAATCTTCTTCATTCTGATTATCATCTGGCCCGCGTATCATATCGAACATGGTCTGTTCTTCCTCTCTGTCGGTATTGTCTGCCATAGCTTTTATTTAACTAATTCAAAAGAAATATAAAACAATTTAGTATTCAAATTACATCGCCTCGAATAATAGATATAATCTCGAATACTTCGTCTAGAATAATAGATACAATCTCGAATACATCGTCTCGAATAATATATAATATTGCATAGTACATCACTGGCTAGCTAATTAAATATCAAATACTACAGAAGAATCTAGGACACTCGCGGTTCCTGCGTCGCGGGCGGTGGACACCCAAAGAGAAGGAACCCTCACAGGATCATAGCTGAAGTGAGATCCTCGAAGATCTTGCCAGTATTGGAGAACCTGCCGCCTCTAATGCAACCATGTAGCGATGGACGTTTCGTCCTCCTCCCCGACACGGCGACGTACCTCCTCGGCGGGCCGGGTCCCTCCAAGACCAAACTGGCCCACGCGAACGCCACCAAACGAGATCGGGTCGACGACGGGACCCGGGGCCGGGTTCCTCATCAAGCGGCGCACCCTCCAGGCAGCACCTCCGGTGCCAGGCGGAGCCTGGGCCACGGACATGGGCGGCTGGACGTCGTCATGACGGATCGACGGCGAGGATGCGGGCCGGGCATCGTCGAGAACAAATACTAGCTATATGCCTGCAAAAAATAATATTTTTTTAATGATTGGATTTTGATAACTAAAATTTCTAACATTTCTACCATTTCTAAAATCTATATACTATTTCATACTAATTAAGCATCTAACACTAAAAACAGAAAAAGCAATTTCTATACATCCATTAAAAACAGAAAAACAACATTATATAAAAAATTCCATACTAATTAAACACTAATTATATCCATCTAACATGCATTCTTACATATATACTAGTGAAAAAACAATAATCTAAAAATCTAAACTAATTAAACATACAAAATACGTATATACTAATATATACATGCATTCATACATATATACGTGTATGTGTGTGTGTGTTCATCATGCTTGTGTGTGTGTATGGGCTCGGGAGGGCGGCGCCCATGGTGGCCGGGGCGAGGGAGAGGGGTTAGAGGGGAGAGCTCACAGCGGCGGCAATGACGGCAGGCGACGGCCGGGCAGCGACGGCGGGGCGTGACGCTGGGCGGCGACGAGGGACGGCGCGACGGGACGGGCCAGGCGGCGACGGAGACGAGGGCAGCGACGGGCAGGGGCGGCGACGGGACGGGCGGCGACGGGGAAGCGGCGACGGCGACGGGGTCGGTGATGTGGCGTCGATCGATCGGGCGAAGCGGTTCAATGGGGAAACAGAGAAAGAAACAGAGGGAGAATGAAAATTTTCGAAGTGTTGTATATATAGAAGGCACCTTTATTACCGGTTGGAGCCACCAACCGGTACTAAAGGTCTGTTTTGGCCAGCCCAAGCAGCGGGAAGCGACCCCCTTTAGTACTGGGTGGTGGGACAAACCGGTACTAAATTCCCCCCATTATTACAGGTTTGTGGCACCACACGGTAATAAAGGGGGTGGGCTGGGGCAGGTGCGGTGCGGGAAGTTTAGTCCCACCGCGCTAGCCGAGGGGCGACTGACTGGTTTATAAACCTCGTGGCGGTCGCTCTCTCGAGCTCCTCTCCAAAGCACGCCATCGGGCCTACGTGTTCTTTGGTGCCTGTGGCCCACTTGGCCTTTATGGCTCTGTATCCTGCCCAACAACAGGTTGGGTTTCTAGTAGTATGCAGGCCGCTACAGCCTAGTAGGCGGGCTTTTTTGCTTTATTTATTTTTGTGTTGTTTTTTTGTGTATTTAGAGTTTCTTTGTGAATATTTTTGCTTTAGGTACAAAAAATTACAAACTTTCTGTTAGTGCCCGTAGTTTTCAAATTTGAATAGTTTAAATTTTGAATTATTTGAAATTAGTGTGAATCACTAGTTTGTGAATAATTTAACTTTAAAAATCAGTAAAGGCATGAAAGAATTTGTTTGCACATAAAATTTCTTCGCGTTTCAAATGCCAAAACACATAACTACCCTAATTATTACAGAGATTCCCCTCTGGGTGTGAAACATGTAAGAAAGTGATGATAGTGAAGCCGATCACATCCCAGATCTTTGGGTGTGAAACTTTTCTTCACGTGTGTCCCTTTGCGCCGTAACCATGGAAAATCTTCATCATTTAACGGGATGCTCGGGTCAATATTCACTGTGAATGGAGAAATTTCATCAAACTTTTCATAATCTTCTGACTTGTCTGTCTTGTCATCCACTCCCACGATGTTTCTCTTCCGAGAAAGAACTATGTGCCGCTTTGGCTCATCGTACGATGCATTCGCTTCCTTATCTTTTCTTTTTCTTGGCTTGGTAGACATGTCCTTCACATAGAAAACCTGTGCCACATCATTGGCTAGGACGAATGGTTCGTCTGCATACGCAAGATTGTTGAGATCCACTGTTGTCATTCCGTACTGCGGGTCTTCCGTTACCCCGCCTCATGTCATATTGACCCATTTGCACCGAAACAAAGGGACCTTTAAACCACGTCGATAGTCAAGTTCCCATATGTCCTGTATATAACCATAATATGTTTAATTTAAAGTCTTGGTTACTGCATCAAATCGGACAACAATGTTATGGTTGGTGCTCTTCTTATCTTGGGCGATCGTTTAAAATTTATTATCATTTATCTCGAACCCTTTGAAATACATTATATTCTAAGATGGTAACTGGGACAGCAAGTACAGGTCATCTTCAATAGAGTTGTCATGCATGGTACGTGGTTCGCAACCAGTGGCGAAACTCCTGGTTTGTTCATGTGTAATCCAGTCATCGACCGCTCCGGTGTTTGGAGCGTAGCAAATTCTTGTGTTCATCCATATACGGAGCCACCAAGGCAGAATTCTGTAGAACTGTAGTGTGCTTCACCGAGAGAATGTCCGTCCATACATATTATTTGTTCCTCCTAGCGTGCCTTTTCCATCCAGTCTGCCCTTATGCCGCGATTCAGGAACACCAATCGACTTAAGGTCAGGAATAAAGTCAATACAAAACTCAATGACCTCCTCATTTTGATGGCCCTTGGAGATGCTTCCTTCTGGCCTAGCATGGTTATGAACATATTTCTTTAAGACTCCCATGAACCTCTCAAAGGGGAACATATTGTGTAGAAATACAGGACCCAAAACGTTAATCTCTTCAAGATAGGTGAACTAGGACGTGCGTCATGATGTTGAAGAAGGATGGTGGGAACACCAACTCGAAATCGACAAGACATTGCACCAAATCATTCCGTAACCTTGGTATGATTTGGAGCGATTACCTTCTCGAGAGATTGCATTGAGAAATGCACATAGCTTCACAATGGCTAATCGAACGTTTTCCGTAGAAGCCCCTCAATGCAACCGGAAGCAGTTGCGTCATAATCACGTGGCAGTCATGAGACTTTAGGTTCGGAACTTTTCTCTGCCATGTTTATTATTCCCTTTATATTCGACGAGAAGCTAGACGGTACCTTAATATCGAGCAGGCATTCAAAGAAGATTTCCTTCTCTTCTTTGGTAAGAGCATAGCTTGCATGACCACGATATATGCTGTCTTCTCCGTGCATACGTTGCTGGTCCTCCGTGCCTCGTGTGTATCTTTTGTCTTCCCATACACGCCCAAGAAGCCAAGCAGGGTCACGCAAAGATTCTTCGCCACGTGCATCACGTCGATTGCGGAGCGGACCTCTAGGTCTTTCCAATATGGCAGGTCCCAAAATATAGATTTCTTCTTCCACATGGGTGTGCATCCGTCAGCCCCTTTGGAACAGGTTGTCCGCCAGACCTTTTCCAAATATCACCTTCAAATCCTTGACCATATCATGTACATCAGCACCAAAGACGATGGCGAGGCTTCGTCCGTTGATCCGCCTCACCTTTGAAATGCTTGCCTTTCTTTCTTATGGGATGCCTGCTCGGAAGAAATCGACGATGTCCCAGGTACACATTCTTCATACAACTATTCAAATATATAATGTCGGTATCATCCAAACAGTGCGTGCATCCGCGGTATCCCTTGTTTGTCTGTCCTGAAAGGTTATTGAGAGCAGGCCAATCATTGATGGTCACGAACAGCAACGCCTTTAGGTCAAATTCTTCCCCCATGTGCTCATCCCACACATGTACACCTGTTCCATTCCACAGTTGTAAGAGTTCTTCAACTAATGGCCTTAGGTACACATCAATGTCGTTGCCGGGTTGCTTAGGGCCTTGGATGAGCACTGGCATCATAATGAACTTCCGCTTCATGCACAACCAAGGAGGAAGGTTATACAAACATAGAGTCACAGGCCAGGTGCTATGGTTGCTGCTCTGCTCCCCAAAAGGATTAATGCCATCTGCGCTTAGACCAAACCATACGCTCCTTGCGTCATCTGCAAATTCCTTCCCGCATTTTCTTTCGATTTTTCTCCACTGCGACCCGTCACCTGGTACTCTCAACTTTCCGCCTTTTCTTACGGTCTTCTTCGTGCCATCGCATCGCTTTGGCATGCTCTTTGTTTTGGAACAACGTTTCAACCGTGGTATTATAGGAGAATACCACATCACCTTGGCAGGAATCTTCTTCTGGGCGCCGCCTCAACATCACCATGCTCATCGCGGCTGATCTTATAGCGCAATGCACCACATACCGGCAAGCGTTCAAATCCTCGTACTCACCGCGGTAGAGGATGCAATCATTAGGGCATGCATGTATCTTCTGCACCTCTAACCCTAGAGGGCAGACAACCTTCTTTGCTTCGTACGTACTCTCGGGCAATTCGTTGTCCTTTGGAAGCATATCCTTTATCATTACCAGCAACTTTCCAAATCCCTTGTCAGATACACCATTCTCTGCCTTCCATTGCAGCAATTCCAGTGTGGTGCCCAGCTTTTTCTTGTCACCTACGCAATTCGGGTACAATAATTTTTTGTGATCCTCTAACATGCGCTGCAACTTCTTCTCCAAATCACTTGCGCAGTTTCTCTTTGCATCGGCAATGGCCCGACCTAGATCATCAACGGGCTCATCTGATGCCTCTTCTTCAGCTTCTTCCCGCATTGTCGTCCCAGCTTCTTCCCGCATTACCGGCTCAGCTTCTTCCCCCATTGTTGTATCATCGTATTCAGGGAACCCATGGCCAGGATAGCTGTCGTCGTCCTCTTCTTCTTCATTGTCTTCCATCATAACCCCTCTTTCTCCGTGCTTGGTCCAAACATTATAGTGGGGCATGAAACCGGACTCAAACAGGTGGACGTGAATGGTTCTTGACGAAGAGTAATTGCGACCAATCTTACAGACAGAACATTGACAATGCATAAAACCATCCGCCGCTTGTTTGCCTCAGCCGCAAGCGTAAAAGTATGCACGCCCTCAACGAACTGGGAGAGCATCGGTCATCGTACATCCATTGCGGCTCATCTTCATTACACAACACGAATAGACCAAATTAATACAAGTTCATACATAAAGTTCATACAACACTTAAATGCAACAAACAAATAACTCTCTAGCTAAAGCATTTAAATGCAACAACAAATGCGATCAAGATCGCAACTAAGGTAACAATTGATCCAACAGCATAATGATACCAAGCCTCACTATCGATGGCATATTTTCTAATCTTTCTAATCTTCAAGCGCATTTTCTCCATCTTGATCTTGTGATCATCGACGACATCGGCAACATGCAACTCCAATTCCATCTTCTTCGCCCCAATTCTTTTCAATTTTTCTTTCAAGTACTTGTTTTCTCTTTCAACTAAATTTAACCTCTCGACAATAGGGTCGGTTGGAATTTCCGGTTCACATACCTCCTAGATAAAAATATATATGTCAACTTGATGGGCATAATTTGTCATAAACACGAAATGCAACAAATAGTTTTAAAAGAGAATATACCACATCCGAATCATAACAAGGACGAGGGCCGACGGGGACGGATATCAAAACCATGGCACTATGTATAACAAACAACGACGGGTAAGATAATTATTATACGAGTAACTATATATCCAAATCACACAAACATCAATTTTTTATATAAAATTTCATGAACAAGAGGCTCACCACAAGGTGGTGCCATGACGGGACAGTGCAGGCGATCGACGGTGGTTTCTGACAGAGATTTAGAAGGCACTAAGTAAACCACACCTACATATGCAAACTAAGTGTTATTTTGACCTCAAATTGCATATAAATCAAATACTAGCACATATATATATTTCCTCCCAAATTACTAAACTCACAAATTAATAACTATATAAAGCATTGCAAGAGCTAATCTAGCAATGAGAGATGAAATGACAAAGTTGCTAACCTTTGTGATCACTTAAATGGATGGGGGCCTTCAAATCTTGACAAATTTTGGGCAAAATGTGTGATGAGCTCGAGGGGAGAAGAGGAAGAACAGAGAGGAGAGGAGAGGGGAAAGGGGGAAGAACAGAGCGAGCTGGACGAAGGGTTTATATGCAGGAGGACCTATAGTACCGGTTCGTGGCACGAACCGGTACTAAAGGTGCCGGAGGGGCCCAGACTGACAACATCCTGCCACCACCCTCATTAGTACCGGTTCGTGGCACGAACCGGTGCTAAAGGTTAGCCACGAACCAGTACTAATGAGAGCGGCCCGGCTAGCCGTTGGAACCGGCACTAATGTATACATTTGTGCCGGCTCTAATACAAACCGGCACTAATGTGCTTCACGTTTGACCCTTTTTCTACTAGTGAAGGTATTTCATGATGGACTTCTTCACTTCCATGGGCACTGCCTTCTTAGGCAGCATCATGGGTGATAGGCCGCCGAACCCAATCATGGAGAATTGGTTAAACCAAAGGTTGCGACGACTTATCTTACTCCGTACCCATAGGATACGACGGATGAGGCCGCTTAAGATGCGGCTGTCACGCCAGCGCTCTTGGCGGTATACTCACAGACAAGTGACACCATGAGCCAGTTGGAGAGGATGAAGACGAGGAACTCCCATACTTCCTCGTAGAGGAAGGTGAGCAAGAGCAGCATAGTGATGGCCAGATCGACGGTTGTGAAGAGCGCCTCCGGTGAATGGATTATTCTTGTTAGGAGGCATCCAGCTATTTTCATCATGCCGATTGATATGATGTAGTTGTCAGTGATGATGCTATGGTACGCCAGAAGCGCACGCCCCCGTTGCCACAGAGGATGAACGCCGAGGCGGAAGGCGATACCACGACGGGAAATAGGATGTAGTTTGCAAGGAAGAAGAAAGGGCTGGAGAGCACCACAGGTAGAACTGAGTGGTAGTATTCGCCGAGGAATTGGATTTCCTCATCGAACACTTGGAACACTGCAACTGCAACCCACATGGCTTTCAGATCCTCCTTACGCTCCTCGTCGAACCTTTGGGTTGACAGTTCAAACTCAGTGATAGATTGAGATATTGGAGAAGTAATTGTTGTATTGATCGGGGCCTCAAGGGCTGTTTATATAGATTACAAAGCTTGGGCTCCAAGACTAGACTAATAGAGATAGATTACAATACAAATAGACTTATACTCTAAGATCCCCCCGCAGTCTCAACGTCAGGTGAAACAATGTTGAGACTGGAGTGTATGTCGGTGAACGATGCAGTCGGGAGTCCTTTGGTAAAAATGTCAGCAAATTGGGCACTTGTAGGAACATGAAGAACGCGAACCTTGCCAAGAGCCACCTTTTCACGAACAAAGTGAATGTCAATCTCAATGTGCTTTGTGCGACGATGTTGAACTGGATTGGAAGCCATGTAGACTGCAGAGATGTTATCACGATGAAACAATGGTAGCACGTGGGAGCGGACGATGAAGTTCAACGAGAAGCTGCCGTAGCCACACCGCCTCGGCCACAGCGTGAGCAACCGCCCTATACTCAGCCTCAGCAGAAGACCTGGAAACTGTTACCTGCCTTTTAGAACACCAAGAAACAAGATTATCACCCAAATAAACGCAAAATCCGGATGTAGATCGTCGAGTATCTGGACAACCTGCCCAGTCTGCATCCGAATAAACTGTCAAGCTTGTAGGTGAAGAAGAATTAATAAGGAGACCGTGATCAAGAGTGCCTTTTAAATAGCGGAGAATGCGTCTGACATGAGCCAGATGAGGAGCACGAGGATCATGCATAAAGAGACAGGCTTGCTGAACAGAATAGGAGATTTCAGGACGAGTAAGAGTGGCATATTGAAGAGTGCCAGTGATGCTACGATATAATGTAGGATCAGAAAGAGGATCACCATCAGCCGACAATTTAGCACCAACGTCGGCTGGAGTACGAGAGGGTTGACAATCAGACATACCAGAACGAGAAAGCAAGTCCAAAATGTATGATCGTTGAGAAAGAAAGAGGGAAGATGTTGTGCGAGAAACATGAATACCTAGAAAATGATGAAGAGGACCAAGATCTGTCATGGAAAACTCCCGATTGAGAGAAGAGATCGTATGTTGAAGAAAAGAATCAGAACTAGCCGTGAGAATGATATCATCAACATAAAGCAAGAGGTAGGCGGTGAGTAGGAGACTGATAAACAAAGAGAGAAGAATCGGATTTGGAGGAATAAAGCCTATGGTTTGAATAAAAGTAGCAAAGCATTGAAACCATGCACGAGGAGCTTGTTTAAGGCCATAAAGAGATTTGTGGAGGAGACAAACAAAATTTGGAGAGGAGGATTCTCAAAACCAGATGGTTCTTGACAATAAACAGTTTCATTGAGAGTGCCATGAAGAAAAGCATTTTTAACATCAAGTTGATGAATAGGCCAAGAAGAGGAAACAGCAAGACTAAGAACAACACGAATAGTGCTTGGTTTAACAACAAGAGAAAAAGTCTCATCAAAGTCAATACCATGCTGCTGGGAGAAACCACGACACACCCAACGAGCTTTGTAACGAGCAAGAGTGCCATCGGAATGAAATTTATGACGAAAAACCCATTTGCCAGAAACAATGTTAACACCAGAAGGTTTGGGAACAAGAGTCCATGTATTATTTTGCTGAAGAGCTTCAAATTCATCACGCATAGCGGAAAGCCAGAGAGGGTCAAGAAGAGCTCGCTTATAACTGGTTGGAATAGGAGGAGATGGTTGGGGTGGCGGTAAGATTGAGACGTTTGGTGGGGAGAAGAAATCCTCGTTTTCCACGGGTGCACATGACATGATCATTGGTGAGCGGTGGTATAAGAACGGCATTGGGTGGCAATGGGTTTTCGGTTGAAGAAGACGGTGAGGAAGAAGAATCAGAGGTGGTGGGTGTCGAGGTGGTTGCCATGGTAGGATGTGGTGAGGGAAAGACGACTGGGGTAGAGGATGCAGTTGCGGGAGAGGTAGGGGACGGGGCAGGAGGTTGGCTGACGGTGGGCGATTCCGGCGGAGAGACGGAACAAGATTCCATGGCAGCAGAGATGACCGAAGGACGAACTAGGGAAGGGGTTTTGGTGGATTGTGGTGGAATTGATTTTGTGGTTGTAGTGACAGAAAAAGGAAAAGTATTTTCATCGAATGTGACATGACGAGAGAGAATGATACGGCCAGAAGATGGATCGAAACAACGATATCTTTTGTGATCATCAGAAAGACCAAGGTGAATACAAGGTAGTGAGCGTGGTTCTAGTTTGTTGGAGTTGGTAGAGGCGATGTTGGGAAAGCATAGACAGCCAAAAACACGCAGAAAAGAATAGTCAGGGTGGGAGAGAAAAAGAGATTGGAAAGGCGAATAAAGAGGGCAAGTTTTAGTTGGTCGAATATTAAGAAGTAGTGTGGCGGTGCGAAGGGCTTCAACCCAAAAATGGGAAGGAAGAGAAGCTTGTAAAAGCAATGTGCGAAGAACATCATTAATAGAGCGAAGACAGCGTTCAGCTTTGCCATTTTAAGAAGATGTATAAGGGCATGAAAAATGAAGAAGAATGCCTTGAGAGAGAAAGAAGGTGCGGTTTTGGGTGTTATCAAATTCACGACCGTTATCACATTGAATAAATCGAATTGGCAAGACAAAGTGTGTGATTACATATTGTCGAAAGTTGAGAAAGATGGAAGGTACTTCAGATTTAGCGCGAAGAGGAAAGGTCCAAGTATAGTGAGAATAATCATCCAAGATCACAAGATAATATTTACAACCAGAAACACTAGGGACTGGAGAGGTCCATAAATCACAGTGAAGTAACTCAAAAGGAAAAGTACTAATGGTAGTAGAGGTTCCAAAAGGTAATCTAACATGTTTGCCACATTGACATGCATTACGAGAGAGGGATTATGAGGACTGCTAGAACTAGGGATACAAAATTCTTGGAGTAAAGACGTCAAAGTGTTTTTGCTGGGGTGACCGAGACGACGATGCCATAGATCAACAGAGGCGATCATGGCACGAGAGGTGGATGTGGGCGCGCCATGAAGAGGATAAAGATCGCCTGTGCTATTGTACCGAGCGAGGACCGCCTCCGTTGTCAGATCTTTCACAGACAAACCAAAAGGGTCAAAGGCCAGGATAACTTTGTTGTCAATGCAAAATTGTCTAACAGAGATAAGATTTTTGATGATGGAAGGAACCACAAGAATATTGCGTAGAAGAAAATTGGCATGAGAGGAAGGGATGTAAGAGTGACCAGTGCATGAAACAGGGATGGTGGAGCCATCGCCAATGGTGATAGTGGAAAAAGCAGAAGGAAAACAAGCTGACAATAAATTCATATTTGAAGACATATGCATTGATGCACCAGAATCGAAATCCAATCCGTACCTGCGTCATTGAGGATAAAATTGTTCATGGCGTTGATGAAGGCGGCTTGGTCCCAAGCCGACTGTTAGGGAGGAGCAGAGGGGCCAGGAACTTGCATGTTGACGTAGGGGATAGCGGATGGGTAGTATGCGATTGGGGCCTGCATGTTGCCGTAGAAGGCCGGCATGGTGTTGTAGGGCGACGGTGGTCCTGGCGTGCTGGTAGGCGGAGTAGGAGTGGCGGTGTAGACGTGCGCCGGCGGCCTGGGTCCAAGGAGTCCCGGAGAGCCTGTGGCTGGACGAAGACCGGGGCTCCACGTGCCCGTGTACGCAGGAGGGGCACCATACGGCGAGGGGGCCGACCATGGCATCGACCAAACCTGGACGAGGCCAGTCCAAGGATCATGTTGAGGAGGCCATGGCGACGGAGCTGGTGGTGCGGGAGCGGTGGATGACGAGGCTGGTGCAGGTCCGGCAGGACGAGATGCAGGAGGCCGGTAGACGGGATTCTTGCCCTTGTAGTTGGGACTCGGGCGCCAGCCTGGTGGTGGTGTTGAGGCCGCGGCAGCCACAGCAGGAGTTGGAGGGGGAGGTGTTTGGGTAGTTGTAGAGGAGGAGGTAGGGGGTGGGGCACCGGCGGCGTGGAACTCGGCCATGGAGAAGAGGGGCCGAATCGGCCGGGGCGGCGGCGCGGGTGGCGGAGCCATACCAGGTGCGGAAAACCTAGGCGTCGGATACCATAATAGATTGAGATATTGGAGAAGTAATTGTTGTATTAATCGGGGCCTCAAGGGCTGTTTATATGGATTACAAAGTTTGGGCTCCAAGACTAGATTAATAGAGATAGATTACAATACAAATAGACTTATACTCTAAGACTCAGCGCCTTGCAGCAGCTCCTTGCACAGGCCTCTAAAGATGAGACCGTGGCAATTGGAGGTTTCCTCTTTGGTGATGGGGAGGTCCTCGAACCTCCGCCGGAGCAGCTTGTAGAGGGCGAACGAGAGGCATAGCCTTTTAAGACTTGGGTCTTTTTGGAGGACTCCGCCCTTGTCCTTCTCCGTGAGCCTCCAAATATCACCAATGGTGATGATGGTGGAGTCGGTGTTGGCGTCCGTGTCAATGGTACTGGGCTTCTTCAGCTCAAGAAGGTAGCCCTCCGGGCCAGGCTTCATCTCCATCTCCTCTTCTCCCATCACGGCGTACTTGCACTTCTTCAACAACTCTGCTCCCTCATCCTGAACATTGCCGTTGCCGGCCTGCTGATCTTTCTCCTGTAGCATCTGGGACATGTACGAGCTGAGCAGCTCAGCGTTCTTGTCATAGGCGAAAGAATGCTTGAGCAGCTCGTTGATGGAGACCCTCTGCAGAAACTTGGCAGCAGCGAGGACCCATAAGGTGCCATAGATTGCTTTCTTGCCGGTGCTGTTGAGGTTGTAGAAAACGAGGTAGCCCAACCAAGCGATGCGGGAAGCGCGATCGATGGTACCGGATTGCCATTGCATGCCCGCGTTGACGAGGATGGCCTCCACTTTTTTGTGGAGGAGCTCCACGAGAAGCATCCACATGAGGATCGTCCGAGCCTGTAGTGATAGCTCGGTGCCGAGCTGGCTGTATATAGCTGGAGCTATTGGGACTTATAGCAGCCAAAGCGGCACCTTCGTTCTTGGCCTCAGAGAAGAGGTAGGACATGACGGGCAGGAAGAGTGACAGTGAGGTGGAGAGGAACAGACGAACGCTGGGGTTGAGGATGGCGCTCAGGACGGACAAGCGGCTGAAGAGATTGAGGGTAAAGAAGAGGGCGGCAAGCATGAACATGACAGCCGAGGTGAACACCATGGTGACCTCATTTCTTTGGTCTGCGTAAGAGGAGGTGAGATTGTATACAAATGGGTGTAGTTTTGCATCACAGGATGAGCTACTGGCGAGGAAGATCATAGTTGGATAACTGCGTGGAGTGCATGGGTTCTTGCCATCACAGACTGCATACACACACACACATATATATATATATATATATATATATATATATATATATATAGGGACGTCTATTAATGAAGATAGAACCGCAGATATGTTTAATAGAAATTGAAAGGGTTGGTTCTTGCTATATCATGTGAACACCAGGATATGTTTAATAGAAATTGAAAGGGTTGGTATATATCGGCCACATGACATGATCATTTCATCAACTAGATAACATGTATCCCCTCCATCCAAATATATCTCCATCCAAATATATGGGGCCTACCATGTTTTTCAAGGCTGTCTTTGACCATTGATAAGATTAATAATATACGAGATATAAAAATCGTATCAACATAAAATCCTTTCACATACAAATTTGACTATATGCTTTTTGTAACATGCATGTCATATATTATTGTTCTAACCGATAGGCAGGACCTTGAAAAACGGGTTTTCTGGGACCGTAAACACCAGGGAGTTCTGCCTTTTCAATTAACAAGGGGAAATAACTGTAAAATGGCCTGAAAACGTATTAGGATCTATGTTTTTCGATGGAGGGAGTACCTATGCTACATAAAATTAGAAATTCTCTCTGGGTTTAGAGGGCCAATCTCAATTAATTTTTTCCTATTTATTAGTTCCTTTTTACTTCTCTTCGCCACCTGTTGTTCTTACAGCAAGCTCGAAGGAAATTACTAGAAGTACCAGTGAAGATTGGATGTTTAAAGCAAAGCAACAAACCTGATCTAGAATCTATAAGCCAGCTGGCCTCAATGTCTCGTGTCTCCAGGGAAGTCGAGCTCTCGATCAGTTTGTCTAGTAGCTTTATTTGTTGATATGGTTACCAATTCTTTTTAATCTTTTGAGCATTCAAAGACAGTAGGAGAGGCTCCTATTGACATCTTTCCATTACTTTCAACCACTACAAATCATCCATCCTCAACATGCAAGTTCGCCAAGGAGTTCCTTATCCACACAGGACACAATTGACTCCATCGGCAAAATTCCAGTGCTGCCTTTTCAGCATGTTTTTGGTATTAACTCTATCAGCAGCCAGGAGCCATGCGAAGACTTTTATCTTCGTTGTGCATTTAATCTCTTAGACCGCAAAAGCCTACACCCACTAATCTTTCGGGTCCAAGAAGGCACTTATGCCAATAGTCTGGCTGAAGCTTTTTTATATCTGAATAAAAGGCGTGAAGCAGTTTGTCCTTTTTTTGGTCGTTTTGAAATCTTACCTTATCAGAGGGCCCGGGGGCTGGAAGATCGGCACAAGCTTTATATTGAGCTTGCTAATTATGCAAGTTATGGTTCTTTCTTTTGGCATAGCTTGTTGAAAACTTGCGATCCTGTGAATTAAACTATTCTTAGTTCCTCTCTTTTGGAACTCTCATTGCAGATGATGCAAAACTCTGTCCTTTCAGCTTTGAACATTTTTTTGCTACAAATCGAAAGAAACTATTCTTAGTTCCTCTCTTTTGGAACTCTCATTGCAAATGATGCAGAATCCTGTCCTTTCGGCTTTGAACTTTTTTTTTGCTACGAATCGAAAGAAACTATTGTTAGTTCCTCTCTTCGAACTCTCATTGCAGATGATGCAGAATTCTGTCCTTTCAGCTTTGATTTTTTATTTTTATTTTTTTGCTACAAATCGAAAGAAACTATTCTTAGTTCTTCTCTTTTGGAACTCTCATTGCAGATGATGCATAATTCTGTCCTTTCGGCTTTGAACTTTATTTTATTTTTCTGCTGCAAATCAAAAGAAACTATTCTTAGTTCCTCTCTTTTGAAACTCATTGCAGATTATGTAAAATTCTGTCCTTTCAGCTTTAGACTTTATTTTATTTTTTTGCTGCAAATCAAAAGAAACTATTCTTAGTTCCTCTCTTTTGGAACTCATTGCAGATGATGCAGAATTATGTCCTTTCGGCTTTGGACTTATTTTTTGTTGCCACAAATTGAAAGAAACTATTGTTTCTATTGATTCTCAAGTATATATACATTTGGAAGTGATGGGAAGAAGAGGTACCTATCGGGAGTCATCCCTCCAGAACAGGTGCCTTTTAATAATAAAGAGAGAAGGCACGTGACTCTTCGGGGTTGGACACAACCCCTTGCTAATGACGGTTCATTAATTAGCATGTGTTAATTAACAATAGACATGTGCTAATTTATTCCTAACAGTATGGTCTTAGGCTGGTCACAATGGGCAGGAACATAAGCTAGTAACCTACACAGTTTCTTAGACTATGTTACTACCTCCATAGTGGGTAGGAACATGTATGTAGTATCATGCAGCAATGTATTTATTAGGATATAGACTCATTGTTTCTTAGAGTGTGTGATGTTCCGGTAACTTAGCTAGTTACCACAAGCACCTCTCTTTTCATTAAATATGTGCCACATAAGCAAACTTGTATTGGAGTGTGTGATGTTACTCTTAAGTTCCTGTCCATTGTGACCAGCCTTATATGCAGATCGGGGCATTCATGGAGCGCCGACATACAACACCCTGTGCTCAGCGACGGGGGTGATTATGCTCTCCTTCATGACCTTCTAGGAGGTGCCAAAGCAGTGTTCGGCCCGAAGGCCCAGGCGGAGCAGCCTAGCAGGGATTCTATCACCAGTTTGTTAACCCAGTAATTAGTCCCACATCACTTTGTTATATCCAATCTCACCAGTTTATATATGTCCTTGAGTTCTATGGGAACCAGTAAACGGCCTCGGGAACCAATGAGCATAGAGGCATCAAGGAAATAAAGGAAAGCTCGTGCGATGAGCAAACAGGACTCGTTAATCCTGGGATTTAGGAGTAAGACACAGGACGACGCCCGATTGGCATGGTAGTTAAAATAAACTGCGGGGAAAGGCCTTATCAAGAGACACCGATTTGTGGCGTGGGAGTTAAACTGGAGGGAAAGGGTCTTATCGATCTTCTTAATCGAAGATGATAACAGTGAGATTTTCATGCCGCATGAATTTGCATGCAAGTGGTGGTTGCCCTATGAGATGGGTGTGGTATTTTTTTTTCCGTTACAATGCACGGACATATTTGCTAGTATATAACTAAAAAGTGTGTGTTTTTTACAAAGGAATAAATACTTTTTTTGAAATAAATATTATTGAGTGCAGCACATATATGAACAGGGGTTGCGTGTAATAATGGTACGCACGGATCAAACATAAAAAGTTACAATACGAACAGCGATAACAAACACAACACACATACTTTTTTGCTTGTTCCAATAAGGAGAGTGCATAAAAACTAGATGGGTGCTGGCACGAATGGAAGTAAGACGTCCCACTTGATCAATGCATACTGCAGCCATAGAGATCTATTGATGCGTGAATCAGCCGTGCGTACAGTTGACGATGGCATTAGCAGCAGCAGCGCCAGCGAAGTTCACCTGCGAACAGGACACCCTTATGTTGTACGACCTTGTGCCGATCCATCCGGCATCGAACCACACCTTGGCTATCACCACCACCGTGCAATTTGTCCAGTCTGTATTGCTGGTGGCGGGCGGCGGCGGGGGGCTGCCCGCACCGCTGGCGTGCGCCTGATCCTCGGCCTTGTTGCTGCTCGCTTGCTCGGACTGCCAGTACTCCGCTGACACGTTTATGCGGGTCACATTCCCCGGCGCCTGCCTCCTGCCGTCCTGCAGCACGCTCAAGTCGACCATGGCCGGCACCCACGCCTTCTGGCTGTACCATATCTCGGCGTCCAGGGCGCCGTACAGCACTGCCATGCGCGGGCTGCTGTTGCTGGCCACGAGGGTGAAGTTGTAGAACTTGGTATCTTGGACAGGCCCGCCGACTTTCATGCCTGTGAGAGAGAGGTAGATACACTAGTAGAAAAAAGGGCTATCGTTGAGGTATGTTTTGTCCATTAGTCTCGGTTCAATTCAGAACCGGGACTAATGCGAGCATTTATCCCGGTTCGTGAGCCCAGGGGATCGGCCGGGCCACGTGGGCCATTGGTCCCGGTCCGGGACCTTTTGGTCCCGGTTGGTGGGACGAACCGGGACCAATGGTCCCGGCTCTGGCCCACCACTATTGGTCTCGGTTGGTGGCATGAACCGGGACCAAAGGCTTATTTAGTCCCGGTTCATGCCACCAACCGGGGTTAATGGTGCTGCCTATATATAGCCCCTCGGCAAAGAGCAGAGCACACTGGTCTGTTTTTACGGCCGAGGGGAGGGGCCAGTGGTGCTCTAGCTCACCTCCTATGCACACAAGGTGTTCGATGGAATGCCCGAGCCACACTACTTAAGCTTTCTCCTCCAAGCTCGGCCTCTAAGCTCCATTTTCCTCAATATTTGTCTAGGTTTAGCGGTCCGTCACGCCCCGTCCCCGTCTTCACCGCCGTCGATCACCTGCGGCGATCTCATCGCCAACACCACCGTGGTGAGCCTCTTTTTCTTATCTTCTTTCTGAAAGGAAAAATATTCTTACTTGTATTATTTTCTTACTTTTATTATTGCATCTTATATAGTGTGATGGTTTTGGTATCCGCCCCCGTCGGCCCTCGTCCTGTCTATGATTCGGATGTGGTATATATTATCTTTTCATAACTATTGGTTCATTTATTGTTTATGAAAATTAAGCCGACCAACGTGACATAGATTTTGTTTATCTAGGAGGTTGTTGAACCGGAAATTCCAACCGACCCTATTGTCGAGAGGTTAAATTTAGTTGAAGAAGAAAACAATTTCTTGAAGGAAAAATAAAAAAACTTGAGGAGGAGAAGATGATATTGGAGTTGCATGTTGCGGATGTCGTCGATGATCACAAGATCAAGATGGATGCAATGCGCTTGAAGATGAGAAAGATTAGAAAATATGCCATTCATACCTAGGCTTGATAGCATTATGCCGTTGGATCAGTTGTTACCTTGGTTGCGATTATGATCGTATTTGTTTTCACATTGAAATGTTTTACATAGTTTCAATGTATGGTTTAATTAATTTAGATGCTCTGCAGAGCTTTATGTTGTTAGATGAGAACTATGTATGTACTTTGGTTTTATGTGATGATGAACTTCTATTAATTTGGTCATTTAATTATCTATTCATGATGTTCTGTAATGATTTTTGACACACTTAATTATATATAATGCACGCAGATGAACCGCAATGGATGTACGGTGATGCAGACACACCTCCGAGTACATTAAGGGCGTGCATGCTTTTCTCGAAGTGGCTGAGGCAAACAAGAAGAATGGTTTTATGTGTTGTCCATGCCCTATATGTGGGAATCTGAAGTCTTACTCTGACCGGAAAATCCTTCACACCCACCTGCTTTACAAGGGTTTCATGCCACACTATAATGTTTGGACGAGGCACGGAGAAATAGGGGTTATGATGGAAGACGGCGAGGAAGAAGAGTACGATGAGAACTATGTGCCCCTGAATACGGTGATGCTCTTGAACATCAAGTTGCACTGCAGACGATGTGCACGATGGTGCTGCAACGGGCGAAGCTGCTGAAGATCAAGATGAACCAGACGATGTGCCCCATGATGATGATCTCCGCCGGGTCATTGTCGATGCAAGGACACAATGCGAAAGTCAAAAGGAGAAGCTGAAGTTCGATCGCATGTTAGAGGATCACAAAAAATGGTTGTACCCCAATTGCGAAGATGGCAACACAAAGCTCGATACCGTACTCGAATTGCTGCAGTGGAAGGCAGAGAATATGCTCGATAAAGGATTTGAGAAGCTACTGAAAATAATGAAGAAGAAGCTTCCAAAGGATAACGAATTGCCCGACAGTACATACGCAGCAAAGAAGGTGGTATGCCCTCTAGGATTGGAGGTGGAGAAGATACATGCATGCCCTAATGACTGCATCCTCTACCGTGGTGCCTACAAGGATCTGAACGCATGCCCGGTATGCGGTGCATTGCGGTATAAGATCTGACGAGATGACCCTGGTGATGTTGACGGCGAGCCTCCCAGGAAGAGGGTTCCTGCGAAGGTGATGTGGTATGCTCCTATAATACCACGGTTGAAACGTCTGCTCGTAAAGCGGAGAGCATGCCAAGTTGATGCGATGGCACAGTGAGGACCGTAAGAAAGACGGAAGTTGAGAGCACCCACGACGGGTCGCAGTGGAGAAAAATCGAGAGAAAGTACTGGGATGAGTTTGCAAAGGACCCAAGGAACGTATAGTTTTCTTTAAGCGGATGGCATTAATCCTTTCGGGAGCAGAGCAGCAATCACAGCACCTGGCCCGTGACTCTATGTATGTATAACCTTCCTCCTTGGATGTGCATGAAGCGGAAGTTCATTATGATGCCAGTTCTCATCCAAGGCCCTAAGCAACCCGGCAACGACATTGATGTGTACCTAAGGCCATTAGTTGAGGAACTTTTACAGCTGTGGAATGGAAACGGTGTACGACGTGAGATGAGCACAAAGGAGGAATTTGACTGAAGGCGTTGTTGTTCGTGACAATCAACGATTGGCCCGCTCTCGATAACCTTTCGGGACAGACAAACAAGGGATACCACGCATGCACGCACTGTTTACTTGACACCGATAGTATATACCTGGGAAGCTGCAGGAAGAATGTGTACACTGGCCATCGCCGATTTCTTCCGACCAACCATCAATGTCGAAAGAAAGGCAAGCATTTCAAAGGCGAGGCAGATCACCGGAAGAAGCCCGCCATGCGTACCGGTGATCACGTACTTGCTATGGTCAATGATTTACACGTAATCTTTGGAAAGGGTCCCGACGGACTAGCTGTTCTGAATGACGCTGAGAATCACGCACCCATGTGGAAGAAGAAATCTATATTTTGGGACCTACCCTACTGGAAAGACCTAGAGGTCCGCTCTTCGATCGACGTGATGCACGTGACGAAGAACCTTGCGTGAACCTGCTAGGCTTCTTGGGCGTGTATGGGAAGACAAAAGATACACACGAGGCACGAGAGGACCTGCAACGCTTGCACGAAAAAGAGGGCATGCCTCCGAAGCGGTATGAAGGTCCTGCCAGCCACGCTCTTACGAAGAAGAGAAAGAAATATTCTTTCAATGCCTGCTCAAGATGAAGGTCCCGACTGGCTTCTCGTCGAATATAAAGGGAATAATAAATATGTCGAGAAAAAGTTCCAGAACCTAAAGTCTCATGACTGCCACGTGATTATGACGCAATCGCTTCCGGTTGCATTGAGAGGGCTTCTACCGGAAAACGTCCGATTAGCCATTGTGAAGCTATGTGCATTCCTCAATTCAATATCTCAGAAGGTGATCGATCCAGAAATCGTAGCAACGCTAAGGAGTGATGTGGCGCAATGTCTTGTCAGTTTCGAGCTGGTGTTCCCACCATCCTTCTTCAATATCATGACGCACGCCCTAGTTCATCTAGTCGACGAGATTGTCATTATGGGGCCCGTATTTCTACACAATATGTTCCCCTTTGAGAGGTTCATGGGAGTCCTAAAGAAATATGTTCAGAATCGTGCTAGGCCAGAAGGAAGCATCTCCATGGGCCATCAAACAGAGGATGTCATCGGGTTTTGTGTTGACTTCATTCCTGGCCTTAATAAGATAGGTCTCCCTAAATCGCGGTATGAGGGGAGACTGACTGGAAAAGGCACGCTTGGAAGAGACTCAATAATATGCAGGGACGGATATTCTTGGTCTCAAGCACACTACACAGTTCTACAGAACTCTACCTTGGTGACCCCGTATGTCGATGAACACAAGAACAGTCTGCGCTCCAAACACCGGAGCGGTCGACGACCGGATTACATGTGAACACATCAGGACTTTCAGCAGTTGGTTGGAAACACGTCTCAGAGGTGACAGCACTGTTTGTGATGCGTTGTACTTGTTCTCCAGGGACCATCTTCACTGTAATGATTTGGAAAGGATCTGAGATAAATGGGAATACATTTTACACGATTGACCAAGATGAAAAGAGCACCAACCAAAACAGCGGTGTCCGCTTTGATGCAGCAACCGACAAGGGAAATGACACATATTATGGTTACATAGTAGACATATGGGAACTTGACTACGGAGTATATTTTAAGGTCCCTTTGTTTAAGTGCAAGTGGGTCAATCTGTCAGGAGGCGGGGTACAGGTAGACCCACAGTACGGAATGACAACAGTGGATCTGAAAAATCTTGGGTACACTGACGAACCGTTCGTCCTAGCCAATGATGTGGCACAGGTTATCTATGTGAAGGACATGTCTACGGACCGAGGAAAAGAAAAGATAAATGGCGAATACATCATACAATGAGCCAAAGCGCCACATAGTTCTTTCAGGAAAAAGGGACATCCACAGGAGTGGAGGGCAAGACAGACATGTCTGAAGAGTATGAAAAGTTTCATGAAATTCCCCTTCAAAGTCAAGGCTGACCCAAGCATCACGATAAATGATGAAGATTATCCATGGTTACGGCGCAATAAGCAAGCGACACAAGCGAAGAAAAAGTGAAGACTTTCTCCATAACTATTATGATGATACCATGCCAACTTTGTAACACACGAGTATGATACCATTGTCCGCTTTGTTCATGAACATACTATGCCAACTTTGAGAACCTCGCCAATCGAAGGCGCTCACACCGGTTTATAAGCCCGTCCCTCTACGCCTTGTTGAGCTCACAAACTTGTGATTCACACAAATTTCAAAGAATTCAAATTTTATAAAACTAATGGCACAAACAGAAAGTTTATAATTGTTCTAAAACAAATGGCACTAACAGAAAGTTTATAATTTTGCTGACCTAAAAGCAAAAAGAATTAAAAAATAAAGCAAAAAACCAAAAGAAAATAAATAATGCAGGAAACAAAATAAAAAACTTGAAAAAATAATAATAATAGCAACAATAAGCATTTTGTTGTAAGTAGAAACAAAATAAAATAAATAAAGCAACAAAGAAAACAAAAAAGTGTTTTCGAATTTTAAAACTAATGGCACAAACAGAAAGTTTATATTTTTTCTAAAACTAAAAGCACTAACAGAAAGTTTATAATTTTGCTGACCTAAAAGCAAAAAGAATTAAAAATAAAGCAAAAACCAAAAGAAAATAAATAATGCAGAAAACAAAACAGAAAAACTTGAAAAAATAAAAATAGCAACAATAAGTATTTTGTTGTAAGTAGAAACAAAATAAAATAAATAAAGCAACAAAGAAAACAAAAAAGTGTTTTCAAATTTTAAAACTAATGGCACTAATAGAAAGTTTATATTTTTCTAAAACTAAAAGCAAAAAGAAATAAAATATAAAGCAAAAAAAGTGCCACCCTGGGCCCCACGGCCTGAATACGACTAGAAACCCTATGGGCCAGGATTCAGGCCAGCGGAAGGCCCAAAGAGGCCTGAGCACAGTGGCGAGATAGGCCCGAAAGCCTGCTTTAGAGAGGAGCTCGAGAGGGGAGCCGCACCGCACCTTATAAACTGGTGCGGCTCCCTCTCAACTAGCGAGGTGGGACTAAACATTTGGCGCGGGGCAGCACATGGCCTTTGGGGGGCATTGGTCCCGGTTCGGGGCTCCAACCGGGGCTAATGCCCCCCCCTTTAGTCCCGGTTGGTGCCACCAACCGGGACAACAACCAACCGGGACCAAAGGCCGCTTCCCTCCCTTTGGGCTGCTGAAATTTGGCCTTTGGTCCCGGTTGGTGGCACCAACCGGGACTAAAGGGGGGCATTAGTCCCGGGTCGTGCCACGAACCGGGACCAATGCCCTTGCTATATAACCAGGACTTGTGAAAATTTCACATCTCCCTCGCCAGTTCCCCCCCGACGACGCCAAGCTCATCGACGCCGCTAGGCTGCCCAGATCGACGCCATCCGCTGCCCGCCGCCGCCCGCCGTCCAGCGCCGCCAGCGCCGTCCACGCCCCGTCGTCGCCCACCCGTCGTCGCCCTGCCCGTCGCCGCTTGCCGCCCGCCGCCGCTGTCGTCGTCGCCGCGCCCGTCGTCGCCGCCCGCCTGCCCGCCCGAGCCCGTCGTCGCCCCTGCCCGCCCGCCGTCCTCGTCGCCCTGCCCGCGCCGCCCAGCCCGTCGTCGCCCCCCTGCCTTGCGCCGCCCGAGCCCGTCGTCGCCGTCAGCGCCCTCGCCGCCGCCGCCCTCGCCCTCGCCGCCGCCCCGTTGTGAGCCGCGCCGTCGAGCCGCCCCGTTTTTTATTTTTATTAGTTTATTTTTTTGTTCATATGTGATGTATATGTGTATGTGGCTATAATGTATATGTTTTTTATTTTATTAGTTTAGTTTTTGTTCATATATAGAAAGTTAGAATTTTAATTAGGTTAGTGCATTTTAATTAGGTTAGTGTAGAGGAAAAAGTAAAATAAGGAAAAGGAAGAAAAGAGGAAGAAGGAAGAAGGAAGAAGAAGAATAAAAAGAGGAAAAAGAAGAGGAGAAGAAGAAAGGAATAGAGGAGAAGAAGAAAAATAGAATTTTTTCTATTTTTCTTCTTCTCCTCTATTCTTTTCTTCTTCTCCTCTTTTTTTTTTCTTCTTTTTCTTCTTCTTCTTCTTCCTTCTTCCATCTTCCTCTTTTCTTCCTTTTCCTTATTTTTATTAGTTTATTTTTTTTGTTCATATGTGATGTATATGTGTATGTGTCTATAATGTATATGTTTTATATTTTTATTAGTTTAGTTTTTGTTCATATATAGAAAGTTACAATTTTAATTAGGTTAGTGCATTTTAATTAGGTTAGTGTAGAGGAAAAGTAAAATAAGGAAAAGGAAGAAAAGAGGAAGAAGGAAGAAGGAAGAAGAAGAAGAAAAGAATGAGAGGAAAAAGAAGAAAAGAAGAGGAGAAGAAGAAAGGAATAGAGAGAAGAAGAAAAATAGAATTTTTTTTCTATTTTTCTTCTTCTCCTATTCTTTTCTTCTTCTCCTCTTTTTTCTTCTTTTTTCTTCTTCTTCTTCCTTCTTCCTTCTTCGCCTTTTCTTCCTTTTCCTTATTTTCCTTTCTCGAGGGATAAGAAGAAAAGAAGAGGAGAAGAAGAAAGAAAGGAATAGAGAAGAAAGAAGAAACTTTGACACGAGGGGGGTACCGATACCTCCCGATAACATTATTTTCCCATGTATATGTATGTTGCGTCGTTGTCGATATAACGAGTGTGTCGAGGATCGCCGAGGGGTCGAGGGTCGGGAACTAGGGTAGAGGGTCGAGGGTCGTTAAGGGTCAAGGGTCGAAGGTTTCAGTGGTCGAGGTTCCTATAGTGTCAAAGTATTCAAGAAATCCATGGCTTCATCATTAGCGGAAGTAACCATGGCATGATGGTACGAAGTCCTCAAAGTTGTTACGGAATGGAGTCGGATAGGATAATTTGCCTTTTGCTGAACTTTGTACCAAAAAGCGAATTATCCTATCTCGGGACTCTGCTCCAAAACAACTTTGGAGAGCTTCACCATCATGCACAATGATGAAGACATGGTTTTGTTGAATCCTTTGACACTAGGCAACCTCCCGACCCCTCGGCGATCTTCGAACCCTTGACCCTCGACCGCTCGGCGATCCACGACCCTCTACCCTACCGCGGGCGTCGATGCCCACGTCACTTGTGGGACATAGATGTACTGTTCAACGCCGACCCCCTCCCGATAGCTTCAACACGTGGGGGGGGGGTCGATATTACGTACCCCCTCCTAGCTTGAAGCGTTCTCGAGGCCACCCCCTAACCCTTGAAGCGTTGTCGAGGCCACCCCAAACCCTAGAGAAGCAGCGTCGAGGCCACTAATATGATTCCTTATTGTGATTAGCTAGCTAGTTCTACGTTGGCACTAATATATCCATATCTGTCATGTTTGAATAATAATTGCCATGTTGTAAATATTTGTAGAAACTATGGACACCCCCGAGACGGCGAAGCACAAGAAGCGTTGTTGAGGGACATAATCGCACGGAAGTGATGTCGTCTCCTCGATGATGTTTCTCAGCGTCGATAACGATGGTCTGGAAGGAGAGGGTGAAGAAGCAGCTGGCTATGATTTACATGGCTCCGATGACCCAATGCCGGTGCAAGAAGTAGACCGTGAGGACGGCTCCGGTGATCACCAAACCGAGTCCGGCCAGGTATATATATTAGTTAAGCCTGTGCTGACTAGCTCTCGTCTTTGTTTTGGTATATATATATGTACACATATTAATTAACTCTCGTCTTTGTTCTTTTTCCTAGCCCTCCGGATCGAGCACAACTTCGGTAAAGAGACGAGGCCGAAGAAAAAGTTGAGCTCGGATGAAAAGTTTGAGATCATAGAAATCGCGGCATAGAACGGCCAACCGATTGAACCCTACCGGACAAAGAAGGCATTTGTTGCTCAGTGCGGGGTTCTGGTTAGGGACAAGATCCCGATCAGCATCCACCAATGGTATAAGTCTAAGAACGAAGACCCTGATGTGTCTTATGTCAATGATATGCAGAAAAATGATCTTTGGACTGAGCTGAAGTCAAATTTTACCCTACCGCCAGAGGATGATCCGGAGAAGCCAGTAATAGAGCCATTAATCAAGTCTTTTGCTCTTAAGAAGATGGCAGAACTATTCAGGAATTGGAAGAAAGACCTCAATACGTATGTCGAAAAAATGAGACACCAGAATTCACGGGCAAATATGAGAAGATCAGAGATGACTGGCCCGCATTTGTGGCCTACAAGACATCGGAAAAGAGTAAAAAGATGTCAGCGACAAACAAGAGAAATGCTGCGAAGAAGAAGCTTCATCATCGCACGGGGTCAGTGGCTACCTCATAGCCCGGCCTAAGTGTTCCAAGGCTGAGAATGATCTGCTTGATAAAGGGATCGAACCCGAGACAATGAACTGGCCAGACCGTTGCCGGACTTGGTTCTTCGGGGCCGGCGGATCCTTGGACCCTCTGTTTCTTGTAAAGTGGTTGTGGCAGGAACAAGGGAATGATTTCTGTGGATACTACGTTTGCGAGTCCATCCGCCACATGACCTGTGAGAGGGGCTACTCCGACAAACAATTTGAAGTGCGTAAATAAAAATATTCACAATTTTATTTTATTACCATCATTTGTGTTGAGTTTCATTCATTCATATATATATATATATATATATATATATATATATATATATATGTATTGACCCTTTTCTTAAAATTAGATGTTTCGCAGCGGGATGAACTCCTAGCACCAGATCGCATGCGAGCAATTCAAGAGGAATTGGCGGCATTCTTTCTTGACTATGTGATCGCTGAAGACGGGTTATACAATGTGGACCACGCGTCCGTATTGTAAAAGATAATTATTGTATATATGTAGCCGGTAGCGTCGGATAGATATACGAGAACTTGTTGTTCGACCAATCTCTCGGAGAAGGAGAGGTGGTCGATATCACTTCTCTCTGTATGCATATATATGTTCATGACGATCTTCTGTTTGCTTAATTACTAGCTAGCTAGCATGTCTAGTTAGTCCTCTCTATAATGTATGTATAATACGTAGCGTCGACCAAGCACGGACAAAAGAAAGGACACTTTTCTTTATTAATTAGCTAGCTATAGCACAATATATGAAACTCCTAAATTAACCCCCAAAACCCTCAACCCCTCTTTTGAAAAAAACCAGAGCCAAAGAAATGTCGACGTGGATGCCTATTGGTCCCGGTTGGTGCCACCAACCGGGACCAAAGGCCTCCTGCCTGGGCTCAATGGACAGGCCACGTGGAGGCCCATCATCCCAGTTCTGGATAGAACCGGGACTAAAGGGTGAGGGTATTAGTACCGACCCTTTAGTCCCGGTTCACGAACCGGGACTAAAGGCCCTTATGAACCGAAACTATAGGCCCTTTTTCTACTAGTGATATGTGGGGGGGAGAGGCTGATGGAGATGACGGCAGTGATGGCGATGGCGACCAGGGTTCCCATCAGGGTCACAAGTATGATGTGCTTGTGGCTCATTTTTGCTGGGAGTAGGGATATGAATCGCCATGGCAACTTAGACTAGCTGGTCAGCGGGTAGGGAGTGTGCGTTGGCTATATACTCAATAGGAGTGAAATGCGTCATTAGTCCACGAACTCAAACTGATTGCACACTTTAGGCCAACAACTCAAGAAGTGATCGAATTTGGTCCGCAAACTCATTGATTTGATCAAATAAGGCCAAAACCGGCCCGAGAGTAAAAAAACCGCCACGCGGATGCCATGTCATCGTTCCGTTGACCACTTATGAGTTCACTATTTCTACAGGGGTGGATCTGCAAATTGGCCGTTTTTTTTTACAAACCATCCTAATGGCGTATAGACTGAAAAAATATTAAAAAAAAACCTTGCATCGCCCAGTACTTGAACTTGGGTCGACCGGATTTTGGAATGCCTCAGTGACCACCGCACCTACACCGCACACGCGCAATAAATTTCAGCCTACCGCATATGTACGTAGAATCAGGAGAGAAAAAACAGAAGATCCTCCAGATCGCTTTTTCAATCATGCGATCCCTTTCCTTCTGTTTCGCTTTGACTGTTGCCTTGTTTGTCGCTAGACTAGACTAGATCGTGGCGTTTCATGGTTTCGTCTGCCTTCTGTGACAAGCAGGTTAGGACGACGCACCTCCATAACGACCACGGCGGTCGTCCTCTGACGCCGTCTAGCCGCAGATGGCGCCGCTTGCGCTGAACGGAGCGCCCCGCACCCTCATATGGTATGTATCTTCTTCCGTTGTCGCAGAGAGACAGAGTTCGTGTGTGTTCTGGCGGGAGAGTTGATCTCACCGAATCGATCCAATCCATCAGAGCTAATGCAGGCGAGAGTCACTTATACGTATAACAATACGCGGCTAGACGTGCGAACACTGTCAAGCTGTCCGCTTGCTTGCTTGCTTTGCACAAATACGTTTATTAGCTTCTGGGCAAATCATGCTATCTATGTGCGAAATCATGATGACTGGACGTTAGATCAGAGAGAGGATGCATATAATTGTAGTGCGGATTTTTTATTTGAACTGAATATGTGATCTATGTTTTCTTGTTTGTCGTGGAATGCAGAAATTGATTATGGTTTGTTCACCCTGGAGGTACATCACAATGGCTTTTTCTGTGGCTCGGGAAGCAATAGGACATATTTGGATGACAGAGTTGATTTTTCGATTATTGTGAGGCAGAGGACATGTCTATTTTGTGGCTTGTTGATTTGTTAGAGCGACTCGGTTACCCTGATAGTGAAAAGTACAAGATATATTTGCTCATGCCTGGGAGAAGTATTCTTGAAGAACTTTTCTATGTGTGGTGTGATGATGATCTTGAGAAGATGATGAGTATAGTACCGAAGAACAGCAACAACATAATACTTTACGTCGATCAAATGTTTGAAATTCCTGTTAACATATGTGATGAGGTTGCCATAGAAGAAAAGGTTTTAGAGGTAAAGAAAACTCTATAATGATATTGTGTTACTGTTATTTCTCTTCTTATAGTTCGTCACCATTTTTATACTGTTTTGCAGCCCATTGTATGTGAGGAGGTCAATCCTGAGAGCATGGTAGGAGAGGACATGTTGCAGGCTGATCAGGGCAGGTTGCGGACAGAAGAGAAAAGGTTGCAGAGATTGCAGAAATTTAAGAAACTGAAGGATGAAGAGTCGGCGACAGCGACCGGTTGGATTCAGATGCAGATTTCTTTGATAGTGACAATGACCCATTAGATGGGGATGATGACATCTTTGCTGCATTTGTGGACCATGATGTCATAGATGCAATGATTACTAGCAAAGGCAAAAGAGTAGTCGAAGTAAATGAGGATGGTAAGGACAAGAGGAAGAAGAAGAAGAAGAAAAGTAAAAAGGAAGATTCTGATGAGGAGTTGCTTCTTCCAGATTCAGATGACGAGAACTTCAATTTTAAGTTCAAGTCTTTTGCTGAACATGACATGGCAGACCCGGAGTTCAAGATTGGAATGACTTTTTCAACAGTTGAGCAGTTGAGAGAAGCAATATCTGAGTATAGCATAAAGAATAGAGTGGCTTTGCACAAGACTAGAAATTGTAGAACCAGGGTTGAGGTGGTCTGTGCTGAAGGTTGCCCCTGGTATTTGTATGTGATGAAGACAGCAGGTCCAAGAGCTTGCTTGTGAAGAGATATGTTAATGAGCACACATGTAGCGTAGAGTGGGCTATCAAGGCAATGACTGCTCCCTATCTTGCCAAAAAATATGTGGAAGAAATAAGAGACAATGAGAAAATTGATGCAAAGTCATTTGGCAATAAGGTGCAAAAGGACTACAATTTGGCTCTGGCAGAATGAAGCTGCAAAGGGCAAAGAAGAGAGCAATGGCTATTATCGGAGGAGATGAGGAGAAGCAATATAATTTGCTTTGGGATTATGCGGAAGAGATTAGGAGATCAAACCACAGGGAGCAGTGTCTTTCTTAATTTGAATGCAAATGGTTTGTTTGAAACTATGTACTTTTCTCTTGATGCATGCAAGAGGGGCTTTACGGAGGGTTGCAGGCCAATTCTTTTCTTTGATGGTTGTCACTTGAAGACAAGGCATGGTGGTGTTATGTTGACAGCAATAGGTATTGACCCTAATGATTGTATCTTCCCAATTGCCATGGCTGTGGTAGATGTAGAGTGCAAAAACAGTTGGAAATGGTTCATGAACACTTTGAAGCATGACCTGAACATCCACGACCACACGGCAGCCTTTACTCTTATGTCGGATAAGCGAAGGGCTGATACTTGCAAAGGCAGGAAGAATTTCAGACAGTGAACATAGGTTCTGTGTAAGACATCTCTACCAAAACTTTAACACGATTCACAAGGGGAAGTTTTGAAGAATCAACTTTGGGCTTGTGCAAGATCTAGTAACAAGCCACAATATGAAAGAAACATGGACAAATTGAAGGCTCTGAGTCACAAGCATATGCATGCCTTGATAAGCACCCACCAAACCAAGGGTGTAGGGCTTTCTTTGATTGTTTCTGTAAGAGTGACACACTCCTCAATAATCATTGTGAAGTATTCAACAAGTAAGTTACTGAATGATTGTATTACGCGTTCTCAATAATGTAGTTTTGCTGTTGTTGTTGTTGTCGTACAAATCACCAGAGTTATTGGAGCATGATAAAATCTTGAGAAAAAATAGATAACAGAGCCACATGTCTAATATTTATGCTAATAATTTTAGAATTTTATAAGTTTCAAAAATATGTTTAAAATTAATTCTTTGCATGCTGGTTTGTTTTGACAGATTCTTGTGCAACTTGTATGTTAGCTACTGAGTATATGTTTGTGTAGTTTTTTGAGTCTTCTTGATCATGCTTTGTATTACATGTTGACGCAGATATATACTAGATGCAAGAGAGCTTCCAATCATGAGTATGTGGGAAAAGATTAGGGGCCAGATTATGCACAGGATGTATGATTATGCAAACACTTGTGAGAACAAATGGACTGGCAACATTTGCCCCAAAATCATGGACAAGATGCGTAAAATGAGGACTATGTTAGTGATTGTTTTGCTTATCCTTCGGCCACAGAGTATCTGAAGTGAAGAGCAAAGATAACACCTATGAGGTGAAGATGAATGAAAAAACTTGTGATTGCAGAAGATGGCAACTAACGGCCATTCCATGTTCGCATGCCATTTCCTGCATGAGAAAAGAGAGAATAAAGCCAGAAACCCAGATAGCTAGTTTCTATACAAGAGAAAGGCACATGAAAGCATATGGACATACTGTTTGGCCAGTAAGGGATAAATCTTTCTGGGAAAATACACATGGTAGGGATGTGGGAGCACCTTTGTATGAAAAGAAAGCTGGGAGGAAATCAAACAAAAGGAGAGAGCACCCATCGGAGAAGGAGGAAGGGACGAGACTTAGCAAGCATGGTGTGAAGATGCATTGCAGCTTTTGTAGGGATCCTAATCACAAGAGGCCTTCATGCCCTGAATTACATCCCGAACTCAAGTTGGAACCACAAAGGAGGACAAATGATGATCACAATGTAGGTGATCCTTCTGTGGTAGAGGTAAAGAAAACTATATAATTATATTTTTGTTACTATTGTTATTATTGTTTTTGTTGGTCATCGTTTCTTATTTATACTGTTTTGCAGCACATTGTATCCGAGGAGGGCAATCCTGAGTTGATTCCCACACAATGTAGTAGGACTTTTGTAGTTGAGCTCATGGAGGAGGAAGTAAGAATAGTTTTAACTATTTATAAGTTGATCTATATATTTTGTATGGTTATAATGTGACGTAATCCCTATGATCTATTTCGCAGGTGGAAGAGTTGTCAAATCCAACAAGGAGGAATAAAGGTCCACTTCCTGCAAATGCATTTATTCAGGACCATATAAGTGAATTTCCTTCTCCAAGGGCAACAACGGCAACAAGGGCTGGCATGGACATAGCAAGAGGTAGAGGAAGGGGAGGAGGAAGGGGAAGAGGGAGAGGGAGAGGCAGAGCCAAGTCTTCTTCTCTTACAAATAATGTAAGTGGTTCAGATATTGCTTCAAGTGTAGATGTGGAAAATGTAATAGAAAGAACAAGAGCAAGCGTGAGAGGGACAGGGACAGGGAGAGCAAGAGTGAGAGGAGGAGCAACCGGTGGTACTGCTACCCATGTTGAAGGAAGTAGTGCTACTGCTAGTAGTGTGCAACAAGGAGAAGGGACAAGTGTCACCCACGCTGCACCAAGAGCAAGAAGAGCGAGAAAAACAAAAAGACCAGTGCCTCGAGGTGATCATTGGAATGGTTATGAGCACTCAAGATTGTATCAGTTGCCTTACAGAAATAAGTAGAATGTTTAAGTGCAAGTAACCTGCTTGTAATGCACTTTCAAATGGTTTAAGAACTATGTTTTGGAAGCTTTTAGAACTACGTGTTGTCACTGTTTAAAAACTATGGAATAAGTGCAAGTATGTGCAACTTGCTTGTAATACTTTTCAAACGGGTTACAGAATGATGTGTTGGATGGTTTTAGAACTATGTGATCATTTGTATTTTTAAAAACTACGAATGATATTGTCATTGAAGTCATGTTCTATATATTTTCTGTAGTGTGAGTGTATATTGAATGTGAGGTTTTGTATTGTCGTCAAGATTTATACATATTACTTTGATATTCTCTGAAACCCACTGATTTTATATACATATTTAACAATGATTACGTGAAGATATATATAGTAGCCTGCCTATTTGAACATAAATCAAGTCATGGTGTATTGGTCTGGAAACCAACTTCTAACCCAGACTGCCTGTGTTCAAATACTACAGGACACACGTTTTAATATTTATTTTTTTCTCCTGATTCAGCGTAAATATATATACTGGGCACCGTTTTAGTCTGTGAACTTTGTGTTATTCCAGTGGTTGGTGACGTGCTGCCTGTTCGGAACGACCAAGGTTCAAGTCTTGGGCAACACAATTTTTAATACTTTTTCACTCCAAACGCCCTTAATTAGCATGGTCTATGAGAAAAAAAAAACGACCAATTTGCAAATAAAACCCTATAAAAATAGTGAATTCACGAGCACTCAAAGGATCAATGACATGGCATCCACGTGGACGGTTTTTCCCTGGTCGGACTGGTTTTGGACTTATTTGATCAAATCAACGAGTTTGCGGACCAAATCTGATCACTTCTCGAGTTCTTGGACTAAAGCGTGCAATCAAGTTGAGTTTATGGACTAGTGGCGCATTTCACTCACTCAATAGCAGGAGGCTGATAAAAAGTAGCCAAAGAGGGTGCATTTGAGCCGTTGGATCTGAATCAGTGCCTCGCCAGGCATGATGCCATTTGGCAATATCCTTATTTACCGAAGAATATACATGATTGAGCATTGAACACATGATGATTTTCATGACATCAAACAAATTATTATGGATTTTTAGTTTTTTACACAAATGTCAAAAATGAGGCATTGTTTATGAAGCTGCAATGTCACACCACAATATATACGTAGATAACCTATCAAAACAATCTTATAAGAAGTGGCAGGCTATCCTGTTGTACACGGCAGAAATATGGAGAAAGGAAAATGAAAGAAGTCTACATAACCCCTGGAGTTTCAGGAATAGGCTACTTAACCCCCTGAACTACAAAACCAGGTATTTAACCCCCTCATGTTTCGAAAACCAGACAAATCACCCCCTAGCGTTTCCAAAACCACACAAACCACGCTAGGGGGTTAAATACCTGGTTTCGTAATTGAGGGGGTTAAGTAGTCGATTCCCGAAACTTCACGGGGTTATGTGGACTTCTTTCAAAGGAAAACCGAACATTGATTCAATAATTAGTGGAAATGGTTGACCTCTATGCTCAAAGAAAATCAAATGAAGATTTTGACATTCTGTATGTTTATCGGTGTGGTTATTTTTTTCAATAGAAGGCAACCCCCTCAAGAAAGGAAGATGTCTGTGAGGTGATTTTCACTGGCCTTCTGGTTCCGGAAGTATTATCATGTAGATACTTGTGCTTTATACACCCGCAAAAAAAACATGCGCTTGATAGTGTGCATGTGAGCTTGTCAACATGTGCATGAACAATACTTATCTGTTATGTTCTACTTCGTTAGTCTGCTATATAGGGTTTTATAGTCTTTGTTGGAAAAAAGATCATTTAACATTTATTTTCTCATCAGAATAAGGTGTATTTTTTAGACAATCACGGCTGAATTTAACTCAAATGAAATAGAGTTAACAAGCTCACAACAATCTAAGAGAGGTGGTTGCACCAAGACAAGGCAGCCACCTTCAAATCGGTGCTCTTTCGGGTGAGACAATATAGTGAAATCATTGATTACATTATGCAAAATTACAATGGGACGGAATGAAATATGAGGGTAAATCTTCCGCACACATATGGGGCGAGAAGACCACAAGCAGGTGCAAAAATCAACATGAAGGGTAGTGCCCCAAACCGCAACACTTTGTGACACACACAAAATAGATGTCGATGGTCTTTAGTTGTCCGCGAGCAATAGGAGTATAGTACTCCAACAGGCCTCATGATCCTCTTTAAAAGGTTTAGCTTAATGTTTAGCCTGTTTACAGAATAGCAAGGCGAACACTTTGATTTTCACGGGGAGGTGCATATTCTAGAAGAAGGCAGCGCTGTTACCATCTTCACCGGAAGATCACAACTCATTCCCTGCCTTTGTGGTGAAAGGGGAACTGTGGAGGATGAATTTGCAGTCAGGCTCGTGTGAGAGAGAACAAATCTATGATAAAATACACCTTTTTCGTCGGTAAACTAGCAGTAGGTATACAATTCAGAGTTCATTGACAGCGGTACACTGTCATTTTCACATGCTCCCTAAGTAGGCCTCGCGGATGATTTCAGAGTTCATTGGCAACCTTAACATCTCTTTCCTGAATAAGTTCTCGGATAGCGTCAACCCCCGACGAATACTACGACGTATTTTGGTTTGACGAGTCCATAGATGACGACCTCCCCACAGTCGGTCTCCAGAATCAACGAAAGGGGCGACCAATGCAGGACAAGGGAAAATCTTGTCTCCATTGCCACGAGCTCGGCGTCCATCGTGTCTACTCAACCGAAGAGGTACCTTGACGCAACAACAAACAAAGAACCAGTGGTGTTCCGAAACGCCATTCCCGTTCCTGCCGTACCGTCCAGCTTAGAGGAGCCATTCACATTCAGCTTTACCGACCCCACTGGTGGCAGTGACCATTTCTGGCAAACTTCCAGGGCTCCGTCGGCATATGCCGCGCAGATAAAGTGCTCTGAATATAGGCAACAAACCTGCTAGCCAATCTGCTTTTCATACTTGGTTGTTTCACCTTGAATTTTCAAGTCTTCTTAGGGGAAGCAAAAAAAGTGCATGAAAATCACTGCTCTCGCTTGTTGTGCACGCTTTCTTTTGGCCCACATCAATGCAAGAAAGCAGTATATAAAGTCTCCAGACATGAATGAGAAGCCTCCGAGGTCTACATCAAAATGATTCTTTTTGTTCACGATGCACTTTGTGCTCCCTGGGACTCAGCTTGATTTATCAGTTGGAACAAAGTTGTCGATCAGTATATAATATCTTTTGATAAGGCACATTATAGTTAAAACAAAAGCAAACAGAGCACTCCTCTAGTTCTACCTCTTTTTCCTTTTGCTCAGAATCTTAGGTTGCTTGGCATTGGCTCAACATTAAAGTAGTAATTTCTTAGGGAATTTATGATGTTTCGGTTTGTGCTTGGATTTTTAAAAAATCTTATCATATAACATATTTAGAGCTCTTGAATATAGGATTATAAGACACAAGAATAAGAAAAACTTGTGAGTGAGTGAGAACTGGAAGGATGTTATAGGAAACAAAAATAAAGGAACTACTTGCCAAAAAAAGGTCTTTTCGATGCAACGCAAGAGTGTGAGGAGAAAACTTTTCCATGAGGCCTAACTTATGTTAGATATCATCAAAATTTTCTATTGATTGATCATTGGAAAAATTCCTAGAACCCCATTCATATGATTCAAAGAACTGTAGGGAAGAAAATCCTAACGAATGGAGTCATCCAAATTTTCCATAAAATTAACAATAAAAATAATATCAAGAATGTAGTCCCAAAAACACATGTAACATTATTTATATTGATCATATGAAAATTGAATTCACTACATGGCTGTGATATATGTCCCTAGAGATGATAATACTCTCCGCGTCACTCTGCACATGATATTTTACCAACCCCTTTTAGTACATAACTCAATTTTAGAACGTGAAGTAATTTTAAATATGATCTTTTGTCGGCTATAGAAAATCAAGATCACATTTTCTCTTGGAAGGCGAACTTATTCACAAGTGGTTTTGTTGTCTTCTTCTGGCTTCGACCGGCGGCTTCCTAGCCGCATCATTGGCAATATTGTCCTAGCTCCGAGGGGTTACGGAGATCCGGGCGGCATTAAGCTTTGCTTTTGGCTCCCCGTCAGCGAGTACAAGAGGAAGATGGCATCGATATATACCCAAGGACATGTGTTTAATTTTGTGTTTCTGTAAGGATTAGACAATTATAGTGAATGTATTGGCCTTCTTGCCAAAAAGAATCAAGACTAGTACAGGTGTAATGAGTTCAATGTATGAAAGAAATTGATTGTTTATTTGTGCATATTGAAAACTATACTCCCTCCTTCCATCTATATAGGGCCTAATACGTTTTTGGAGGCTAACTTTGATCAAGTGTTAGAGCAATAAAATATGACATGCAAGTTACACAAAGTAAACCGTCAAATTCTTACATGAAAGAAGCTTCCAATGATATAATTTTCACATTATACATCTCATGTATTATTAATCTGATCAATAGTCATAGACGGTCTTGAAAAATGCATTAGGCCCTATATAGATGAAAGGAAGGAGTACTCGCGGAAGTGCACTTAACATCAGAAAGTGTGGATATTGTGTTGGATGAATGTTAATTTTGCACACACACATGCATCTAGATAAAGAAAAGGTAGACAAAATTGGGAAAGAGCAACCAGACATAAAACCGAGATCTGACACCACAAGTATACTAAATGCCGCACATCAACCAACTTTATTATAAAAAATCTGAGGTGTTACTCTCTTTCATGTCTAAGCCCTATCATCATAACCCTCACGACTCAAATAGAGTACCATATTAAACTACACGCATCACCATAGTCATTCTTTTCTGAGATAGAATCAACTAACTCACCTCAAAGCTCAAACTACTACACGACTCAGATGGTGGGCGTACATACACCATACATACTCCCTTCGCCCCATAATATAAAAATGGTTTACACTATTTTTATGAGACGGAAGGAGTAGTAGATTAAAAAACACAAGTTGTGTTGATATACATCTTATATATGAATTATTCCTAGACGTGGCCCATGCAGTAAGATCACTTTAGCGATCTCGTGAATCATTATTTCTGAATAAAGCCCTTTCAAAGAATAAAGTACATGTGGGGCTATAAAAAAGGCATGCATGTCTTTTGCCTTAAAATAGTACACGTTTGGCTTTAACGAATCTTCATATGTCGACCCTTAAACCTCCCGCATCGCTCCGGACAGCATTGTCCGAACCGCGGAATCCATCCAACGCGGATCTGTATCGGTCCACGGCGCGGTCTGGACGTGTTTTCTTCCGCAAAACCGGAGACTAACGTGGAGGAGGTTTGCGGGAGTCCGGACCGTTGTCACGCCCGCTTCTGACCACCTTGGCCCACCAAAAACCCCTCCGCCTCCCACGTGCGCTTCGCACCCGATGCCAGCTGCTCGCATTCATGTCATTGTAGAGCGCGCCGCTCCACATTGAAGGCGGTTCAGGACAGACGCGACCTCTCATTGCTTCCGCCATTGAAGCGCACGCTGGCCGAGGGCGCTGCCCGCTGCACGCCCGGCTGAACAAGCCTCCTCGCCGCGTTCAAACGCCTTCATTATACCCACATAGAAGACGGGAAACCTACCCCGGCCATGCCTCCGTTCACGAGCGGACCGGCATTAAAAGCAACTCCAGGCAGGCTCCTCCTGTCCGCCATCTATTTAAACCAGTCCAGACGCCGGAAAGAATCGCACTACTCCGCCGCTCCCTATCTCCTCATTCCACCATTTTCTCCAATCGTTTGATGGCATCCGACGAGCCGGAAGAGCAGTTCTCCGGCATAAAAGCTGCCTAAGTAGCCCGCCGAGCCCGGCGGATATGCGTGAGGCTGCTTGTTGCTCCACGTCCCTCGTTAACCCGACGGACCAAATTGTCGCCCCAAGCCAGCGTGTGGTTTAGCTACTCGCCGCTCCAAGCTAGCTCACGGAGGAGTGGCGAGTTGTTCCATCCCGGCACGGGCATGAATGCTGTCGTCGACGACGCCACATCGTACCACGCCTCCAGTGCCTGTGACTGTGCCATCCGCCGTCGACGTGTGTGTAGCCGCACCATGCACGCAAAGAAAGAAGTAGGCTGCGCGATTGGCGACAAGGTGGCAACCAGCACGGCCGCGGCCATCGTCATCATCGAGGAGAGGTAGAACACGGGAGGCCGCCGCCGTTTGGGTCCCATGAAGGCCACCGCCGATGCACTGCCGATGTACACAGCCGGTGTCTTGCCCTCTCGCAGGCCAGCGTCGTCCCCTTACCGCAAGAACCAACTTTGGTCCGTGCAGTGTAGGGACCCTTCCCCTCCGGCTGAAGCATCAGGCGCTGGTGCCACTCTGATGAGCAGTGGGGAAGCGAGTTGTCCTTTGCGCTGAAGCATATACCTCCGGAGCTCACCGCTGCCGGTCATGAGGGCGACGTTGGGGACCCGCCGCACCGACCGTAGACTAGTCCGGTTCCCTTTTTAGTTGAAAATATGTAAAAAAATGTAACTGTTTTCATCTGGTTTGTATGAAATCTTTCATGTTTATATGAAATCCTGCCAAGTTTGCATGAATTTCATCCGGTTTGTTAGAAATGAGTTTGAAATTTATGCGGCTAGCATTGGATGGCGTAAGTGGCGTGTTGGTAAGGTGACTGTTTTTTCTCTTGAAATCTCAAGCTAATGTGTGATTTTTAGGCATGGCAAATCGATCATTTTTTGGGGCAAGTTGCTTTCTTCGAGGATGGCAAGTTTAGTTGGCGAGGATGGCAAATCCGTCTTAGTTCATTTTTTGTAGGAAAATTACTATGCTGGCAAACTAAATTTGTCATTATGACATCAATATAAATTGCCATGAAAATGTTCTATTTGAGATGTCTAAAAATCTGGACATTAGGTTTTTTTAGCATTTCTGGGTTTTTTCACGTCAGTCATTTTGTCTTTTTAATAAACTCAAACATAAACTAAGGAAATACAAAACAAATAGAAAAAACAAAATGCATATGTTTTTGTAAGAAAGAGTGAATTAAGGACATTCATATTATCCTTAATGAAAAGAAAGAAAACTTTAAATAGATGAAGACAAAAATTACACAGAAATTGCACCCCTCCGTTCGGAATTACTTGTCGCATAAATGGAATGAAATGGATGTATCTAGAACTAAAATACATCTAGATACATCCATTTTTGTGACAAGTATTTTTGGACCGATAGAGTATTACACAATAGGTAAAAACAAGCACACGTTAGTGTGATCTTCAAACAACAATATCGCGAATACGCAAAGCTTGCGTATCTTTCATTGATAGAAGGAGAAGAGTGGGTACAAATGGGGTACAACACAAGAGCACATAGAACATGATTTGCACATAGAACATAAAACTTACGTGTATACATCCATGTTATACCCGGTGTTCAAACAACAAAAGAGTAAGGCTGAAGATTAATTGTCTCTCATCTCGACTCTCGACACGACATGTTGAAGATGCCACATCTCGCTTTGATGGTGGCGCCTCTTGTGGCGCATATGCACAGAAACCCACACGTAGTACAAACATACAGGATTACAGGCACACATAGTCACACACATGCGCGCGCACAAAGACACACTGAACACCGACACACACATACCCAAAGATGCAGACAAAAAATAACTAACACAAATTCACAAAAAGGAAAAGACGTTGAACAGAAGTGACTGAATCAAAAGCGGGTTCTTAGTTGTCGAACGGGCCACCTTAATTATGTACACACTTCTTCCTTCGTCATTCGTCCATACAAGTAGTAGCCAATTAGCTCACCCTAGCGAGCGAGCAAACCGCAAGATGGGTGACATCAAATATATCATTTCTGCCGAGGCCGACAATGGCGAGCATACAAGATTCCCGTGCCTAACCGTGGTGCGCTGCGTGGCGGCCACGGGGGTGACCGTGCTCGCCCTCGCGGTGATTGCGATGGTGATCCATGCCGTGCTGCGCTCCGAAGACATCCGCCTCTCCGTCAACGACGGCTATATCGGGGCGGACAATCTGTTTAGCCAGACCTATGCGCCCAAGTCCAAGACTACCGGCGGAGAGCTTGTCGGAGTAGGCAGACTTGGTGAAACTCAGCGTCGCACCGTTCCTGTCTCCAACAGAGACTACGGGCCCATCGGCGAGGGGGACGACCTCCTCCCAGCAACCCCCGTGGGGACTAATTACGGCAATAATGGTGCAACTCAGGTCACGTACCAGCGGGCTAACACGACGAATCTCCGGGTCATCTTGGTCGCCAACAACCCCGGCGGCCGCACCAAGATTGAGTGCAACGAGACCACCGTGAGCCTCATCGACGTGCAGTCCCCAACTGCTAGATACGAGATCGGCAGGCTGGAGCTGGGAAACTTCACCGTGCCGCCGCAGACGACTATCACGCTGCAGAGGCGGCTGAAGATCACCGACCCGGTCAAGCTGAGCTACATCTGGGACAACTACGGCTCCGGGGACAGCTTCAGCGTCGTGGTGCGGGTGAGCGCAAGCGTCACGTCCTATCCGCTGGGGAAGAAGACGCAGACCGAAGCGCGGACCTACATGTGCCCGCTGGTCACCGTCGGCATGATAGACTACGAAAAGTACCTTGCCGCCGCCGACAGAGACTGCTTCTCTCAGCCGAGTCGGACGCTGGCATCGGCACCCGCTCCGGCACCTGTGCCGGCCAGGTGATCGTTGGACTACGGTCTGCATGTTAAGCTGGCAGAAGGCCAACTACCTAGCTGAATTTCATCAGCAACTTTGTGTTGCGTATGATCTTTCCATTTCAATCCCGCTTGTTTGCTTGTCATGCGTGCACTGTAAGTTTTTTTTTTTTTTTTTGCGGGGGAAAAAAAGACTGTATGATAGTGTGATTTGTGTAAGTTTCTCCATGTTTTTTTTTTCTTCAACTGTATGCTAGTGTGATTTGTGTAAGTCCCTTACTTTTCATCTGGCCGGCCCCTGTTTCAGCACAACACGGGTTGGAGAATCAATCATGTATGCATGCACTTACCCATTGTTCAGCATTTGCAGTTTGATAGTCGTTTCTTTGTCTAATTTAATCTGGTCTGCGATGGTTACGGATGTACGTGTTCAATTTTTTTATTGGAGTGGCTTTCAAGACGAGACTTATTTTTTTTTGAAACGGAGGCAAAAAAATTAACCTCATTAATTAAGGAGTTTAGAGTTGCTTTTACAAAAGCAAAAAGAAGATACTCATATAATAGTAAAACTAATTATTAAAATAGTTTTATTAATTATAAAAAGTTACCTAGACTAACTCTTGCAAACGCAATAAAGTGATGTTTAATTGTTTAATATTTAATATAACTGCATCTTAAAATTATTTGGTTAAACCAAATTACTCTAGACGTGACGAAAAAAATAAAAATTGCATGCCTTTGAAGAACAATTGAAGTCACTTAGATGAATCAATATATGTACATGTTGAGGTCATTCTGTTCCTTAAATATGGTGGCAGAGAAATCCAAAGCTGACAGAGGTTTCTAGAATGCTTCCAAGAACTTCTGGCCTCAAAGTTACTGCAAGGAAGAATAGGACCGGGATCAAATGGGTGTCTGCCCTGATCTTGAGTGAACCAAGGAGATGGGATGAGAATTTGGTTAGACACTTGTTTTATCCATATGACGCGGAGGAGATTCTTAGTTTGCGTCTTCAATCGACAGGGGATGATGATTTTGTTGCTTGGCACTTTGAGAAGAATGGATTGTTCTTGGTTAAAAGTGCGTACAAGCTGGTGCTTACTCTAAAGGAAAATAAAGAAGGCGAGGGGCAATATAGTGGTGATGTGTTGGGGGAGAGGAAAATTTGGGATATTATTTGAAGGCCAGTGTTCCTCAGAAGATCCGTATTTTCGCGTGTCGTGTCGCTACCAATAGTTTGGTTGTCCAGGTAAACAGAGTTTTGCACCACCAAGACACTATTAGTACTTGCTCTATTTGTGGAGTGGAAGATGTAATTACTTTTCATGCACTAGTCAAGTGTCCAAAGGCATATGTGTTGCGTATGCCCATGAGGGACATATGGGATTTACCTAGGGAGGAGGTTTTTAAACATACTAGGACGGATTGCTTTCTTATTCTTTTGAACCAATTGTGTTCTACTATGCGTGATCAAATTATATTCATTTTCTGGAGAGTCTGACATTTGGGAAATGATTTGATCTTTGTAAGGGGAAGGAATCCGTCTCAACCTCTGCTAGCTTTGTGGATAATTATTGGCCATCATTTGTCGCATGTCATTCATATCCAGTGGTGGACTCGAAGAATAAAGGTAAAAGGTTTGATATCTAGATTTAGAATTGCTCCTAATCCTATGGGAACTCAGGTGATATGGTAACCCCCTCCTTCGAATTATGTCAATATCAACGTCGACGCAAACTTTGTGGAGAGCATTAGTGCTGCAAGTGTGGGTGTGTTGGCCAGGGACAATTATGGGAAGGTCATTATCTCTTCTTCGGATTTCATTGGGCTTTCTAAAGCGCCGAGGAGGCGGAACTCCGGGCTACCTTGCCGGTCACTCTACACAATATCATAATTTTAGAAACTGACTATGCGTTTGTGGTTGCGACCATTGCAAATAATTTTAGAGACTGACTATGCAGGTCTTCACTGTTTGATTTGGAGAAGGAAGCGATCAGTATCTCAAAGCTTATAAATAATTTCAAAATTTCCAAGATTAACCATTCGGCCAATGTGGTGGCCCATCTGATTGCAAAGTTTAGCTTTGATAATAGATAGGTTGGTATCCTTGTTAATGATGTCCCATCTTGTGTGGTGAATTTTGTATTGAACGATTGTATTAACTCTTTTATTTAATTCATATATGAGGTGGTTTTAAAAAAAATGCATGGACATCTATTAATCTTAGTGCAAGTAAATATAAGTGATATTTATCAATGTACTAAACATAAATTTCTAGAATATACAAAATATAAACCAGGATTTGTCCTTCAATTATTGTACTGGTCTTCTTTTAATCGTCAAATATGTTTTCCATGTTCCTGGATTAAAAAAATTGCATGGAGACATGCATACTCTGAACTTGGTCTTGAAATAGCCTCATTCGGATCCGGTCAAACTAATGTCGCAGAACAACGAAAAATGCCGCACTATGGAAGCGAAACTCCATATCTGAATTCCCCTCTAGATTTGGTAGTTCGGCCTATCGTTATTGATCTGGGTCAATTTGCTAGCTGAATTCAAAGGACAACCGAACTTATGTGGTAATATTTTACATTTCACTTTGAACGATTTCACATGGTTGGAGCATTCTTCAGCGAAATAGGATCAGATCCAAAGGGGAGGTGTGGTATATGTAGATAGCCGCAGTCGGTCAGTGAGCGCCCGGGCAGCTTCTTGCTCCCCGATCTTCACATTCTGGTGCATGGACATCAACACGAATCAACGGCGGAGGCTCCGCAACTGCTCCGAGATACATGTCATTTTAGTGCTGACGCAGGACGCTAACCTGATAACTTTATTAACCTTGTATGGGTGGGGGCGATAATACTACATTCACGGGGATGTTTCAACGGACTTCACGGACTGAGGAACGTGGCCTAATTTAATTGCCCCCCCCCCCCCCCTGATTCTAAGTGGTGGGCCCGTTCTACTTAACTAAATCACAGCCATTGATCTTTAATTAGCCCGTGAAAACCCCATAAAGTGCCCGTGTGTGTAGCATTACTCGGGTGGGGGGGGGGGGGTCTGGCGAGAAGAATAACCGTTTTTACTATGTTGTGCGTTAAAAGTTCTATTTTCTTTTGCTCGGTTTTTACCCTGCACTCTTTCCTTATCAATATGGTACCCGCAATAGAGAAAACACAAACACTGTAGATAAGGGAAATTGTTGATGTTGTTTGTCAGAATATTCGTTGAGCGTTTTGAAGTGTCATTTTTTTTCAGAACACTAAGTGTCATGTTAATGCTATGTGATTTAAACACCGACAAGACAATGGCAAGATGGTGGGTTGTCAAAGTGTGAACTCTGACCTAAGCTTCACGAACTAACACTCAGGCCATGAGGAACTATATGCCAGGGGACATATACCACCCCACATTGCGAAATTATGGTTCCTGCAACGACAACCCCGGATCGCTCGTCAGAAGGATGTCGCGTGGTATGTGTTGTGTTCATGTGCTACAGTTTTAGTAGGCTTCAACAGCCAATGTCGTATACAAGAGAGGGCAACCGATGTGTGGGTTTCCTTCACTTCAGGCTTCTAGTTCAATAATCGCCGTGCATTTCGTGTGGAAGCTCTAAAGACACACATGTACCGTACTTCATCTGGCAACTACCTACCTCCCCTATGAGCAAGATCTCTTCAGCCAATTCTTGAGCACGGACCGTCAACCACTGCATGGCAGAGATCAGAGACTGATGGTATCTTAACTAGGCATATAGTAGAGCAGAACAGATCAGTCATGTTAACTAGATCAAATCTAATGACAAACAAACTACTTGGGGAAAAGGCAGCATCTAGATATGTCTCCCATACCCTGCCATAGCAACAACGTTGGAGTAAAAAACCATGTCATGCTACAGTGACATTCTAACAATGTGATTTTCAAGTGGTAAATAAATCTCAAGGTTACAGATCTCTGCATATATGAAAATTCTAATCAAGAATAAATTCAAGTAACCATACACAAATATTGACGGCCCTTTGCAAGATCAAAAAATGGATCCCATATAGCATATATTCGAAATGGCAGGATTTTTGCATTCATTAAGAAAAAAGAGTTACTCAGTTAAGTAGGGAAAACCGAGCGAAAATCAGATTGTACAGTTTTTATGGAAAACCGGACGAAACCATCACAACCGCTGAGTGGCACACATAGAAACCCCACGCACACCACTTCAAAGAGGGCCTAGTCGAGACTGCATGCAAGCGTCATCACTCGTCCTCTTGAGGCGTCATCGTCATCCCTAAACCGCGAGAAAACGACTCCTACTTCGCCATAGGTGATCGTCGACTCAACCCGCACTGCAGAGGTCGTATGGAGTTGTATGAAGATCCGCATCAAACTTAGCAACCTACGACCATACAGCGCAGCTCCGACTCTAAAGAAGAGGTATGAAGGACAAAACCAGGCATGGCTGGCAACACGGAAGATCGCCGAATGGGCTACCTGTAGCGAGTCATCGTATACCACAGGGCCCTGCTGCAGTAGCTTCGACTTCACAGCAACAAATAAAATGAGACAATGCCGCAGACACCTTGGAGAAGAGCCGATACCTTAACCATTTCCATGTCGCCGACATCGCTTCCACCATCATCATTGCCACAGAAGTCTCGACTTCACAACCGACACCATCCATCGGCCCCGCTCGCCGATGCAGAGCTCCCAAGATGAAACCCCCAAGAGGGAATACGACACCTAGGTGCCACCATTGTCCGGCCATGGCTCAAGGGTTTTCCCCGGAGAGGCCGAGATGACTGGATCCGCACGAGAGGGGTGCAACAATAAAGCAAGGGTGCCTTCAGAAAGGTCAACGATGGCCACAGCCGCCGCCATCGCTAGTCATGGCACAGGGCCGAGACAGGGTCTTCACCCAAGCTCCCACACCACGCCAAAGACATCATCCCACACTGACGCCGGCAAGTCCACCAACCACCAACACCACCACCATCAGAGCTGCCCATCAACGAACAAGAAGCATCGAGATCCGCCGCATCCAACCGCACCTCGCGGAGACCACCGGCGGCCAAGCTCCAGAACGAGGCACCAGATCCGTCAATGATGGTCCAGACGCAAAGCCACTGGATGCAACGCAAGTCGTCATGCCCAACCGAGCACCATGCTGACAAGGGACAGAGGAGCACTACCCGAAGCCAGGAACTACCACAACTGCAGCCAAGCATCAGAAGCGCTGACGCGCCCCATATGCGCCACTACGGCCACCGGAGGCCAGATCTGTAGCACCCACCGCTGAAGGCACTCTTTCTCGCCATCTCAGCCCACCAAACCGTGTACCACCAAGGGCGTCCACGCGACGCCAGATCATGCAGCCACGCACCTGTCGTGTCCCTCATGGACGAATCCGCCAACCGAGCCCCTCCGCCACGCACCCGGCCAGGGCAAGAGCACCACGACAGGCGTCCACCACGCTGGAGCAAGCTATCTGCACCGCCCAGCCTCCTGCGCACCCCGCCAAGCCACCCTATATGGCCACACCCGAGGCGCAGGTCACCTCGCCTGCGAAAAGGCCTCGCGGGCAAGAACACTGCCGGCCTTGCTATCCCGCGAGCCTCCCGATGCCCTCGCCACTCCTACCACGCCCACGCGCCTACGCTGCCCTGTTAGCTCCAAGATCGAAAAACGCAGGAGGTAGACGAAGAACAAAAGAAACAGATCGAAACAGATCGAAACAGAGATGGTTTGGTACTGCCAACGTGCAGTTTTTCCTAGGTCTTTATTTCACATTATATAGGGCTCAAGGAGCCGACCTCACGACCAACTTGACCTACTATTCGTGCCCAACACGTCGTGACCCTGATCACAAACCCACCAGGTTTAAAACACAATTTATCTCTAAGAGTTTGACCCTAAAACGACTTCAAACGAGACCTGAACTTTTCCTATCTTTTACAGACTCGGACACCTATCAGAACATGTGTTTACAGATAACAGAAAACTCACATTCACCTCCCTAAACACGATGTTATGACTACTTGACAGCCTTTACTCCGATCTTCTCACGCATCTCTTGAAACTTCACCTTCCCAAGTGACTTCGTTAAAATGTCCATGAGTTGATCGTTTGTATTGACATGCTCGACCTCCATCCTCCCTTCTTCCACACACTTTCGCGAATGTAGTGGAACTTTACATCAATGTGCTTGCTACGATCATGATGCACAGGATTCTTGCACAAAGATATGGTGGATTTATTGTCAATATGTAGCTTCACTTGCTTCGCTGTTCTCCCATCAAGTCCGCATATAATCTACTGAGCCAAACTCCACGACACGCCGCAGCCGCTCCTGCAATGTACTCCGCTCGCAAGAAGAAAGTGCCACTACCTTCTGCTTCTGTGACAGCCAAGAGATCAAATTTTCACCTAAGAAAAAAACAACGCCAGTAGTACTTTTCCTGTTGTCCACGTCTCCTGCCATATCACTGTCACTATAGCCCACCAATGGTGGTCTTGCCTCTTTCTTTCTTGTGTACTTGCAGCCATATTTTAGAGTGCCCTTAACATATCTCAAAATTTGCTTCACCGCAGCTAGATGTTCAGTAGTAGGGTGCTCCATGTATCTACTAACGATCCCAACAGAGTAGGCCAAATCAGCCCTTGTGTTCACCAAGTACCTTAGGCTCCCCATAATGTTTCTGTAATCTGTTGGATCAATGGCCGGCGCCTCACTCCGTTTGCTCAACTTGAGCTTAGCCTCCATAGGCGTATGTGAAGGATTGCAATCATCCATGCCACAATTCACCAGAATTTTTGTGGCATATGCCTCTTGACACAACGTGATCCCATCTCTACTTTGATGTACCTCAATCCCAAGGTAAAAGCTTAACAAGCCTAGATCACTCATTTGAACAATTCCTTCATCTGCTTCTTGAATCTTCCAATCTCCTTCTCACTTGCACCAGTGATTAGGAGGTCATCAACATACACACCAATGAGTAGACGACTTGCATCTATACCTCTTTTATACATGGCATGCTCTAGTGGACACTTCTCAAAACCAAGTGAAATCAAAGTGTTATGAAGTTTAGTATTCCATGCTCTAGGGGCCTGCTTCAAACCGTACAAAGCTTTATGCAACTTATATACCTTATGTTCCTCTCCTTTCTTGACAAAACCAGTGGGTTGCTGCACATATACCTCCTCCTCTAGATCTCCATTGAGAAAGGCCGACTTCACATCCATGTGATGCAAAGACCATGACTCTTGAGCTGCTAGTGCAATCAACAACCGAACTGACTCCATCCTTGCAACCGTAGCAAAAACTTCTTCAAAATCAATGCCTTGCTGCTGTACAAACCCCTTGGCCACCAACCTTGCTTTGTGTTTCACCACTGCTCCTTGTGAATCTTTTTTAACTTTAAACACCCACTTGAGCCCAATTGCATTGTGTCCACTTGGACGATCAACAAGACTCCATGTTTGATTTTCTTCAATTGAACCAAGCTCCTCTATCATGGCGCTGCGCCAAGACTCTTCATCGTTCGCCTCTTGAACGTGGCTGGTTCTACTTCAGAAAACAAGCAATGATCTCCTCTCTTTTCATTCGATCTCCTCTCTTTTCATTCGCACGGGATTAATTTTCCGAAGAGCCTCCTTTGGATAAAGATCCAATACTCGGAGCTTCGCCCGATGTTGGCGGCCTTCCGAGTACGCGAGGGACTCACGAGTCTCCCCGCCGCGCTCCTCCCACCGTGCTTTCTGGATCATCATCATCCCTGAAATCTGCAGCTTCAGAATTTTCGCTGCCACGGCAGCGCTTCGGGCGTCCCTGCAGATTGCATGCCAGATTTCGCTGCCACGGCAGCGTTTTTGCTGCTGTTTCTGAACGAGCTCCAGCTGCTGATCCGTCATCTCCATCATCATCACCCCACCACAGTCCACCTCCTGGGGTAGAGGGGAGCTGGGCAACCCGTGGCTGGGTGTACGCGCCATGGGGGTTCCAGTGCGCCGGATCCCGGATTTCCGCCGCCATGTCCAGGATCGTCATCAACATCAAGCCCATCTTCATGTACGTCGTTGTTGTGATGATGGCCTGCAGGATCAGTGTGATAGGATACAACAAACATGTCATCACCTCCTGTAGGACGGTCCTCCATCGCTGCGCCCGTCCCAATTCCAGGATTTTTCTTCATCAAAAACTACATCACGTGACACTTGTACTTTCTTCGTTGCTGGGTTGTAGACTCGATATGCCTTTGAACCTTGCTCATAGCCTAACAAAATTGTGGGTATACTTCTGTCCGCTAGCTTCGCGTTGTGTGCACCCAACACCTTGATATGAGCAATAGATCCAAAAGTCTGAAGATGATCAACCGAGGGTTTTCTACCGCACCATGCCTCGTACGGTGTCATTCCAACAACACTCTTTGTCGGAGCTCTATTGAGTAAATAAACAGCAGTAGTCACGCCTTCTCCCCAAAATCTCCTGGTAGCTTTTTGCTTTTCAACATACTTCTGGCCATAGCTACAATGGTTTGATTTCTCCTCTCAACGACTCCGTTTTGCTGTGGAGTATAGGGTGCCGTCAAGTACCGCTTAATCCCATGCTTCTCACAATAAGCTTTAAACTCATTAGAGGTAAATTCCCCTCCTCGGTCAGTCCTTAATGCCTTCAACTTTTCTTCAGATTCAACCTCAGCTGCAATTTTGACCTTTCTGAAAGCTTCAAGTGCCTCATCTTTGCTCCTCAACAAGACTAACCACATATACCTGTTGTAGTCATCTACTATGAGCAAAAAATACTTCTTCCCAGACGGGTAGCCGGAGTAATGGGTCCACATAAATCACCATGAACCAGCTCCAAAGCTTTTGAAGCTCTGAATTTTGCTTCTCTCGAGAACGCACCTCGGCGTTGCTTGCCAACTAAACATCCAGTGCAAAGCTGATCAACATGATCAATCATGGGCAGTCCACTCACCATCTGCTGCTTTCCCAATTTCCTCAATGCATGAAAATTCAAGTGACCAAAACGTGAGTGCCACTTCCACGCTGTTTCGTCAAACTTTGCTAGCAAACACACGGTTGTGCCTTGTCCAGATTCAGGACATACATTCTGTTCCGAGACCTCTTCACACGCATCATGAGATTTCTTTGACGATCATAGCCCCACAAATATCCGTCTTCGAGCACAATTTTGCAACCCCTCTCTTCGAGCTGTCCCAAACTAATTATGTTCGTCTTTAGCATGGGAATGTAATAAACATCTGTGAGAATCTTGTGTTCACCACTCTTTGCTTCGAAGACCACGGTGCCTCTCCCTAAGATTGGCACTGTTTTGCCATCACCGAACCTGACCGTCCCTCCAACAGTCATGCTTAGCTCGCTGAATTGGGTCTTATCCCCCGACATATGGTTGCTTGCGCCCGTATCAAGGTACCAAAAATTTCCGGCCCTCTTCTCTTCTTCCTCGTGGAGATAAATTTTCTTCTCCACAAGTGCAACGGTTTCAGCTACTTGCAACTGTACGTCCACCTCTGGAAACTCACAGATTTCACACAGCAGCATGTTGGCTTGATCATCATCAATGTCACCCTTCTTCGCGATATATGCCTGCTCCTTCGCTGGCTTCCTACACTCAGACTTGAAGTGCCCCATGATGCCACAATTGTAACACTTGATCTTGCGCTTATCGAACTTCTTCTTCTTTGGAGCATTGTCCCCCGTGTTCCTCTTATTCTGTTCTTTTGGCGCACGATCTTGGCGAGTATTGCTTGAGCCCTCGCCAGCCTTCTTCTCCCTTGCAATCAACAATTGCCACTGCGCCCTCGTGAGCATGACTTGCTCGCCGTCCCTAGCATCACCGAGGCTATGGCGCATCCTCTCATCATGAGCTTTGTAGCGGCCAACGAGGTCATCGACCGTCAACGTAGTCAGGTCGACACACTGCTCAATCGCCGTCACGATCTGCATGTAACGGGGAGGAGCAGCGCGCAAGAATCTCCTGACCACTGAAGTCTCCGTCAGGTTTTCTCCAAGCGCGCGGATTCCATTGACCAACGTCATCACCCGCGAAGCAAAAGCATCCACGGTTTCATCGTCAGTCATCACAAGCGTTCCATAATTCCTCAAAAGAGTTTGCAGATTCGCTTGTTCGACACGGGTATGCCCCTCGAAGAGCAGCTTCAAGGTATCCCATGCCTCCTTCACCGCTTCCTTGGCGATGATATGCTGAAGAACGCCCATCGGCATCACGGAATAGAGCGCCGTTGCTGCCTGCCTGTCCTTGCGGTGCTCGGCGCCGTCCTTCTTGTAGGCATTGCCGCCGGGTCGACGACAACCCACAATTCAGCGGCTCGTAGGGCACACTCCATTAGAGCCTTCCAAACCCCAAAGTTCTCCCGATCAAAACGAGGGTATGACGTCCCGGTATGACAATTGCTTTAGCCGCCCGGAACTTTCTGCTGCAGCCCTCTGCTTGCTCAAGTCGCCGCCCACCATGATCACCGGTACTAGGCGATCACAACGAGGCTCTGATGCCACGTGTTAGCTCCAAGATTGAAAAACGCAGGAGGTAGACGAAGAACAAAAGAAACAGATCGAAACAGATCGAAACAGAGATGGTTTGGTACTGCCAACGTGCAGTTTTTCCTAGGTCTTTATTTCACATTATATAGGGCTCAAGGAGCCGACCTCACGACCAACTTGGCCTACTATTCGTGCCCAACACGTCGTGACCCTGATCACAAACCGACCAGGTTTAAAACACAATTTATCTCTAATGGAGTGTGCCCTACGAGCCGCTGGGGTACTTGTAGCGAGTCATCGTATACCACAGGGCCCTGCCGCAGTAGCTTCGACTTCACAGCAACAAATAAAATGAGACAATGCCGCAGACACCTTGGAGAAGAGCCGATACCTTAACCATTTCCATGTCGCCGACATCGCTTCCACCATCATCATTGCCACAGAAGTCTCGACTTCACAACCGACACCATCCATCGGCCCCGCTCGCCGATGCAGAGCTCCCAAGATGAAACCCCCAAGAGGGAATACGACGCCTAGGTGCCACCATTGTCCGACCATGGCTCAAGGGTTTTCCCCGGAGAGGCCGAGATGGCTGGATCCGCACGAGAGGGGTGCAACAATAAAGCAAGGGTGCCTTCAGAAAGGTCAACGATGGCCACAACCGCCGCCATCGCTAGTCATGGCACAGGGCCGAGACAGGTCTTCACCCAAGCTCCCACACCACGTCAGCCGCACATCATCCCACACCGACGCCGCAAGTCCACCAACCACCAACACCACCACCATCAGAGCTGCCCATAGACGAACAAGAAGCATCGAGATCCGCCGCATCCAACCGCACCTCGCGGAGACCACCGGCGGCCAAGCTCCAGAACGAGGCACCTGATCCGTCAACGATGGTCCAGACGCAAAGCCACTGGATGCAACGCAAGTCGTCATGCCCAACCGAGCACCATGCTGACAAGGGACAGATGAGCACTACCCGGCCAGGAACTACCACAATCTGCAGCCAAGCATCAGAAGCGCTGACGCGCCCCATATGCGCCACTGCGGCCACCGGAGGCCAGATCTGTAGCACCCACCGCTGAAGGCACTCTTTCTCGCCATCTCGGCCCACCAAACTGTGTACCACCAATGGCGTCCACGCGACGCCAGATCATGCAGCCATGCACTGTCGCGTCCCTCATGGACGAATCCGCCAACCGATCCCTCCGCCACGCACCCGCCAGGGCAAGAGCACCACGACAGCGCCCACCACGCCGGAGCAAGCTATCTGCACCACCCAGCCTCCTGCGCACCCCGCCAAGCCACCCTATATGGCCACACCCGAGCCGCAGGTCACCTCGCCTGCGAAACGGCCTCGCGGGCAAGAACTCTGCCGGCCTTGCTATCCCGTGAGCCTCCCGATGCCCTCGCCACTCCTACCACGCCCACGCGCCTACGCTGCCCATGGCCGCCATGAGTCCAACGCCACGCCAGCCCGCACAAGCTAGTGTCGGAGCCGCGCCCACGCTGCTCGCTGTAACCCAACGCCTAAATCCGCAGGCTCGCCATCCCGCGTGCAAGGCGATCCGCCGGAGCCGCTGGCTGCGGCACCCACCGGGACCTGACGTGGCAGATCCTCCCTCGCGCCTTCTAGAGAGGTGCCCCGCCGCCACCCTCCTTGGAGCCTGACCAGGCTTCGCCGTCAGGCTCCTCAGGTGGCAGCGAGGTGAAGGGGAGGAGGGGCTGGGTAGGTGGCGGCATCGAGGGGTTCCCCCATGTCACCAGAGAGAGGCGACGCGGGGGTGGGGAGTTTGTGACTTTCCGGGTTCCACTTTTGTGCGGGTAGCATATATTAAACAACATTGACCAGCATTAATAAACAATTGGAAGTAAGAATAAATACTATTATCAAGTAAATCTCTCTTGAAAAACAAGTATCGTGCTACCATAGCATGCTGGTTCAAGGCCTACTTAATTAGATGTGATAGCATATCACTACATGACTCCAATAACAGGACTGGCTAAGCCTTATCTTCGTCTCTGAAGCTGCAGACAGGATCACAATAGGGCAATAACTAAAGAGGTACCTATTCAACAGCTTATTAAGTGAAATGCTGTCCCTCCACAATAGGAATAGGGTAACCAAATGCGGAATTGCAGAACATAAAATATGACACAGTGGGCCGTGCCTGGTTAAACTAGTTTGTAATCTTCACATCCCTCAAAAAAAAGTTTGTAATCTTCACAGGTTTTGGTTCCAAAAGCACTCTTTTTCGAAGTTCTACCTGCCTCCAAATAAACAAACAAATTAACTGGTAACAAAAGGCAAACTAGCCATTTTACATCGGAACAATCATGTGAACAAGATATTGGTCTTGTAACAGACTTATTTGGAGTCACATATAATTAGGACTTCTGCAATGTAAAAATTGGCACCTATTAATGATTTTGCTGAATAATTCTGCGTAGTAATGCTATTTGCTAATGTTTCATCACACTTCATGACAGATATGGTCATGATATTGATAGCTACTCACTGGATGAGAAAGCATAAAAGGGAATTTGTAGTGATCTAGCATGAGTTAATACTCCCTCCGTCCCAAAATAAGTGTCTCAACTTACTACTAAAGTTGAGACACTTATTTTGGGACTGAGGGAGTAATATATAGCATGTCCCAAGACATGCAATTTTTTAAACTTACCCTCAGCCAAAAGATCTCCGGTAACTTAATAAATAGAGAAACTAATCTCAGATTGCTAGTCTCAACTGATGTAACTACACTGAAGCTGAACAAAAATTACAGCACTCTACTGTGCACACGGCAAAGACCCAGGAAACAACAACAAAAGGAAGAAGAGGAATTGGACCGTCCAAGGTACATAGATTCCGGAGAGAACAAAACGACCTGAAGAAATCAAAGCAAAGGCAAAACATCAATGATTCTTCTGATCAATCAATCAATCCCTTGACCATCTCCAGGAACTTCAGTACATATAGCGAATTCAGTTCAAACTAAGTTGTTTCCAGCATTCCTTCTACCCCAGGAAGACGCTTTGACACGGTGCACTCCAACATAAAGGACCCTGAAGAAACTACACTAATAAAGCTATAACATGGCTATCATACTACTGTATTTTGCGAGTCTTCGCAGCAGCTTTCTCCCACATATCAGCAAAGACACTAGGACATGCTATTTTCAGGTGCTGATACCCTGTACTAGTCATCACATCATCCACTCTATCTAAAGAGTTGATAAATCCAATGCAAGCATCTTTGAGCTTGCTGCAATGATGCTGGTCAGCAAGAGCCAGCGTGGTCGCCACATTACTGGCCTCAAGAAACTTGCAAAGTTTGCTCTCACACATCAACTTCATCCTCTCCATGCCATATCTGTCGGCAGCCACGAGCAAATGCTTGACCATTTCTTCTTTGTCATCATCATTGAGGTCGTCCATGGGATTGGGAGGCAACTCATCTGAGTAGATGAAGTGAAGCAATGCTTTGAAAACATCAGGCTCCATATCTTTGATGGTTATACTTTGCTCACATTTGTCCCTCATTGGCCCGTAGAGTTCGGCCTTGAAGACCGGCGAGCGCATTGCGAGGACGATCTTGTGGGCAGTGAAAACCTCATCTTTGACCTTGAAAGACACATCCGATCCCTCCCCCTCCTCCAGCAAACTTCTAAGATTTTCCGACAAGTCCGAAGGAGGCACTTGGATGTGAAAGTTCCTTGTGGTCATTGACATCTGTGCTACCCTTGGCTTGATAACAGTGAGCTCGCACTTAATGAGAAGGACATCGTCGGGGATGTACCAGTGCGAAGACGCTTCGAGGTCGCTCCTCGTCGCGAACGTGGCATAGCCCCAGGACCAGGTTATACTACTGCTGAGCAGCACAGGCGCCATTAGTTTTGGCAATGTAAATTGTGCCGGCGACCCTGCAGCCTGCTGGACCAGCGTCAGATGGCACAGCGCCAGCACCTCCACATCTCTGTTCATGAGCTCGAGGTAGACTGAGACGTAGTCTCTGTAGGCCTCCGTGACACCGTCGGGGTAGTAGCGGACACACCAGTCGTGGCCCCGACGGAGAAGGTGGCCGACCGGATGAACTTGCCGACGCCGAAGCCCTTGCACACGCTGTAGCCTTCAATTTTGAACACGTGCTCGCCTCGCGTCTGCTGCGGCGCGCAGGTCGAGGTCGTCGAGATCACGGGATCATGGATCAGGGATGCCGCCATTGGTGATCTCAATCTGTGCTGGGTGGACAAAGAAACTAATTGCCGCGGATAGGAGATTTTTTTTCTGAGAAATCCGCGGATAGGAGGTGTTAAGGTTAATCACGATGGTCAACGTGGACGACTCGAACTGTGATCAATCACCGTGAGATCAGGGGACAAAGAATGCAGGAGTCCTGGGCTAATGGGCTAATGGAAGCAGCTCTCGCCTCAGCCGCGGACCAGCTCATTAGCCCTGGACTCGTTCGCAACAGGATCTCATGCAGAAGTTTTTCTCCGGGTATTTTTTTTGTTTTCTTATGTTTTTTCATTGGGTTTCTTCTCCAGTTTTTCTTTTTTCCTTCGTTATAACTTAGTTTGCATTTGTTTTTCACTAGTTTTCCTTCGTTTCTTTCTAGATTTTCACAGATTTTTTACAGCCTTCCTTTTTCTCTTTGTATTTTTTATGGTTTTCTTTGTTCTTTCTCGGGTTTTCACCGTTTTTTGGGTTTCTTTTTTTGTTTTTTCTTGTTCTTTTTTCTGGTTTTCGTGTTTCCTTTTTCTCTTCGGTTTCCTTTCATGTTTTTTTTTATGATTTTCTTTGTTTTTTTCCTTTCTTTTTTCACCACATGTCTATATTTCTTCTACATATTGTACATTCTTTGTACACGCCAAGAGACATTTTTTAATACATGATTAAGATTTTTTTTTAAATATTATGATGTCTGTTGTTTTTCATACAACGTGTACATTTTTTCTATACAAAAAATATTTTTTAATACAGGGTTAACAATTTTCATACATAAGATTAATATTTTAAAAAATATGTTTTGATGTCTATTTTTTCCGACACATCTTACATTTTTCTTATACATCTAATATACATGTTTAAAATTCTATATATACATGTGTTCAAAAAAGCATTATATATACATGTTTAACATTGTTTAAAACATATATTTTTATATCTATTTTCTAATACACGTCTAACATTCTTATACTACTGTATGTTGCGGGTCTTAGCAAAGATAGGACATTCTCTTTTCAGGTGCTCATACCCAGTACTAGTCATCACATCATCCATCCACTCTATCTAAAGAGTCAATAAATCCAATGCAAGCATCTTTGAGCTTGCTACAATGATGCTCGTCGGCAAGAGCTAACGTGGTCGCCACATTCTTGGCCTCAAGAAACTTGCAAAGTTTGCTCTCGCACATCAACTTCATCCTCTTCATGCCATACATGTATGCAACCACGAGAAAATCTGACTGTTTCTTATTTGTCATCATCATTGAGGTCGTCCATGGAAGGCAACTGATCTGAGTAGATGAAGTGTAGCAGTGATTTGAAAACAGAAGGCTTCATATCTTCAATGGTTATACATTGCTCACATTTGTCCCTCATTGCCCGTAGAGTTCGGCCTTGAAGACCTGCGACCGCATTGCGAGGACGATCTTAGAGCAATTCCAATGGGGCGACCCATTTTGTCCGTTTGGGTTATCCGGACATAAAACTTGGCCCAACAGGCGACCCAAACGAACACAGCGTCACTTTGTTGTTCGTTTGGTGTCTGCTCGGACCCATATTCGGCTCAAATCTGGGACAATTTAGGTCAAAAGCGGACACAAAGCGGACACTCTTTGTGCCCTCTTCGTCCCCTCTGTCCGGCTGCATGTGGCTCTTAGCCCACTTGCCATCCACCATCTGTCCCATCCCATCTCTCTCCTCCTTTTCCTCTTTTCTCTCCCGCCCACCCGCCCACCTGACTCGAGAGCTGGAGCAGCTCCTGGCCGCGCACGCTCCCCCGCGCACAGCAGCAGAGGACAGGCGGGCTTGTCCTCCTCCGGTGCCGGTGCTCCGCCGTGGTGGGCTCGTGCTCCTCTGGTGCACGTGCCCGGCCGCGCCCGTCGACTCGCCTTGCCCCGGCCTCGCCTCGCCGTGCCCGGCTGCACCCAACCTCGCCTGCGCCTGCGGCGTACGGGATGGCGGCGGGACGTGCAGCTCCTCGCTCGACGACTCGGCCAGTCACGGAGGCCGAGGAGGTGGAGCTCCGTCTCGCCACCCCATGCCCGACGCGCCGCCGATCGCCGACCGGTGCGCCGCCGCCAACGAACACATGTGGAGGCCAAGGAGGTGGAGCTCCTGCTCGAGGTGACGAGGCGGCGAGCTCGTGCGGGGCCGGAGCTGCGGGGAGGGTGATGTGCGCGGCCAGGGCAAGAGCTGCTGCATCCCCGGCGGCGCGGGCGGCGGCAGGCGGGAGCCGGCGAGGCGCGCGGCGAGGCAGGTGGCGGGAGCTGCCGGCGAGGCGCGGAGCAAGGCGCAGGGCGCCAGGGGCGCAGGGCACGGAGCAAGGCAGGGCGGGAGCTGCGAGCGCGCGACCGAGCAAGGCAGGGCGGGAGCCGCGAGCGGAAGGTTGCAGGCGCGCGACCGGCGAGGCAGGGCAGGAGCTGCGAGAACGGGCGTCGGCGAGCAGCAAGGCGGGGAGATGGGGCGCGCGCGACGGGCACGTCGAGCTGCGGCTGGGACCTCACGGGCGAAGCGACGGAGGTGAGCTCGCGACGGGCGCCCCCGCGCGTGGGGGAGCTGCGATCGCGCGACCGAGCACGGGTGCGGCAAGCAGCGAGGAGGGCGGTGGGGCGCGACGGGCACGGGCGAGCTGTGGCTGGGACCTCCCGGCGGTTGCTGGAGGTGAGCTCGCGAGCCGCGAGGTGGCGCGAGGCTCGCCACCAGGTGTTTGACTTAATGCCGACGCAGACATGCACAAAATGCATCTGGCTTCCGTTAGGCGCACCGCCAATCCAAACGAAAAACGGATGCGAGCGGGTGGACAGGCGATCCAAACAAACAAGAACAAACAAAATCCGTGTCCATTTAGGTCGCCCCATTGGAGTTGCTCTTATGGGCTATAAAACTCTTATCTTTGACCTTGAAAGACATGGTTGATCCCTCCCTATCTCCAGCAAACTTTTAAGATTTTCCAACAAGGAGGAACTTGGATCTCAGAGTTCCTTTTGATAACATTGAGGTCGCACTTAATGAGAAGGATATCGTGCGGGGTGTGCCAGGGCAATAATGCTTCGAGTTGGCTCCTCCTGGCGAACCTGGCATAGCCCTAGCTCAAGGCGCTGGTGAACACCGTAGGCACTGTTATTGTTGGCAACGCAAATAGCGTTAGCGGCCCTGTGACCTGCTCGACCAGCATTTTCCCTTACCTTATTTTGAAAAGTGGAATATATTAATATCAAGTAGATACCAATTACACTCAGTCTCTGCACCAACAAGATGCTTAAGAACATTCATGATGCACATAGCCAAAAGATATAATAAAAAGAGGGAAAAGGAGGGAGACCCTATCATGGTGATCAATCATCCGCAGTAACAACACTTTAACCACCATCAAAGACTGCACCCGGACTAGAAGAAGGTTCTCCAAACACAACGCCTCTAGGAAGAATGCACAAGCGTTGTCGTTGCCCGATAAAAAATCGTAGGTTTTCAGCATGGAGAAAGAACGTGTTCCCAAAACAATGCCTTCAACAAGGCCACTGCCAGGCACAATTAATAAAGGCCGGATTTTGGGTTTTCACCCTGGAAATCATGACTTGGTACTCAAAGGAGCACCACCAACAAAAAAGTCCTCCTATGCTGCCGCCCCACTCGCGCAGGCTACTGTTACAAGTCACGTACCACCAAGCTCACAGGAACTAGTGCTCGGTATGGACGGGAACATATCCCGCAAGCCAAGTCTGAACAACTGTCTGTGAAGCAAAGTCTTCATCGCATCCAAGACCCTGCTTTCGCCACTTGCAGGTCCCCCAAACACGCCATGGCATTCTTTGCTTGTGTTGATCCCTTGAAAATCAATGAAAATGATAATGAAACAAACTAAACCAATGAAAACTGAGAAAGAAACAAAGTAAACAAAAAGAAAAAGAAAGAAAAAGCCCAGTGAAAACAGAAAGAGAAATGAAGAAAACCGGTAACAAAACAAAACCAGATAACCAGTGGAAAATCGGCTCTTTTCTACCTCACCTTGTCCGCGCCCTACCAGTTAACACGAACATGTCTATGACCTAGCGATATGCAGCGCGACCTAACATCCAGGAGACCGTTGTTCGATCCCTGCCTCCTCTCCTTTTCTCTTTTCAGTTTCGTTTCAGTTTGCGCTAATGGGCCGGTCTGTTATAGTGGACGCTTCAGGAGAGAGCTCCTTCTATCTCACTATAAGCGAGATATAGCTCTCGCGCGCTGGAGAATCGTCCGATCTCTTCCCGAGCCAGTCGTTCGCAACATGATTGTGTTGCATCTAGGACTTTGCAACATGAACCATGTTGCACTTCGTCGAACCATTTTTCTACTCTTCATATAAATAACTTTTCTATTGCGACTGCCTCTGCTGCTTCCCTTGTTGCCACTTCAACATGGCCCTTGTTGCCACTACAACATGGGTCATGTTGCAATCCCAGGCCGAGCTTCCATGGATACATGTCACGTGCCTCATGTTGCCCTCGTCCTTTTGCAACATGGGTCATGATCCTGACTGAGATCCTACAGGGACATGCATCACATGCGCAAGGTGCTACACAGCACATCAGAAATCAGTCGGTTGAACGCTAGCCTTTCCTTTATATATTTCTGGTAAAGGAGCCCCATATAGTCCCCTGGTTTCAATCACCAATTCACGACAACAACAGGAGAAGGACAAAACCCAACTCTCCCCAAACACAAGGCTTCTCCCTCAAATGAGGAGCAAGAACTAATCAAAAGAAGACAACTACAATGATGAAAAAGCTTAGACAAAGTTCAGGCAGAACTGCTACCAGCTAGTCCACATTAGGGAAGACATCAGCCTTGCCCCACCACCCGACCTACCTGATGCTTCCCCTCTCCTCATCACCACTGGAGGTGGCTGTCGGCTTGCAACCGGGCCGCCGGTGAAGGTGGTGGTGAGGATCTGGTCGCCCATCCTCCCGCGGGGATAGGGGCTCTAGAATCATGCCGGTGGTGGGTCGTCCATGAGTGGCGGTCACTGGTTCTGGTCGTTGACCTTGGCTGCACGAGCAGTGAGGCCCGCGCCCCCTCCCCCGCGCTGCCCCATACTGCTTGTGCGCTCGTCAGCATGAGATCATCCTCGGCGGTGCCGGTGCGGCCGCCTTGGATGTGGATCTATGGCCTATGGGTCGCGAGGCCTCCTGAGGTGTAGCGGTGCCGCCCTGCCTGATGCACTACAACAAAAACGGCTTGTATGGTCGCTTTTTCTGAGACGCTATTTGTGTTCGTCTCTACGCCCATGAACACTAGAAAGCTAAAGACGCTTCTTCAGACGTTTATAGGGCGTCACAAACTTTTGCTTATGCCATTTAGAAAATAGGTATATAATTTTAATTAACTTAGAGACGATTTATGAGACGTTTTATATGCGACTATAATCCTTCAGCGTGTGGGTGAGCTCGTTGCCGGCCATTTCTCTTTTTAGGCGTGGACTACCAAAGAGTTTTGTGCTAGCTGAAGGCGTTCCTTCCTCGATTCCAACCTTTTCCCCAACCTAGCGCTAGCTGAAGGCTCCGGCGGCAGCGGCCGGCCCTCTCCTGCCTCTCCCTCGGCCCCTCCCCTCCATCCGGCCATCTCACTCCCCTGCCTCAGCCTCCGGCGCCCAGCCCTTTCCTCCGCGGCTCCGCCAGGCACCAGGCCACCAGTCCGCCTTCGGCCTCCCGAGCGCAGAGACAGCCGATAGCCGGCAACGCCCTCCAGGCTCCAGCCACAGTCCTCGGGCTTCTCCGGTGCGGCGGCAGCACCATCCAGCAGTCCGGCCTCCGTTCCTCAACAGCCACAATGTACTGCATCTATTCTTTCCCTCCGTTTCTATTTTCTAAAAAAATCTGAAGATTATTCTATGATTGCTTGTAAATTTAAATTGAACTTGATTCATTTGCTGTGTATGATCATAAATGATTGCTGCTTACTAATTACTATGTGATTCATTTGCTGCTTACTATGGAAATTGAAATGTTTGTGCAATGTACATCAGACCCTGACGCCGGTTGGCCCGGCTGCGCGCCACTCCCGCCGACGCCCTCTCCGTCAACTGCTGACCTCGGCAACAAGCTCACCCACACGCCTCTGGTGCCGTAAGATTGCCCGAGGTTGTTATTTTCTTTTTTATATCTCTGCATCGTGTGAAACATAGCTCGAATTGAGATATATCACTTGTGTTTTCCTTTCTATCTTCTTGTGATGCAATGTATTATTGCAATTTGAAATTTTTTGTTAAAAATCGGTAAACCTTTTTGGTGGTTGAATGACAATTGTGTTAAAAACAGTAGTACTGTTTATTAGATGGCACTCATTTATGACATAATATTTTTAAATCGATCTGGTTAGGGGAACTGCCTACAAATGCCGTAAAAGAATATTCTGCAGTTTGATGCAAAATTTGAATTACCTAAGTTGTGTGTCATCTCTTTTTTCTTGATTTAGCAAAGTGAAACTAGTTGATATTACTTAGATTTTTAGTTACACCAGCTAGCCTTCTGCTGTTTGTCACTTGAATGCAGAAAAAATCAAGCATTGGAGACATCCATTTTTGTCATCGATGAAAACTTCTTTATGTACTTCACATAAATTCTTCTAGTAAAGACACATCTCGATTTATGTTTTGTAATGTAAGGTGAATGATGTCGGTAAATCATATTATACAGTTCGAACCTAAGTATCGAATGCATAGTTTAAAATATTCATATAAACCTATGCTTAATGTAAAAGAGCATATGGAAAATTATAAACTGATCTATTTTGTTTTCATTACTACAACTAGCAAAGGCTAATGGATCGAGGTTGGATGAGTAAACCAGGATCAACTACTGATTATAAAGAAGGTGTCGAGCAATTTCTATCTTTTTCCTTCCATGATGTTCCACCGGTGATAAAATTCTCTGTCCTGTGTAAATTGTGGAAATAAGGCAATGCAGAATTACTTACGAAGTGAAAACCCACCTAAGATGTGATGGTATTCTTCAGGGTTAAACAAAATGGGTTTGCCATGGAGAAGAGTATGATACACCGTCATTTGCATTTGCTCCCATGTCAAATAACAACAACAATTTTCATATTCCGGGTTTTCGGTGAATTCTGATGTAGAAGGCAGTAATAGAAGATTGCATGACATTTCTGGGCTCTTAAGTGCCATTTTCCCCATGGCTGACAGCTTCCAATCACTATCAAGCGCATCTGATGGGGAACTAGATGGTGTTCAGTCTGAATTTGAGAACTTGGAACCTGGTATGTCTGAGAATGTCAATACAACATCTGCACATGATGATGCAATGAGAGAACAAGACATATATGCTAGTTTCCTCGAGGAAGCAAACATAGATTTATACCCTGGATGTGCAACATATTCGAGGTTGTCATTTCTTATCACTTTATATCACATGAAAGTCTTGCATGGATGGTCACAAGAATCATTCACACAGCTACTTGGTGTATTATCGGTTGCATTTCCTCAGATAAACCTATCCAAGAAATATTATGAGGTGAAAAAATCATACGCGGATTAGGGCTGGACTATGAGAAAATTCATGCATGCCCAAGAGACTGCATGCTTTTTAGAGGCGAAAGAGCTAACCAGGACTCTTGCCATGTGTGTGGTGCCTCTCATTGGGTTACCAATGAAAATGAGAAGAAAGATTCGGCAACTGAATCTAAAAGAAGAAGAAGAAGAAACCAGCCAAGGTGTTGCGATATTTCCCATTGATTCCAAGGCTCCAAAGGTTATTTGCAACCAAGAGGACATCAACTGACATGTGTTGGCATGATGAGGGTCGTACAAAAGATGGATTGCTGCGATGTCCAGCTGATGGAGAGGCTTGGAAAGATCTTGATGCCCGATATCCTAAATTCGCCGAGGATTCCCGTAATGCGCGGCTAGGCGTTGGGTCTGATGGGTTTAATCCTTTCCGACTCATGAGTGCAAAACATAGTACTTGGCGGTGATGCTTATTCCATACATACTACCACCTTGGATCTGCATGAAGCAAACATCTCTAATTTTATCAATGATTATTCCTGGCCCAAGTCCCCCTGGAAATGACATTGATGTATATTTGCAGACGTTGGCGGATGAGCTGCAACAACTTTGGAAGGGCATGGATACTTTTGACTCATGTACTCAGGAGAAATTTTCTATTCGAGCTGCACTATTATGGACTTTAAATGATTTTCCAGCATTAGCTTACCTCTATGGGTGGAGCACGAGCAGTAAATATGCTTGCCCATCTTGTGGTCCTTTCACAAGATCATATTGGCTAAAGAAGAGTAAGAAATTTTGTTATATGGGTCATCGCCGATGGCTACCACAGAATCATGTATTTCGGAGACGAAAGAAGGAGTTTGATAACACCGAAGAGATGGAACTTGCACCTATAACAACGAGTGGTGGCTCAGCTTTGAGAATGTTGCAGGGCAGAGTGTTTGTCTTAGGAAAAAAGATTGTTGTGGCAAAGAAAGGGAAAGGGAAAAAGAAGGGCAAAGACAGTGAAAAAGGAACCGAAGGTCCTGAAAAACAGAAGCGTAAAAGAGCGCCTAACAAGAAATCAGGTAACGTCGCACGTAAACCTGAAAAGAAACCTGAGGATTGTTTCAAAAGAAGTCGATATTCTTTGATTTGGAATACTGGGAGCACAACAAGTTAAGGCACAATCTAGATATAATGCATATTGAGAAAAATGTCTTGAAAATTTAATTGGAACCTTCTTGGATATTGATCCTAAAACAAAGGATGGCCTTAATGCACTACTTGACTTAGGAGAAACTGGAATTCGATCTTGCCTTCAACCTCATGAAGGTGATAAGGGTAAAACTGAATTGCCGCATGCGCCTTTAATATGTATAAAGAAAAGAAGGAGATTCTTTGTACAGTGGTTAAGAATTGTAGGACACACGATGGTTGTGCATCAAACTTTTCGAGGTGTGTGAACATGAAAGAATTGACATTGACTGGCCTCAAAAGCCATGACTGCCGTGTTATTCTACAAGACATCCTTCCTATGGCACTTTTACATTGTTATCCCAGTAAAGATGTCATGATAATAGTTGTTGAGCTGGCTAATTTCTTCAAGAAGCTATGCTCCGAAGTGTTAGATGTCTCTGAGCTTGACAAACTGCAAGAGAGTATTGTGAAGACACTTTGTAATATGAAAAAGGTTTTTTCATCCATCGTTTTTTACTGTCATGGTACATTTAATGGTACATTTAGTTGAAGAAGCTAAACTTGGTGGCCCGGTGCATTACAGGTGGATGTACCCTCTAGAGAGGTATGCATAAACGCCTGATTCTTTGTCAAACAATGTCTATGTTTTGTGTATGTTTACTTACAACTGAACTAAACCTCAACTGTAGAAAGCGCACATTGAAAACATTGATAGGATAAATCAAGGTTGGGTAGAATCAACTTTACCGGACAAGACTAACCAGGAATTGCATCCTAGCAATTGCGCAAGAACCAAAGAGGGTTGCACTAGTTTATTCTCACCACATGAACACACAATTGCTAAGGTGCGTGTGCATGCGCGCATAAATTTCTGTTATGTTATCAAACAATGTCTATGTTTTCTATAAGTGTACTTACAAACTAACTGAACATCAACTGTAGAAAGCACACGATGATCCTGAAGCAAAGAATGGTCATGCTGAAAATAACAATGCGACCAAGCAAGGTGGTCCTGAACCAAATGTGCAACTTCATCGCATCACTAAGCAGGTATATTATATATATCTGAATGACAATGGTTAGAATAGTTAGTGGTCTAATTCCATGTGCAATCATCCCTTTCTGTGTAAAGTGAAATCTTCCATGGTTTGTGATAATGAATGTTTCATTTCTTGAAAAAATAGGATAAAATGAAAGTCATCTTGGTTTCATTGAACCCGAGATGCAAAGATAAATTTGTGGCAGAAGGAACTTTAGTGAGTAGAGATATGACATATGTGGTTGGAGGAAACATGCTTGGAGAGCAATATGTAGCGATCTCTGTTTGTGCTGTTTCAAAACTTGGAGATCAGGCACTGGTTAGACCATATGGAAAATTGCAAACAGTAGGGGATGCTATTGGTCATGTTATTGCGTGGCCTCTATCACATGTAAGTGCACTTCCATGCAATCATCGTATGCTCCAATGTGCGTGCTTAAGGCTTTTTTACTTATGAAGGATCTTTGTGATTTTTAGGTTAAAGAACCGAAATTAACCATTCCTACACAACCTCAAAACAAGCCACCAAACACTGTATGGTACATCATCAAAACACATTTCTTCTCACAATAGTCCTAAAGCTATGTTCTAAATTTTTCTCTATTATCTTTCTTTTTCAGGGCAGCTCAAGATTTAGAAAAGGAGTGCATTTCAGGAGCCAGGAGCAACTATAGAAGAATTAGTCTTTAGATGGACAAATATTATGTTTCATATACAGATTTTAGCTTTATAGGGAAACTTAGTTCAAGTTTGTATCATCTCTTCTTAATTATTTACATATTTTATATGAAGATCTTATTTGATTCAGTTGTGAACCTAAGGTGTTTGTTCCTACTAATGAAATTGTATGAATGGGATGGTTGTGTATACAATCGGTGATATGGGTGGATCCCTTCATATAATGATATTTGTTGCTTATGAATGCGATTGGTGATATGGGTGGATGTTGTTATATACAATATTTCTTGATCATTCTGCACAAGCATATGGCATGATAAAGTTACTGGATTTGAAATGGCAAAGTAAAAATTTGGAATAAATCAAATATTATTTAAAGTCAAATTTTACGTGGTTAAAGCTTTTGTATATTTAGAGACGAATATAACGTCTATACATAGAGTTTATAGGAATGGGCCTAGGGCCTATGACAAATCAAATGACCCTGTTAGTACAGACGTACGAGCGCGCCTAACAGAACGACTCTACATATCAGAGACACTTTTGAACGTCCAAATATAGCGTGTCATATCTAGAGACGCCTTTGGACGTCCCAATATAGCGTCTCATGCCATGTACAGACGCTTTTGACAGCGTGTTTATATATTTTGAGACGGTCCGTGGGGAGATGCTCCAAAGAGGCTTTACTAAGTCGACTCTATGATTGCCTAGAGATGAAATAACAAGTCTCTAGCTTTGGAATATGACGTCTCTACATGCAGTTTTTGTTGTAGTGATGATATGTCCATTTTGCATCATTATTTCCTACTATAATTTATCATATTTCAATGATAGATTTCACAATACGATGCAACTCTTAAAATGCAAGGAATACAAAGAGAGGGGGATTGCCAAACAACTGGAATTCTGGACCTAAAATGCAACAGAAGAAAAAGCAATTCTTTGGAGCTCAAAATGCGGCATGGATTTTTGAAAACTTATTTTAAAATATATAAAGAATTATGGAGCTGATGGATCAGAGCGGACCCACCAGGCAGCCCCACGGCTTGGTGGTGTGCCCTACCCCTTGGGTGCGCCACCTGCCTATGTGGGGCCCTGATAGCCCGTCTCTCGATGCCCTTTTGGCTATAAAATCATAAATACCCTAGAAAAAAATCATAAAATGTCACCGGGACTTCTCGCCGCCGTCTGTGAGGCGGAACTTTGGCATGGAACTTTTACTCTCGGGTGGAGCAATTCTGTCAGGGAAACTTCCCTCTGAAAGGTGAAAATCAAGGCCTTCATCATCAACAACACTCTGTTCATCGTGGGGATCATCATCTTCATCAACATCTTCACCAACACCATCTGTCTTCAAACCCTAGTTCTTTCTTTGTGTTTCATCTTTGTATCAAATCTCATATTGGTATTGTGAGTACTTGTATGTGTTGATTACATCTTGTAGTTGATCTTCCGGGCAAGCGTGATGCTCGGATCCTCCACCACCTCCGCCTCTGACGGCTGAGTCTCCTCTGGGTCCATACGTCGGCGGTGGGGGGGACGAAGAGTGGGTGCGGGGGGCGGTAATTTGATGGAGAGTGGCGGGATGAAAGAAGAGAGGGGGTTTTGCCATAAAAATAGTGCTGACCAGCTACAAAAGTGTGGGCTCCGTCTAAGTTTTGGGTGGGATGAGGTCGTACGTGGCCCTTACCATGTGTTTTTTCTATACCAATGAGGGGGGGGGGGGGCGTGACTGAAAGTTCGGGCATGTTACTTGCTGAAATGCGCACACACACGCCGGAGTACATAAAGGCGGTTTTTTTTTTTTTTTGCTAGGACATAAGGGAACTGTAGATGTTATTTCGTCAGAATATTATATGAGCATTAAAGTGCCATGTTAGTGCTATGTGATTTATACACTGACAAGACACTAACAAGCCAGTTGGCTGTCAAGACGTGAACTCGACCCTAAGCTTCAGTCGGACTGCAGTGCTCTGCGCCGGCCCAGTTTTTCGGCCGGTCACATCTGTGGCATGGTAGATTCTATGATTACCCATAGTTAGATCAGGCCCTTTGCTTCTTCTTTTTTTCTTAAACAAAATGGCATCCAAATCAGAGCAACACCGCTGGACATCGGGGATGCTCGAGGCTGGACCATGAACCCCGCCGCCGGTCGCCGTCCCGTTGAAGCATCACCATCTCGCCGCTGGTCATCGTCCCTGCCGCTGGTTGACGTCCTTGCAGCACCCGTGCTCGTCGGTTCCAGCAGGACCTCGTGGCAACACCCTGTCGTCGTTCTGTAGCTATTAGTCGCCACCATCGTAGCACTGCCAGGCCGCTGGCCGTAGCTCCCGGTGTTGCCGCTCACACCATCGTCCATGCCGGCGCCCAGTAGAACCTCTTTCCTTGCTGATTGAAGCTTTTTCCTTGCCGGAAACATTTTCCACGATTCAAAGTTTTTCTTCCACACCCATTTGAAGCTTCTCCATGGTTGAAGCTTACTCCTTTGCCGCTTGAAGCTTACTCCTTTGCCGATTGTAACATTTTCTTCTGCGGGATGCATCTTCCTGGTTGCTGGTAGCAGTCGTTTGCCCCGCCGGCCAAAATATTCACCGTCGCCGATGCAGCAAAATCGGCTGCTGGTTGTAGCTTTTTCGCGGGCCGTTGTAGCTCTGGCACATGAGGTTGCAACTTCCACGCCTCACCGCCCGTCGTCGCGGCCCCGATGCTTACCGTCATCATCCACAGCTTCACCTTCGCCGCTTGCAGCAAAATGGTCAACAAGTTGTACTCCCTCCGTTTCTAAATAATTGTCTTTCTAGAGGTTTCAACGAGTGACTACATACGGAGTAAAATGAGTGAATCTACACTCTAAAACATGTCTACATACATCCGTATGTCGTAGTCCATTTGAGATGGCTAGAAAGACAATTATTTGAGAACGGAGGGAGTAGCTTTTTTGTTTGCGGTTGTAGTTTTTTTCTTCTGTGAGATGCATCTTCACGGGCGCATGTAGCAAAACTCAACGCCGGTTGTAGCCGGACGAGAAGCCGGTTGTAGCAATTTGAGATGCTGGTTGTAGCTCGCAGCTCTGGTGATGTCCTCTCCCATCCCATCCCATGCCAGGTGCACCCCATCGTCGCAGCTTCTCATGCCTTGGGTGTGCCTCGCCGTCGTAGTTACGCAGCTCGTCCACCAGAGCTGGCAAAACTGCTAGCTGGAGATGGTGCGCTGGGTGAATAGCCGAACCTGCGGATAAGAGTTGGTCATCCGCATGGAGAAATCGCCGGCCATGCGGTCAATGACCTCACCGGCGAGATTAGGTTGCAGCGGGTAGGGATTGATGCGGGGATAGGCGGCGGCCTCGCCGACGAGATTGGGCTGCAGCAGGTAGGGGCGATGCGGGGCTCATCTTGCATGGATCCACAGCTGGAGGTTGAAGAAAGAGGAAAGGAGAAGAGCAATTTCACGCGCGGGCCCCACCATCTACACACCTCTCGTGCGGAACTGGTGTTTCATGGGCGCGTGAGCCAGCGTGGCATTGGAGCCGGCCAAAAGTTCGACCGGCCTGCCGGCTCCAAACGTTTTCCATAAAATTTTGATCCCACGATGACTGTTGGGTGGTTGCCCTCTCTTGCACACAGACACTGGTTGAAGTCTACTATAGACATCGGATACCTCAGATTGCTCATCAGAAGGGTGTCTTGTCGCCTCACCTTTGTCGACGATTATTGATCTAGAAGCCTGAAGAGAAGAAAAAACACACATTGGTTGCCCTCTCTTGACACAGACACTGGTTGTTGAAGTCTACTACTCCCTCCATCCCATAATATAAAAGCATTTTTAACACTAGTGCATTTTGTATGAAAGCTCAAAACAGAACTGTACCGTAGTTCATCTGGCCACGACTAACCTCTCATCTAAGTCTGACCAAGACCTCTTCAGCCTTTCCGTGAGAATTGTACTCCCTTCGTTTTTATTTACTCTGCATATTAGAATTGCCTGAAATCAAACTTCGTAAGGTTTGACCAAGTTTGTAGAAAACAATATAGACATTTATCATAATAAATCTATACGATGTAAAAGTAGATTTAATAATAAATCTAATGTTGTTGATTTGTTATTGTATATCTTAATATTTTTGTTTATAAGCTTGGTCAAAGTTTGTAAAGCTTGACTTTGACCAAAGCTAATATGCGAACTAAATAAAACGGAGGGAGTACTGTAGTTCATCTGGCAACGACCGATCCCTCCCACGGCATACAGGAACCACCTCTTCAACCATTCCTTAGCACAGACAGTCAACCACTTGAGGCTGATGGTATCTTAACTAGGCATATATAGAACTGATCAGGCAAATCTTGATCACAAACAAACAACTTGGTGACAAAGGCAGGAAGTGGATCCTCTGACTTGCTATAAGGGAAGTCAGGGGAGCTATAGTAGCCTGACTTCCCTTCCATGAGGTTCCATAAACAGTGCTCTAATACAGCGATACAACAGTAATTTGTGTACACTTGCCTCCTCTGTTTTACTAAAGAAGGGTATTAGCACCCTGACTTCCCTCCTGTAAGTCAGAGGATCCTCTTCCACGTCTAAGATATGTCTCCATACCCTGCCATAGTGACGATGTTGGAGCAAAAAACCACGTCCCACTACGGAGACAATCTGACAATGTGATTGTCATGTGGTAAATACAGTAAACCTCAAGGTTACAAATCTCTGCATATGTGAAAATTCTAATCAAGAACTAAATTGGATCCCAGATAGTGTAGATTAAACAACAATTGCTACCATTAAACAGTGGAAAGTAGGAATAAATACTGTACCTTAACCATTTCCATGTCGCCGACATCGCTTCCACCATCATCATTGCCACAGAAGTCTCGACTTCACAACCGACACCATCCATCGGCCCCGCTCGCCGATGCAGAGCTCCCAAGATGAAACCCCCAAGAGGGAATACGACGCCTAGGTGCCACCATTGTCCGACCATGGCTCAAGGGTTTTCCCCGGAGAGGCCGAGATGGCTGGATCCGCACGAGAGGGGTGCAACAATAAAGCAAGGGTGCCTTCAGAAAGGTCAACGATGGCCACAACCGCCGCCATCGCTAGTCATGGCACAGGGCCGAGACAGGGTCTTCACCCAAGCTCCCACACCACGTCAGCCGCACATCATCCCACACTGACGCCGGCAAGTCCACCAACCACCAACACCACCACCATCAGAGCTGCCCATAGACGAACAAGAAGCATCGAGATCCGCCGCATCCAACCGCACCTCGCGGAGACCACCGGCGGCCAAGCTCCAGAACGAGGCACCTGATCCGTCAACGATGGTCCAGACGCAAAGCCACTGGATGCAACGCAAGTCGTCATGCCCAACCGAGCACCATGCTGACAAGGGACAGATGAGCACTACCCGAAGCCAGGAACTACCACAACTGCAGCCAAGCATCAGAAGCGCTGACGCGCCCCATATGCGCCACTGCGGCCACCGGAGGCCAGATCTGTAGCACCCACCGCTGAAGGCACTCTTTCTCGCCATCTCGGCCCACCAAACTGTGTACCACCAATGGCGTCCACGCGACGCCAGATCATGCAGCCATGCACCTGTCGCGTCCCTCATGGACGAATCCGCCAACTGATCCCCTCCGCCACGCACCCGGCCAGGGCAAGAGCACCACGACAGGCGTCCACCACGCTGGAGCAAGCTATCTGCACCACCCAGCCTCCTGCGCACCCCGCCAAGCCACCCTATATGGCCACACCCGAGCCGCAGGTCACCTCGCCTGCGAAACGGCCTCGCGGGCAAGAACTCTGCCGGCCTTGCTATCCCGTGAGCCTCCCGATGCCCTCGCCACTCCTACCACGCCCACGCGCCTACGCTGCCCATGGCCGCCATGAGTCCAACGCCACGCCAGCCCGCACAAGCTAGTGTCGGAGCCGCGCCCACGCGTTCGCCAGAACCCAACGCCCCAAATCCGCGCAGGCTCGCCATCCCGCGTGCCAGATCCGCCGGAGCCGCCGTCGTGCACCCACCGGGACCTGACGTGGCAGATCCTCCCTCGCGCCTTCTAGAGAGGTGCCCCGCCGCCACCCTCCTTGGAGCCTGACCAGGCTTCGCCGTCAGGCTCCTCAGGTGGCAGCGAGGTGAAGGGGAGGAGGGGCTGGGTAGGTGGCGGCATCGAGGGGTTCCCCCATGTCACCAGAGAGAGGCGACGCGGGGGTGGGGAGTTTGTGACTTTCCGGGTTCCACTTTTGTGCGGGTAGCATATATTAAACAACATTGACCAGCATTAATAAACAATTGGAAGTAAGAATAAATACTATTATCAAGTAAATCTCTCTTGAAAAAACAAGTATCGTGCTACCATAGCATGCTGGTTCAAGGCCTACTTAATTAGATGTGATAGCATATCACTACATGACTCCAATAACAGGACTGGCTAAGCCTTATCTTCGTCTCTGAAGCTGCAGACAGGATCACAATAGGGCAATAACTAAAGAGGTACCTATTCAACAGCTTATTAAGTGAAATGCTGTCCCTCCACAATAGGAATAGGGTAACCAAATGCGGAATTGCAGAACATAAAATATGACACAGTGGGCCGTGCCTGGTTAAACTAGTTTGTAATCTTCACATCCCTCAAAAAAAAGTTTGTAATCTTCACAGGTTTTGGTTCCAAAAGCACTCTTTTTTCGAAGTTCTACCTGCCTCCAAATAAACAAACAAATTAACTGGTAACAAAAAGGCAAACTAGCCATTTTACATCGGAACAATCATGTGAACAAGATATTGGTCTTGTAACAGACTTATTTGGAGTCACATATAATTAGGACTTCTGCAATGTAAAAATTGGCACCTATTAATGATTTTGCTGAATAATTCTGCGTAGTAATGCTATTTGCTAATGTTTCATCACACTTCATGACAGATATGGTCATGATATTGATAGCTACTCACTGGATGAGAAAGCATAAAAGGGAATTTGTAGTGATCTAGCATAGGTTAATACTCCCTCCGTCCCAAAATAAGTGTCTCAACTTACTACTAAAGTTGAGACACTTATTTTGGGACTGAGGGAGTAATATATAGCATGTCCCAAGACATGCAATTTTTTAAACTTACCCTCAGCCAAAAGATCTCCGGTAACTTAATAAATAGAGAAACTAATCTCAGATTGCTAGTCTCAACTGATGTAACTACACTGAAGCTGAACAAAAATTACAGCACCCTACTGTGCACACGGCAAAGACCCAGGAAACAACAACAAAAGGAAGAAGAGGAATTGGACCGTCCAAGGTACATAGATTCCGGAGAGAACAAAACGACCTGAAGAAATCAAAGCAAAGGCAAAACATCAATGATTCTTCTGATCAATCAATCAATCCCTTGACCATCTCCAGGAACTTCAGTACATATAGCGAATTCAGTTCAAACTAAGTTGTTTCCAGCATTCCTTCTACCCCAGGAAGACGCTTTGACACGGTGCACTCCAACATAAAGGACCCTGAAGAAACTACACTAATAAAGCTATAACATGGCTATCATACTACTGTATTTTGCGAGTCTTCGCAGCAGCTTTCTCCCACATATCAGCAAAGACACTAGGACATGCTATTTTCAGGTGCTGATACCCTGTACTAGTCATCACATCATCCACTCTATCTAAAGAGTTGATAAATCCAATGCAAGCATCTTTGAGCTTGCTGCAATGATGCTGGTCAGCAAGAGCCAGCGTGGTCGCCACATTACTGGCCTCAAGAAACTTGCAAAGTTTGCTCTCACACATCAACTTCATCCTCTCCATGCCATATCTGTCGGCAGCCACGAGCAAATGCTTGACCATTTCTTCTTTGTCATCATCATTGAGGTCGTCCATGGGATTGGGAGGCAACTCATCTGAGTAGATGAAGTGAAGCAATGCTTTGAAAACATCAGGCTCCATATCTTTGATGGTTATACTTTGCTCACATTTGTCCCTCATTGGCCCGTAGAGTTCGGCCTTGAAGACCGGCGAGCGCATTGCGAGGACGATCTTGTGGGCAGTGAAAACCTCATCTTTGACCTTGAAAGACACATCCGATCCCTCCCCCTCCTCCAGCAAACTTCTAAGATTTTCCGACAAGTCCGAAGGAGGCACTTGGATGTGAAAGTTCCTTGTGGTCATTGACATCTGTGCTACCCTTGGCTTGATAACAGTGAGCTCGCACTTAATGAGAAGGACATCGTCGGGGATGTACCAGTGCGAAGACGCTTCGAGGTCGCTCCTCGTCGCGAACGTGGCATAGCCCCAGGACCAGGTTATACTACTGCTGAGCAGCACAGGCGCCATTAGTTTTGGCAATGTAAATTGTGCCGGCGACCCTGCAGCCTGCTGGACCAGCGTCAGATGGCACAGCGCCAGCACCTCCACATCTCTGTTCATGAGCTCGAGGTAGACTGAGACGTAGTCTCTGTAGGCCTCCGTGACACCGTCGGGGTAGTAGCGGACACACCAGTCGTGGCCCCCGACGGAGAAGGTGGCCGACCGGATGAACTTGCCGACGCCGAAGCCCTTGCACACGCTGTAGCCTTCAATTTTGAACACGTGCTCGCCTCGCGTCTGCTGCGGCGCGCAGGTCGAGGTCGTCGAGATCACGGGATCATGGATCAGGGATGCCGCCATTGGTGATCTCAATCTGTGCTGGGTGGACAAAGAAACTAATTGCCGCGGATAGGAGATTTTTTTTCTGAGAAATCCGCGGATAGGAGGTGTTAAGGTTAATCACGATGGTCAACGTGGACGACTCGAACTGTGATCAATCACCGTGAGATCAGGGGACAAAGAATGCAGGAGTCCTGGGCTAATGGGCTAATGGAAGCAGCTCTCGCCTCAGCCGCGGACCAGCTCATTAGCCCTGGACTCGTTCGCAACAGGATCTCATGCAGAAGTTTTTCTCCGGGTATTTTTTTTGTTTTCTTATGTTTTTTCATTGGGTTTCTTCTCCAGTTTTTCTTTTTTCCTTCGTTATAACTTAGTTTGCATTTGTTTTTCACTAGTTTTCCTTCGTTTCTTTCTAGATTTTCACAGATTTTTTACAGCCTTCCTTTTTCTCTTTGTATTTTTTATGGTTTTCTTTGTTCTTTCTCGGGTTTTCACCGTTTTTTGGGTTTCTTTTTTTGTTTTTTCTTGTTCTTTTTTCTGGTTTTCGTGTTTCCTTTTTCTCTTCGGTTTCCTTTCATGTTTTTTTTTATGATTTTCTTTGTTTTTTTCCTTTCTTTTTTCACCACATGTCTATATTTCTTCTACATATTGTACATTCTTTGTACACGCCAAGAGACATTTTTTAATACATGATTAAGATTTTTTAAATATTATGATGTCTGTTGTTTTTCATACAACGTGTACATTTTTTCTATACAAAAAATATTTTTTAATACAGGGTTAACAATTTTCATACATAAGATTAATATTTAAAAAAATATGTTTTGATGTCTATTTTTTCCGACACATCTTACATTTTTCTTATACATCTAATATACATGTTTAAAATTCTATATATACATGTGTTCAAAAAAGCATTATATATACATGTTTAACATTGTTTAAAACATATATTTTTTATATCTATTTTCTAATACACGTCTAACATTCTTATACTACTGTATGTTGCGGGTCTTAGCAAAGATAGGACATTCTCTTTTCAGGTGCTCATACCCAGTACTAGTCATCACATCATCCATCCACTCTATCTAAAGAGTCAATAAATCCAATGCAAGCATCTTTGAGCTTGCTACAATGATGCTCGTCGGCAAGAGCTAACGTGGTCGCCACATTCTTGGCCTCAAGAAACTTGCAAAGTTTGCTCTCGCACATCAACTTCATCCTCTTCATGCCATACATGTATGCAACCACGAGAAAATCTGACTGTTTCTTATTTGTCATCATCATTGAGGTCGTCCATGGAAGGCAACTGATCTGAGTAGATGAAGTGTAGCAGTGATTTGAAAACAGAAGGCTTCATATCTTCAATGGTTATACATTGCTCACATTTGTCCCTCATTGCCCGTAGAGTTCGGCCTTGAAGACCTGCGACCGCATTGCGAGGACGATCTTAGAGCAATTCCAATGGGGGCGACCCATTTTGTCCGTTTGGGTTATCCGGACATAAAACTTGGCCCAACAGGGCGACCCAAACGAACACAGCGTCCGCCTGTTGTTCGTTTGGTGTCTGCTCGGACCCATATTCGGCTCAAATCTGGGACAATTTAGGTCAAAAGCGGACACAAAGCGGACACTCTTTGTGCCCTCTTCGTCCCCCTCTGTCCGGCTGCATGTGGCTCTTAGCCCACTTGCCATCCACCATCTGTCCCATCCCATCTCTCTCCTCCTTTTCCTCTTTTCTCTCCCGCCCACCCGCCCACCTGACTCGAGAGCTGGAGCAGCTCCTGGCCGCGCACGCTCCCCCGCGCACAGCAGCAGAGGACAGGCGGGCTTGTCCTCCTCCGGTGCCGGTGCTCCGCCGTGGTGGGCTCGTGCTCCTCTGGTGCACGTGCCCGGCCGCGCCCGTCGACTCGCCTTGCCCCGGCCTCGCCTCGCCGTGCCCGGCTGCACCCAACCTCGCCTGCGCTGCAGCGACGGGATGGCGGCGGGGCGTGCAGCTCCTCGCTTCGGCGACTTCGGCCAGTCACGGAGGCCGAGGAGGTGGAGCTCCGTCCTCGCCACCCCATGCCCGGGACGCGGCCGCCGATCGCCGACCGTGCGCCGCCGCCAACGAACACATGTGGAGGCCAAGGAGGTGGAGCTCTGCCGAGGTGACGAGGGCGGCGAGCTCGCAAGGGGCCGGAGCTGCGGGAGGTGATGTGCGCGGCCAGGCAAGAGCTGCCATCCCGGCGGCGCGCGGGCGGGCGAGGCAGGGCGGGAGCTGCCGGCGGCGCGCGCGGGCGGCGTAGGCAGGGCGGGAGCTGCCGGCGCAGGCGCGGAGCAAGGCGCAGGGCGCTGTGGGCGCAGGGCACGGAGCAAGGCGGAGCTGCGAAGCGCTGACCGGAGCAAGGCAGGGCGGGAGCTACAAGGCGAAGGGGGTTGCGGCGCGACCGGGCGAGGCAGGGCAGGAGCTGCGAGAACGGGCGCCGGGCGAGCAGCAAGGCGGGAGATGGGCGCGCGACAGACACGCCGAGCTGCGGCTGGGACCTCACGCAGGCGACGGAGGTGAGCTCATGACAGGCGCCCAGCGTGGGAGCTGCGATCGCGACCGAGCACGGGTGCGGCAAGCAGCGAGGAGGGCGGTGGGGCGCGCGACGGGCACGGCGAGCTGTGGCTGGGACCTCCCGGGCGAAGCCGCGGAGGTGAGCTCGCGAGCCGCGAGGTGGCGCGGGAGCTCGCCCACCAGGTGTTTGACTTAATGCCGACGCAGACATGCACAAAATGCATCTGGCTTCCGTTGGGCGCACCGGCCAATCCAAACGAAAAAACGGATGCGAACGGGTGGACAGGCGATCCAAACAAACAAGAACAAACAAAATCCGTGTCCATTTAGGTCGCCCCATTGGAGTTGCTCTTATGGGCTATAAAACTCTTATCTTTGACCTTGAAAGACATGGTTGATCCCTCCCCTATCTCCAGCAAACTTTTAAGATTTTCCAACAAGGAGGAACTTGGATCTCAGAGTTCCTTTTGATAACATTGAGGTCGCACTTAATGAGAAGGATATCGTGCGGGGTGTGCCAGGGCAATAATGCTTCGAGTTGGCTCCTCCTGGCGAACCTGGCATAGCCCTAGCTCAAGGCGCTGGTGAACACCGTAGGCACTGTTATTGTTGGCAACGCAAATAGCGTTAGCGGCCCTGTGACCTGCTCGACCAGCATTTTCCCTTACCTTATTTTGAAAAGTGGAATATATTAATATCAAGTAGATACCAATTACACTCAGTCTACGCACCAACAAGATGCTTAAGAACATTCATGATGCACATAGCCAAAAGATATAATAAAAAGAGGGAAAAGGAGGGAGACCCTGTCATGGTGATCAATCATCCGCAGTAACAACACTTTAACCACCATCAAAGACTGCACCCGGACTAGAAGAAGGTTCTCCAAACACAACGCCTCTAGGAAGAATGCACAAGCGTTGTCGTTGCCCGATAAAAATCGAGGGTTTTCAGCATGGAGAAAGAACGTGTTCCCAAAACAATGCCTTCAACAAGGCCACTGCCAGGCACAATTAATAAAGGCCGGATTTTGGGTTTTCACCCTGGAAATCATGACTTGGTACTCAAAGGAGCACCACCAACAAAAAAGTCCTCCTATGCTGCCGCCCCACTCGCGCAGGCTACTGTTACAAGTCACGTACCACCAAGCTCACAGGAACTAGTGCTCGGTATGGACGGGAACATATCCCGCAAGCCAAGTCTGAACAACTATGCGTGAAGCAAAGTCTTCATCGCATCCAAGACCCTGCTTTACGCCACTTGCAGGTCCCCCAAACACGCCATGGCATTCTTTGCTTGTGTTGATCCCTTGAAAATCAATGAAAATGATAATGAAACAAACTAAACCAATGAAAACTGAGAAAGAAACAAAGTAAACAAAAAGAAAAAGAAAGAAAAAGCCCGGTGAAAACAGAAAGAGAAATGAAGAAAACCGGTAACAAAACAAAACCAGATAACCAGTGGAAAATCGGCTCTTTTCTACCTCACCTTGTCCGCGCCCTACCAGTTAACACGAACATGTCTATGACCTAGCGATATGCAGTAGCGACCTAACATCCAGGAGACCGTTGTTCGATCCCTGCCTCCTCTCCTTTTCTCTTTTCAGTTTCGTTTCAGTTTGCGCTAATGGGCCGGTCTGTTATAGTGGACGCTTCAGGAGAGAGCTCCTTCTATCTCACTATAAGCGAGATATAGCTCGCTACGCTGGAGAATCGTCCGATCTCTTCCCGAGCCAGTCGTTCGCAACATGATTGTGTTGCATCTAGGACTTTGCAACATGAACCATGTTGCACTTCGTCGAACCATTTTTCTACTCTTCATATAAATAACTTTTCTATTGCGACTGCCTCTGCTGCTTCCCTTGTTGCCACTTCAACATGGCCCTTGTTGCCACTACAACATGGGTCATGTTGCAATCCCAGGCCGAGCTTCCATGGATACATGTCACGTGCCTCATGTTGCCCTCGTCCTTTTGCAACATGGGTCATGATCCTGACTGAGATCCTACAGGACATGCATCACATGCGCAAGGTGCTACACAGCACATCGAAATCAGTCGGTTGAACGCTAGCCTTTCCTTTATATATTTCTCGGTAAAGGAGCCCCATATAGTCCCTGGTTTCAATCACCAATTCACGACAACAACAGGAGAAGGACAAAACCCAACTCTCCCCAAACACAAGGCTTCTCCCTCAAATGAGGAGCAAGAACTAATCAAAAGAAGACAACTACAATGATGAAAAAGCTTAGACAAAGTTCAGGCAGAACTGCTACCAGCTAGTCCACATTAGGGAAGACATCAGCCTTGCCCCACCACCCGACCTACCTAATGCTTCCCCTCTCCTCATCACCACTGGAGGTGGCTGTCGGCTTGCAACCGGGCCGCCGGTGAAGGTGGTGGTGAGGATCTGGTCGCCCATCCTCCCGCGGGGATAGGGGCTCTAGAATCATGCCGGTGGTGGGTCGTCCATGAGTGGCGGTCATCGGTTCAGTCGTTGACCTTGGCTGCACGAGCAGTGAGGCCCGCGCCCCCTCCCCCGCGCTGCCCCATACTGCTTGTGCGCTCGTCAGCATGAGATCATCCTCGGCGGTGCCGGTGCGGCCGCCTTGGATGTGGATCTATGGCCTATGGGTCGCGAGGCCTCCTGAGGTGTAGCGGTGCCGCCCTGCCTGATGCACTACAACAAAAACGGCTTGTATGGTCGCTTTTTCTGAGACGCTATTTGTGTTCGTCTCTACGCCCATGAACACTAGAAAGCTAAAGACGCTTCTTCAGACGTTTATAGGGCGTCACAAACTTTTGCTTATGCCATTTAGAAAATAGGTATATAATTTTAATTAACTTAGAGACGATTTATGAGACGTTTTATATGCGACTATAATCCTTCAGCGTGTGGGTGAGCTCGTTGCCGGCCATTTCTCTTTTTAGGCGTGGACTACCAAAGAGTTTTGTGCTAGCTGAAGGCGTTCCTTCCTCGATTCCAACCTTTTCCCCAACCTAGCGCTAGCTGAAGGCTCCGGCGGCAGCGGCCGGCCCTCTCCCGCCTCTCCTCGGCCCCTCCCTCCATCCGCCATCTCACTCCCTGCCTCAGCCTCCGGCGCCCAGCCCTTTCCTCCGCAGCTCCGCCAGCACCAGCCACCAGTCCGCCTTGGCCTCCCGGCCTTGAGACAGCCGATAGCAGCAACGCCCTCCAGTGCTCCAGCCACAGTCCTCGGGCTTCTCGGTGGCGGCGGCACCATCCAGCAGTCCGGCCTCCGTTCCTCAACAGCCACAATGTACTGCATCTATTCTTTCCCTCCGCTTTCTATTTTCTAAAAAAATCTGAAGATTATTCTATGATTGCTTGTAAATTTAAATTGAACTTGATTCATTTGCTGTGTATGATCATAAATGATTGCTGCTTACTAATTACTATGTGATTCATTTGCTGCTTACTATGGAAATTGAAATGTTTGTGCAATGTACATCAGACCCTGACGCCGGTTGGCCCCGGCACAACGCCACTCCCCGCCGACGCCCCTCTCCGTCAACTGCTGACCTCGGCAACAAGCTCACCCACACGCCTCTGGTGCCAGAAGATTGCCCGCAGGTTGTTATTTTCTTTTTTTATATCTCTGCATCGTGTGAAACATAGCTCGAATTGAGATATATCACTTGTGTTTTCCCTTTCTATCTTACTGTGATGCAATGTATTATTGCAATTTGAAATTTTTTGTTAAAAATCGGTAAACCTTTTTGGTGGTTGAATGACAATTGTGTTAAAAACAGTAGTACTGTTTATTAGATGGCACTCATTTATGACATAATATTTTTAAATCGATCTGGTTAGGGGAACTGCCTACAAATGCCAGAAAAGAATATTCTGCAGTTTGATGCAAAATTTGAATTACCTAAGTTGTGTGTCATCTCTTTTTTCTTGATTTAGCAAAGTGAAACTAGTTGATATTACTTAGATTTTTAGTTACACCAGCTAGCCTTCTGCTGTTTGTCACTTGAATGCAGAAAAAATCAAGCATTGGAGACATCCATTTTTTGTCATCGATGAAAACTTCTTTATGTACTTCACATAAATTCTTCTAGTAAAGACACATCTCGATTTATGTTTTGTAATGTAAGGTGAATGATGTCGGTAAATCATATTATACAGTTCGAACCTAAGTATCGAATGCATAGTTTAAAATATTCATATAAACCTATGCTTAATGTAAAAGAGCATATGGAAAATTATAAACTGATCTATTTTGTTTTCATTACTACAACTAGCAAAGGCTAATGGATCGAGGTTGGATGAGTAAACCAGGATCAACTACTGATTATAAAGAAGGTGTCGAGCAATTTCTATCTTTTTCCTTCCATGATGTTCCACTCGGTGATAAAATTCTCTGTCCCTGTGTAAATTGTGGAAATAAGGCAATGCAGAATTACGACGAAGTGAAAACCCACCTAAGATGTGATGGTATTCTTCAGGGTTAAACAAAATGGGTTTGCCATGGAGAAGAGTATGATACACCGTCATTTGCATTTGCTCCCATGTCAAATAACAACAACAATTTTCATATTCCGGGTTTTCCAGTGAATTCTGATGTAGAAGGCAGTAATAGAAGATTGCATGACATTTCTGGGCTCTTAAGTGCCATTTTCCCCATGGCTGACAGCTTCCAATCACTATCAAGCGCATCCGATGGGGAACTAGATGGTGTTCAGTCTGAATTTGAGAACTTGGAACCTGGTATGTCTGAGAATGTCAATACAACATCTGCACATGATGATGCAATGAGAGAACAAGACATATATGCTAGTTTCCTCGAGGAAGCAAACATAGATTTATACCTGGATGTGCAACATATTCGAGGTTGTCATTTCTTATCACTTTATATCACATGAAAGTCTTGCATGGATGGTCACAAGAATCATTCACACAGCTACTTGGTGTATTATCGGTTGCATTTCCTCAGATAAACCTATCCAAGAAATATTATGAGGTGAAAAAAATCATACGCGGATTAGGGCTGGACTATGAGAAAATTCATGCATGCCCAAGAGACTGCATGCTTTTTAGAGGCGAAAGAGCTAACCAGGACTCTTGCCATGTGTGTGGTGCCTCTCATTGGGTTACCAATGAAAATGAGAAGAAAGATTCGGCAACTGAATCTAAAAAGAAGAAGAAGAAGAAACCAGCCAAGGTGTTGCGATATTTCCCATTGATTCCAAGGCTCCAAAGGTTATTTGCAACCAAGAGGACATCAACTGACATGTGTTGGCATGATGAGGGTCGTACAAAAGATGGATTGCTGCGATGTCCAGCTGATGGAGAGGCTTGGAAAGATCTTGATGCCCGATATCCTAAATTCGCCGAGGATTCCCGTAATGCGCGGCTAGGCGTTGGGTCTGATGGGTTTAATCCTTTCCGACTCATGAGTGCAAAACATAGTACTTGGCCAGTGATGCTTATTCCATACATACTACCACCTTGGATCTGCATGAAGCAAACATCTCTAATTTTATCAATGATTATTCCTGGCCCAAGTCCCCCTGGAAATGACATTGATGTATATTTGCAGACGTTGGCGGATGAGCTGCAACAACTTTGGAAGGGCATGGATACTTTTGACTCATGTACTCAGGAGAAATTTTCTATTCGAGCTGCACTATTATGGACTTTAAATGATTTTCCAGCATTAGCTTACCTCTATGGGTGGAGCACGAGCAGTAAATATGCTTGCCCATCTTGTGGTCCTTTCACAAGATCATATTGGCTAAAGAAGAGTAAGAAATTTTGTTATATGGGTCATCGCCGATGGCTACCACAGAATCATGTATTTGGAGACGAAAGAAGGAGTTTGATAACACGAAGAGATGGAACTTGCACCTATAACAACGAGTGGTGGCTCAGCTTTGAGAATGTTGCAGGGCAGAGTGTTTGTCTTAGGAAAAAGATTGTTGTGGCAAAGAAAGGGAAAGGGAAAAAGAAGGGCAAAGACAGTGAAAAAGGAACCGAAGGTCCTGAAAAACAGAAGCGTAAAAGAGCGCCTAACAAGAAATCAGGTAACGTCGCACGTAAACCTGAAAAGAAACCTGAGGATTGTTTCAAAAAGAAGTCGATATTCTTTGATTTGGAATACTGGGAGCACAACAAGTTAAGGCACAATCTAGATATAATGCATATTGAGAAAAATGTCTTCGAAAATTTAATTGGAACCTTACTGGATATTGATCCTAAAACAAAGGATGGCCTTAATGCACTACTTGACTTAGGAGAAACTGGAATTCGATCTTGCCTTCAACCTCATGAAGGTGATAAGGGTAAAACTGAATTGCCGCATGCGCCTTTAATATGTATAAAGAAAAGAAGGAGATTCTTTGTACAGTGGTTAAGAATTGTAGGACACCTGATGGTTGTGCATCAAACTTTTCGAGGTGTGTGAACATGAAAGAATTGACATTGACTGGCCTCAAAAGCCATGACTGCCGTGTTATTCTACAAGACATCCTTCCTATGGCACTTTTACATTGTTATCCCAGTAAAGATGTCATGATAATAGTTGTTGAGCTGGCTAATTTCTTCAAGAAGCTATGCTCCGAAGTGTTAGATGTCTCTGAGCTTGACAAACTGCAAGAGAGTATTGTGAAGACACTTTGTAATATGAAAAAGGTTTTTCATCCATCGTTTTTTACTGTCATGGTACATTTAATGGTACATTTAGTTGAAGAAGCTAAACTTGGTGGCCCGGTGCATTACAGGTGGATGTACCCTCTAGAGAGGTATGCATAAACGCCTGATTCTTTGTCAAACAATGTCTATGTTTTGTGTATGTTTACTTACAACTGAACTAAACCTCAACTGTAGAAAGCGCACATTGAAAACATTGATAGGATAAATCAAGGTTGGGTAGAATCAACTTTACCGGACAAGACTAACCAGGAATTGCATCCTAGCAATTGCTAAGAACCAAAGAGGGTTGCACTAGTTTATTCTCACCACATGAACACACAATTGCTAAGGTGCGTGTGCATGCGCGCATAAATTTCTGTTATGTTATCAAACAATGTCTATGTTTTCTATAAGTGTACTTACAAACTAACTGAACATCAACTGTAGAAAGCACACGATGATCCTGAAGCAAAGAATGGTCATGCTGAAAATAACAATGCGACCAAGCAAGGTGGTCCTGAACCAAATGTGCAACTTCATCGCATCACTAAGCAGGTATATTATATATATCTGAATGACAATGGTTAGAATTGTTAGTTGGTGTAATTCCATGTGCAATCATCCCTTTATGTGTAAACTGAAATCTTCCATGGTTTGTGATAATGAATGTTTCATTTCTTGAAAAAATAGGATAAAATGAAAGTCATCTTGGTTTCATTGAACCCGAGATGCAAAGATAAATTTGTGGCAGAAGGAACTTTAGTGAGTAGAGATATGACATATGTGGTTGGAGGAAACATGCTTGGAGAGCAATATGTAGCGATCTCTGTTTGTGCTGTTTCAAAACTTGGAGATCAGACACTGGTTAGACCATATGGAAAATTGCAAACAGTAGGGGATGCTATTGGTCATGTTATTGCGTGGCCTCTATCACATGTAAGTGCACTTCCATGCAATCATCGTATGCTCCAATGTGCGTGCTTAAGGCTTTTTACTTATGAAGGATCTTTGTGATTTTTAGGTTAAAAAACCGAAATTAACCATTCCTACACAACCTCAAAACAAGCCACCAAACACTGTATGGTACATCATCAAAACACATTTCTTCTCACAATAGTCCTAAAGCTATGTTCTAAATTTTTCTCTATTATCTTTCTTTTTCAGGGCAGCTCAAGATTTAGAAAAGGAGTGCATTTCAGGAGCCAGGAGCAACTATAGAAGAATTAGTCTTTAGATGGACAAATATTATGTTTCATATACAGATTTTAGCTTTATAGGGAAACTTAGTTCAAGTTTGTATCATCTCTTCTTAATTATTTACATATTTTATATGAAGATCTTATTTGATTCAGTTGTGAACCTAAGGTGTTTGTTCCTACTAATGAAATTGTATGAATGGGATGGTTGTGTATACAATCGGTGATATGGGTGGATCCCTTCATATAATGATATTTGTTGCTTATGAATGCGATTGGTGATATGGGTGGATGTTGTTATATACAATATTTCTTGATCATTCTGCACAAGCATATGGCATGATAAAGTTACTGGATTTGAAATGGCAAAGTAAAAATTTGGAATAAATCAAATATTATTTAAAGTCAAATTTTACGTGGTTAAAGCTTTTGTATATTTAGAGACGAATATAACGTCTATACATAGAGTTTATAGGAATGGGCCTAGGGCCTATGACAAATCAAATGACCCTGTTAGTACAGACGCATTTGGCGCGCCTAACAGAACGACTCTACATATCAGAGACACTTTTGAACGTCCAAATATAGCGTGTCATATCTAGAGACGCCTTTGGACGTCCCAATATAGCGTCTCATGCCATGTACAGACGCTTTTGACAGCGTGTTTATATATTTTGAGACGGTCCGTGGGGAGATGCTCCAAAGAGGCTTTACTAAGTCGACTCTATGATTGCCTAGAGATGAAATAACAAGTCTCTAGCTTTGGAATATGACGTCTCTACATGCAGTTTTTGTTGTAGTGATGATATGTCCATTTTGCATCATTATTTCCTACTATAATTTATCATATTTCAATGATAGATTTCACAATACGATGCAACTCTTAAAATGCAAGGAATACAAAGAGAGGGGGATTGCCAAACAACTGGAATTCTGGACCTAAAATGCAACAGAAGAAAAAGCAATTCTTTGGAGCTCAAAATGCGGCATGGATTTTGAAAACTTATTTTAAAATATATAAAGAATTATGGAGCTGATGGATCAGAGCGGACCCACCAGGCAGCCCCACGGCTTGGTGGTGTGCCCTACCCCTTGGGTGCGCCACCTGCCTATGTGGGGCCCTGATAGCCCGTCTCTCGATGCCCTTTTGGCTATAAAATCATAAATACCCTAGAAAAAAATCATAAAATGTCACTGGACTTCTCGCACTTGCCCGTCTGTGAGGCGGAACTTTGGCATGGAACTTTTACTCTCGGGTGGAGCAATTCTGTCAGGGAAACTTCCCTCTGAAAGGTGAAAATCAAGGCCTTCATCATCAACAACACTCTGTTCATCGTGGGGATCATCATCTTCATCAACATCTTCACCAACACCATCTGTCTTCAAACCCTAGTTCTTTCTTTGTGTTTCATCTTTGTATCAAATCTCATATTGGTATTGTGAGTACTTGTATGTGTTGATTACATCTTGTAGTTGATCTTCCGGGCAAGCGTGATGCTCGGATCCTCCACCACCTCCGCCTCTGACGGCTGAGTCTCCTCTGGGTCCATACGTCGGCGGTGGGAGGGAAGAAGAGTGTGGGGGGGGCGGTAATTTGATGGAGAGTGGCGGGATGAAAGAAGAGAGAGGGGGGTTTTGCCATAAAAATAGTGCGGCCAGCTACAAAAGTGTGGGCTCCGTCTAAGTTTTGGGTGGGATGAGGTCGTACGTGGCCCTTACCATGTGTTTTTTCTATACCAATGAGGGGGGGGGGGGGCGTGACTGAAAGTTCGGGCATGTTACTTGCTGAAATGCGCACACACACACGCGGAGTACATAAGGCGGTTTTTTTTTTTTTTGCTAGGACATAAGGGGAACTGTAGATGTTATTTCGTCAGAATATTATATGAGCATTAAAGTGCCATGTTAGTGCTATGTGATTTATACACTGACAAGACACTAACAAGCCAGTTGGCTGTCAAGACGTGAACTCGACCCTAAGCTTCAGTCGGACTGCAGTGCTCTGCGCCGGCCCAGTTTTTCGGCCGGTCACATCTGTGGCATGGTAGATTCTATGATTACCCATAGTTAGATCAGGCCCTTTGCTTCTTCTTTTTTTCTTAAACAAAATGGCATCCAAATCAGAGCAACACCGCTGGACATCGGGGATGCTCGAGGCTGAACCATGAACCCCGCCGCCGGTCGCCGTCCCGTTGAAGCATCACCATCTCGCCGCTGGTCATCGTCCCTGCCGCTGGTTGACGTCCTTGCAGCACCCGTGCTCGTCGGTTCCAGCAGGACCTCGTGGCAACACCCTGTCGTCGTTCTGTAGCTATTAGTCGCCACCATCGTAGCACTGCCAGGCCGCTGGCCGTAGCTCCCGGTGTTGCCGCTCACACCATCGTCCATGCCGGCGCCCAGTAGAACCTCTTTTCCTTGCTGATTGAAGCTTTTTCCTTGCCGGAAACATTTTCCACGATTCAAAGTTTTTCTTCCACACCCATTTGAAGCTTCTCCATGGTTGAAGCTTACTCCTTTGCCGCTTGAAGCTTACTCCTTTGCCGATTGTAACATTTTCTTCTGCGGGATGCATCTTCCTGGTTGCTGGTAGCAGTCGTCTGCCTTGCCGGCCAAAAAATTCACCGTCGCTGATGCGGCAAAATCGGCTGCTGGTTGTAGCTTTTTCAAGGGCCGTTGTAGCTCTGGCACATGAGGTTGCAACTTCCACGCCTCACCGCCCGTCGTCGCGGCCCCGATGCTTACCGTCATCATCCACAGCTTCACCTTCGCCGCTTGCAGCAAAATGGTCAACAAGTTGTACTCCCTCCGTTTCTAAATAATTGTCTTTCTAGAGGTTTCAACGAGTGACTACATACGGAGTAAAATGAGTGAATCTACACTCTAAAACATGTCTACATACATCCGTATGTCGTAGTCCATTTGAGATGGCTAGAAAGACAATTATTTGAGAACGGAGGGAGTAGCTTTTTTGTTTGCCGGTTGTAGTTTTTTTCTTCTGTGAGATGCATCTTCACGGGCGCATGTAGCAAAACTCAACGCCGGTTGTAGCCGGACGAGAAGCCGGTTGTAGCAATTTGAGATGCTGGTTGTAGCTCGCAGCTCTGGTGATGTCCTCTCCCATCCCATCCCATGCCAGGTGCACCCCATCGTCGCAGCTTCTCATGCCTTGGGTGTGCCTCGCCGTCGTAGTTACGCAGCTCGTCCACCAGAGCTGGCAAAACTGCTAGCTGGAGATGGTGCGCTGGGTGAATAGCCGAACCTGCGGATAAGAGTTGGTCATCCGCATGGAGAAATCGCCGGCCATGCGGTCAATGACCTCACCGGCGAGATTAGGTTGCAGCGGGTAGGGATTGATGCGGGGATAGGCGGCGGCCTCGCCGACGAGATTGGGCTGCAGCAGGTAGGGGCGATGCGGGGCTCATCTTGCATGGATCCACAGCTGGAGGTTGAAGAAAGAGGAAAGGAGAAGAGCAATTTCACGCGCGGGCCCCACCATCTACACACCTCTCGTGCGGAACTGGTGTTTCATGGGCGCGTGAGCCAGCGTGGCATTGGAGCCGGCCAAAAGTTCGACCGCCTGCCGCTCCAAACGTTTTCCATAAAATTTTGATCCCACGATGACTGTTGGGTGGTTGCCCTCTCTTGCACACAGACACTGGTTGAAGTCTACTATAGACATCGGATACCTCAGATTGCTCATCAGAAGGGTGTCTTGTCGCCTCACCTTTGTCGACGATTATTGATCTAGAAGCCTGAAGAGAAGAAAAAACACACATTGGTTGCCCTCTCTTGACACAGACACTGGTTGTTGAAGTCTACTACTCCCTCCATCCCATAATATAAAAGCATTTTTAACACTAGTGCATTTTGTATGAAAGCTCAAAACAGAACTGTACCGTAGTTCATCTGGCCACGACTAACCTCTCATCTAAGTCTGACCAAGACCTCTTCAGCCTTTCCGTGAGAATTGTACTCCCTTCGCTTTTATTTACTCTGCATATTAGAATTGCCTGAAATCAAACTTCGTAAGGTTTGACCAAGTTTGTAGAAAACAATATAGACATTTATCATAATAAATCTATACGATGTAAAAGTAGATTTAATAATAAATCTAATGTTGTTGATTTGTTATTGTATATCTTAATATTTTTGTTTATAAGCTTGGTCAAAGTTTGTAAAGCTTGACTTTGACCAAAGCTAATATGCGAACTAAATAAAAACGGAGGGAGTACTGTAGTTCATCTGGCAACGACCGATCCCTCCCACGGCATACAGGAACCACCTCTTCAACCATTCCTTAGCACAGACAGTCAACCACTTGAGGCTGATGGTATCTTAACTAGGCATATATAGAACTGATCAGGCAAATCTTGATCACAAACAAACAACTTGGTGACAAAGGCAGGAAGTGGATCCTCTGACTTGCTATAAGGGAAGTCAGGGAGCTATAGTAGCCTGACTTCCCTTCCATGAGGTTCCATAAACAGTGCTCTAATACAGCGATACAACAGTAATTTGTGTACACTTGCCTCCTCTGTTTTACTAAAGAAGGGTATTAGCACCCTGACTTCCCTCCTGTAAGTCAGAGGATCCTCTTCCACGTCTAAGATATGTCTCCATACCCTGCCATAGTGACGATGTTGGAGCAAAAAACCACGTCCCACTACGGAGACAATCTGACAATGTGATTGTCATGTGGTAAATACAGTAAACCTCAAGGTTACAAATCTCTGCATATGTGAAAATTCTAATCAAGAACTAAATTGGATCCCAGATAGTGTAGATTAAACAACAATTGCTACCATTAAACAGTGGAAAGTAGGAATAAATACTGTACCAAGTAAATCTCTCTTGAAAAAGCAAGCCTCCTGCTACCATAGCATGATGGTTCAAGGCCTACTTACAGACAAGATGTGTCAGCATATCACTCCGATAACAAGAATCGTTAAGCTTTCTATTTCTATCAAGTGAAATGCTCTGCTTTCACAAGAGAGTAACCAAAATGCAGAATTGAAGAACATAAAAAATGATACGGTAAGCAAATGTAAGAGAACAGTGGGCGCTGCCTGGTTAAACTGGTTTTGTAATCTGCACAGGTTTTGGTTCCCAAAGTTCTCTTTTCCGAAGTTCTGCCTGCCTCCAAATAAACAAACAAACAAAAATCTGGTAACAAAATGCAAGCTAGCCATTTTACATCGGAACATTGATGCGAACAAGATATTGGTCTTTGACAAGACTTATTTGCAGTCGCATAATCTCATATAATTAGGACTTCCGCATTATGAAAATCGGCACTGATTAATGATTTTGCTGAATAATTTTCTATAGTAACGCTGTTCACATTTGACATGGTCATGATAGCTGCTCATTGCTATGAGAAAGCATAAAAGGGAATTTGTAGTGATCTAGCATAGGTTAATAACACTCCCTCCGTTCTCAAATATAAGTCTTTCTAGAGATTTTAACAACTGGCTACGTACGGAGCAAAGTGAGTGAATCTACACTCTAAAATATGTCTACATACATCCGTATATTGTAATCCATTTGAAATGCCTAAAAAGACTTATATTTAGGAACAGAGGGAGTATATAGCATGGCTGCATACAATTTTTTAAACTTACCCTCAGCCAAAAGATCTCCAAAAACTTAAGAAATAGAAAAACTAATCTTAGATTGCTACCGCCTCAACTGAAGTAACTACACTGCACCTGAACAGATAACACTACCCCACTCCACACGGCAGAGACACGGGAAACAACAACAAAAGGTACAAAAAGAACTGGACTGCCCAGGTTACATACATTACGGAGAGAACGAAACGACCTGAAGAAATCAAAGCAAAGGCAAAACAGCAATGATTTTTCTGATCAATCAATCCCATGACAATCTCGAGGAACTTCAGTGCATATAGCAAATTCAGTTCAAACTAAGTTGTTCCCAGCATTCCTTCGACCCCAGGAAGACGTTTTGGCATGTTCCACTGCAACATAAAGGATACTGAAGTAACTACACCAAAGCTAACCTGTGGCAATCATACTATATTTTGCGAGCCTTGGCGGCTTTCTCCCATATATCAATACAGATAGTAGGACATGCTCTTTTCAGGTGTTGATAACCTGTACTAGTCATCACTTCATCCGTTCTGTCCAAAGAGTTGATAAATCCAATGCAAGCATCTTTGAGCTTGCTGCAATGATATTGGTCTGCGAGAGCTAACGTGGCCGCCACAGTCTTGGCATCAAGAAACTTGCAAAGTTTCCTCTCGCACATCAACTTCATCCTTTCCATGGCATACCTATCTGAAGCCACGAGCAAATGCTTGACCATTTCTTCTTTGTCATCATCACCATCAATGTCGTCCATGGGCGGCAACTCGTCTGTGTAGACAAAGTGAAGCAGCGCTTTGAAAACAGCGGGCTCCATGTCTTCAATGGCTATGCTCTGCCCAAACTTGCCCCTCATCGGCCCATAGAGCTCCGCCTTGAAGACCGGCGACCGCATTGCGAGGACAATCTTATGGGCAGTGAAAACCTCATCTTTGACCTTGAAAGACACATCCGATTCCTCACCCGCCTCTAGCAAACTTCCAAGATTATGCGACAAGTCTGAAGGCGGCACTTGGATGGTCTCAAAGTTCATTCTGGTTTTTGGCATCTGTGCTTCCTTGAGCTTGATAACAAGGAGCTTGCACTTAACGATAAGGATGTCGCGGGGGAAGTACAAGTACGACCACGCTTGGAGCATGCTCCTCCCCGCGAAATTGGAATGGCCACGGTGCGAGGTTTTACCAGGGGAGCGGCTGAACACCACCGGCTCCGTCGGTTTTGTCCACACGAAGCACCCCGACTTCGGTTCGGCTTGCTGGAACAGCGTCAGATCGTACAGCGCCCTCACCTCCACGCCCTCGTCCATGAGCTCGAGGTGGACCGAGATGGAGCCGTTTCTGGCCTCCGTGTCGCCGCCGGGGTAGAAGAGGAGGCGCCAGTCGTGGCCGCCGACGGCGAAGGTGGCCGACGGGAGGAAGTTGCCCTTGCCGAGGCCCTTGGACAGGCTGTAGCCGTCGATCCTGAACAAGTGCGCGCCCCCCGCCCTCTCCAGGGTGCAGGTCGAGGACGAGGTCCGCCAGATCCGTGGGCCCTGGGGTGCCGCCATTGCTGGTAGCTTGAACTCTGAACAAGTGCGGCGGGCGGTGGCGTCGATGGGGTCAGCGGTCATGGAGAACGGCTGCGACGAGGCTCGGGAGGCGCCGCAGGGCGACGGGAACGGCGGCCGGCGGCGGTGATGGTGGGGAAAGCGAGGGTTCGGCTACGCGAGAATGGGTAATTGGGGGGAATTGCTCGGCCCACTCCAGGGCTCCTTCGATTGAAATAAAGTTCAAAAGAATTTTGATAGATAACAAATTTTCTTCTTCTTTTTTGCAGGGATAGATAAGAAAATTTCGTCATTTAATTACGATTGAAATATTTTAACCCCGTTTGAGGGAGGGGTTTTCGGACCAACCCATGAAAACTCTGTTTGAAAGAATGGTTTTTTGTCGGGCTAAACAAATTATATGGAGAGGCGGGTCTCCTTGCCCTCTGCTCTCCCATCTAGCTATGCCCTCTCGTGCAACAGCTCCTCTGGCACGAACATTTTTTCGAACTCGCGTACAATCTTTTTAATTCACAAACATTTTTTATTAAACAGAACTTTTCAAAATTAATAGGAAAAACCGACCATTTTTTCGATATAGCGGACCATCAGCAGCCGAAAAAAACAGCGCGCAAGCGGGTGGGGCGAACGGGTGAGCCTAATGAGTGGTGGCTCATGTGCCCACCCATGTTTGTTTTACCAACAAGTTGGTGCTTAAGGGCATCTACAAGGCTTCAACGCTTACATGGAAGCTTAGGAAAAGAAAATATATTTTTTTCTGAATCTCCAACGCTAGCCGTAAATTATAGGCGCTACCAAGAATGAAAAGAGAACAGAAAAGTTCGCTAGCACCAGTGATAACTTTTGCTCCAACGCTAGCAAATATTCTGGGATTGAACGGGATTTTGGTGAAATGGCTGGGAAATAGATCCTGGCGCATGTGCTTAGCGCCTTCACTATAGACGACCAAAGATGGAGACAGCAACTTGGGCCGCGCCTGATACGTCTTCAACTTATCTATAATTTTTGTTTGTTCCATGCTGTTATATTATCATTCTTGAATGTTTTACAATTATTTTATAGCAATTTATATCATTTTTTAGGATTAACCTATTGACATAGTGCCCGGTGTCAGTTGTTGTTATTGCTTGTTTTTTACTTCGCAGAAAATCAATACCAAACGAAGTCCAAACGCAGCGAAATATTTTGAAGATTTTTTCTGGAACAGAAGACACATGTTGGGCCAAAGAAGTGCCAGAGGGGGGCTCCAAGGGGAGCACAACCCACCAGGGCGCGCCCAAGTGGGTTGTGCCCACCTCGGCCGCCTCCCGCACCGCCTCTTTGCTCTATAAATACCTCGAAAATCCAAAAACCCTAGGGGAGTTGACGAAACACAATTCCAGTCGCCGCAAGTTCCAGAACCACCAGATCCAATCTAGACACCATCCCGGAGGGGTTCATCATCCTCATTGATGCCTCTCCGATGATGCGTGAGTAGTTCATTGTATACCTACGGGTCCGTAGTTAGTAGCTAGATGGCTTCCTCTCTCTCTTTTGATTCTCAATACAATGGTCTCTTGGAGATCTATTTGATGTAACTCTTTTTGCGGTGTGTTTGTTGGGATCCGATGAGCTTTGAGTTTATGAGCAGATCTATTTTATCCATGGAAGTTATTTGAGTCCACTTTTGATCTCTTATATGCATGATTACTTATAGCCTCGTATTTCTTTTTCGAATCTTTGGTTTAGTTAGGCCGACTATATCGATTTTTCTTGCCAAGGGAAGAGGTGCTTTATGATGGGTTCGATCTTACGATGCTCAATCCCAAGGACAGAAGGGGACATGACACGTATGTATCGTTGCTATTAAGGATAACAAGATGGGGTCTATTCTTACATGAATAGATCTTGTCTACATCATGTCATCATTCTTATTGCATTACTCCGTTTCTCCATGAACTTAATACACTAGATGCATGCTGGATAGCGGTCGATGTGTGGAGTAATAGTAGTAGATGCAGGCAGGAGTCGGTCTAATAATCTTGGACGTGATGCCTATATAATGATCATTGCCTGGATATCGTCATGATTATTTGAAGTTCTATCAATTGCTCAACAGTAATTTGTTTACCCACCGTATGCTATTTTCTCGAGAGAAGTGATACGTCTCCGTCGTATCTATTTTTCCAAACACTTTTGCCCTTGTTTTGGACTCTAACTTGCATGATTTGAATGGAACTAACCCGGACTGACGATGTTTTCAGCAGAATTTCCATGGTGATATTTATGTGCAGAAACTAAAGTTCTCGGAATGACCTGAAACTTCACGGAGATTATTTTTGGAAATAATAAAAAATGCTGGCGAAAGAATCAAGGCCAGGGGGCCCACACCCTTTCCACGAGGGTGGGGGGCGAGCCTGCCCCCTGGGCGTGCCCCCTGCCTTGTGGGCCCCCTGGAGCTCCACCGACCTCAACTCCAACTCTATATATTCGTGTTCGGGGAGAAAAAAATCGGAGAGAAGGAATCATCGCGTTTTACGATACGGAGCCGCCGCCAAGCCCTAAACTCTCTCGGGAGGGCTGATCTGGATTCCGTTCGGGGCTCCGGAGAGGGGAATCCGTCGCCATCGCCATCATCAACCATCCTCCATCACCAATTTCATGATGCTCACCGCCGTGCGTGAGTAATTCCACTGTAGGCTTGCTGGACGGTGATGGGTTGGATGAGATTTATCATGTAATCGAGTTAGTTTTGTTAGGGTTTGATCCCTAGTATCCACTATGTTCTGAGACTGATGTTGCTATGACTTTGCTATGCTTAATGCTTGTCACTAGGGCCCGAGTGCCGTGATTTCAGATCTGAACCTATTATGTTTTCATGAATATATGTGAGTTCTTGATCCAATCTTGCAAGTCTATAGTCACCTACTATGTGTTATGATCCGGCAACCCCGAAGTGACAATAATCGGGACCACTCCGGTGATGACCGTAGTTTGAGGAGTTCATGTATTCACTATGTGTTAATGCTTTGGTCCGGTACTCTATTAAAAGGAGGCCTTAATATCCCTTAGTTTCCAATAGGACCCGCTGCCACAGGAGGGTAGGACAAAAGATGTCATGCAAGTTCCTTTCCATAAGCACGTATGACTATATTCGGAATACATGCCTACATTACATTGATGAATTGGAGCTAGTTCTGTGTCACCCTATGTTATGACTATTACATGATGAACCGCATCCGGCATAATTCTCCATCACCGATCCAATGCCTACGAGCTTTTCACATATTGTTCTCCGCTTATTTACTTTTCTGTTGCTACTGTTACAATCACTACAAAACCCAAAAATATTACTTTTGCTACTGTTACCGTTACTATCATACTACTTTGCTACTAAATACTTTGCTGCAGATACTAAGTTATCCAGGTGTGGTTGAATTGACAACTCAACTGCTAATACTTGAGAATATTCTTTGGCTCCCCTTGTGTCGAATCAATAAATTTGGTTTGAATACTCTACCCTCGAAAATTGTTGCGATCCCCTATACTTGTGGGTTATCAAGGCTATTTTCTGGCGCTGTTGCCGGGGAGCATAGCTCTATTCTTTGAGTCACTTGGGATTTATCTGCTGGTCACTATGAAGAATTTGAAAGACGATAAAACAAAAATTTATCCCTCAACTACGAGGGGAGGTAAGGAACTACCATCTAGCTCTACACTTGATTCACCTTTTGTTTTGAGTAAGCTTGCGACACCTAAACCTGCTTCAGCTATTAATTCTGATATGTCACATGTTATTGATGATGCCACTTCTGCTATGCATGATACTTATGATGAAACTACTTCTATGCTTGATACTACTGTGCCACTTGGTGAATTTCTTGATGAACAACTTGCTAGGTCTAGAGAGAATGAAATTATTGAAACTGATAATATCGATGAAAGTGATGATGAAGATTTCCCCCTAGATATGAATTGCCTGTTGTGCCTGAGGGCTATGTTATGGATGAAGAAACTGGTAGAGACTTTCTTGCTTGCAATGATAGAAGCGATATTAAGAAATTATTAGCTAAGTTGAAACAGAAAACTTTGAATGCTATAATGAAATATGATCCTGCTTATGCTACTTCACCTATCTTTGTTACTGATAAGGATTATGAATTCTCTGTCGACCCTGATATAATTACTTTGGTTGAATCTGATCCTTTTTATGGTTATGAATCTGAAACTATTGTGGCACATCTTACTAAATTAAATGATATAGCCACCCTGTTCACTAATGATGAGAAAACTCGCTACTATTATATCCTTAAGATATTTCCGTTCTCATTAAAGGGTGATGCTAAAACATGGTTTAATTCTCTTGATCCTGGTTGTGCGTAGTCCCTGTGATATGATTTATTACTTCCGCTAAATATTTCTCTGCTCATAAGAAACAAGCTGCTTTAAGGGATATATATAATTTTGTGCAAATTGAACAAGAGAGTCTCCCACAAGCTTGGGGGAGGCTTCTCCAATTACTTAATGCTTTGCCTAATCATCCTCTCAAAAAAAATGAAATACTTGATATCTTTTATAATGGACTAACTGATGCTTCCCGAGACCACCTGGATAGTTGTGCTGGTTGTGTTTTCAGGGAAAGAACTGCGGATCAGGCTGAAATTCTATTAAATAATATGTTGACCAATGAAAATAATTGGACACTTCCTGAACCAACTCCTAAGCCAACTCCTAAGAAAAGGGGTGTTCTATTTCTCAGTCCTGAAGATATGCAAGAGGCAAAGAAATCTATGAAAGAAAAGGGTATTAAAGCTGAAGATGTTAAGAATTTACCTCCTATTGAAGAAATATATGGTCTTAATTCATCACATATTGAAGAAACACATGGTCTTGATAACCCGACACAGGTAGTAAAGGTAAATTCTCTCTATAGATTTGATGAAGGTGATATTCCTCGTTATAAGTCTGCTAGCCAATGCTTAGATGAGTTTGATAATTTTATTGTCAAACAAGAAAACTTCAATGCTTATTTTGGTAGACAATTAAAACAAAATGCTTATATGATTGAACACTTGAGTGATTATATGTCTAGAGTTAAAGGTGAACTTAAACTCATTAGTAAACATGCTTTCTATGGTTACCACTCAAGTAGAACAAGTACTTAAAGCTCAAAATGATTTTCTCAATGAATTGAATAGTAAGAAAGATGACTTTGCTGTTAGAGTTGCAACTAGAGGGGGTAAAGTGACTCAAGAACCTTTGTATCCTGAGGGCCACCCTAAGAGAATTGAGCAAGATTCTCAAAGAACTAATGTTGATGCACCTAGTCCTTCTAAAAAGAAGAAAAAGAAAAATGATAGGACTTTGCATGCTTCTAGTGAATCTGTTATTGACACGCCTGAGAATCCCAATGATATTTCTATTTCTGATGCTGAAACACAATCTGGTAATGAATATGAACCTAATGATAATGTTAATGATGATGTTCATGTTGATGCTCAACCTAGTAATGACAATGATGTAGAAATTGAACCTGCTGTTGATCTTGATAACCCACAATCAAAGAATCAGTGATATGATAAGAGAGACTTTGTTGCTAGGAAGCACGGTAAAGAAAGAGAACCATGGGTTCAGAAACCCATGCCTTTTCCTCCCAAACCATCCAAGAAAAAGGATGATGAGGATTTTGAGCGCTTTGCTGAAATGATTAGACCTATCTTCTTGCATGTATCGTTTGGTGATATGCTTAAAATGAATCCTTATGCTAAGTACATGAAAGAAATTGTTACTAATAAGAGAAAGATACCGGAAGCTGAAATTTCCACCATGCTTGCTAATTATACTTTTAAGGGTGGAATACCTAAGAAACTTGGAGATCCATGAGTACCAACTATACCATGCTCTATTAAAAGAAACTATGTTAGAACTGCTTTATGTGATTTGGAGCCAGTGTTAGTGTTATGCCTCTCTCTTTATATCGTAGACTTGATTTGAATAAGTTGACACCTAATGAAATATCTTTGCAAATGGCTGATAAATCAACTGCTATACCTGTCGGTATTTGTGAGGATGTGCCTGTTATGGTTGCAAACGTTACTATTTTAACGGACTTTGTTATTCTTGATATTCCCGAGGATGATAGTATGTCTATTATTCTTGAAAGACCCTTTTTGAATACTGCAAGGGCTGTTATTGATTGCAACAAAGGCAATGTCACTTTTCATGTTAATGGTAATGAGCATACGGTACACTTTCCGAGGAAACAACCTCAAGTCCACAGTATCAATTCTATTGGAAAAATTCCATCAATTATTTTTGGAGGTTTTGAATTTCCTCTTCCTACTGTCAAAAAGAGATATGATATTCTTATTATTGGGGATGTGCATATCCCCATTGAAGTAACATAGTGTTATTCGAAATTTCTCCGGTTCCATGTTATTCGGAATGAGTTTGTCAACAAGACTTGATCAACCTTGTTAGTGGATTTCTTTTGATGAGCATGAGATGGATGAAGTTAGAAAGCACAACCTTCTGTACCCTCCTTTTACTTTCTGTTATTTAGATTAAATAAAGCAAAAATAGTATTTTCTGTCTGTTTTCTGAATTATCCGTGCAATAAAAAATACCCCAAAAATAAAAGTTCTCCAAATGCCCTGAAAATGAAATATGATTTTTTTAGAATATTTGAGAACATATGGCACTAAGAACACAGTAGGGGGAGCAAGCACCTGGCCACGAGGGTCCAGGGCGCGCCCCCCTGCCTCCTGGGCCCATGGTGGCTCCCCTCCACTTATTCCAGCCACCACACACTCCTTCTTCCTCCCAAAAAAATCACCAACCAGCTCAAGCACGAGTTCTAGCTTATTTTGCTGCGATTTTTGATCTCCTTGCTCAAAGTACCTCTCACAAAACTGCTTTGGGGGTTTGTTCCTTGGTATGTGACTCCTCCAATGGTCCAATTAGTTCTTGTTCTAGTGCTTTATTCATTGCAAATTTGTGCTGCCTAGGTGACCATGTTCTTGAGCTTGCATGTAAAATTTATACGGTTCCAAGTAGTTCTAATGCATGATATAGTCTCTAGGAACTTGTAGGAGTAGTTGCTATCAATTTTGTTGAGTTTGGTGCACTTTTATTTGAAGTTACTAAATTTTTCAGAAATTTTTCAGAGGAAGAAATATGTTTAGGAAAATGTACCAAGGTGGTCCTTCAAGGAAGCAAGGACCCAGGCTTGCAATGCGCGATGCCGACGATGAACCACCAAGGGAAGCTCAAGTGTGGGCTTGTGAATGGCCTTCAGAGGACTTTATGGATCGAGCAGGAATCAAGGAAGAATTTAACGCATATGTGCGTAACGCTAATATTGTGAGCTTCGAGGCAGATAAGTGCCGTCAGTACCACTTTCTCACTTATTCCTTTGTGAGGAGGTTTGAATTTTCATCTTCACGCAATTCTCAAACTGTTCTGTTTGATCTTTATGGAAATTCTTATACCATGGACTTAGAGGATTTTAGCACTGCTTGCAAACTTCCACATTGGGGTAGCACTAGTGAGCCTCGCAAATCTGAGTTTAGAGATTTTCTTGCTAGTATAACTATGGGGGAATCTAGAGATATAGCACAAGCTACCATAGGGAGCATTCATTTTCCTGCTATACATTATTTTGCTCTCTTCATAGGTATGTGCATAAATGGTAAGGATGAAGCATGTCACATGTGTGTCCCTGATCTTAGCGTTCTCAAGAGTGCAGTTTTAGGAGATAAACAATATAATTTGGGAGCCATTGTTGCACGTAGGTTGCATAATAATAGATTTAATGGAGATTTCTTTGGTGGAATTTATGCAACCCGTTTAGCTAATTTTCTTGATATACCCATTCGTGATCATGATATGGAATTGCCTCCTTCTTATCTAGATTTTAATGCCATGGTTCACCATCAGTTTGTTGAGAGGAATGAACCGCCTCTCCAGTACCGACTAATCTTTGACAGGCCACGTCAATCAATATTGTTCTCCCTGCTCCTACTCTCTTTGATTTTCAGACAAAGGGGAGATATGTCATAACCAGGGAGGAGGAAAATGAGTACGAGAGGAGGAGGAGGGCAGCTCGCCTCCAAGCTGCAGCCCATGATGCAATAGCCGCTGCATCTCAGTACGACCCCAGCTACAACTTTGGATATCCGTCAGGCCAGCTGTGGCCATAGACCAACTTAGGCCAAAAGCCTAAGCTTGGGGGAGTACGTATCTCCCACTGACATTACATTTATGTTTACACACTCATTGCTAGATGTTAGTTCTCATACTTTTTCATTGTATTATCCATGCTAGTTTATTTTCCTTTTTATGCTTTCTTCTTGTGTGTTTGATAAACCTTAAGAAAACCAAAAAAAATAGTAGTAGCTTTTAGCTAGTTTATTTTCTTGCTGTAGTAGTAACTAAAAAGAAAATCCAAAAAGATTTCCCGTTCTTCTTTTGCTTGTTGGGAGGTTTCCCGTGTAAATAGTTTTATTTCTTTTCTTTTCTTTGGGGGTCGATAGGAGAAGACCATGATTAAATTGTTGAAGTGGCTCTTATATGCATTATTGTTGATTTAACCAAGAGCCCATATTGCCTTGTCTTCTCCTGTTTATTGAATGCTCGCAGATTCCAGCTTAGTCCAATGCACGTGCACTATTATTATTATTCGCATCGTTCGGTCGTGCAAGTGAAAGGCAATTATAACAATATATGATGGACTGATTGAGATGAGAGAAGCTGGTATGAACTCGACCTCTCTTGTTTTTGTAAATATGATTAGTTCAGCATTCCTGATTCAGCCTATTATGAATAAACATGTTTGCAATGACAATTAGAGATTATAGTTGCTTGTGCCATGCTTAATTAGCTAGGAGTTTATAATGGTTTTCCTTGCGTGCCAACATGCTATTAAAATGGTTGTGATGTGGTATAATAGGGTGGTATCCTCCTTTGAATGATTTAAGTGACTTGACTTGGCACATGTTCACACATGTAGTTGAAACAAAATCAACATAGCCTCCACGATATTTATGTTCATCGTGGATTATATCCTACTCATACTTGCACTCAATGTTTATTAATTTTAATGCATGTTCATGACTGTTGTCGCTCTCTAGTTGGTCGCTTCCCAGTCTTTTGCTAGCCTTCACTTGTACTAAGCGGAATACTGCTTGTGCATCCAATCCCTTAAACCCCAAAGTTATTCCATATGAGTCCACTATACCTTCCTATATGCGGTATCTACCTGTCGTTCCAAGTAAATTTGTATGTGCCAAACTCCAAACCTTCAAATGAAATTCTGTTTTGTATGCTCGAATAGCTAATGTATCAACTAGGGCTGTCCGTATCTTCCATGTAGGCGGGTTATTCTCAAGAGGAGTGGACTCCGCTCCTCACTCACGAGAAAATGGCTGGTCACTGGGATGCCCGGTCCCATGCTTTATGCAAATCAAATCAAAATAACTGCAAACAAAACTCCCCCGGGACTCTTGTTAGTTGGTGGCACTCGCTGTTTCGAGCAAGCCATGGATTGATGCTTGTTGGTGGAGGGGGAGTATAAACTTTACCATTCTGTTTGGGAACCGCCTATAATGTGTGTAGCATGGAAGATATCTCCATCTCTTGGTTGTTATGTTGACAATGAAAGTATGCCGCTCAAAATATTATTTATCTCTATTTCAAAATCGAGCTCTGGCACCTCTACAAATCCCTTCTTCCCTCTGCGAAGGGCCTATCTATTTACTTTTATGTTGAGTCATCACCCTCTTATTAAAAAGCACCAGCTGGAGAGCACCGCTGTCATTTGCATCCATTACTGTTAATTTATATTGGGTATGACTATGACTGGATCTCTTTTACCATGAATTACAATGTTTAGTCAGTCCTTGAGCTTTAAAGGTGCTCTGCATTTATGTTTTGCGGTCTCAGAAAGGGCTAGCGAGATACCATCTTGTTATATCATATCATGATTGTTTTGAGAAAGTGTTGTCATCCGAGATTTATTATTATTGCTCGCTAGTTGATTATGCCATTGACATGAGTAAACATTAGACCTATGTGTTATTGTGAATATGGTTAGTCATAATCTTTGCTGAAAACTTGAATGTTGGCTTTACATATTTACAACAACAAGAGGAAACAGAGTTTGTAAAAGTTTTTCTTTATCACTTTCAGTTTATCAACTGAATTGCTTGAGGACAAGCAAAGGTTTAAGCTTGGGGAAGTTGATATGTCTCCGTCGTATCTACTTTTCCAAACACTTTTGCCCTTGTTTTGGACTCTAACTTGCATGATTTGAATGGAACTAACCCGGACTGACGCTGTTTTCAGCAGAATTGCCATGGTGTTATTTATGTGCAGAAACAAAAGTTCTCGGAATGACCTGAAACTTCACGGAGATTATTTTTGGAAATAATAAAAAATACTGGCGAAAGAATCAAGGCCAGGGGCCCACTCCCTTTCCACGAGGGTGGGGGCGCGCCTGCCCCCCTTGGGCGCGCCCCTGCCTCGTGGGCCCCTTAGAGCTCCACCGACCTCAACTCCAACTCTATATATTCGTGTTCGGGGAGAAAAAAATCAGAGAGAAGGATTCATCGCGTTTTACGATACGGAGCCGCCGCCAAACCCTAAACTCTCTCAGGAGCGCGGATCTGGAGTCCGTACGGGGCTCCAGAGAGGGGAATCTGTCGCCGTCATCATCATCAACCACCCTCCATCACCAATTTCATGATGCTCACCGCCGTGCGTGAGTAATTCCATCGTAGGCTTGCTGGACGGTGATGGGTTGGATGAGATTTATCATGTAATCGAGTAAGTTTTGTTAGGGTTTGATCCCTAGTATCCACTATGTTCTGAGATTGATGTTGCTATGACTTTGCTATGCTTAATGCTCGTCACTAGGGCCCGAGTGCCATGATTTCAGATCTGAACCTATTATGTCTTCATCAATATATGTGAGTTCTTGATCCTATCTTCCAAGTCCATAGTCACCTACTATGTGTTATGATCCGGCAACCCCGAAGTGACAATAATCGGGACCACTCCCGGTGATGACCGTAGTTTAAGGAGTTCATGTATTCACTATGTGTTAATGCTTTGGTCCGGTACTGACACGTCTCCAACGTATCTATAATTTTTGATTGCTCCATGCTATATTATCTACTGTTTTGGACCATATTGGGCTTTATTTTACACTTTTATATTACTTTTGGGACTAACCTATTAACCGGAGGCCTAGCCCAGATTTGTTGTTTTTCCCTATTTCAGTGTTTCGAAGAAACGGAATATCAAACGGAGTCCAAACGGAATGAAACCTTCGGGAACGTGATTTTCTCACCGAATATGATCCAGGAGACTTGGACCCCCCCCCCCCCCGTCAAGAAAGAAAGGAGGTGGCCACGAGGGTGGAGGGCGCGCCCCTGCCTCGTGGGCCCCCCTTTGCTCCACCGACGTACTCCTTCCTCCTATATATACCTACGTGCCCTCAAACGATCAGATACAGAGCCAAAAACGTAATTCCACCGCCGCAACTTTCTGTATCCACGAGATCCCATCTTGGGGCCTGTTCCGGAGCTTCGCCGGAAGGGGAATCCACCACGGAGGGCTTCTACATCATCATAGCCTCTCCGATGAAGTGTGAGTAGTTTACCTCAGACCTTTGGGTCCATATTTAGTAGCTAGATGGCTTCTTCTCTCTTTTTGGATCTCAATACAATGTTCTCTCCTCTCTTGTGGAGATCTATTCGATGTAATCTTCTTTTTGCGGTGTGTTTGTTGAGATCGATGAATTGTGGGCTTAAAGAACAAAAAAGTGTTATGAGTTATATGAATAAAGAGCTCGATGATATGTCTAAAGAATTCGATGGTATAAGATCCCAAATTGCTCGCCTTGAGAAGTTGACCGAGTTAAACCTATAGGATCTTCTTGGATGATAATTATTTGATCTTGCTGTAATTTCCAGAAACTTTCGGTTCACGAAAACAATTGTTAAAAATCACCAGAACGTGATAAAATAGTGATTCCTATTGCTGCTGATCAATAAACAAATTGCCTAGGTCTTCCTATTTTGGCAGAATTTTTGGAGTTCCAGAAGTTTGCGTTAGTTACAGATTACTACAGACTGTTCTGTTTTTGACAGATTCTGTTTTTCGTGTGTTGTTTGCTTATTTTGATGAATCTATGGCTAGTAAAATAGTTTATAATACATAGAGAAGTTGGAATACAGTAGGTTTAACACCAATATAAATAAAGATATGAGTTCATTACAGTACCTTGAAGTGGTCTTTTGTTTTCTTTCGCTAACGGAGCTCACGAGATTTCTGTTGAGTTTTGTGTTGTGAAGTTTTCAAGTTTTGGGTGAAATATTTTTGATGGATTATGGAACAAGGAGTGGCAAGAGCCTAAGCTTGGGGATTCACATGGCACCCCAAGATAATCTAAGGACACCAAAAGTCAAAGCTTGGGGATGCCCCCGGAAGGCATCCCCTCTTTCGTCCACTTCCATCGGTAACTTTACTTGGAGCTATATTTTTATTCACCACATGATATGTGTTTTTCTTGGAGCGTCTTGTATGATTTGAGTATTTGCTTTTTAGTTTACCAGAATCATCCTTGCTGTACACACCTTTTGAGAGAGCCATACACGAATTGGAATTTGATAGAATACTCTATGTGCTTCACTTATATCTTTTGAGCTATATAGTTTTGCTCTAGTGCTTCACTTATATCTTTTAGAGCGCGGTGGTGGATTTGTTTTATAGAAACTATTGATCTTTCATGCTTCACTTAGATTATTTTTAGAGTCTTAAATAACATGGTAATTTGCTTAAATAATCTTAATATGCTAGGTATACAAGAATAATAAAATATTTCTTATGAGTGTGTTGAATATTAAGAAAAGTTTGATGCTTGATAATTGTTTTGAGATATGAAAATGTTGATATCAGAGTCATGCTAGTTGAGTAGTTGTGAATTTGAGAAATACTTGTGTTAAAGTTTGTGATTCCCGTAGCATGCACGTATGGTGAACCGTTATGTGATGAAGTCGGAGCATAATTTATTTATTGATTGTCTTCCTTATGAGTGGCGTTCGGGGACGAGCGATGGTATTTTCCTACCAATATATCCCCCTAGGAGCATGCGCGTAATACTTTGCTTTGATAACTTGTAGATTTTTGCAATAAGTATATGAGTTCTTTATGACTAATGTTGAGTCCATGGATTATACGCACTTTTCATCCTTCCACCATTGCTAGCCTCTCTAATACCGCGCACTTTTAGCCGGTATCATACACCCACCATACACCTTCCTCAAAACAGCCAACATGCCTACCTATCATGGCATTTCCATAGCCATTCCGAGATATATTGCCATGCAACTTTCCACCGTTCCGGTTATTATGACACGCTCCATCATTGTCATATTGCTAGCATGATCATGTAGTTGACATCGTATTTGTGGCAAAGCCACCGTTCATAATTCTTTCATACATGTCACTCTTGATTCATTGCATATCCCGATACACCGCCGGAGGCATACATATAGAGTCATATTTTATTCTAAGTATCGAGTTGTAATTGTTGAGTTGTAAGAAAATAAAAGTGTGATGATCATCATTTTTAGAGCATTGTCCCAAGTGAGGAAAGGATGATGGAGACTATGATTCCCCCACAAGTCAGGATGAGACTCCGGACGAAAAATAAAAAAAGGGAAAAGAGGCCATAAAAAAAGAGAAAAGGCCCAAATAAAAAAATGAGAGAAAAAGAGAGAAGGGACAATGTTACTATCCTTTTACCACACTTGTGCTTCAAAGTAGCACCATGATCTTCATGATAGAGAGTCTCTCATTTTGTCACTTTCATATACTAGTGGGAATTTTTCATTATAGAACTTGGCTTGTATATTCCAATGATGGGCTTCCCCAAAATGCCCTAGGTCTTCATGAGCAAGCAAGTTGGATGCACACCCACTTAGTTTCTTTTGTTGAGATTTCATATACTTATAGCTCTAGTGCATCCGTAGCATGGCAATCCCTACTCACTCACATTGATATCTATTGATGGGCATCTCCATAGCCCGTTGATACGCCTAGTTGATGTGAGACTATCTTCCCCTCTTTTTGTCTTCTCCACAACCACCATTCTATTCCACATATAGTGTTATATCCATGTCTCACGCTCATGTATTGCGTGAAGATTGAAAAAGTTTTGAAAATGTCAAAAGTATGAAACAATTGCTTGGCTTGTCATCAGGGTTGTGCATCATTTAAATACTTTGTGTGGTGAAGATAGAGCATAGCCAGACTATATGATTTTGTAGGGATAACTTTCTTTGGCCATGTTATTTTAAGAAGACATAATTGCTTTGTTAGTATGCTTGAAGTATTATTATTTTTATGTCAATATGAACTTTTGTCTTGAATCTTTCAGATCTGAATATTCATACCACAATTAAGAAGAATTACATTGAAATTATGCCAAGTAGCACTCCGCATCAAAAATAATCTTTTTATCATTTACCTACTCGAGGACGAGCAGGAATTAAGCTTGGGGATGCCTGATACGTCTCCAACGTATCTATAATTTTTGATTGCTCCATGCTATATTTCTACTGTTTTGGACCATATTGGGCTTTATTTTACACTTTTATATTACTTTTCGGACTAACCTATTAACCGGGGCCCGGCCCAGATTTGTTGTTTTTTGCCTATTTCAGTGTTTCAAAGAAACGGAAGATCAAACGGAGTCCAAACGGAATGAAACCTTCGGGAACGTGATTTTCTCACCGAATATGATCGAGGAGACTTGGACCCACCGTCAAGAAAGAAAGGAGGCGGCCACGAGGGTGGAGGGCGACCCCCATAGGGCACGCCCCTGCCTTGTGGGCCCCCCTTGCTCCATCGGCGTACTCCTTCCTCCTATATATACCTACGTACCCCCGAACGATCAGATACAGAGCCAAAAACCTAATTCCACCATCGCAACTTTCTGTATCAACGAGATCCCATCTTGGGGCCTGTTCCGGAGCTCCGCCGGAAGGGGAATCCATCAAGGAGGGCTTCTACATCATCATAGCCTCTCCGATCAAGTGTGAGTAGTTTACCTCAGACCTCCGGGTCCATAGCTAGTAGCTAGATGGCTTCTTCTCTCTTTTTGGATCTCAATACAATGTTCTCCCCCTCTCTTGTGGAGATCTATTTGATGTAATCTTCTTTTTGCGGTGTGTTTGTTGAGATCGATGAATTGTGGGTTTATGATCAAGATTATCTATGAGAAATATTTGAATCTTCTCTGAATTCTTTTATGTATGATTGGTTATCTTTGCAAGTCTCTTCGAATTATCCGTTTGGTTTGGCCAACTAGATTGGTAGTTCTTGCAATGGGAGAAGTGCTTAGCTTTGGGTTCAATCTTGCGATGTCCTTTCCCAGTGACAGAAGGGGCAACAAGGCACGTATTGTATTGTTGCCATCGAGGATAACAAGATGGGGTTTTTATCATATTGCATGAATTTATCCCTCTACATCATGTCATCTTGCTTAAGGCGTTACTCTGTTTTCATTAACTTAATACTCTAGATGCATGCTGGATTGCGGTTGATGAGTGGAGTAATAGTAGTAGATGCAGGCAGGAGTCGGTCTACTTGTCTCGGACGTGATGCCTATATACATGATCATACCTAGATACTCTGATAACTATGCTCAATTCTGTCAATTGCTCAACAGTAATTTGTTCACCCACCGTAAAATACTTATGCTCTTGAGAGAAGCCACTAGTGAAGTCTATGGCCCCCGGGTCTATTCTCTATCATATTAATCTTCCATCACTTTATTATTGCTTTGCTTTTTACTTTGCTTTTTATTTTACTTTGCATCTTTATACCAAAAATATTATCTATCATCTCTATCAGATCTCACTCTCGTAAGTGATCGTGAAGGGATTGACAACCCCTAATCGCATTGGTTGCGTTGAGCTATTTGTTTTGTGTAGGTACGAGGGACTTGCGCGTGGCCTCCTACTGGATTGATACCTTGGTTCTCAAAAACTGAGGGAAATACTTACGCTACTCTGCTGCATTATCCTCTCCTCTTCGGGGAAATCCAACGCAAAAGGTAGCAGGTACTCTATTAAAAGGAGGCCTTAATATCCCTTAGTTTCCATTAGGACCCCGCTGCCACGGGAGGGTAGGACACAAGATGACATGCAAGTTCTTTTCCATAAGCATGTATGACTATATTCGGAATACATGCCTACATTAATTGGAGCTAGTTCTGTGTCACCCTATGTTATGACTGTTACATGATGAACCGCATCCGGCATAATTCTCCATCACCGATCCAATGCCTACGAGCTTTTCACATATTGTTCTCCGCTTATTTACTTTTCCGTTGCTACTGTTACAATCACTACAAAACCCAAAAATATTACTTTTGCTACTGTTATCGTTACTATCATACTACGTTGCTACTAAATACTTTGCTGCAGATACTAAATTGTCCAGGTGTGGTTGAATTGACAACTCAACTACTAATACTTGAGAATATTCTTTGTCTCCCCTTGTGTCGAATCAATAAATTTGGGTTGAATACTCTACCCTCGAAAATTGTTGCGATCCCCTATACTTGTGGGTTATCAAGAAGCCACTAGTGAAATCTACGGCCCCGGGTCTATTTTCTCATCATATATTTTCAGATCTATATTGCTATTTGCCTTTTTATTTATTTGCCACTTTTATTTTCAGATATATATTATCAAAAACCCAAAAATACCTTGCAGTATTTTATTTGTTGTTATTTGCATCTATCAATCTATCACAACTTTTATCCAGTCAACTTGACAATTTCTGGCACCGTTACCCGAAAGGGATTGACAACCCCTCTAACATGTCGGGTTGCAAGTATTTTTTCTTTGTGTGCAGGTACCGTTTACATTGTGTTGCTTGGTTCTCCTACTGGTTCGATAACCTTGGTCTCGTCACTGAGGGAAAAACCTACCGTAGTTGTGCTGCATCATCTCTTTCTCTTTAGGGAAATACCGACGTAGTTGAAGCGACATCAAAAGGAATTCCTGGCGCCGTTGCCAGGGAGACATCATCAACATCTATCAGGTTCCTAATCACAAATCTCATCTCCTTGCAATTTACATTATTTTCCATTTGCCTCTCGTTTTCGTCTCCCCCACTTCACAACCATTTGCGGTTTTATTCGCCCTCTTTTTCGTTTGCCATTTTCTCGTCAGATCACCTATTTGCTTGAACTTGTCATTATGAGTGACTTTGGTATGGCAGAGACAGATGATGGCCTGACTCCTAAAATTGGACGATCTGGCAATCTGGGTGCCAAAACTTTTGTTTTGGGGCAAGGGAATATTATGGGAAAAGAACATATCCAAGAATTTTTCAATTGTGTCGGAAATTTAACTCTTGATGATGCTCCCATACTTAGAAGAACTAAATCTTATGCGGAAACTATTTCAGCACTAGTTCCGAAACTTGAAAATAAATTTATTCGTATCCATCCTACCTTGCAAAGATTGTTTTATGAGTTACCTGTTATAAAGAATCCCAAAGCTAAAAAGTTGGCTACCCTTGTTCTTATGAATGAATTTGATTACATAATATGGGAAGCTAGGGAAATCTTTTATTTTTATGGTATGAACCGTGAAAACCGGTGATAGATTGAGATCCTTTATAATAGCGATTACATGTTGAGACACTTTCTTGGAAATAATCAATTTTTTTATGAGAATATTAAAAAGGAAATTCCCATTTTAGATATAATCCAACAAGTTTTCAATGATGTTAATCAACACTATTCTTGGATTGTTGCCGGAAATCAAAGGGGATATGATGATAAAGCAACTTGATAGTGCTAAAGTTAATATGGACAATGTGTTTCAAGTTATTTTTGCAAAACCTCCTGACAAAAACACATCTAAGGGAAATAAGGATAAATTTGACAACACTTGAATCTATGCTTTATGCCTAACTAGGGGCACAAAACGATAACGCTTGTTGGGAGGCAACCCAATGAATAAAATTCATTTTTGCTTTTTTCTTTCTTTTATTGAGTGTTTGCACGATTATGCCTCTGTTATGATTGTGTTTTTATGTTTTAATTAGTGTTTATGCCAAGCAAAGCCTTTCGGATCATGTTGGGTGATAGTTGATTTGATCTTGTTGGGAAACAGAAACTTTTGCGCTCAGTAAAAAAATTTATAAATCACAGAAACGTGCTTTTGCTCTTAATTTTTTACACAAGATTGATATACAAATTTTCCACGTTGTCCTAATTTTCAGAATGTTTGGAGTTACAGAAGTATACGAAGTTTTCAGATTGCTACAGACTGTTCTGTTTTTGCTAGATTCTGTTTTCTTTGCATTTGTGTGCTTATTTTGATGAATCTATGGACTTTATCGGGGGGTATGAGCCATAGCAAAGTTGGAATACAGTAGATATAATGAAATAATAAAATATTAATGAGTTTGTAACAGTACTTAGAGTGGTGATTTGCTTTGTTATACTAACGGATCTCATGAAGGTTTTGTTAAGTTTTGTGTGATTGAAGTTTTCAAGTTTTGGGTGAGATCATGATGGATGAAGGAATAAGGAGTAAGAAGAGCCTAAGCTTGGGGATGCCCACGGCACCCCAAGGTAATATTCAAGGATGAACAAGCAGCTAAGCTTGGGGATGCCCCGAGTGGCATCCCCTCTTTCTTCTAATGATCATCTGTATTTTACTTGGAGCTATATTTTTATTCATCACATATCATGAGTTTTGCTTGGAGCGTCTTATATTATATGAGTGTTTGCTTGTTTCACTTTTTGTTTTGTGTCAAGTATTCTTGCTGAACACACCTATTTGAGAGAGACCAAATTATGCTATGATATGTTAGAATTGCTCTAGTGCTTCACTTAAATCTTTTGAGCTATGGAATTGCTCTAGTGCTTCACTTATATCATTTTGAGCATGGTGTGCTTTAATATTTTGAAGAAATGCTCTCATGCTTCACTTAGATTTATTTGAGAGTTAGTAATTTTTGAAGAAATTCTCTCATGCTTCACTCATATTATTTTGAGAGATGGAAAACTTTTATGCTCATGTTCTTCACTTAGATTTGTTTGAGCTTTCAAAAGTAACATATTAAACTAGTCCCAAAGTGATAGATATTCAAGAGGGATATAATAAAAACTTTCATGAAGATCATTGGACAAAATAAACTTGATTCTTTGTAATAGTTTTGCGATATGATGATAGTGATATGTGAGTCATGTTGATGAGTAATTATGCTTTAGTAAGAATATTGGTGTTAAGGTTTGTGATTCCCTATGCAAGCATGAAAATCAATAGTTATCCAATGAAATTACATCCTACTTGTGGTGCATTATTCAGTGTTAGTTATGCTTAATGCTCGCTTATGAGAATATTCGTTTCTTGGTTCGATGTTTCTTAATCTTTTTGCTAGCCTTCACTTGTACTAAGTAGGAATACTACTTGTGCATCCAAATCCTTACACCCATTTTTGCCATATGAGTCCACTATACCTTCCTATATGCGGTATTTTCGTACCGTTCTAAGAAAATTTGTATGTGCCATCTCTAATATTCAAAATAAATTTACTTTTTGTGTGCTCGTACTGCTCATGAAACGGTAGGGGGTGGCTGATATTTTTCCACTCTAGATGTATTATTCTCAAGATGAGTGCACTTGTCATTGCACGAGAGTACGGCAAAGGTATTAGGGATGCCCAGTCCTGAAATGAAAAAAATGAATTTACTTTATGTTGTCAAATAATAAATTCCTTGGAAAATGTTGGTATGGACGGCACCCGTGGATACGGCTAGCCGTGGAATGTGAAAGTATGGTGGAAAAAGGAATAAACTTTATTTTCTGTTTGGGAACCACCTATGATATATCTAGCATGGAAAGTATTGAGAACTACTCGATCGTTTCCGTTGACAGGAAAAGCATGCCACCCAAAAAATTTATCTCTCAATTTAAGCCTCTGAGCTCTGGCACCTCTACAAGTCCCTACTTCCGTCTGCGAAGGGCCTTTCTATTTACTTTATGCAATTTTTATTTTTATTTTCAGTCTCCATCTTCTCTTATAAAGCACCAACTAAGGGGCACTATGATCGTACTTGAGCATTGGGTGTAACTAATATGCGAGTGTGTTTCATGAATGGATCAATTATTGAGCATAATGGGCTAGGGATAACTTGCTTTAGTGTTGATATTTTGAAAGATATGGTTGCTTGTTGATATGCTTGAGTATTGAAATCTTCATGTCAAAACTAGACTATTGCTTTGAACCATACAAAAGTCAATATGTCCATGCTACAAAAGAAAATAATGTGATGAACATGTTAGGCAGCATTCCACATCAATAATTCTCTTTTTATCATTTACCTACTCGAGGACGAGCATGAATTAAGCTTGGGGATGCTAATACGTCTCCAACGTATCTATAATTTTTTTATTGCTCCATGCTGTTATATTATCATTCTTGGATGTTTTACAATCATTTCAGAGCAACTTTATAACATTTTTTTGGACTAACCTATTGACATAGTGCCCAGTGCTATTTGCTGTTTTTTGCTTGTTTTTTACTTCACAGAAAATCAATACCAAACGGAGTCCAAACACAACGAAACTTTTTTGGAGATTTTTTCTGGACCAGAAGACACATGTTGGGCCAAAGAAGTACCAGAGGGGGCTCTGAGGGGTGCACAACCCACCAGGGCGCGCCTGCCCTCCTCGGCCGCCTCCCGCACCGCCTCTTTGCTCTATAAATACCCCGAAAATCCAAAAACCCTAAGGGAGTCGACAAAACACAATTCCAGCCGCCACAAGTTCCAGAACCACCAGATCCAATCTAGACACCCTCACGGAGGGGTTCATCATCCCCATTGGTGCCTCTTCGATGATGCGTGAGTAGTTCATTGTAGACCTACGGGTCCATAGTTAGTAGCTAGATAGCTTCCTCTCTCTCTCTCTCTTTTGATTCTCAATACAATGGTCTCTTGGAGATTTGTTTGATGTAACTCTTTTTGCAGTGTGTTTGTTGGGATCCGATGAACTTTGAGTTTATGATCAGAGCTATTTTATCCATAACAGTTATTTGAGTCTTCTTTTCATCTCTTATATGCATGATTACTTATAGCCTCATATTTCTTCTTCGAATCTTTGGTTTAGTTAGGTCGATTAGATCGATTTTTCTTGCCATGGGAAGAGGTGCTTTGTGATGAGTTCGATCTTACGGTGCGCAATCCCAGTGACAGAAGGGGACATGACACGTATGTATCGTTGCCATTAAGGATAACAAGATGGGTTCTATTCTTACATGAATAGATCTTGTCTACATCATGTCATCGTTCTTATTGCATTACTCCGTTTCTCCATGAACTTAATACACTAGATGCATGCTGGATAGCGGTCGATGTGTGGAGTAACAGTAGTAGATGCAGGCAGGAGTAGGTCTACCAATCTTGGACGTGATGCCTATATAATGATCATTACCTGGGTATCGTCATGATTATTTGAAGTTCTATCAATTGCCCAACAGTAATTTGTTTACCCACCGTATGCTATTTTCTAGAGAGAAGACACTAGTGAAATCTATGGCCCCCGGGTCTATTTTCTCATCATATATTTTCAGATCTATATTGCTATTTGCCTTATTATTTATTTGCCACTTTTATTTTAAGATCTATATTATCAAAAACCCAAAAATACTTCGCAGAATTTTATTTGTCGTCATTTGCATCTATCAATCTATCACAATTTTATCCCGTCAACTTAACAATTTCTGGCGCCGTTACCCGAAAGGGATTGACAACCCTTTTAACACGTAGGCTTGCAAGTATTTGTTCTTTGTGTGCAGGTACCGTTTACATAGTGTTGCTTGATTCTCCTACTGGTTCAATAACCTTGGTCTCATCACTGAGGGAAATACCTACTGTAGTTGTGCTGCATCATCCCTTCCTCTTTGGGGAAATATCGACGTAGTTCAAGCGGCGTCATTCCGAGTAGATGCAGTCATCCTCAAAGAGTATGATGGGGTGATGAAGCCATCAATAGTCATTGTCGGTGTCAAAACCGGTGGATCTCGGGTAGGGGGTCCCGAACTGTGCGTCTAGGCGGATGGTAACAGGAGACAAGGGACACGATGTTTTACCCAGGTTCGGGCCCTCTTGATGGAGGTAAAAACCCTAGTCCTGCTTGATTAATATTGATGATGTGTGTTACAAGAGTGGATCTACCACAAGATCAAAGAGGCTAAACCCTAGAAGCTAGCCTATGGTATGATTGTTGTTCGTCCTATGGACTAAAGCCATCCGGTTTATATAGACACCGGAGAGGGCTAGGGTTACACAGTCGGTTACAATGGTAGGAGATCTACATATCCGTATCGCCAAGCTTGCCTTCCACGCCAAGGAAAGTCCCATCCGGACACGGGACGAAGTCTTCAATCTTGTATCTTCATAGTCTTGGAGTCCGCCGATGATGATAGTTCGGCTATCCGGACACCCCTAATCCGGAACTCCCTCGGTAGCCCCTGAACCAGGCTTCAATGACGCATTTAGTCCGGGCGCGCATGTTGTCTTCGCATTGCAAGGCGGGTTCTTCCTCCGAATAATTTATAGAAGATTGTGAACACCAGGATAGTGTCCGGCTCGCAAAACAAGTTCCACATAACACCGTAGAGAATAATTTTTGCACAGATCTGTGGCGTATTCCGCGGCGTGACATCACACCACGGCCAGGCCTTTATATGAATTGTTTTTTATTGTTCCACCTCAGCGTGTTTAGCGAGGCGGTTTCCTTGGCACGCCTTATCAAAGCGTAGATCGTGCCCCCTTATTCCGGAATTCTCATCAATACGGACGTGGGTAACCCAACCGCGCCCGTTGGCCTGCCTTCTCTATCAAAGGCGAGTCCTAATCGACCACGGGGTGGGCTCTTGGTATTCAACCTCTTTATAGTGAGACCAAGGCCCTCTTTTTTTACACCCTCCATCAAGTTCGCCAAGGCCGAGTTCCAACACCCAAAGCTTCAGATTTAGGCGCCGGACTTTCGACGATGTCCGGCTCCGACCAGCACGGCCGATGGATGTCTTCCTCCGTCATAGAAGAGGATGTGCTAAAGCTGCGAGACGCCAGGTATCTAACCGGCGAGATCTCGCATAGGCTGCCTGCTCCAGGGCAGGTCATTCCCACTCCTGAGCCCGGCGAGAACGTGGTCTTCGTGTCCCACTTCCTTCGGGGTTTAGGCTTCCCGATGGATCCCTTTGTGCGGGGGCTCATGTTTTATTATGGGCTGGAATTCCACGACTTGAATCCGGAGTCCATCCTCCATATCTCGTCATTCATTGTCGTATGTGAGGCCTTCCCCCACATTACCCCCCACTTTGGATTGTGGCTCAAAACCTTCAAGGTGGAGCCAAAGACGATCAAGGGGTAGCAAGCAGAGTGCGGAGGGGCAGTCATAAGCAAATGTGCTGATGCTCCGTGGCCGAGGGCTCTTTTCAAGGGGAGCTTGGTTTGTGGCAACGGGAGTGGTTTTATATCACCGCTCCCAGGGGCACCAAATGGGCAGCGCTCCCTGCCTTCCGCTCAGGTCCACCACAGCGGCTGGCATCATGGGTCAACAAGGGGCTCGACTGGGGGCCATCCAAGGGCGTTCCTCGCTGCAGGGCCGTATTCGAGATCTCCGTGAAAGAGGGATCAATCTGGTTGCGATGGCGCGAGTTATGGTGATCCGGCGCCTTCAGCCCTGGCGTCGCCCCCTCCGCCTGTGGGAATTCAATCCGGAGGGACCACGAGCTCTCCAAAATTTCATGGGCACGATGCCCGTGGAGATGTATAAACTGTTCTTCGGACCACAAGAGAAGTGTCCGGACTTGACCGAGGACGCAGGACTAAGCTGTATGTCGCCAGATACTCAAGTAAGTAGTCCTGTAACCAGACAAGCTGTTCATTCATTTATTTCATATATATGCCCTTTAAAGGAGCCGTTTCTTGAACAGGAGTGGATAGCCAAGGCAAAGTTAATAAGGTGTCCGGCTCCCCTTCCAGAGACCACGCCGGATCCCATCTTGACTAAGATGTTGAAGGTCGCGCCTTTTGAAGAAGGCGAAGGGGGAGCGGGAAGCAACTGCCTCTGCGAAGGAGGCTATCAAGGAAGGAGGGATTAAGAGTCCCGCCTTCCGAGGAGAGAAGAGGACCGCTTCGGAAGACCCGGAGGTCAAGGCCTCAAAGAGGGGAAGGGAATCTTCGGCAGAGAGTCCGGCGCTGGGAAGTAACCCAGCCGCATTATTTCCCCGAGGGGATCAGCCCTCCAGCGAGCCGTAAGTAAAAAAGAAGGGGTCTTGTAAATAAGGAACATCCCTGTGTTTATTCATGAGGATAACCGAAATAGTTCGGACCTCAGCCCTTCTCAGCAGAGCTCGTCTTCGGGGGATCTTCTTCCGGAGATGATGGAGAGCGAAACGCCTCCACCTATCGCATCCTCATGTGAAGCGGACGACCCGGAGGTGTCGTCGCGGAGGGTTCCCCCAAGTCCGGCGGGGCCGGAAGGTCCGGCGCCAAGTGGCGTGCGGTCGGAGGAGCTGAAGGATCTACTCGGGCGAGCGGCTATTTCAGAAGATCACCGCGCTCTAATGGGTAAGGTGATTGAAAGAATTGCATCCGCGGAGAGCGGATTGCATGAAGCCATCAGAAGCTTACTGACGGGGGTTTGAGGTACGCAAAAATGATGTACCTTCTGACAGTTATGCATATAAAATGCGCCCTGTATAGATAGTAGCCCCTGAGACTTGGTATGCTGTCGGAAACGACAACGTGCCTAGGATCATAATCTCAGTTATTAACTGTCGCCTTTCCTATGCAGGTGGCGGAACGTTCGGTGGCCAGCCGGACTGATGGATTCGCCGAGCTGAAGAAGCAACTCGACGCTGCAGATGCGGACATCTCGCTGGTCAATAAACGACTTGATGAGTCACAAGGTATGTGGTTGCTCATGTCGCTTAGTAAGGGGGCTGATGCCCATTCCTTACAAGTTGTATGCTTGATGCAGATGGTGCTGCTGCTGTGGAAGACCTTCGAGCAGAACTTGCTCGGGCCAAGGAGCAAGCCAGAAAAAGCGAGGCGGCTTCCTTGAAGGCAGCGAAAGAGCTAGAAGCCGAGAAGGCTGCTCATCGCCAAGCAGGGAGGAGATGGCCGGAATGGCCATGAAATTAAAAGTTGCTACCGACCGCCTGGAGGTTCTTTGAAGGAGAACGCCGAGCGGAGCAAGAGGACCTGAAGAAGGCCGATGCCGAAGCCAAGGATGCCCGTAGTGCGATGTGGGCTATGAAGGAGGAACTGCGTCAGGTCAGAGACATTGTGGCTAGAAAGCCCTTTATGCTGCGTAGGAAGTTCACGGATCCGAAGTATGCTCAGCTGGGCCGATTGTACGGTGCGGAGGATCCTTATTTGGACTTGGCGGCGAGTGCGGCGGACGCAGTCGTACACTTTCGAAGCCAGCAGGATCATGAAATGGAAGAGCTTTTCTGGTCTCAATTCCATAGTCCGGAGCGTCCACTTCCGTTGAGTGATCGGCTGGTTGAGTGGGCTGAGCTGAATAGATTGTCCGGACTAGCCATGACGGATGTGGTCGCTCATCTGTGGCCGAAAAGGCCCAAGCCGAAGAGTTATTTTGGCTTGTTGCAGCAATTCCTTGGGGCAGTGCCGCATATTAAGGCGATGAAGCGGTCGGCATGCATAGAAGGTGCACGGATGGCTCTCGCCCGTGGTAAAACACACTGGGCGGAGATGGATGCCACCGCTGTTGCATCCCGGGGTTCGGACAAAAGCCGATTCCCCACCGAGCATTACTTTGAGGAGGTCCTGCAGGGCGCTCGTATAATAGAGTCGCAGTGCTCGAAAGATGTTATGTTTGAATGACATGTATGATTTCTAGGATCATGTTTATAATGCAATGACTTTTTATACTTGTGTGTTCAAGTATTGAACTATCTCCTGTGCGGGCGTATATGTATGTATAATTTGAAAGATGGCAGTCTTTGGCTTCAGCCCCCACGCACATGGTGCGGGGGTGTTTGCAAAAAGAAAAACTCTTTTTCACACTTAATCCAACGTCTTGGTCCTTTTAAGGAGGTGATAGCATAGCATAGCAAACTAGGCAACCGGACTATAATGCTTTATCACTTTCACTTAGCCATAGGAGCTCGAATGTGGGGCTACTATGTAGCCCCTGATGGCACCGCGCTTCTCCGAACTCGGGGCGCGTATGTGCCTGACCGGAAGCGGTCCTTCGTCAAAGCGGAGGAATTCTAAACATTCCAATGGTCGATCGAGTGGTTGACCGGTCTCTCGCTATATCATGACAATCGGTTTTCGTCTTTCTCATCGAGGTGCTCTCCCGGCGAACTGGGCACAACCGCAGATAGTTCTCCGGTGCCGCGTTAGCGGTGATACGGAACGTAAGGCAGCAAAACAGTGAGCCGGGCAAACCCAACATTTGACCAAAGACATGATTCGGAGCTGATGCATATAAGGCCTAACTCGAGACGCCGAACACTCCCTGAGGTGTTCGGTCTTTATGATATCGGGCAGAACAAAGCCCTAAGCCCCTAGTGTCTAGGTACAGGCGGGAACTTCTGACGCGGCCGATGCCAAAACGCCAGCCTCATCCTCGGCTCTGGTAGGAAACCGGGGGATGTGTATCAACAAGAGACAGTAAGAAAGGTTTACGCAAGGTCTTAATCTGAAAAGAATCCTTGCAACGGGTCCCTACTGCACGTCTACGCCTGTGTCTCCGTTGTGCTGTATCCTGGATCGTGCAAAAATTGTATTAAAATAAAGTATAATTTGGAAGATGAAGAAAGTTGAGCTTTATTGGCTTTCATCATTTATGTGCGCGCCCCCCCAAAAAAAAGGGGTATGCGGCTGGGAAGCCCCTTGTTAAGTTACGCCGGACTCGTCTAACCATGTCCGAGGTCTAAATGACCTTTTTTTAGGGGCTTTGACCTGCAAGGTCGGATTAATGTGTGGCTGTCGAGGCAGCCGTACATTCTCCGTGGTCGAGAGACACCTGGAGTTTTGAGATTATGCCACGTGGACCGGGCATTTTTAAGCGTAAGAGACGCGTAATGTGGTATTGCATTAAAGCGGGCGAAAGATGTACGCCCAAAGAGTGCTTAAGGGCTACTGCTAAATGGGGCGATGGGGAGTGAGCTTTTCGCGACGGTGGTTGTCGGATGAACCGAACACAACCTCTAGTGGTACAGAGCCTGTATAATAAAGAGGGCCTGGCGTCATTCCTTTGAAGGAAGTGCTGCTATAGTGAATTTTGGTAGGTTCTATCCCCATTATGCGGACGGTGTCCTGGTATGGCAGGTGCCGCGCTGTGTGTTATCACATGAAGTGAGTTCACTGTTTTGACTTCTAGTGGGAAAGTCTTTTGTTTTCCGGAGTGCTGCTTTTGGGTTTCGTCACCTTCACTTGGTGTGTCGAGCCCCTTGTGTTCGGCGTTAAGTCGGCCGGACTGCTTGAAGACCCAACAATCTCTGTGGGTATGGTTTACAGGCTTCCCGGAGGTACCATGTATTTAACACAGTCTATCCAGAATCTTGTTTAGGTTGGATAGCTCGTCACTGTTATCCTTTAGGGGCAGTGTTTTGTTGTTCGGCCGAGAGCTTTTGAATCCGGCGTTGACCGCCATACTATTTGGGCCATTTTCCTTATTCCGGCGCTGATCTTTTCTGCGTCGTGATTTCCCATTTCCATCCCTGATTTCGGATGTACTCGGGTCGCTGGTGCTGCATCTAGCCAGCCAGTTGTCTTCCCCTGCGCAAAAGCGTGTCATGAGGCTTGTTAGTGCGGCCATTGTTCTTGGTTTTTCCTGGCCGAGGTGTCTGGCGAGCCATTCGTCTCGGACGTTGTGTTTAAAGGCCGCTAAGGCTTCAGCGTCCGGATAGTCGACTATTTGGTTCTTTTTAGTGAGGAACCTGTTCCAGAATTTGCATGCTGACTCTCCGGGCTGTTGAGTTATGTGACTTAAATAAATGCATCCGGAGGCCGGACATAAGTCCTGAAAATTTGCTCAAACGCATCCTCAAGCTCTTCCCAACTTCAAATCGTATTTTCTGGGAGGCTTTTAAGCCAATGCCGAGCCGGCCCTTTGAGCTTGAGGGGTAGGTATTTTATGGCATGGAGATCGTCTCCTCTTGCCATATGTATGTGTAGGATATAATCCTCAATCCAGACTCCGGGGTCTGTTGTTCCGTCATATGCCTCTATGTTTACGGGTTTGAATCCATTTGAAATCCATGATCCAAGACCTCGTCGGTAAAACATAGTGGGTGTGCGCGCCTGTATTTGGGTGTGCCGTTGTCTTCAAATGCTCGGCTGGTTGTGTTACTTCCTGGAGTCTTCTTTTTTGGCCCATAGATAGACCTGGCCGGGTTATCCTTTTTCCGAGGATCTTTATGCTGATCGTGTGCCGGCTTGTGTGCGGCGCCCCTTGTTGCTCTTGGCCTATCATCTGGTCATCTATCCGGCCAGGCGGCTTCTTTCTTTTTTGACTGCGGGGGCTCTAAGGCCTCCTCGTCAAATTCGGGCAACAGCTTGCGCTTCGGGTAGCTCTTTGTCTGGTGACTAGTGCCATATTTATCTGCGGCGTTGAGTACTTTGCTCCATCTCATTTTGAGTGCGTGCTCCGCTATTTTGAGCTTCCGCTTTTGCTTCTTCAAACTTCTTGCAGTGGCGACGAGCCTTTTATGAAGATTCATATGCTCTGGTGATGTGAGATCATCTTCGCCGGGGATGGGTTGCTTGTCCCGTTCATGTCCGGCTGGCTGCTTGTTGACATGTGCGTCGTCCACTGCTTCGCCCTGCTCTAGGGCCGGGTCCGTATGGGTGCCGTTTTTGTCGATGCAGGTCTTGGCGGCTTGCGTCGCCGCTTTGTTTGTTTGTTGGGGAGTTGTTCGCCACGCCCCGTCCGTTTTCCTCATTGTCGCTTCCTTTTGGTGTATCCACCATGTATACGTTGTGGGCTGGGGTGGCTTTCCAGTGCCCGTTAGGCGCTGGTTCTTGGTCGTCTCCGGCATCGTCGTCCATACCATCGATGTCTTCGGAGTCGTCGTCTAGCACGTCGGTTAGATCGTCGACAGCGGCTACCAAGTGGGTAGTGGGTGGGCTTTGAATTTCTTTGTCGTCCGCATCCCAACCTTCCTGACGCCAGTCCGGCCAGGGCTCTCCTGATAACGAGAGATACTTTAGCGAACTCAAGATATCACCGAAAGGTGAGTGTTGAAAGATGTCCGCTGCGGTGAATTCCATGACCGGCGCCCAACCGGATTCGATCGGAGGGGGCGCGGGAGGTTCGAAGTCCGGCAAGGAGTCCGGCACCTCGGAGTCGCGAGCTTTATGAGGGACAAGATCGGTGTTGGCTCTATCGCCAGAGGTTGCAGCCCCGAGGCGGTGTCTAGCCATCCGTCCCTCGATCTGCGGCAGCCGGCTCGAATTGAAGATCGGAGCGGGTTCGAAACGGCCTCCGTGGTCTTGTCCGGCTGCAAAGCTAAATCATGCTTCACCTCGACAAAGGCGGCACGCTGGGTCGCGTGGCTCGACTCCATCGAGGATCAAGTCCCCGCGGATGTCGGCCGTGAAGTTCAAACTTCCAAATCTGACTGACGGCGGGCGTAGCTTTCGATCTGCTCCAGATGGCTGCGAATCGGCCCGCGATGCGAAGCCGCCGAATCTGAAGATCTATGCGGGAGAAAAGTCTCACCTGGACCGCGTCGTTGATGATGGTCGAAGAAGCCATCGAGCCTATCGGTGACGCATACGCAGGAACTCTCAATGAAAGCACCAACGCCGGTGTCAAAACCGGCGGATCTCGGTAGGGGGTCCCGAATCGTGCGTCTAGGCGGATGGTAACAGGAGACAAGGGACACGATGTTTTACCTGTGTTCGGGCCCTCTTGATGGAGGTAAAACCCTACGTTCTGCTTGATTAATATTGATGATGTGTGTTACAAGAGTGGATCTACCACGAGATCAAAGAGGCTAAACCCTAGAAGCTAGCCTATGGTATGATTGTTGTTCGTCCTATGGACTAAAGCCATCCGGTTTATATAGACACCGGAGAGGGCTAGGGTTACATAGAGTCGGTTACAATGGTAGGAGATCTACATATCCGTATCGCCAAGCTTGCCTTCCACGCCAAGGAAAGTCCCATCCGGACACGGGACGAAGTCTTCAATCTTGTATCTTCATAGTCTTGGAGTCCGGCCGATGATGATAGTTCGGCTATCCGGACACCCCCTAGTCCGGAACTCCCTCAGTCATGTTGGACACAATTGAGATTTGGATCCAGATTCATGATGTACCTGACCTCTACGCTCATCTGGTTCCGTCCCTTGCTGCTAAGGTGGGAGAGGTGTTGTTCACCGAATCCCAGTCACATGATTTCACAGGGAACTTTTACCGTGTTTGGGTCAGGATCAATGTCACCAAACCCCTCAAGAACGCAGTCTCCATGATACGGGATGGCGAGCTTCAGATCTATAAGGTTAAATACGTGAAGCTTCCTGACTGGTGTGCGGTGTGTGGTATACTGGGCCATCTCTTCAAGGAACACAGAAACGGCATTCATCCTCCCTTAGCTCTAGTCTTTAAGGAGCTTAGGGCATCCTGATTCATGCGAAACGGTAGAGGCCCAGGTGGTGGGCGTGGCCGCAGGGGTGGCCGCAGAGGTGGCCGCATTGGAAGGGGGAAGAGGCGAGTACTCAAGCTCTCAGTTCAACAGGGCCGACGACCTGTATGTTGAATCTGACCTGGAGATGCAAGATGCAGAAAGAAACAAGAAAAGGGGGTCGGAACCTGTGGTGACCCATGGCCCAACTGCGGTGCCAATTAGTTCCGATCAAGTAGCGGTTGTAAAACAAGGAAAGGTGCTCGCATTGCCGCCTCCTGCAGTGCCTCAGAGCCCAAGTGCCAAACAGGACATGAAGAGAGCAAAGGTGGTGACTGAGCTGGAAAATAGTTCAGCGGCAAAGTCTGGAATACTGAGCAAGAATGACCCAAAGTTGGCAGAGCCCAATGAGTGTGTTATGCTGGAACTATCGCGGCGCGGGAAAGCCTCGACAGTCCATGAACTTCACGATTTCGCGAGGAAATTTGCCCCTACCCTTCTTTGTATTGTAGAAACTCAGCTTGATGGCTCGAGGGTACAAGTTCTAGCAGGAACACTTGGTTATGATAATGGTTATGCAGTGAGTAGTCAGGGTAGAAGTGGCGGCGTCGGTATTTTTTGGAACAATGAAATAAAGATTGAAATTTTGGGTTATTCTGTGTACCACCTTGACTGCTCTGTTCTCGAACCAGGCGTTGATCCATGGAGGTTAACAGTGGTATATGGTGAAGCTCAAACCCACCTCAGACATCAGACTTGGGATACTTTAAAAAACATTAGCACTTCGAGCAACCTCCCTTGGCTTTGCATTGGGGATTTCAATGAAGTTTTACGTCCGGAAGAGCATGAGGGAATTGGGCAGCGGAGTAATGCGCAAATTCAGGCCTTCAGATATGTTGTAGATGTTTGCATGCCGATGGACACTGGTTATTCAGGGATTTCCTGGACTTATGAAAAGAAGGTGACGGGCGGCACGTTTACTCGTGTGCGTATCGACCGAGCTTTGGTTTCAGCAGGTTGGCACACCCTGTTCCTGATATCCCACAAGAATAGGGGATCGCAACAGTTTTCGAGGGTAGAGTATTTAACCCAAATTTATTGATTCCACACAAGGGGAGCCAAAGAATATTCTCAAGTATTAGCAGCTGAGTTGTCAATTCAACCACACCTGGAAACTTAGTATCTGCAGCAAAGTGTTTAGTAGCAAAGTAATATGATAGTGGCGATAACGGTAACAAAAGTAAAGACAGCAAAAGTAATGTTTTGGTATTTTGTAGTGATTGTAACAGTAACAACGGGAAAGTAAATAAGCGAGAACCAGTATATGGAAAGCTCGTAGGCACTGGATTAGTGATGGATAATTATGCCGGATGCGGTTCGTCATGTAACAGTCATAACATAGGGTGACATAGAACTAGCTCCAATTCATCAATGTAATGTAGGCATGTATTCCGAATATAGTCATACGTGCTTATGGAAAAGAACTTGCATGACATCTTTTGTCCTACCCTCCCGTGGCAGGGGGGTCCTATTGGAAACTAAGGGATATTAAGGCCTCCTTTTAATAGAGAACCGGAACAAAGCATTAGCACATAGTGAATACATGAACTCCTCAAACTATGGTCATCACCGAGAAGTATCCCGATTATTGTCACTTCGGGGTTGTCGGATCATAACACATAATAGGTGACTATAGACTTGCAAGATAGGATCAAGAACTCACATATATTGATGAAGACATAATAGGTTCAGATATGAAATCATGGCACTCGGGCCCTAGTGACGAGCATTAAGCATAGCAAAGTCATAGCAACATCAATCTCAGAACATAGTGGATACTAGGGATCAAACCCTAACAAAACTAACTCGATTACATGATAAATCTCATCCAACCCATCACCGTCCAGCAAGCCTACGATGGAATTACTCACGCACGGCGGTGAGCATCATGAAATTGGTGATGGAGGATGGTTGATGATGACGACGGCGACGAATCACCCTCTCCGGAGCCCGAGCGGACTCAGATCAGCCCTCCCGAGAGGTTTTAGGGCTTGGCAGCGCTCCGTATCGTAAAACGCGATGATTTCTTCTCTCTGATTTTTTTCTCCCCGAAAGCCAATATATAGAGTTGGAGTTGGCGTCGGAAGGTGTCCAGGGGGCCCACGAGGTAGGGGGGCACGCCCCCACCCTCGTGGACAGGGTGTGGGCCCCTGGTCATCATCTTTGGTGAGGATTTTTTTTATTTATTCTAAGATATTCCGTGGAGTTTCAGGTCATTCCGAGAACTTTTGTTTTCTGCACATAAAACAACATCATGGCAATTCTGTTGAAAACAGCGTCAGTCTGGGTTAGTTCCATTCAAATCATCAAGTTAGAGTCCAAAACAAGGGCAAAAGTGTTTGGAAAAGTAGATACGACGGAGATGTATCAGTTCCCTATGGCTGACCTTACTCATCTCATTGCAGCTACATTGGACCACAGCCCAATTTTGGCGAGAATGAATAGAGAGTAGATACAACATCAACGTCCTAGTTCCTTCAAGTACGAGGTCATGTGGGAGGGCCACAGCTCTTGGACGAGTAAGATCACTAAGGCATGGTCAGCTCTTGGTGCCACGAATAGGGTGGAGGAACTCCGTGCTAAAATCCAAGCATTGTCACATGATTTGAGGCGATGGAACAATGACACATTTGGGAGTGTACGTAAAGATTTTAAAAAGATGAAAAAGGAATTGGAGAAGCTCCAGCGATGCAAGCCGTACTGTAGCCACACATGTGGAATTAAAAATTAATGAAAAGCTTGTGGAGCTTTATCACCGGGAGGAAATTATGTGGCGTCAGAGGTCTAGGATGGAGTGGCTCACTTCGGGCAACAGAAACACCAAATTCTTCCACTTAAGGGCGAGTATAAGCTGCAAGAAGAATATGAGAAAAGCCTTGCAGAATTCTTTGGGGGTACATGATTTTTACAAGACACTGTATACCACAGAGGGGGTGAGTAATATTGAAGCGGTCCTTAATTGTGTTCTAGTGAAAGTGATGGCGGAGATGAATGAGCTGTTGTGTGGCCCTTACTCAAGTGAGGAGGTCAATGCAGCACTTTTCTAGATATTCCCAACCAAAGCGCCTGGGCCTGACGGTTTTCTGGCGCATTTTTACCAGAGGCACTGGGAATTATGTGGCGCATAGGTGACAAAGGCAGTACTGCGGATTGTAAGAGGGGAGGAAAGCCCAGAAAGCATAAATGATACTATACTTGTTCTAATCCCCAAGGTAACAAATCCCTCTATACTGTCACAAATCCAGCCTATTAGCTTATGCAATGTTCTATACAAATTAGCATCCAAAGTCATTGCAAACAGGCTCAAGCAAATTCTGCCACACATCATACCCGAGGAGCAATCTACTTTCGTCCCTGGACGGCTCATAACTGATAACATTATAAGTGCGTATGAGTGCCTGCACTCTATGAAATGCAGCAAATCGAAAGTTGACAGTTATTGTGCACTAAAGCTTGATATGATGAAAGCGTACGATAGGATGGAATGGGATTACTTGGAAGCCATGATGGGAAAGCTTGGTTTTGCCGCCCCCTGGATAAAGACTATCATCAGCATGGTTCAATCTGTTTCTTTTCCGATGCTCTTTAATGGTGAGAGGCTTGATCAGTTTATGCCGAACAGAGGTATTAGGCAGGGAGATTCGATATCCCCTTATCTTTTCTTAATTGCAGCAGAGGGCCTTCCGTGCCTCCTGAAAACCAGTTCTTCGTCATCAAACATTGTTGGACTAAAGGTGGCACCTACGGCCACAGCCGTGAACCACCTTCTCTTAGCAGATGACAGCCTGCTGCTTTTTAAGTTAGGAAACGAGGGGGCAGTAGCGGTATCAAACCTACTGGACAGTTACTGTTTGGCGTCGGGACAGAGGATAAATCATGACAAGTCATCTATTGTTTTTCAGCAGAGGATGCCCACAAGTGGTAAGAGATGGTGTTAAGAATATTTTGAATGTCCATAATGAATCTCTCAGTGACAGGTATCTAGGGATGCCAACTGATGTTGGGCATTCAAAGAATGGGACGTTTAAATACTTGAGGGATCGAGTCTGGGAAAAGGTGAGAGGATGGATGGAGAAACTCTTATCTTCTGTAGGCGAGGAGGTGTTGGTTAAATCAGTGGCGCAAGAAATTCCAGTGTACTCGATGGCATGTTTCTGCCTTCCCCGGGGACTATGTGATAGTGTTACCTCACTTATCAGGCAATTCTGGTGGGGAAGCAAGCAAGAGAGACAGAAGCCCAGTTGGGTGGCTTGGGATGTTATGACTTTACCAAAGCATATGGGAGGTCTCGGCTTTTGGGGCCTGGAGATTTTTAACCTTGCCCTACTAGCCAGGCAGGCCTGGCGCATGCTGCAAAATCCTTTGTCACTGAGCACTCAGATTTTCAAATAAGTTTATTATCCAGACAGTGACATATTCGGTGCAACTTTGGAGTCACACCCTTCCCAGATATGGAGGGCTATTTTAGATAGGTGAGACATCATTGTACAGGAAATCATTCGAAGTATTGGGGATGGTGAAACAACTAATATATGGGAAGATAATTGGCTGCCAAGAGCCAATTTCAAGAGGCCGATCACCTCCCTAGTCCCACAACCACCGATCAAGGTTTCAGAGTTAATTGATCACACCTCATCCTCATGGAATGTGAACTTGGTCAGGTCGGTCTTTATACCGATAGATGCAACAACTATCTTACAAATTCCCCTCTGTTCCCGTCAAACGAAGGACTTTTGGGCCTGGTCAGAATAAAGGAGGGGGAATTTCTCAATGCGGACGGCGTACATGATGATTCAGCGTACTAAACTTAGCCGGGAGGCATGGTTGTATGAACAGGGGGCCCTCTTCTGACCCCCACGGGGTCAACCAAGGCTGGTCTGAGTTGTGGCAAATTAAGGTTCGATCTAAGATGAAGTTCTTTTTGTGGAGGCTAGCTAGACAATTCATACCTACAACAGCACTCCTGAATTACCGAAACATGTCGACTTCCAATGCATGTTGTCTTTTCGGAGCAGTTGACACATGCCATGCACTTCTTGATTGCTCGGTCTCCAGGAGCACCTGGGCACTGTCAAATGAAGCAATCCTTGACAAACTAAGCACTTGTGTAGATGATAATGCAAAGAGATGGATCTTTGCAATGCATGAAGCCCTGAACCAGGATGATTTTCTTGCTTTTGTTGTCACATTATGGGCGCTTTGGGGTGCACGGAGGAAATCCATGCATGAGGATATCTTTCAAACTCCTTTTGCCATCAATGGTTTCATACAAACATACATCGGAGAGCTCAAAGCCATAGAAGTATCAGATGCACCTGGTACTAGTGCACCACGAAGCCGACCGAGCTACTGGATTGCTCCACCAGCTGGACTAGTAAAGATCAATGCTGACGCTGTTGTTGGAAGAGGAGGTTCGCATGGTGCTGCAGGAGTAGTCTGTAGAGATCAACATGGAGCTTTCCTTGGAGCTTCGGCTGTTGTTTTTTCCCACTTATCAGACTCGGGCACACTGGAGTCACTTGCCATCAGGGAGGCACTAGCGTTAGCTGATGATCTCTACAAAAGGAAGATTCATGTGGCCTCGGATTGCAACAGCACAAGTCTACCTTTGATACATGTAATATTAGGCATGAATTTAGGAGCTCGAATTTTCAGGCTCACAAACTTGCAAAGCACGCTTTACCCCTAGCTGCTAGTCGCCATGTTTGGTTAGGTCAGCCCAATGGACTTGATTTCGTCCCTGTAAACATTGTGACATCGTAATAAAGCTTTGCAATTTGTCTAAATAAAATATGTGACCACGAACAGTGATAGTTCACCAAGACATATGACGTGGAATTTTTAAAAATAGTGTATTTTAATTTGTAAACTAGAAAAAGTTCATGGAATTGAATATATTCATGGATTCGAGAAAAAGTACACAGGTTTGAAAAAAGTTCACGGGTTTTCAGAAAAAGATCATGAATTCAAAAAACATTCAAAAATTGTAAAAAAGTTCATGAATTAAAAAAACTACATGCATTAGCAAAAGTTTCACTAATTTGACAAAAAACCATAAATTTGAAAAAAAGTTCACGAATTTGAAAAAGAATTTATTTTGAAAAAAGATCACAATTTTAAGAAAAAAGAAATCACTAATTGGGAAAATGTAAAAAGTTCACGAATTTAAGATAAATATTTAGAAATTTGGAAAAAAAAGTTCAATAATTTGGGAGAAGTTCACAAATTTCAAGAAAATCATGTAAATGAAAAATAAAAAATATATAAAGAAAAAGAAGAAGAATATTGAAAAAACGAAGAAAAACACCAAAAATTGTCCTAAAAACGGATAGAAAAAAAACTACCAGAAAAGGAATGCGAGATGAAACAGCCTCTATTTAGCGCATGCAGCGCCAAATAGGATTCCATCTTAAGGTGATGTGGATGAGGTCGAGCAGTCCCCACTCATGGCTTGCTCCGGACCACCGTGAGCGAGTCAGGCTCGATACTGTTATTGGCTGCATTGAGATACGAAATTCGGCGTGGAGCGCAAGCGGTCCAAGCCAGTTATTGTCCGCTCCATATCATAGGTTGCGCTAGTGTCAGGTGCCTCCGTAAATAGGCTGGCCCAGCACGCGAAAGGCCACAAGCCAATACCTTGGTTTTTAAATTTTTTGTGTTTTTGTTTTATATTTTTCCTACTTTGAATAAATTTCCAGATATTCTAAATATATATCATAGGAAAGAATTTACATAAAATATATAAAAAATGTTAACTAAGGATTTTAAAATGTTAAATGTTTATGGAGAAAATATTTCTCATGAACACAAAGTTGTACTAAGGCAGTGTCAATTATATGGATGGAAGGGACCATATAATAAATTAAAAATATGTATGAAAAAATTTGATAATTTATTGAAAAATATAAATCAAATATTTTAAAAGTATTAATGAAGCATATGATAAATGTTAAATTTGTATAGAAAAATGTTTTACTAGTATATTGGAAAATAAAAAAACATATAAAATGTGCATGAAAAAAATATTCATCATGTATGTAAAAATTAGTAAACGTCTAGTAAAAATGTTAAACATGTAGAAACAATGTTTCCTAGTGTATAGAAACATGTTTATTGCCACTAAAAAAATGGCCGTCGTGTATTGAAAAATGTTGACCATGTATTGAAAATATGTTAAATGTGTATATAGAAAATATATTAGATGCACTAAAAATTTACAATGTGTATGGAAAAGTACACAATAAAAAATGTTAATCATGTTTATCAAAAATGTTAATCATGTTTATCAAAAATTTTAAACATGTATATAAAATATGTTTCCGATGTAGATGAAAATATAGGATGTGCACTGAAAAAAAGCTGACATGTGTTGAACAAAAAAGAAACCAATGAAAACCAGCAGTAAAACAAAGAAACCCAATAAAATACAGAAAAAAAACTGAAAATAATACAAAATAATAAAAACAATAAAAACTAAGGAAGAAACAAAGAACATATGAAAACAAAGAAAGAAATAAAGAAAAAATAAAGAAAGTAGGAAATAAAAGAAAGAACAAATGAAAACGGAGAAATAAACAAAAGAAAACAAATCAAAAACCAGTAAAAACAGGAATAAAACAAAGAAAACCGGTGAAAAAACAAAGGAAAAAACAAAAGAAACATGTGAAGAAACAAAATAACGAAAAGAAACAGGAAAAGAAAAAAAACAGAGAAAAAAGCAGCGAACACAATTACCAGCGAGCAAGCAAGCGCACCTGAGTGAGCGAGAGCGCTATGAAACGGGCCGGACCAGTATTGTACAAAACAGGAAAAAAAAGAGCTTCAGGCGAGACAGAAGCTACTCTCGCTTTAAGCGAGATATATAGCTCTAACAGTCCGACACAGTCTCACCGTGACCTAGCGATGGCGTTGTCGTGACCGTACTTTTCCATGGCACATCCACCTCTCCATGGCCGCTGCCGCTTCATCCTCTATGGCCGGTGCCGCCTCCAGCTGTAGGAAAATATCAATATGTTGATCCCATGCTCTCCGGAGGTAGGGTTGAGGTATAGAGGAGGAGCATGTCCCTGGCAATGCCGAGCTCTCCATCGTGTCCTCAGTGTCGCACTCTCCATCACTATCGTCTTGTGGAGGTAAGTTGTGATGTCCTTCACATGTCCGGGAAAGTATCGGGTGCACCGGTGCTTATGGTGCTACCGGTGCACCGGATGCCCGTAGCGTGCCCACAAATGTTCGAAAAAATTGGAAAAAAATATAGCACATTCACACAACATCCGTCTATGTTGTCACAAAAAATCAACTCAAAATTGAAATATTTCTCAAGGTACAAAAATCACAAAATCGACACTGAATAGTATTGCTACCGGTGCACCGGATGCCCGTAGCGTGCTCACAAATGTTCGAAAAAAAATTGAAAAAAATATAGCACATTCACACAACATCCGTCTACGTTGTCGCAAAAAATCAACTCAAAATTGAAATATTTCTCAAGGTACAAAAATCACAAAATCGACACTGAATAGTATTGCTACCGGTGCACCGGATGCCCGTAGCGTGCTCACAAATGTTCGAAAAAAATTTGGAAAAAATATAGCACATTCACACAACATCCGTCTACGTTGTCGCAAAAAATCAACTCAAAATTGAAATATTTCTCAAGGTACAAAAATCACAAAATCGACACTGAATAGTACACAACAGAAGTTGAGTTCTAAATTTGGCCCATTATCAGATTGATGCTAAAATTGTCATTTTTGTATTTCATCCAATGTTTTGAATTTTGATTTGAAATTTTGCGACAACATCGACCAATGTTGTGTCAATGTGCTACATTTTTTAGATTTTTTGAAACATTTTTTAACACGCTACAACGTCCGGTGCACCGGTAGCACCACAAGCACCGGTGCACCAGATGCTTTCCCTCACAAGTCCTCCTTTCTCATCCCGGCCTTCTGGCGCACGCATTGTCGGGAACGGGCACAACTAGGGATTGCAGTCGTTTTCTAGTAAAAGAAAAAAGATGGTCAAAGCGGTCACATTCAGGCACTGACCGGACGCGTTCACGAATGTTTAAGGCCAACTCCAACGCACGACCCCAAACGGACGTCCGTTTCGTCCGCTTGGTGGTGGCAATGGGGTCGCGTCTGCCCGGATTTATGGATGTGTCGGTCATGCACGCAACGCGCGGCCGCATTTCGTCCACTGTGCATGCAACATATAAAAAAGAACAAAGGGTGCAGCTAAATGGCCATAGTTCACGGTAGTGTCCGTGTTCTCGCCAGTTCATGCCGGCCGGCAACAAAGCCAGCGCTTACCAAATGGTCACCCATGTTTCACGCCGGCAACAAAGCCAGCGGCCAGCGCACGAGCCAGCCTTCAAAATGGACAAGTTTTTGGGGCCGGCAACAAAGCCAGCGGCCGGCGCACGAGCCAGCCATGAAAATGACAAGTTTCTTTGCGCCGACAACAAAGTGAGCGGCCTGCACAGCAGCCAGCCTTCAAAATGGACAGCCATCATGGTTGTGGTCTCACCTAGTTCAGGTCGTCGCGAGCGAACATCTCCTTCTGCCGGTTCGCGAACCAAGCCTTCCTCTCAGGTGAAATGTTATTCTTGTCGACGCTCATGAACCCGAATGCCATCTCTTTGGCTTTGGTCTCGGCATTGGTGGCCTCGATCTCGAGCTTCTTGAGTTGAGCGGCCTCCTCGATGTCAAGCCTCCTCCTCTTCACGGCCTCCTCCATGTCAAGCTTCTTCGTTTGAAAATTTAGGTATATCTTCATTTGCTCCTCCTTCCCTTTGCTCCTCCTCTCCTCCCGCACTTCCTTTTGGCTCATCATGTTCTCAAAGTTCCTTGCGAGGCTATAGAAGATGCATCGCGCTTCGCATTGGCCTTCGAGCTTGTCTTGCCCCTCCGCCTCTTGAGCAAGTCTCCCTCATCAGCCACGGTCGCCTTCCCTCTTTTCTTCTTAAGAGCGACATATTGGTCTTTGAACTTGGGGCAATCCTTGATGAGCACCCAACAATGCGTGAGAGTAAATGGCTTGTTCTTGTGTCGGACCTTGAAGGCCTTCAAAGATTGGAATGCCTACACAATCAAAGATGCGCCCGCAAATGTAACATGAAACGACACAAAATGCATCAACCATAAATGGCATGCCAACATGAATGGACATAAATGGCATACCAAGTCACCAAGGCCTAGGCCGCTCACGGGACGGGCTTGAACGCTCTCAAGCGTGACACAATACTTGTTGCACTCTTGTTAGATGAACCCCCATCTCTTTTGGATTGAGTTGATGCCGCGTGTGCTCGTAAATTGGTAGGGGGCAAACTTCCTTCGCTCATGAAAGTTCTTGTGAACTCTTGTCCAAAAGACGGATCCTTTTTGCTCGGCACCTTTCATGGGATCTTGGCCTATCTCCATCCAACTCTCGCAAATCAAAGTGTCCTCATCTTGGGTGTACGATCCCGTGCGAATGCTTTGCCTCCTCTTTTGTGCCTCGACCCTTTGAGTGAGCTCATCGATAAACACCAATGGCTCGACCGAAATGTCGACCTCTTCTTCCTCATCTTCACAATACAAGTCATCATCTTCATGCCAAGACTTGCCATGGTCTTCCTCATCTTTATCATGGCCGGCAAATTAAGTGTCTTCATAGTGGTCGCGACCATCCTGGCTTTGGGTGGTGTCGGGATCAAAAGCTTGGGTCTGGCCATCGACGTGGAAGGCCTCGCCACGGCCCTCGAAGATGACGTTCACCATGAACGCCGAGTACTCAGGGTCATCGGCCATGGGCGTCGGCATTGGCATTTCGTTGAACAGCTTGCGGGCGCCGGCCATTTGCGTCCCGTCGGGCGGCTGGCTAGCGTAGCTGTACCCTCGCATGACGTTGAGGTCGATGACGCCCACGGGAGTGGCCGGAGCAACCACGCTGCAGTCCTACGAGGTGAAGAACCGTGTCTGCCCATGGCCGTGGAGGGGTAGCACACGATGCGTCTCGGGCGTGACAGACAAGCTTGGGGAACGGTGCTGCGGAGGACGAGCGGCCGACGAGCCTGTGCTGGCCGCCGAGTGACCGAGAGGATCGCCGGCGGGGGTCGGCACAACACTAACACGAGGAAGGCGTGCGCCTGGGCACCGATGGACTCCTTGTCGTCGACATCCGCCTGGTGTTGTGCCGCCTCGACGGCGTAGCTCGTAGCAACCTTCTTCTCCTTGTCCTTCGCCCGCCGGTTCCTCCTCTTGGCTGATTCGGCGTCGAGCTTGGTGACCTCCAATGCCGTGAGCTCCGACCACGACTTCTTGGTACCCTTCTTCGCCGTGGGACGCGCGGTCGTAGCCGGGTCTCCCGGATTCATCGGGTCGCCGGCCATGGTGGAGGGGGAGAGGCGGGAGAGGGCGCGGCAGAGTTTTGGCTACAGTGGCGGGAAAGAGTGGGCGGTTGTGTCCCCGACAGGCGGGCCTGAGGATGACAAGGGCGCGCGCCCCGTCCGTACGCGCGCTGTCTGTTCGGCCGCAAACACGTCCCAACTTTAGGCCAGAAATGGATCAAAAGCAGATGAAAAACAGATGACGTTGCGGCTACGCTACGCGTTAGACGGTCTATTCTGTCTGTTTATCCTCAAACGAACGCGACCGAATTATTTGGGGTCACGCCTTGGAGTTGGAGTTGGCCTAAGGTTCGAAATTAGTCCATCCTTTTGCTCTCGTATGCCCTGCATCGTCATGTACAAACCCAATTCGATGCAGCCGCATCCCACGGGCCCGTAGGAACAAACCAACAAACCCGTGGCGCCAGAAACGAGGACGCACTGACTGCCGCTCGCCAGACGCGTGTCGAGCCCCGACTGGCCGCCGGGTCGCCTCCTCCGGGCCCCATCGCCGGCGGTCCCCGCTCCGCCTCGCATGGTCCGCCCAGCGCCCCCCGTCGCTGTCCGGGCCGGCCGGTCACGCGCACGCACCCGGGCCGGAGGGAGGGAGAAAAAGATGAACATCACGTCCCCCAGTCGCATCCATCCATCCGTCACGCTTGACCTTCCGCAACCAGCCGGCTGCCACTTTGAACCCCCTCCACAATCGGCCACAAGTGGATAATGGGCGCGGGATCCGCCCCAACTTGTTCCGGAAAAGAAACAGCGACGGGCAGCGACGATTGCGCACGCGCGCACGGCACCCTTCCCCGTTTCCTTGACCTTTCTCCACACGAAATCGCCGTCGCCATGAGATTGTGACAAATCATGTGTGCCGTAATCGCCATTTTTTAGGTGGATATTTTATGATTTTATGGCCCAGCCGTGCCGTGCAGTCCAATTATCTATGCTTGTTTATGCGTAGCGTAGCACCGGTCAGTGTGAAGATCAGGTCATAGAGAAAACGCAACAAAGAGAAGGAACCACTATATTTAACATATTATTGTATTAAATCAGCAACAATTAAGATGGATCGGAGGAAATACGGATCGGATGAAATACTTCAATTTGTACGAGAACGACACACATGGTCCACAACACTCCACCGAGGCCGTCGTCAGCACGATACGGCTTTGCTTTCGTTGATTTAATTAAAATTATGGGCCGGCTCAGCATCAACTTTTCATACTACTTGAAACTTTCTTTTGCATATATAAGTAGATGTTGTTGACATGTGCCAACACTCCACATAGTACTAGTATGATTTGATTTTCCTCCCATAAACTAGGAGCATCGTATTGATCACCTGGTGCGTAACCAATCGATGCCATTAGACAGGACGCGTACACTCAACTTCAGTTCAACACACAATGCCAATATATAAACGTTAGGTCCGGGAAGAAGACCGTAATATCCAAACTGAACCTTAGGCCGGCGTTTTGTCGTGTTTTTCTTTTTAATTTGAACACATCTACTACTTCTTTTATCCTAATTATAATAAGATGGCTCTTGAGTTAAGAATAATCGAACTGGTGCATCGATATTTACTGTTATGTTCTTTTTCCCCGACAAATTCTTGACACATGCTTTGCTAGGAGGGTGCCACCAAAGGTCATTCCTGCCTCGACGGAGTTCATTCCTCTTTTTAGTGTCAAACAAACAACTAGATCATGGCATGCATGCCTTCATTGTGTCCCATTAGATTTCCCGGATCATAAATAATTCCATTATAATAGGAGTGAATTTCGCCTTCTTTTACCCTGATGAAGTTCCAACCCATTTAAAATTTCTTCAAAGTTACCCCCATTGAGTATAGTTTTTGTTTTGTTTTTTCACCTTGGTTAACATTTTGAAATTGTTCTGCTAGGTAGGGCATCTCATTAGGACGAAGTGGCCATGCCACATCCGACACGACTTTCTTTTGGATACCCCTAGTCAGAAGGGGTGATTTCAACATTCTGGTCATGAGAAAAAACACTCCCTTCTCACTGGGGTTAGTTCCTCTCGCTGCCACTGGACGGCGCGAAGACTCTTCTTCCCCCCGCCGTTTCCTCCTGGTCTGCATCCACTCGGGCCAATTCATGGGTGACCATGCATTGCTACTCGGCTTTGGTGGAATGCTATTATGGTCCATACAGAGCCCATAATGCCTCACGGTCATGGTTTTAATTGGAATACATGTGACGTAAGGGTTCACATGCAAGTTTTCAAATATGAGTTCATCACATAAGGAGTATGTGATGTCAAGTTGTGGTTGCCAGATTCTGCAAAAAGAATCTTGCAACTGAAGTCATGGTCTATGAATCTTGCACAGCCAAATTCATGTTCAAGTTTGAAATTCAAACTTGTTGACCTTTCATGACTTTGAATGCACGAAGTGTCTGAAAATAATAACTTGGCCTGGCTTCCAATTCAATTTGGATTTGAGTTGGGGTTCATCTTATTTGAACCCAAATTGAGTTTAGATTTGCATGAAAGACATGAATCCCTAAAGTCAAGTAATAATTCAAAGTGATTCTAAAGTTTATTTATAGTTTTATCCAAGTTTGAACTAAAATCAACTGTAAGTCCAAGATGATCTACTATGTGTAAATTGTTTTCAAACTTTATTTAGGTTTGAGCTAAATTCAATTTAAATTTAACTTCCTAAAGTCAATTATAACTCAAAAATATCCGTTGGGTTCAATTAATTCATTAAGTCAAATTACAAAAGTTTGTTCAAATTAAACCTACGGTTTCAAGATTATAACCAATCTAGTTTGAATTTAATTCAAATATTATTTGAATTTTCCTAAAGTTAAATAATAATCCAAAAATATTTACTAAAGTTTCTTTTGATTTTCTAAAACATGTTGCAAAGGGCTTATTCTATTTAGGTCTTCTATTTCTAAGTTAACCTAAATAGGTTTAAATTTCATTTGAATTCTAGCTCCTACTAAATTCTATCTAAAACCAATTTTTAAATTATTTATATTTGAACTAAACTGATCTAGGTTGAAACTATATTTCACTAGGTTCATTCTGCAAAAAGAATCAATTTATTTGGATTTCTAAATTGCAAGTTATGACCCAATTAATTTCTAAATCATTCTGTTTAAATTTTAAACTAATTTTATTAGTTAGGTGAAAGTGCATTTCCGAAGGGTCATTTTGCAGAAAGTTTCACTTAATTTGGATCTACAGATAAAACATTGAGAATGTTTGAAGTTCCACGGGTTTTCTACAAAACTGCCAATTAGTTCGATTAAAAAGAAAATGTTCTGGATAATGTTTTGGATAAGGTTGTATACATGGCGGCTACTGGTTGGGTGATACCGTTTTGGGTTTAAGTGAGTGTGTGTGCACCATTGATCTAAAATGGACAACCAAGATTTGATCATACGGCTAGGGTTTTGGAGCTCACTGGAGTTTACTCACCGGAAAACATGACTACGGCGGTGGACGGCGGCGTTGCGCTTGGGAGCTGCCGAACTTGGCGTTCTAGAGGTCTCCAGGGACGGCGAGGGGCTCGGGTTGACGCGAAAGATGATGGTGGGTGATAACTGATAACCCACAAGTATAGGGGATCGCAACAGTTTTCGAGGGTAGAGTATTCGACCCAAATGTATTGATTCGACACAAGGGGAGCCAAAGAATATTCTCCAAGTATAGGGGATCGCAACAGTTTTCGAGGGTAGAGTATTCGACACAAGGGGATTTCAGTAGGTGTCAACTTATTCAATTCAACTCTACGATACAAAGACAAAGGCATAACACTAACACCGGCTCCAAGATCAGATAAAGCAGTTTTAACATAATTTCTTTTAATGGAGCATGGTATAGTTGGTACTCCTGGATCTCCAAGTTTCTTTGGTATTCCACCCTTAAAATAATAATTAGCAAGCATGGTGGAAATTTCATCTTCTGGTATCTTTCTTTTATTTATAACAATATCTTTCATGTACTTAGCATAAGGAGGCATTTTAAGCATTTCAATCAAACGCATACGCAAAAAGATAGGTCCAATCATTCCAGCAAAGCGCTCAAAATCCTCATCATCCTTTCTCTTGGATGGCTTAGGAGAAAAGGGCATGGGTTCCTGAACCCATGGTTCTCTTTCTTTACCGTGTTTCCTAGCAACAAAATTTCTCTTATCATAACGTTGATTCTTTGATTGTGGGTTATCAAGATCAACAGTAGGTTCAATCTCTACATCATTATCATTACTAGGTTGAGCATCAACATGAACATCATTATTAACATTATCACTAGGTTCATGTTCATCACCAGATTGTGTCTCAACATCAGAAATAGAAATATCATTGGGATTCTCAGGTGTATCTATAGTAGGTTTACTAGCATGCAAAGTCCTATCAGTTTTCTTTTTCTTTTTCTTACTAGGACTAGGTGCATCAGTATTAGTTCTCTGAGAATCTTGTTCAACTCTCTTAGGATGGCCCTCGGGATACAAAGGTTCCTGGGTCATTTTACCACCTCTAGTCATAACCCTAACAACATTATCATTATTCTTAGTATTCAACTCATTAAGCAATTCATCTTGAGCCTTAAGTACTTGTTCTACTTGATTTGTGACCATGGAAGCATGTTTACTAATAATCTTAAGATCATTAACAGTTCTACTCATATAATTACCCAAGTGGTCAAGCATGTAAGCATTACGTTTCAATTGTCTACTAACATAAGCATTGAAATTCTCTTGTTTAACAATAAAATTATAAAACTCATCAAAGCATTGACTAGCAGACTTATTATGAGGAATATCACCTTCATCAAATCTACGGAGAGAGTTTACCTCCACTACCTGTGTCGGGTTATCAAGACCAAGTATTTCTTCCATAGGTGGTAGATTCTTAACATCTTCAGCTCTAATACCTTTTTCTTTCATTGATTTCTTTGCCTCCTGCATATCTTCAGGACTAAGAAATAGAATACCCCTTTTCTTCGGAGTTGGTTCAGGAAGTGTCCAATCATTATCATTACTCAATATTATTCAATAGCAATTCAGCTTGCTCAACAGTTCTTTCCCTGAAAGCACAACCAGCACTACTATCCAGGTGGTCTCTAGAAGCATCAGTTAGTCCATTATAAAAGATATCAAGTATTTCATTTTTCTTGAGAGGATGATCAGGCAAAGCATTAAGTAACTGGAGAAGCCTTCCCCAAGCTTGTGGGAGACTCTCTTCTTCAATTTGCACAAAATTATATATTTCCCTTAAGGCAGCTTGTTTCTTATGAGCGGGTATTTTGCAGAGAAGTAATATATCATATCCTGGGGACTACGCACACAACCAGGAGCAAAAGAATTAAACCATATCTTAGCATCACCCTTTAACGAGAAAGGAAACAACTTAAGAATATAGTAATAGCGATTTTTTTCTTCACGAGCAAATAGGGTGGCTATATCATCCAATTTAGTAAGGTGTGCCACAACAGTTTCAGATTCATAGCCATGAAAGGGATCAGATTCAACCAAAGTAATTAACTCAGGATCGACAGAGAATTCATAATCCTTATCAGTAACAAAGATAGGTGAAATAGCAAAAGCGGGATCATATTTCATTCTAGCATTCAAGGTTTTTTCTTTCAGCTTAGCTAACAATTTCTTAAGATCTTCACTATCATTGCAAGCAAAAAAGTCTCTAGCAGTTTCTTCATCCATAACATAACCCTCAGGTACAATAGGCAATTCATATCTAGGGGGAGAATTATAATCATCAATTTCAATAATTTCATCAGTTTCAGTAATCTCATTCTCCCTAACCCTAGCAAGTTGTTCATCAAGAAATTCACCTAGTGGCACAGTATTATCAAGCACAGAAGTAGTTTCATCATAAGCATCATGCATAGTAGAAGTGGCATCATCAATAACATGTGACATATCAGAATCAATAACAGGTGTAGGTGTCGCAAGTTTACTCAAAACAGAAGGAGAATCAAGTGCAGAGCTAGATGGCAGTTCCTTACCTCCCCTCATAGTTAAGGAAAAATCTTGGTTCTTTGATCTTTCAAATTCCTCATAGTGATCAACAGATATAAATCCCAAGTGACTCAGAGAACAGAGCTATGCTCCCCGGCAACGGCACCAGAAAAAGGTCTTGATAACCACAAGTATAGGGGATCGCAACAGTTTTAGAGGGTAGAGTATTCAACCAAAATTTATTGATTCGACACAAGGGGAGCCAAAGAATATTCTCGAGTATTAGCAGCTGAGTTGTCAAGTCAACCACACCTGAAAGACTTAATATCTATAACAAAGTATTTAGTAGCAAAGTAGTATGGAAATAGCGGTAATAGTGGCAAAAGTAACAGTAGCAGTTTTGTAGCAATCGTAATAGTGGCAACGGAAAAGTAACAAAGCAAAGATCAATATGTGAAAAACTCATAGGCAATGGATCAATGATGGATAATTATATCGGATGGCATTCATCATGCAACGGTTATAACATAGGGTGACACAGAACTAGCTCCAATTCATCAATATAATGTTGGCATGTATTCCAAATATAGTCATACGTGCTTATGGAAAAGAACTTGCATGACATCTTTTGTCCTACCCTCCCGTGGTAGCGGGGTCTGATACGTCTCCAACGTATCTATAATTTTTGATTGCTCCATGCCATATTATCTATTGTTTTGGACCATATTGGGCTTTATTTTCCACTTTTATATTACTTTTGGGACTAACCTATTAACCGGAGGCCCAGCCCAGAATTGCTGTTTTTTGCCTATTTCAGTGTTTCGAAGAAACGAAATATCAAACGGAGTCCAAACGGAATGAAATCTTCGGAAACGTGATTTTCACATCAGATAAGATCCAGGAGACTTGGACCCTCGGTCAAGAAAGGAGGGAGGCGACCACGAGGGTGGAGGGCGCCCCTAGGGTGTGCCCCCGCCTCGGCGCCTCCAAGCTCCACCGACGTACTCATTCCTCCTATATATACCCCACGCACTTCAACAGATCAGATACGGAGCCAAAACCTAATTCCACCACCGCAACTTTCAGTATCCACGAGATCCCATCTTGGGGCCTGTTCCGGAGTTCACGGAAGGGGAATCCACCATGGAGGGCTTCTACATCATCATCATAGCCTCCCGATGAAGTGTAAGTAGTTTACTTCAGACCTTCGGGTCCATAGTTAGTAGCTAGATGGCTTCTTCTCTTTTTGGATCTCAATACAATGTTATCCCCTCTCTCGTGGAGATCTATTCGATGTAATCTTCTTTTTGCGGTATGCGCTTGTTGAGACCGATGAATTGTGGGTTTATGATTAAGATTATCTATGAGCAATATTTGAATCTTCTCTGAATTCTTTTATGTATGATTGGTTATCTTTGCAAGTCTCTTTGAATTATCAGTTTGGTTTTTCTTGCAATGGGAGAAGTGCTTAGCTTTGGGTTCAATCTTGCGGTGTCCTTTTCCAGTGACAGTAGGGCAGCAAGGCACGTATTGTATTGTTTTGCCATCGAGGATAACAAGATGGGGTTTTTATCATATTGCATGAATTTATCCCTCTACATCATGTCATCTTGCTTAAGGCGTTACTCTGTTTTCATTAACTCAATACTCTAGATGCATGCTGGATAGCGGTCAATGAGTGGAGTAATAGTAGTAGATGCAGCAGTGAGTCGGTCTACTTGTCTCAGACGTGATGCCTATATACATGATCATACCTAGATATTCTCATAACTATGCTCAATTCTGTCAATTGCTCAACAGTAATTGCTCACCCACCGTAAAATACTTATGCTCTTGAGAGAAGCCACTAGTGAAATCTATGGCCCCCGGGTCTATTCTCATCATATTAATCTTCCTACGCTTTATTATTGCTTTGCTTTTTTACTTTGCCTTTTATTTTACTTCGCATCTTTATACCAAAAATACCAAAAATATTATCTATCATCTCTATCAGATCTCACTCTCGTAAGTGACCATGAAGGGATTGACAACCCCTATTCGTGTTGGTTGCGAGGAGTTATTTGCTTTGTGTAGGTACGAGGGACTTGGGCGTGGCCTCCTACTGGATTGATACCTTGGTTCTCAAAAATTGAGGGAAATACTTACACTACTCTGCTACATCATCCTCTCCTCTTCGGGGAAAACCAATGCAAGCTCAAGACGTAGCAAGAAGGATTTACGGCGCCGCTGTCGGGAGTCTACGCAAAAGTCAACATACCAAGTACCCATCACAATCCCTTTATCTCTCGCATTACATTATTTGCCGCTTGCCTCTCGCTTTTCCTCTCCCCCACTTCACCCTCGCTGCTTTATTCGCCTCTCTTTTCCGTTCGTCTTTTCGTTTGCCTTGATGTCTTACTTGGCTCGTTTGCTCGTTTGGTTGAAATAGTTGAGTATTTATTCCTTAACAAAGAAGCTAATATCTATGGATCCTCGTCCGCTTGCCAATCTTTTTAAGAGATCCAATTATGATGAACCAATTCCTGGTGATTTGAATGCACTAGATTATCTTTATAAGGTTTGCCTGAAATCCGTAAATCTGAAAATTGTGATGAAGTGCTTTATGAAGTGATTCACGATAGATCTTTGAATAAAAAGCATGATTGCAATGATGTTACTATAAATTCTCTTGATGTAAATTATGCTAATAATATGCAAAACCCTAAGCTTGGGGATGCTAGTTTTGCTATGTCCAATAGTCATGATTGGGAAGATTTTTCTTATGATCTTGAAAATTTATTTAAACCCCATGATGAATATAAGATTGATAATAGTGTTTGCAATAATATTGAAAGTGGATTTGTAAGAGTTTCAACTTTAGATCCCACATATTTGGATAACATTCAATCTTATGAAATTTTTGATAAAAGTGGGCTTGGAGAAATCATGACTTTAGTTAATGATAATCCCACTATTTTGGAAGAGTGTCAACTTCGCATGCATGTGGATCGTGTTGAGAATATGTTATGTGATAGCTATATTGTTGAATTTTCTTATGATCCTACATGTAATTATTATGAGAGAGGAAAATAAGGTTATATAAATTTTCATGTTACTAAATTACCTCTCGTTATGTTGAGATTGTTATTGTTCCTTTCCGTTTCCTTGCATATGCTAGTTTTTGCTTGCTACGATAATTTGTTTGCCTATAATATGCCTATGCATAGGAAGTATGTTAGACTTAAGTGTGTTTGTCACATGTTTTATGATGCTCTCTTTATGCTTCAATTCTTGTCTTTCACGTGAGCATCATTGAAATTTTAATGCCTAGCTAAAAAGGCTTTAAAGAAAAGTGCTTGTTAGGAGACAACCCAATATTTTTACTTTCTGCTTAGTAATAAATAATCCATATACCTTCTGTTTAGATGTGGTTTTATGTTTTAATTAGTGTTTGTGCCAAGTTAAACCTATAGGATCTTCTTGGATGATAGTTATATGATCTTGCTGTAATTTCCAGAAACTTTCTGTTCACGAAAATAATTGTTAAAAATTACCAGAACGTGATAAAATAGTGATTCCAATTGCTGCTGATCAATAAACAAATTGCCTAGGTCTTCCTATTTTGGCTGAAGTTTTTGAGTTCCAGAAGTTTGTGTTAGTTACAGATTAATACAGACTGTTCTGTTTTTGACAGATTCTGTTTTTTGTGTGTTGTTTGCTTATTTTGATGAATCTATGGCTAGTAAAATAGTTTATAATCCATAGAGAAGTTGGAATACAGTAGGTTTAACACCAGTATAAATAAAGAATGAGTTCATTACAGTACCTTGAAGTGGTCTTTTGTTTTCTTTCGCTAACGGAGCTTGCGAGATTTCTGTTGAGTTTTGTATTGTGAAGTTTTCAAGTTTTGGGTGAAATCTTTTGATGGATTATGGAACAAGGAGTGGAAATAGCCTAAGCGTGGGGATGCCCATGGCACCCCCAAGATAATACAAGGACACCAAAAAGTCAAAGCTTGGGGATGCCCAGGAAGGCATCCCCTCTTTCGTCCACTTCCATCAGTAACTTTACTTGGAGCTATATTTTTATTCACTACATGATATGTGTTTTGCTTGGAGCGTCTTGTATTATTTGCGTCTTTTCTTGTTAGTTTACCACAATCATCCTTGCTGTACACACCTTTTGAGAGAACCATACATGATTTGCAATTTGCTAGAATACTTTATGTGCTTCACTTATATCTTTTGAGCTATATAGTTATGCTCTAGTGCTTCACTTATATCTTTTAGAGCACGGTGGTGGATTTGTTTTATAGAAACCTTTGATCTTTCATGCTTCACTTAGATTATTTTGAGAGTCTTAAATAGCATGGTAATTTGCTTAAAATAATAATATGCTTGGTATTCAAGATTTGTAAAACTTTCTTTTGAGTGCGTCGAATACTAAGAAAAGTTCGATGCTTGATAATTGTTTTGAGATATGAAGGTAGTAATGTTAGAGTCATGCTAGTTGAGTAGTTGTGAATTTGAGAAATACTTGTGTTAAAGTTTGTGATTCCCGTAGCATGCAAGTATGGTGAACCGTTATGTGATGAAGTCGGAGCATGATTTATTTATTGATTGTCTTCCTTATGAGTGGCGGTCGGGACGAGCGATGGTCTTTTCCTACCAATCTATCCCCCTAGGAGCATGCGCGTAATACTTTGCTTTGATAACTTGTAGATTTTTGCAATAAGTATATGAGTTCTTTATGACTAATGTTGAGTCCATGGATTATACGCACTTTTCTCACCCTTCCACCATTGCTAGCCTCTCTAATACCGCGCACTTTTCGCCGGTATCATACACCCACCATAAACCTTCCTCAAAACAGCCACCGCTCGTCCTACCTATCATGGCATTAGAGAGGCTAGAAATGGTACCTACCTATCATGGCATTTCCATAGCCATTCCTAGATATATTGCCATGCAACTTTCCACCGTTCCGTTTATTATGACACGCTCCATCATTGTCATATTGCTTAGCATGATCATTTAGTTGACATCGTATTTGTGGCAAAGCTACCGTTCATAATTCTTTCATACATGTCACTTATGAATCATTGCATATCCCGATACACCGCCGGAGGCATTCACATAGAGTCATATTTTGTTCTAAGTATCGAGTTGTAATTCTTGAGTTGTAAGAAAAATAAGTGTGATGATCATCAATTTTAGAGCATTGTCCCAAGTGAGGAAAGGATGATGGAGACTATGATTCCCCCATAAGTCGGGATGAGACTCCGGACAAAAAATAAAAAAATAAAAAAAGAGAGAGAAAAGAAAATAGGCCAAAAAAAGAGAAAAGGCCCAAATAAAAAATGAGAGAAAAAGAGAGAAGGGACAATGTTACTATCCTTTCACCACACTTGTGCTTCAAAGTAGCACCATGATCTTCATAATAGAGAGTCTCTCGTTTTGTCACTTTCATTTACTAGTGGGAATTTTTCATTATAGAACTTGGCTTGTATATTCCAATGATGGGCTTCCTAAAATTACCCTAGGTCTTCGTGAGCAAGCGAGTTGGATGCACACCCACTTAGTTTCTTTTGTTGAGCTTTCATATACTTATAGCTCTAGTGCATCTGTTGCATGGCAATCCCTACTCACTCACATTGATATCTATTGATGGGCATCTCCATAGCCCGTTGATACGCCTAGTTGATGTGAGACTATCTTCCTCTTTTTGTCTTCTCCACAACCACCATTCTATTCCACATATAATGCTATATCCATGGCTCACGCTCATGTATTGCGTGAAGATTGAAAAAGTTTTGAGAATTTCAAAAGTATGAAACAATTGCTTGGCTTGTCATCGGGGTTGTGCGTGATTTAAATACTTTTTGTGGTGAAGATAGAGCATAGCCAGACTATATGATTTTGTAGGGATAACTTTCTTTGCCCATGTTATTTTGAGAAGACATAATTGCTTTGTTAGTATGCTTGAAGTACTTTTTTTATGTCAATATTAAACCTTTGTCTTGAAGCTTTCAAATCTGAATATTCATACCACGATTAAGAAGAGTTACATTGAAATTATGCCAAGTAGCACTCCGCATCAAAAATTCTCTTTTTATCATTTACCTACTCGAGGACGAGCAGGAATTGAGCTTGGGGATGCCTAATACGTCTCCAACGTATCTATAATTTTTGATTGCTCCATGCTATATTATCTATTGTTTTGGACCATATTGGGCTTTATTTTCCACTTTTATATTACTTTTGGGACTAACTTATTAACCGGAGGCCCAACCCAGAATTGTTGTTTTTTGCCTATTTCAGTGTTTCGAAGAAACGGAATATCAAACGGAGTCCAAAGGGAATGAAATATTCGGGAACGTGATTTTCTCATCAGATAAGATCCAGGAGACTTGGACCCTCGGTCAAGAAAGTAGGGAGGCGGCCACGAGGGTGGAGGGCGCCACCCCCCCTAGGGCGCGCCCCCCTGCCTCGTGGGCCCCCCGAAGCTCCACCGACGTACTCCTTCCTCCTATATATACCTACGTACCCCCAACAGATCAGATATGGAGCCAAAAACCTAATTCCACCGCCGCAACTTTCTGTCACCATGAGATCCCATCTTGGGGCCTGTTCCGGAGCTCCGTCGGAAGGGGAATCCACCACGGAGGGCTTCTACATCATCATCATAGCCTCTCCGATGAAGTGTGAGTAGTTTACTTCAGACCTTCGGGTCCATAGTTAGTAGCTAGATGGCTTCTTCTCTCTTTTTGGATCTCAATACAATGTTCTCCTCTCTCGTGGAGATCTATTCGATGTAATCTTATTTTTGCGGTGTGTTTGTTGAGAACGATGAATTGTGGGTTTATGATCAAGATTATCTATGAGCAATATTTGAATCTTCTCTGAATTCTTTTATGTATGATTGGTTATCTTTGCAAGTCTCCTCGAATTATCCGTTTGGTTTGGCCAACTAGATTGGTAGTTCTTGCAATGGGAGAAGTGCTTAGCTTTGGGTTCAATCTTGCGGTGTCCTTTCCCAAAGGATGTAAGGGCAGCAAGGCACGTATTGTATTGTTGCCATCGAGGATAACAAGATGGGGTTTTTATCATATTGCATGAATTTATCCCTCTACATCATGTCATCTTGCTTAAGGCGTTACTCTGTTTTCATTAACTTAATACTCTAGATGCATGCTGGATAGCGGTCGATGAGTGGAGTAATAGTAGTAGATGCACGCAGGAGTTGGTCTACTTGTCTCGGACGTGATGCCTATATACATGATCATACCTAGATACTCTCATAACTATGCTCAATTATGTCAATTGCTCAACAGTAATTCGTTCACCCACCGTAAAATACTTATGCTCTTGAGAGAAGCCACTAGTGAAATCTATGGCCCCCGGGTCTATTCTCATCATATTAATCTTCCTACGCTTTATTACTGCTTTGCTTTTTACTTTGCCTTTTATTTTACTTTGCATCTTTATACCAAAAATACCAAAAATATTATCTATCATCTCTATCAGATCTCACTCTCGTAAGTGACCATGAAGGGATTGACAACCCCTATTCGCGTTGGTTGCGAGGAGTTATTTGCTTTGTGTAGGTACGAGGGACTTGCGCGTGGCCTCCTACTGGATTGATACCTTGGTTCTCAAAAACTGAGGGAAATACTTACACTACTCTGCTACATCATCCTCTCCTCTTCGAGGAAAACCAATGCAAGCTCAAGACGTAGCAAGAAGGATTTCTGGCGCCGTTGCCGGGGAGTCTACGCAAAAGTCAACATACCAAGTACCCATCACAATCCCTTATCTCTCGCATTACATTATTTGCCATTTGCCTCTCGCTTTCCTCTCCCCCACTTCACCCTCGCTGCTTTATTCGCCTCTCTTTTCCGCTCGTCTTTTCGCTTGCCTTGATGTCTTACTTGGCCTGCTTTGCTCGCTTGGTTGAAATAGTTGAGTATTTATTCCTAAACAAAGAAACTAATATCTATGGATCCTCGTCCGCTTGCCAATCTTTTTAAGAGATCCAATTATGATGAACCAATTCCTGGTGATTTGAATGCACTAGATTATCTTTATAAGGTTTGCCTGAAATCCGTAAATCTGAAAATTGTGATGAAGTGCTTTATGAAGTGATTCACGATAGATCTTTGAATAAAAAGCATGATTGCAATGATGTTACTATAAATTCTCTTGATGTAAATTATGCTTACGCTACTCTGCTGCATCATCCACTCCTCTTCGGGGAAAACCAACGCAAGCTCAAGACGTAGCAGGGTCCTATTGGAAACTAAGGGATATTAAGGCCTCCTTTTAAAAGAGCACCGGACCAAAGCATTAGCACTTAGTGAATACATGAACTCCTCAAACTACGGTCATCACCGGGAGTGATCTCGACTATTGTCACTCCGGGGTTGCCGGATCATAACACGTAGTAGGTGACTATTGACTTGCTAGATAGGATCAACAACACAAATATATTCATGAAAACATAATAGGTTCAGATCTGAAATCATGGCACTCGGGCCCTAGTGACAAGCATTAAGCATAGCAAAGTCATAGCAACATCAATCTTAGAACATAGTGGATACTAGGGATCAAACCCTAACAAAACTAACTCGATTACATGGTAAATCTCATCCAATCCATCACGGTCCAGCAAGCCTACGGTGGGATTACTCACGCATGGCAGTGAGCATCATGAAATTTGTGATGGAGGATGGTTGATGATGACGATGGCGATGGATTCCCCTCTCCGGAGCCCCAAACCGACTCCAAATCTGCCCTTCCGAGGAAGAACAGGGCTTGGCGGCGGCTCCGTATCGTAAAACACGACGAATCCTTCTCTCTGATTTTTTTTCTCCCCGAAAGTGAATATATGGAGTTGGAGTTGAGGTCGGCGGAGGTCTAGGGGGGCCACAAGGTCGGAGGGCGTGCCCCCACCCTTATGACCAGGGTGTGGGCCCCCTTCACTTGATTCTTTCGCCAATATTTTTTATTGATTCCAAAAGTTATCTCCGTGAAGTTTCAGGTCATTCCGAGAACTTTTTATTCTGCACAAAAATAACACCATGGTAATTCTGCTGAAAACAATGTCAGTCCGGGTTAGTTCCATTCAAATCATGCAAGTTAGAGTCCAAAACAAAGGCAAAAGAGTTTGGAAAAGTAGATACGATGGAGACGTATCAATAACCCACAAGTATAGGGGATCATTTATAGCCTTTTCTGATAAGTAAGAGTGTAGAATCCAACGCGGAGCTAAAAGTAGGATTTATATTATCTTCAAGTTCTATCAACCACTGATACAACTCTACGCACATCAACGTTTGCTTTACCTAGAAACAAATAATTAACTACTTTGTATTTGTAATGGGATAAGTTTGCAAGATAATAAAGAATGTGAAAATAAAAGTTAGGTGTTGTTTTAATAAAAGAACAATTAAACTAGTATAGCGAGTGTGGAAAAGTGATGGTAGGATTTGCTAAGTTGTCCTAGGCAATTGATAATAAGATCGGTAATCATTATTGCAATTTTATATGAGGGAGAGACATAAGCTAACACACTTTCGGTACTTGGATCACATGACTTTATGATTGAAAATCTAGCAATCATCAGGGGGTACTAGAGATCATTAAGGTAAAACTATAGCCTTAAGTGCAAAGTCCACTTTAATCCCATACACAACAAGCCACTTACCCGAGTTTGTGTTTTTTTCACCCACGTACTCACTCAGTAAGTAGATCATGAACATATTGCAATAGGCTACAGCGGGAATCCCCCATGTGTGTGCGGCACAGAAGGCGCCATAGGACAGCACCAAAATAAAACATGCAACTCAAACCAATCAAGATCATCAAAAAGAATCTACTCAAACATCATAAGATGGCTACACATCATTGGATAAGAATATATAGCATAAAGCACCATGTTCAAGTAGGGGGTACAAAGGGTTGCGAGGGAGTGGGCCACTGAGTATAGACCGGGGAAGGTGATGGTGATGACGGTAGCAAAGTTGTTGATGTAGATCGTCGTCACGATGATTCCCCCAACGGTGCTCCGGCGCCACCAGAAGAGAGGGGGAGAGGTCCCCTCCTTCTTCTTCTTCTTCTTGCTTGGCCTTCTCCCTAGATGGGAGAAGGATTCCCCTTCTCATCCTTGGCTGCCATGGCCCCCGAGGGGCGGGAACTCCTCTAGATTGGATCTCTCTCTGTTTTTTTTCTCTATTTCAGGTCCTCATTTCTGGCCGAAAACCATTTCTTAAATATACGGAGATCCATAACTCCGATAGGGCTAAAATTCAAACATGTTTTTTCCTGATATAAGCTTCCTTGCGGCCAAAGAAGAGCTCCAACCGACTTACGGGTGCCCCCAAGGCACCCCGGCGCGCCTCGGGGGGTAGTGGCGCCCCTGCCTTGTGGAGCCCGTGGGCCTACATTTGCGTTGATTCTTGCGCCAAAAAATCAGATATATTACAAAAAAATCTGCATAAAATATTGTCGCGTTTACACTTTGTTTGATATGAATTTTCTGTGAAATACAAAAACATGCAAAAAGTAGGAAACTGGCACTGGACACTAGATCAATATGTTAGTTCCAAAAATAATATAAATTCTTGCCAAAAGTATGTGGAAGTGGTAAGATAATGGTATGAAACAATCAACAACTATAGATACGTAGGAGATGTATCAGTGGGGCCCTTTCTGGCCTCGGACATGGCTGGGGATGACAGAGAAAATGATGAGGGGCTCGCGGGGGAATGCGCGCGGTCGCAAAGCTCTTGGGTGGTGACATGGGGCTCGATTTGGTGCGCTTCTGGACAAATGGAAGAGTCAGGGGATGTGCACATGTGAGGTGAACTTGATGGACATGATGGTGGGGTCATTCCTCTGGTGATCGCCAGAATGGAGTTCGCGATAGCGGAGAGCTTTGATACGTCTCCAACGTATCTATAATTTTTGATTGCTCCATGCTATATTATCTACTGTTTTGGGCAATATTGGGCTTTATTTTCCACTTTTATATTACTTTTGGGACTAACCTATTAACCCGAGGCCCAGCCAGATTTGCTGTTTTTTGCCTATTTCAAAGATTTCAAGAAAAGGAATATCAAACGGAGTCAAAACGGAACGAAATCAACTGGAGAAGTTATTTTTGGAAGGAAAGCTACCGGATGGACTTGGACCCCACGTCAAGGAAGGAACGAGGAAGCCACGAGGGTGGGAGGCCCGCCCACCCCCCTGGGCGCGCCCCCTGCCTCGTGGGGCCCTCGTGGCTCCCCTGACGTGCTTCTTACGCCTATATAACTCCACGTACCCTAAAACTTCCAGAACAGAGATTAGATCGGGAGTTCCGCCGCCGCAAGCCTCTCAGAGCCACCAAAAACCAATCGGGACCCTGTTCAAGACTCACGGAGGGGGGGAACCCTCACCGTGGCCATCTTCATCATCCCGGTGCTCTCCATGACGAGGAGGGAGTAGTTCACCCTCGGGGCTGAGGGTATGTACCAAGAGCTATGTGTTTGATCTCTCTCTCGTGTTCTTGATTTGGCACGATCTTGATGTATCGCGAGCTTTTCTATTATAGTTGGATCTTATGTTTCTTCTCCCCCTCTTCTCTCTTGTAATTGATTGAGTTTCCCCTTTGAAGTTATCTTATCGGATTGAGTCTTTAAAGATTTGAGAACACTTGATGTATGTCTTGCCGTATGATCTGTGGTGACAATGGGATATCACGTGGTTCACTTGATGTATGTTTTGGTGATCAACTTGCGGGTTCCGCCCATGAACCTATGCATAGGGGTTGGCACACGTTTTTGTCGTGATTCTCCGGTAGAAACTTTGGAGCACTCTTTGAGGTTCTATGTGTTGGTTGAATAGATGAATCTGAGATTGTGTGATGCATATCGTATAATCATATCCACGAATACTTGAGGTGACATTGGAGTATCTAGGTGACATTAGGGTCTTGGTTGATTTGTGTCTTAAGGTGTTATTCTAGTACGAACTCTAGGGCTGTTTGTGGCACTTATAGGAATAGCCCAACGGATTGATTGGAAAGAATAACTTTGAGGTGGTTTCGCACCTACCATAATCTCTTCGTTTGTTCTCCACTATTAGCGACTTTGGAGTGACTCTTTATTGCATGTTGAGGGATAGTTATATGATCCAATTATGTTATTATTGTTGATAGAACTTGCACTAGTGACAGTATGAACCCTAGGACTTGTTTAAAAGCATTGCAATACCGTTTACGCTCACTTTTATCGCTTTCTACCTTGCTGTTTTTATATTTTCAGATTACAAAAACCTATATCTACCATCCATATTGCACTTGTATCACCATCTCTTCGCCGAACTTGTGCACCTATACAATTTACCATTGTGTTGGGTGTGTTGGGGACACAAGAGACTCTTTGTTATTTGGTTGCAGGGTTGTTTGAGAGAGACCATCTTCATCCTACGCCTCCCACGGATTGATAAACCTTAGGTCATCCACTTGAGGAAACTTGCTACTGTCCTACAAACCTCTGCACTTGGAGGCCCAACAACGTCTACAAGGAGAAGGTTGCGTAGTAGACATCAAGCTCTTTTCCGGCGCCGCTGTCGGGAGGCTAGGTAAGCGGCACTCACACCCCGTCAACTAAGCTCTTTTCTGGCGCCGTTGCCGGGGAGGTTAGTGCTTGAAGGTATATCTTTAGATCTTGCAATCGAATCTTTTTGTTTCTTGTTTTAGCACTAGTTTAGTTTATAAAAGAAAATTACAAAAAAAATGGAACTGAGTTTGTCTCATACGCTTCATCTTTTTAATATCTTTCGTGAGAATAAGGATTCCGATAATTGTGCTCAATTTCTAGAGGAAGAAATCTCTAAAATGTTTGGCACTAAATATTTGAATGATGAGCATGATTGCAATGTTGTTAGTATGAATTCCTTTAATATCCATGATGCTAATGATATGCAAAGCCACAAGCTTGGGGAAAGCTATGTTTAAAAATAATGATATTTTTAGCCTCTCAAGTTTTGATATGCAAAGTTGTTATGATGATAGCATGCCTTCTACCTATGATGATTATATTGATGAAAGTGGATTTGGAGAGGTCATGACTTCATTTAGTAATGTATCCACTATCTTGTAAGAGGTTTCAATCAATTATGATGAGAACAAAGTTGCTACTTATGATGATTATTGTGATAAAACTTATGCTATAAGAAGTAGTGATGATTATATATATATAACTTGTCATGATTATGATGACCCTTTTTCTGAACATTACTCTTTTAATGTGGAAACAATTTATAGTATTCAAGTCTCTTATGATACTCCCACTATTCCGAATGAGAAGAATTTTGCTTATGTGGAGAGTAGTAAAATTTCTATGCTAGTAGATCATGAAAAGAATGCTTTAGGTTCTGGTTATATTGTTGAATTCATTCATGATGCTACTGAAAATTATTATGAGGGAGGAATATATGCTTGTGGGAATTGCAATAATATCAAGTTTCCTCTCTATGTGCTTAAAATCTTGAAGTTATGCTTGTTTTGCCTTCCTATGCTAGTTGATTATTGTTCCCATAAGTTGTTTGCTCACAAAATCCCTATGCATAGGAAGTGGGTTAGACTTAAATATGCTAGTGATATTCTTCATGATGCTCTCTTTATGTTTCAATTCTTATCTTTTATGTGAGCATCATTGAAATCACCATGCCTAGCTAGGGGCATTAAACGATAGCGCTTGTTGGGAGGCAACCCAATTTTATTTTAGTTTCTTGATTTTTGGTTCTGTTTAGGAATAAATTATCCATCTAGCTTATGTTTAGATGTGGTTTTGTGTTTTAATTAGTGTTTGTGCCAAGTAGAACCTTTGGGAAGACTTGGGTGAAGTCTTTATGATCATGCTGTAAAAAAAGAAACTTTAGCGCTCACGAGATTAGCTAAAACTTTTTACTGGAGAGTGCTATTTAGTTGATTATTTTTTCAGATGATTACTAGACAAATTACTCAGGTCCACCAATTTATTTTAGAATTTTTGGAGTTCCAGAAGTATACGTTTGATACAGATTACTACAGACTGTTCTGTTTTTGACAGATTCTGTTTTCATTGTGTTGCTCGCTTATTTTGATGAATCTGTGGCTAGTAAAATAGTTTATAAACCATAGAGAAGTTGTAATATGGTAGGTTTAACACCAATATAAATAAATAATGAGTTCATTACAGTACCTTGAAGTGGTGTTTTTTTTTCTTTCGCTAACGGAGCTTACGAGTTTTCTGTTAAGTTTTGTGTTGTGAAGTTTTCAAGTTTTGGGTAAAGATTCGATGGACTATGGAATAAGTAGTGGCAAGAGCCTAAGCTTGGGGATGCCCAAGGCACCCCAAGGTAATATTCAAGGATAATCAAGAGCCTAAGCTTGGGTATGCCCCGGGTGGCATCCCCTCTTTCGTCTTCGTTCATCGGTAACTTTACTTGGAGCTATATTTTTATTCACCACATGATATGTGTTTTGCTTGGAGCATCAATTTATTTTGCTAGTATTTGCTTTCTGTTATTTATATTAATGTTTTGCATCTTTATTTTCAATAAAAATGTCAAGGATAGCCTTTACTATGCTTATTTTGCAAGTATACATGTTGCTGTTTGAAAACAGAAAGTTTACCGCTGTTGCAAAAATTCCTTAGAAAAGTAAGAATGTGATAAAATGTTGAAACCTTTTGAATATTAAGCACTGATAAATTTACTACAGTGGGAATTTTATTTCATAATTTTTGGAGTTAGGTAAGTATGATGAATCTTGCATTCTTTACAGACTGTACTGTTTTGGCAGATTGCTGTTATGTTTGCATTGTTTGCATATGTTTGCTTGTTTAATGATTCTATCTGATGATAGGAGTATTAAATATGGAGAGGCATTTAGTATGCAATGTTTAATAATAATTTTAGTGATTTGCTACAATATAGTATTATAAGGTTTTTGCATTGGTTTATGCTAACTTATCTCACGAGTCCTTGTTGAGTTTAGTGTGGATGAAGCTTTTGAGATTTAGGAAACCGTGATATGAGAGGAATTAGGGAGACACAAAAGCTCAAGCTTGGGGATGCCCAAGGCACCCCAAGATAACATTTCAATAAGTTTCAAGCATCTAAGCTTGGGGATGCCCCGGTAGGCATCCCACCTTACTTCTTCAACAATTATCGGTTAGTATCGGCTGAACCTAAGTTTTTGCTTATTCACATGATTTGTGCTATCCTTGAAATGTAATTTTATTTTCTTTAGCTTTGCTTGCTGTTTGAATAAAATACCTAGATCTGAAATTATTAAATAGGAGAGTCTTCACATAGTTGTATAATTATTCGACTACTCATTGATCTTCACTCGTATCTTTTGGAGTAGTTTGTTGTTTGCTCTAGTGCTTCACTTATATCTTTTAGAGCACAATGGTGGTTTTATTTTGAAGAAATAGATGAACTCTCATGCTTCACTGATATTATTTTGAGAGTCTTAAATATCATGGTAATTTGCTTAAATAATCCTAATATGCTAAGCATACAAGATTTGTAAGAATTCTTATGAGTTTGTTGAATACTATGAGAAGTTTGATGCTTGATAATTGTTTTGAGATATGAAGATGGTGATATTAGAGTCATGCTAGTTGAGTAGTTGTGAATTTGAGAAATACTTGTGTTAAAGTTTGTGATTCCCGTAGCATGCACGTATGGTGAACCGTTATGTGATGAAGTTGGAGCATGATTTATTTATTGATTGTCTTCCTTATGAGTGGCGGTCGGGGACGAGCGATGGTATTTTACTACCAATCTATCCCCCTAGGAGCATGCGCGTAGTACTTTGCTTTGATAACTTGTAGATTTTTTCAATAAGTATATGAGTTCTTTACGACTAATGTTGAGTCCATGGATTATACGCACTCTCACCCTTCCACCATTGCTAGCCTCTCTAATACCGCCAAGACCTTTCGCCGGTATCATACACCCACCATAAATCTTCCTCAAAACAGCCACCATACCTACCTATCATGGCATTTCCATAGCCATTCCGAGATATATTGCCATGCAACTTTCCACCGTTCCGTTTATTATGACATGCTCCATCATTGTCATATTGCTTTGCATGATCATGTAGTTGACATCGTATTTGTGGCAAAGCCACCATGCATAATTCTTTCATACATGTCACTCATGAGACATTGCACATCCCGGTACACCGCCGGAGGCATTCATATAGAGTCATATTTTGTTCTAAGTATCGAGTTGTAATTGTTGAGTTGTAATGATGATCTTCATTTTTAGACCATTGTCCCAGTGAGGAAAGGATGATGGAGACTATGATTCCCCCACAAGTCGGGATGAGACTCCGGACGAAAAAAAAAGGAAAAAAAGGAGGCCATAAAAAAAGAGAAAAGGCCCTAACAAAAAAATAAAAAAATGAGAGAAAAAGAGAGAAGGGACAATGCTACTATCCTTTTACCACACTTGTGCTTCAAAGTAGCACCATGATCTTCATGATAGAGAGTCTCTAATTTTGTCACTTTCATATACTAGTGGGAATTTTCATTATAGAACTTGGCTTGTATATTCCAATGATGGGCTTCCTCAAATTGCCCTAGGTCTTCGTGAGCAAGCGAGTTGGATGCACACCCACTTAGTTTCTTTTGTTCAGCTTTCATATACTTATAGCTCTAGTGCATCCGTTGCATGGCAATCCCTACTCACTCACATTGATATCTATTGATGGGCATCTTCATAGCCCATTGATACGCCTAGTTGATGTGAGACTATCTTTCCTCTTTTTGTCTTCTCCACAACCACCATTCTATTCCACCTAAAGTGCTATATCCATGGCTCACGCTCATGTATTGCGTGAAGATTGAAAAAGTTTTGAGAATGTCAAAAGTATGAAACAATTGCTTGGCTTGTCATCGGGGTTGTGCATGATTTAAATATTTTGTGTGGGGAAGATGGAGGCCAAACTATATGATTTTGTAGGGATAACTTTCTTTGGCCATGTTATTTTGAGAAGACATGATTGCTTAGTTAGTATGCTTGAAGTATTATTATTTTTATGTCAATATGAACTTTTGTCTTGAATCTTTCGGATCTGAATATTCATACCACAATTAAGAATAATTACATTGAAATTATGCCAAGTAGCACTCCACATCAAAAATTATCTTTTTATCATTTACCTACTCGAGGACGAGCAGGAATAAAGCTTGGGGATGCTTGATACGTCTCCAACGTATCTATAATTTTTGATTGCTCCATGCTATATTATCTACTGTTTTGGGCAATATTGGGCTTTATTTTCCACTTTTATATTACTTTTGGGACTAACCTATTAACCGGAAGCCCAGCCCAGATTTGCTTTTTTTGCCTATTTCAGTATTTCGAAGAAAAGGAATATCAAACGGAGTCAAAACAGAATGAAATCAACTGGAGAAGTTATTTTTGGAAGGAAAGCTACTGGATGGACTTGGACCCCACGTCAAGGAAGGAACGAGGAAGCCATGAGGGTGGGGGCGCGCCCACCCCCCTAGGGCGCGCCCCCCTGCCTCGTGGGTGTTGGGGAACGTAGTAATTTCAAAAAAAATCCTACACACATGCAAGATCATGGTGATGCATAGCAACGAGAGGGGAGAGTGTTGTCCACGTACCCTCGTAGACCGAAAGCGGAAGCATTATAACAACGCGGTTGATGTAGTCGTACGTCTTCACGGCCCGACCGATCAAGCACAGAAACTACGGCACCTCCGAGTTCTAGCACACGTTCAGCTCGATGACGATCCCCGGACTCCGATCCAGCAGAATGTCGGGGAAGAGTTCCGGTAGCACGATGGCGTGGTGACGATCTTGATGTTCTACCGTCGCAGGGCTTCGCCTAAGCACCGCTAAATATTATCGAGGACTATGGTGGAGGGGGGCACCGCACACGGCTAAGAGATCGAGAGATCAATTGTTGTGTCCTTGGGGTGCCCCCTTGCCCCCGGATATAAAGGAGCAAGGGGGAGGCCGGCCAGCCCTCTATGGCGCGCCCCCAAGAGGGGAATCCTACTAGGACTCCAAGTCCTAGTAGGTTTCCACCTAAAGGGAGAGAGAGGGAAGGAAGGAGAGGGAGAGGGAGAAGGAAAGGGGGGCGCCGCCCCCCTCTCCTAGTCCAATTCGGACCAGAGGGGGAGGGGCGCGGGGCCTGCCCTAGGCCGCCCCTCTCTCTTTCCACTAAGGCCCATCGAGGCCCATTAGTTCCCCCGGGGGTTCCGATAACCCTCCAGCACTCCGGTTTTATCCGAAACTTCTCCGGAACACTTCCGGTGTCCGAATATAGTCGTCCAATATATCAATATTCATGTCTCGACCATTTCGAGACTCCTCGTCATGTCCGTAATCACATTCGGGACGCCGAACAAACTTCGGTACATCAAAACTCATAAGCTAGTAATATAACTGTCATCGAAACCTTAAGCGTGCGGACCCTACGGGTTCGAGAACTATGTAGACATGACCGAGAACCATTCCGGGTCAATAACCAATAGCGGAACCTGGATGCTCATATTGGCTCCTACATGTTCTACGAAGATCTTTATCGGTCAAACCGCACAACAACATACGTTGTTCCCTTTGTCATCGGTATGTTACTTGCCGAGATTCGATCGTCGGTATCTCAATACCTAGTTCAATCTCGTTACCGGCAAGTCTCTTTACTCGTTACGTAATGCATCATTCCGTAACTAACTCATTAGCTACATTGCTTGCAAGGCTTATAGTGATGTGCATTACCGAGAGGGCCCAGAGATACCTCTCCGACAATCGGAGTGACAAAACCTAATCTTGAAATACGCCAACTCAACAAGTACCTTTGGAGACACCTGTAGAGCTCCTTTATAATCACCCAGTTACGTTGTGACGTTTGGTAGAACACAAAGTGTTCCTCCGGTAAACGGGAGTTGCATAATCTCATAGTTATAGGAACTTGTATAAGTCATGAAGAAAGCAATATCAACATACTAAACGATCAAGTGCTAAGCTAACGGAATGGGTCAAGTCAATCACATCATTCTCCTAATGATGTGATCCCATTAATCAAATGACAACACATGTCTATGGTTAGGAAACATAACCATCTTTGATTAATGAGCTAGTCAAGTAGAGGCATACTAGTGACATTAAGTTTGTCTATGTATTCAGACATGCATCATGTTTCCGGTTAATACAATTCTAGCATGAATAATAAACATTTATCATGATATGAGGAAATAAATAATAACTTTATTATTGCCTCTAGGGCATATTTCCTTCAGTCTCCCATTTGCACTAGAGTCAATAATCTAGATTACACAGTAATGAATCTAACACCCATGGAGTCTTGGTGCTGATCATGTTTTGCTCGTGGAAGAGGCTTAGTCAACGGGTCTCCAACATTCAGATCCGTATGTATCTTGCAAATCTCTATGTCTCCCACCTGGACTTGGTCCCGGATGGAATTGAAGGGTCTCTTGATGTGCTTCGTCCTCTTGTGAAATCTGGATTCCTTTGCTAAGGCAATTGCACCAGTATTGTCACAGAAGATCTTCATTGGTCCCGATGCACTAGGTATGACACCTAGATCAGAAATGAACTCTATCATTCAGACTTCCTTCATTTGCTGCTTCCAAAGCAGCTATGTACTCCGCTTCGCATGTAGATCCCGCCACGATGCTTTGTTTAGAACTGCACCAACTGACAGCTCCACCGTTCAATATAAACACGTATCTGGTTTGCGATTTAGAATCGTCCGGATTAGTGTCAAAGCTTGCATCGACGTAACCATTTACGACTAGCTCTTTTTCACCTCCATAAACGAGAAACATATCCTTAGTCCTTTTCAGGTATTTCAGGATATTCTTGACCGTTGTCCAGTGATCCACTCCTGGATTACTTTGGTAGCTCCCAGCCAAACTTATTGCTAAGCATACGGCAGGTCTGGCACATAGCATTGCATACATGATAGAGCCTATGGCTGAAGCATAGGGAACATCTTTCATTTTCTCTCTATCTTTTGTTGTCGTCGGGCATTGAGTCTAACTCAATTTCAAACCTTGTAATATAGGCAAGAATCCTTTCTTTGCTTGATCCATTTTGAACCTTTTCAAAACTTTATCAAGGTATGTGCTTTGTGAAAGTCCAATCAAGCGTCTTGATCTATCTCTATAGATCTTGATGCCCAATATGTAAGCAGCTTCACCGAGGTCTTTCATTGAAAAACTTTTATTCAAGTATCCCTTTATGCTATCCAGAAATTCTATATCATTTCCAATTAACAATATGTCATCTACATATAATATCGTAAATGCTACTGAGCTCCCACTCACTTTCTTGTAAATATGAGGCTTCTCCAAAAGTCTCAGATAAAACCATATGCTTTGATCACACTGTCAAAGCGTTTATTCAAACTCCGAGAGGCTTGCACCAGTCCATAAATGGATCATTTGGAGCTTGCACACTTTGTTAACACCTTTTGGATCGACAAAACCTTCCGGTTGCATCATATACAACTCTTCTTCCGTAAATCCATTCAGGAATGCAGTTTTTACATCCATTTGCCATATTTCATAATCATATAATGCGGCAATTGCTAACATGATTCTGACATACTTAAGCATCGCTTCGGGTGAGATAGTATCATCGTAGTCAACCCCTTGAACTTGTCGAAAACCTTTCGCAACAAGTCGAGCTTTGTAGACAGTTACATTACCATCAGCGTCGGTCTTCTTCTTGAAGATCCATTTATTCTCGATGGCTTGCCGATCATCGGGCAAGTCAACCAAAGTCCATACTTTGTTCTCATACATGGATCCCATCTCAGATTTCGTGGCCTCAAGCAATTTTGCGGAATCTGGGCTCATCATTGCTTCCTCATAGTTCGTAGGTTTGCCATGGTCAAGTAACATGACTTCCAGAATAGGATTACCTCACCACTCTGGTGCGGATCTTACTCTGGTAGACCTACGAGGTTCGGTAGTAACTTGATCTGAAGTTTCATGATCAATATCATTAGCTTCCTCACCGATTGGTGTAGTTGTCACAGAACCGGTTCTTGTGATGAACTACTTTCCAATAAGGGAGTAGGTACGATTACCTCATCAAGTTCTACTTTCCTCCCACTCACTTCTTTCGAGAGAAACTCCTTCTCTAGAAAGGATCCGAATTTAGCAACAAAAATCTTGCCCTCAGATCTGTGATAGAAGGTGTACCCAATAGTCTCTTTTGGGTATCCTATGAAGACACATTTCTCCGATTTGGGTTCGAGCTTATCTGGTTGGAGTTTCTTCACATAAGCATCGCAGCCCCAAACTTTAAGAAACGACAACTTTGGTTTCTTGCCAAACCATAGTTCATAAGGTGTCGTCTCAATGGATTTTGATGGTGCCCTATTTAATGTGAATGCGGCCGTCTCTAAAGCATAACCCCAAAATGATAGCGGTAAATCAGTAAGAGACATCATAGATCGCACCATATCTAGTAAAGTACTATTATGACGTTCTGACAGACCATTTCGTTGTGATGTTCCGGGTGGAGTGAGTTGCATAACTATTCCGCATTGCTTCAAATGTAAACCAAACTCGTAACTCAAATATTCTCCTCCACGATCAGATCGTAGAAATTTTATTTTCTTGTTACGATGATTTTCCACTTCACTCTGAAATTCTTTAAACTTTTCAAATGTTTCAGACTTGTGTTTCATCAAGTAGATATACCCATATCTGCTCAAATCATCTATGAAGGTGAGAAAATAACGATACCCGCCGCGAGCCTCAATATTCATTGGAACACATACATCAGTATGTATGATTTCCAACAAATCAGTTGCTCGCTCCATAGTTCCGGAGAACGACGTTTTAGTCATCTTGCCCATGAGGCACGGTTCGCAAGTACCAAGTGATTCCAGAAGTCCATCAGTATGGAGTGTCTTCATGCGCTTTACACCAATATGACCCAAATGGCAGTGCCACAAATAAGTTGCACTATCATTATCAACTCTGCATCTTTTGGCTTCAACATAATGAATATGTGTATCACTACTATCGAGATTAAAAAAGAATAGACCACTCTAAAAGGGTGCATGACCATAAAAGATATTACTCATATAAATAGAACAACCATTATTCTCTGATTTAAATGAATAACCGTTTCTCATCAAACAAGATCCAGATATAATGTTCATGCTCAACGCTGGCACCAAATAACATTTATTTAGGCCTAAAACTAATCCCGATGGTAGATGTAGAGGTAGCGTGCCGACCGCGATCACATCGACTTTGGAACCATTCCCACGCGCATCGTCACCTCGTCCTTAGCCAATCTTCGCTTAATCCGTAGTCCCTGTTTCGAGTTGAAAATATTAGCAACAGAACCAGTATCAAATACCCAGATGCTACTGCAAGCTTTAGTAAGGTACACATCAATAACATGTATATCACATATACCTTTGTTCACCTTGCCATCCTTCTTATCCGCCAAATACTTGGGGCAGTTCCGCTTCGGTGTCCGGTCTGCTTGCGTTAGAGAAGCACTCGGCCTCGTGCTTAGGTCCAGATTTGGGTTTCTTCTCTTGAGCAGCAACTTGCTTGTTGTTCTTCTTGAAGTTCCCCTTCTTCTTCCCTTTACCCTTTTTCTTGAAACTGGTGGTTTTATTGACCATCAACACTTGATGCTCCTTCTTGATTTCTACCTCCGTAGCCTTTAGCATTGCGAAGAGCTCAGGAATAGTCTTGTCCATCCCTTGCATATTATAGTTCATCACGAAGCTCTTGTAGCTTGGTGGCAGTGATTGAAGAATTCTGTCAATGACACTATCATCAGGAAGATTAACTCCCAGTTGAATCAAGTGATTATTATACCTAGACATTTTGAGTATATGTTCACTGATAGAACTATTCTCCTCCATCTTAAGCTATAGAACTTATTGGAGACTTCATATCTCTCAATCGGGCATTTGCTTGAAATATTTACTTCAACTCCTGGAACATCTCATATGCTCCATGACGTTCAAAACGTCGTTGAAGACCCTGTTCTAAGCCGTAAAGCATGGCACACTTGAACTATCGAGTAGTCATCAGCGTTGCTTTCGCCAGACGTTCTTAACGCCGCTGGCCAGCATCTGCAGCAGTTCGGCACCCAGCGGTGCTTTCAGGACGTAATTCTTCTGTGCAGCAATGAGGATAATCCTCAAATTATGGACCCAGTCCGTGTAATTTCTACCATCATCTTTCAACTTAGCTTTCTCAAGGAACGCATTAAAATTCAACGGAACAACAGCACGAGCCATCTATCTACAACGAACATAGACAAGCAAAATACTATCAGGTACTAAGTTCATGATAAATTTAAGTTCAATTAATCATATTACTTAAGAACTCCCACTTAGACAGACATCTCTCTAGTCATCTAAGTGATCACGTGATCCAAATCAACTAAACCATGTCCGATCATCACGTGAGATGGAGTAGTTTCAAAGGTGAACATCACTATGTTGATCATATCTACTATATGATTCACGTTCGACCTTTCGGTCTCCGTGTTCCGAGGCCATATCTGTTATATGCTAGGCTCGTCAAGTTTAACCCGAGTATTCGCGTGTGCAACTGTTTTGCACCCGTTGTATTTGAACGTAGAGCCTATCACAACCGATCATCACGTGGTGTCTCAGCATGAAGAACTTTCGCAACGGTGCATACTCAGGGAGAACACTTCTTGATAATTAGTGAGGGATCATCTTAAAATGCTATAGTCAATCAAAGCAAGATAAGATGCATAAAGGATAAACATCACATGCAATCAATATAAGTGATATGATATGGCCATCATCATCTTGTGCTTGTGATCTCCATCTCCGAAGCACCGTCATGATCACCATCGTCACCGGCGCGACACCTTGATCTCCATCGTAGCATCGTTGTCATCTCGCCAATCTTATGCTTCTACGACTATCGCTATCGCTTAGAGATAAAGTAAAGCATTACAGGGCGATTGCATTGCATACAATAAAGCGACAACCATATGGCTCCTGCCAGTTGTCGATAACTTGGTTACAAAACATGATCATCTCATACAATAAAATATAGCATCATGTCTTGACCATATCACATCACAACATGCCCTGCAAAAACAAGTTAGACGTCCTCTACTTTGTTGTTGCAAGTTTTACATGGCTGCTACGGGCTGAGCAAGAACCGTTCTTACCTACGCATCAAAACCACAATGATAGTTCGTCAAGTTAGTGTTGTTTTAACCTTCGCAAGGACCGGGTGTAGCCACACTCGGTTCAACTAAAGTTGGAGAAACTGACACCCGCTAGCCACCTCTATGCAAAGCACGTCGGGAGAACCGGTCTCGCGTAAGCGTAGGCGTAATGTCGGTCCGGCCGCTTCATCCAACAATACCGCCGAACCAAAGTATGACATGCTGGTAAGCAGTATGACTTGTATCGCCCACAACTCACTCTACTCGTGCATATAACATCTACGCATAAAACCAGGCTCAGATGCCACTGTTGGGAAACGTAGTAATTTCAAAAAAAAAATCCTACGCACATGCAAGATCATGGTGATGCATAGCAACGAGAGGGGAGAGTGTTGTCCACGTACCCTCGTGAACCGAAAGCGGAAGCGTTATAACAACGTGGCTGATGTAGTCGTACGTCTTCACGGCCCAACCGATCAAGCACCGAAACTACGGCACCTCCGAGTTCTAGCACACGTTCAACTCGATGACGATCCCCGGACTCCGATCCAGCAGAATGTCTGGGAAGAGTTCCGTCAGCACGACGGCGTGGTGACGATCTTGATGTTCTACCGTCGCAGGGCTTCGCCTAAGCACCGCTAAATATTATCGAGGACTATGGTGGAGGGGGCACCGCACACGGCTAAGAGATCGAGAGATCAATTGTTGTGTCCTTGGGGTGCCCCCCTGCCCCCGTATATAAAGGAGCAAGGGGGAGGCCGGCCGGCCCTCTATGGCGCGCCCCCAAGAGGGGAATCCTACTAGGACTCCAAGTCCTAGTAGGTTTCCACCTAAAGGCAGAGAGAGGGGAGGAAGGAGAGGGAGAGGGAGAAGGAAAGGCCCCCCCCTCTCCTAGTCCAATTCAGACCAGAGGGGGAGGGGCGCGCGGCCTGCCCTAGGTCGCCCCTTACTCTCTCTACTAAGGCCCATCGAGGCCCATTAGTTCCCCCGGGGGTTCCGATAACCCTCCGGCACTCCGGTTTTATCCGAAACTTCTCCGGAACACTTCCGGTGTCCGAATATAGTCGTCCAATATATCAATCGTCATGTCTTGACCATTTCGAGACTCCTCGTCATGTCCGTAATCACATTCGGAACTCCGAACAAACTTCGGTACATCAAAACTCATAAACTCATAATATAATTGTCATCGAAACCTTAAGCGTGCGGACCCTACGGGTTCGAGAACTATGTAGACATGACCGAGAATCATTCCGGGTCAATAACCAATAACGGAACATGGATGCTCATATTGGCTCCTACATGTTCTACGAAGATCTTTGTCGGTCAAACTCGCACAACAACATACGTTGTTCCCTTTGTCATCGGTATGTTACTTGCCCGAGATTTGATCGTCGGTATCTCAATACCTAGTTCAATCTCGTTACCGGCAAGTCTCTTTACTCATTACGTAATGCATCATTCCGTAACTAACTCATTAGCTACATTGCTTGCAAGGCTTATAGTGATGTGCATTACCGAGAGGGCCCAGAGATACCTCTCCGACAATCGGAGTGACAAAACCTAATCTCGAAATACGCCAACTCAACATGTACCTTTGGAGACACCTGTAGAGCTCCTTTATAATCACCCAGTTACGTTGTGACGTTCGGTAGCACACAAAGTGTTCCTCCAGTAACGGGAGTTGCATAATCTCATAGTTATAGGAACTTGTATAAATCATGAAGGAAGCAATAGCGACATACTAAACGATCAAGTGCTAAGCTAACGGAATGGGTCAAGTCAATCACATCATTCTCCTAATGATGTGATCCCGTTAATCAAATGACAACACATGTCTATGGTTTGGAAACATAACCATCTTTGATGAATGAGCTAGTCAAGTAGAGGCATACTAGTGACATTAAGTTTGTCTATGTATTCACACATGCATCATGTTTCCGGTTAATACAATTCTAGCATGAATAATAAACATTTATCATGATATGAGGAAATAAATAATAACTTTATTATTGCCTCTAGGGCATATTTTCTTCAGTGGGGCCCTCGTGGCTCCCCTGACGTGCTTCTTCCGCCTAGGGTCTTGGTTGATTTGTGTCTTAAGGTGTTATTGTAGTACGAACTCTAGGGCTGTTTGTGGCACTTATAGGAATAGCCCAACGGATTGATTGGAAAGAATAACTTTGAGGTGGTTTCGTACCCTACCATAATCTCTTCGTTTGTTCTCCACTATTAGTGACTTTGCAGTGACTCTTTGTTGCATGTTGAGGGATAGTTATATGATCCAATTATGTTATTATTGTTGAGAGAACTTGCACTAGTGAAAGTATGAACCCTAGGCCTTGTTTCAAAGCATTGCAATACCGTTTACGCTCACTTTTATCTCTTTCTACCTTGCTGTTTTTATATTTTCAGATTACAAAAACCTATATCTACCATCCATATTGCACTTGTATCACCATCTCTTCGCCGAACTAGTGCACCTATACAATTTACCATTGTATTGGGTGTGTTGGGGACACAAGAGACTCTTTGTTATTTGGTTGCAGGGTTGTTTGAGAGAGACCATCTTCATCCTACGCCTCCCACGGATGGATAAACCTTAGGTCATCCACTTGAGGGAAATTTGCTACTGTCCTACAAACCTCTGCACTTGGAGGCCCAACAACGTCTACAAGGAGAAGGTTGCATAGTAGACATCAAGCTTCAGCTTTTGATGAACTAGATGCTCCGGTGGGCCTAGGGCACTACGTGGATGTCTGGGAGGTTCGTCGTGGCTCGGGGAGTGGAGTGGTGGCAATGGTTGGTGCTGAGGGCGTCGGGGTTGCTGGAATTTTTCCGGCATTGAGTTAGGGCAGAACGGAGAAGGTGAGGTCACGACGGTGAAATGGGCGGTGGTGTTGGGGCTTTTGCAGAGGAGGGTGAGGGCTTCAGGTCGACCAGGCGCGGGCGTGGCCATGGACGAGCGAACGTGCGAACATGTGCATGGTGTGCTCTAGTCGTGGGCACCGTTGGCGGTTGCCGCGACGTGGAGGATGACGTGAGGGCCCGGGGTGTCAGCGGGAGAGGGGGGGAGGGAGAGAGAGGCCGAGCGCGGGTGGGCTGGCTCGCTGCGCCGCGTTCAGGTTAGCTAGGTCGGGCGCGTAGTTTATGTTTCCTTTTTATTTTCTTCTTTTCTATTTTTTGTTTCTATTTTCCTCAATTATTTTTATTTGACTTTGATTTTGAATTTTCTTCCAAAATCAAACTTGCTCTAAATTCATTTGTGAATAATTCCGAGCCTTGTCAACATTTTGTTTGGCCATTTCGAACATATATTTTATGCACCTTATTTCCCTCTTGGATTTCAATTTGGTTTTAAAACCAAATATGCTTCAAATCCAATTTGGAAAATTAGCAGAAAGTCAAGCTCACTATTTGGACTTATAAAATTCACTTTATGCCAAAATAAGTGTGAAGCAATTTTTTTATAACCATCCCTTTGATTTTTGAATTGATTCCAAAATAGATACAACTCAATAATTTAGTGAAGATTTATTAGGGCTTGATTATCATTTGGGTCCTATTAAGGATAGCCTTATTCCCAAATGAATTATTTCAATTGGTCACCCTATTTTGGAATTCAAAATTATTCCCCAAAAAAATTTAGGGTTCATTCTGTTTTCCCAAATTTCAACAAGGGTTTCAAAGGTTGGCATAGGGTTCTTGTCCCTCTAGGTACATCAATCACAAGAAAATCCTAGGAAATAGTAATTAGCTAGAGAGCAATCATAGGTTTTTGTAGAAAAATTTTGATTCCCTGTGAAAATTTTAACATACCAGATTTGGGGAAAAATCTGGGATTTGACACGTATCCAGCCGCTCCAACGCGAAGCTCACCCGATCTACGAGTACATGATACCTCTCCAACGTATCTATAATTTTTTATTGCTCCATGCTATATTATCTACTATTTTGGACCATATTGGGCTTTATTTTCCACTTTTATATTATTTTTGGGACTAATTATTAACGGAGGCCCAGCCCAGAATTGCTGTTTTTTTTTGCCTATTTCAGAGTTTCGAAGAAACGGAATATCAAACGGAGTCCAAACGGAATGAAACCTTCGGGAACGTGATTTTCTCACCGAATATGACCCAGGAGACTTGGACCCTACGCCAAGGAAGCTTCGAGGTGGGCACGAGGTAGGGGGGCGCGCCCTCCCCCCAGGCACGCCCCCACCCTCGTGGGGCCCACGAAGCTCCACCGACGTACTTCTTCCTCCTATATATACCTACGTACCCCCAAACGATCAGATACGGAGCCAAAAACCTAATTCCACCGCCGCAACTTTCTGTATCCACAAGATCCCATCTTGGGGCCTGTTCTGGAGCTCCGCTGGAAGAGGAATCCACCACGGAGGGCTTCTACATCATCACCATAGCCTCTCCGATGAAGTGTGAGTAGTTTACCTCAGACCTTCGGGTCCATAGTTAGTAGCTAGATGGCTTCTTCTCTCTTTTTGGATCTCAATACAATGTTCTCCCCCTCTCTCGTGGTGATCTATTCGATGTAATCTTCTTTTTGCGGTGTGTTTGTTGAGACCGATGAATTATGAGTTTATGATCAAGATTATCTATGAACAATGTTTGAATCTTCTCTGAATTATTTTATGTATGATTGGTTATCTTTGCAAGTCTCTTCGAATTATCAGTTTGGTTTGGCCTACTAGATTGGTTTTTCTTGCAATGGGAGAAGTGCTTAGCTTTGGGTTCAATCTTGCGGTGTCCTTTTCCAAAGGATGTGAGGGGCAGCAAGGCACGTATTGTATTGTTTTGCCATCGAGGATAACAAGATGGGGTTTTTATCATATTGCATGAATTTATCCCTCTACATCATGTCATCTTGCTTAAGGCCTTACTCGTTTTCTTGAACTTAATACTCTAGATGCATGCTGGATAGCGGTCGATGAGTGGAGTAATAGTAGTAGATGCAGGCAGGAGTCGGTCTACATGTCTCGGATGTGATGCCTATATACATGATCATACCTCGATATTCTCATAACTATGCTCAATTACATCAATTGCTCAACAGTAATTCGTTCACCCACCGTAAAATACTTATGCTCTTGAGAGAAGCCACTAGTGAAATCTATGGCCCCCAGGTCTATCTTCATCATATTAATCTTCCATCACTTTATTATTGCTTTGCTTTTTTACTTTCCCTTTTATTTTACTTTGTATCTTTATACAAAAATACCAAAAATATTATCTATCATCTCTATCAGATCTCATTCTCGTAAGTGACCGTGAAGGGATTAACAACCCCTATTCGCGTTGGTTGCGAGGAGTTATTTGTTTTGTGTAGGTACGAGGGACTCGCGTGTAGCCTCCTACTGGATTGATACCTTGGTTCTCAAAAACTGAGGGAAATACTTACGCTACTGTGTTGCATCACCTTTCCTCTTCAAGGAAATCCAACGCAAGCTCAAGAGGTAGCAAGAAGAATTTCTGGCGCCGCTGCCGGGGAGTCTACGCAAAAGTCAACATACCAAGTACCCATCACAATCCCTTATCTCCCGCATTACATTATTCACCATTTGCCTCTCGTTTTCCTCTCCCCCACTTCACCCTTGCCGTTTTATTCGCCCTCTCTTTTCCGTTCGTCTTTTCGTTTGCCTTGATGTCTTACTTGGCTCGTTTGCTTGTTTGGTTGAAATAGTTAAGTATTTATTCCTAAACAGAGAAGCTAATATCAATGGATCCTCATCCGCTTGCCAATCTTTTTAAGAGATCCAATTATGATGAACCAATTCCTAGTGATTTGGATGCACTAGATTATCTTTATAAGGTTTTGCCTGAAATCCGTAAATCTGAAAATTGTGATGAAGTGCTTTATGAAGTGATTCATGATAGATCTTTGAATAAAAAGCATGATTGCAATGATTTTATTATAAATTATATTTATGTAAATTATGCTAATAATATGCAAAACCCTAAACTTGGGGATGCTACTTTTGCTATGTCCAATAGTCATGATTGGGGAGATTCTTCTTATGATCTTGAAAATTTATTTAAGCCCCATGATAAATATAAGATTGATAATAGTGTTTGAAATAATATTGGAAGTGGGTTTGGAAGAGTGTCAACTTTAGATCCCACATATTTGGATAACATTCAATCTTATGAATTTTTTTATAAAAGTGGGTTGGAGAAATCATGACTTTAGTTAATGATAATCCCACTATTTTGGAAGAGTGTCAACTTCGCATGCATGTGGATCGTGTTGAGAATATGTTATGTGATAGCTATATTGTTGAATTTTCTTATGATACTACATGTAATTATTATGAGAGAGGAAAATATGGTTATAGAAATTTTCATGTTACTAAATTACCTCTCGTTATGTTGAGATTGCTATTGTTCCTTTCCGCTTCCTTGTATATGTTAGTTTTTGCTTGCTACGATAATTTGTTTGCCTATAATATGCCTATGCATATGAAGTATGTTAGACTTAAGTGTGTTTGTCACATGTTTTATGATGCTCTCTTTGTGCCTCAATCCTTGTCTTTCTTGTGAGCATCATTGAAATCTCAATGCCTAGCAAAAAAGGCTTTAAAGAAAAATGCTTGTTGGGAGAAAAACCAATATTTTTCCTTGCTGCTTAGTAATAAATAATCCATCTAGCTTCTGTTTAGATTTGGTTTTATATTTTAATTAGTGTTTGTGCCAAGTTAAACCTATAAGATCTTCTTGGATGATAGTTATTTGATCTTGCTGTAATTTCCAGAAACTTTCGGTTCACGAAAACAATTGTTAAAAGTCACCAGAACGTGATAAAATAGTGATTCCAATTGCTGATGATCAGTAAACAAATTTCCTAGGTCTTACTATTTTTGCTGAATTTTTGGAGTTCCATAAGTTTGCGTTAGTTACAGATTACTACAGACTGTTCTGTTTTTGACAGATTCTGTTTTTCGTGTGTTGTTTGCTTATTGTGATGAATCTATGGCTAGTAAAATAGTTTATAATCCATAGAGAAGTTGGAATACAGTATGTTTAACACCAATATAAATAAATAATGAGTTCATTACAGCACATTGAAGTGGTCTTTTGTTTTCTTTCGCTAATGGAGCTCACGAGATTTATGTTGAGTTTGGTGTTGTGAAGTTTTCAAGTTTTGGGTGAAATCTTTTGATGGATTATGGAACAAGGAGTGGCAAGAGCCTAAGCTTGGGGATGCCCATGGCACCCCCAAGATAATCTAAGGACACCAAAAAGTCAAAGCTTGGGGATGCCCCGGAAGGCATCCCTTCTTTCGTCTACTTCCATCGGTAACTTTACTTGGAGCTATATTTTTATTCACCACATGATATGTGTTTTGATTGGAGCATCTTGTATTATTTGAGTCTTTTCTTTTTAGTTTACCACAATCATCCTTGCTGTACACACCTTTTTAGAGAGCCATACCTGATTTGGAATTTGATAGAATACTCTATGTGCTTCACTTATATCTTTTGAGCTATTTAGTTTTGCTCTAGTACTTCACTTATATCTTTTAGAGAACGGTGGTGGATTTGTTTTATAGAAACTATTGATCTCTCATGCTTCACTTAGATTATTTTGAGAGTCTTAAATAGCATGGTAATTTGCTTAAATAATCTTAATATTCTTGGTGTTCAAGATTTGTAATACTTTCTCTTGAGTGCGTTGAATACTAACAAAAGTTTGATGCTTGATAATTGTTTTGAGATATGGAGGTGATAATATCAAAGTCGTGCTAGTTGAGTTGTTGTTAATTTTAGAAATGCTTGTGTTGAAGTTTGCAAGTCCCGTAGCATGCACGTATGGTAAACGTTATGTAACAAATTTGAAACATGAGGTGTTCTTTGATTGTCCTCCTTATGAGTGGCGGTCGGGGACGAGCGATGGTATTTTCCTACCAATCTATCCCCTAGGAGCATGCGCGTAGTGCTTTGGTTTTTATGGCTTGTAGATTTTTGCAATAAGTATGTGAGTTCTTTATGACTAATGTTGAGTCTATGGATTATACGCACTCTCACCCTTCCATCATTGCTAGCCTCTTGATACCGTGCATTGCCCTTTCTCACATTGAGAGTTGGTGCAAACTTCGCGGTGCATCCAAACCCGTGATATGATACACTCTTTCACACATAAACATCCTTATATCTTCCTCAAAACAGCCACCATACCTACCTATTATGGCATTTCCATAGCCATTCCGAGATATATTGCCATGCAACTTTCCACCATTCCGTTCATCATGACACATTCATCATTGTCATATTGCTTAGCATGATCATGTAGTTGACATAGTATGTGTGGCAAAGCCACCGTTCATAATTCTTTCATACATGTCACTCTTGATTCATTGCATATCCCGGTACATCACGGAGGCATTCATATAGAGTCATACTTTGTTCTAGTATCGAGTTGTAATCATTGAGTTGTAAATAAATAGAAGTGTGATGATCATCATTTTCTAGAGCATTGTCCCATGTGAGGTTATCAAAAATAAAAGAGGCCAAAGAAGCCCAAATAAAAAAAGAGAGGCCAAAGAAGCCCACAAAAAAGAGAAAAGAGAGAAGGGACAATGTTACTATCCTTTGCCACACTTGTGCTTCAAAGTAGCACCATAATCTTCATGATAGAGAGTCTCTTGTTTTGTCACTTTCATATACTAGTGGGAATTTTTCATTATAGAACTTGGCTTGTATATTCCAACAATGAGCCTCCTCAAGTGCCCTAGGTCTTCGTGAGCAAGCAAGTTGGATGCACACCCACTTAGTTTCTTTTGTTGAGCTTTCATACATTTATAGCCCTAGTGCATCCGTTGCATGGCAATCCCTACTCCTTGCATTAACATCAATCGATGGGCATATCCATAGCCCATTGGTTAGCCTCGTTGATGTGAGACTTTCTCCTTTTTGTCTTTTCCACATAACCCCCATCATCATATTCTATTTCACCCATAGTGCTATATCCATGGCTCACGCTCATGCGTGAAGGTTTATAAAGTTTGAGATTACTAAAGTATGAAACAATTACTTGGCTTGTCATCGGGGTTGTGCATGATGAGAGCATTCTTGTGTGACGAAAATGGAGCATGACTAAACTATATGATTTTGTAGGGATGAACTTTCTTTGGCCATGTTATTTTGAGAAGACATAATTGCTTAGTTAGTATGTTTGAAATATTATTTTTTTTATGTCAATTTGAACTTTTATCTTGAATCTTTCGGATCTGAATATTCATACCACAATTAAGAAGAATTACATTGAAATTATGCCAAGTAGCACTCCGCATCAAAAATTCTTTTTGATCATTTACCTACTCGAGGACGAGCATGAATTAAGCTTGGGGATGCCTGATACGTCTCCAACGTATCTATAATTTTTGATTGCTCCATGCTATATTATCTACTGTTTTGGACCATATTGGGCTTTATTTTCCACTTTTATATTATTCTTTGGACTAACCTATTAACCGGAGGCCCTACCCAGAATTGCTGTTTTTTGCCTATTTCAGAGTTTCGAAGAAACGGAATATCAAACAGAGTCCAAACGGAATGAAACCTTCGGGAACGTGATTTTCTCACCGAATATGACCCAGGAGACTTGGACCTCACGCCAAGGAAGCTTCGAGGTGGGCACGAGGTGGGGCGCCCTCCCCAAGGCGCCCCACCCTCATGGGGTCCTGAAGCTCCACCGACGCATTTCTTCCTCCTATATATACCTACGCACCCCAAATGATCGACACGGAGCCAAAACCTAATTCCACCGCCGCAACTTTACGTATCCACGAGATCCCATCTTGGGGCCTGTTAGGAGCTCATGGGAAGGAATCCACCACGGAGGGCTTCTACATCATCACCATAGCCTCTCCGATGAAGTGTGAGTAGTTTACCTCAGACCTTCGGGTCCATAGTTAGTAGCTAGATGGCTTCTTCTCTCTTTTGGATCTCAATACAATGTTCTCCCCCTCTCGTGGAGATCTATTCGATGTAATCTTCTTTTTGCGGTGTGTTTGTTGAGACCGATGAATTGTGGGTTTATGATCAAGATTATCTATGAGCAATATTTGAATCTTCTCTGAATTCTTTTATGTATGATTGGTTATCTTTGCAAGTCTCTTGAATTATCAGTTTGGTTTGGCCTACTAGATTGGTTTTTCTTGCAATGGGAGAAGTGCTTAGCTTTGGGTTCAATCTTGCGGTGTCCTTTTCAATGTGATGAGGGCAGCAAGGCACGTATTGTATTGTTTTGCCATCGAGGATAACAAGATGGGGTTTTTATCATATTGCATGAATTTATCCCTCTACATCATGTCATCTTGCTTAAGGCGTTACTCTATTTTCTTGAACTTAATACTCTAGATGCATGTTGGATAGCGGTCGATGAGTGAAGTAATAGTAGTAGATGCAGGCAGGAGTCGGTCTACTTGTCTCGGACGTGATGCCTATATACATGATCATACCTAGATATTCTCATAACTATGCTCAATTCTCATCAATTGCTCAACAGTAATTGCTCACCCATCGTAAAATACTTATGCTCTTGAGAGAAGCCACTAGTGAAATCTATGGCCCCGGTCTATCTTCATCATATTAATCTTCCATCACTTTATTATTTCTTTGCTTATTACTTTACCTTTTATTTTACTTTGCATCTTTATACCAAAAATACCAAAAATATTATCTCTCCTATCTATCAGATCTCACTCTCGTAAGTGACCGTGAAGGGATTGACAACCCCTATTCGCGTTGGTTGCGAGGAGTTATTTGTTTTGTGTAGGTACGAGGGACTCGCGCGTAGCCTCCTACTGGATTGATACCTTGGTTCTCAAAAAACTGAGGGAAATACTTACGCTACTGTGCTGCATCACCTTTCCTTTGTAAGGAAATCCAACGCAAGCTCAAGAGGTAGCAGTACACTGGCAAGGACGAGATTACCAGGGCAATCCGGGCTGACTTATATGAGTCGAAGTCAATCCATGAGATGCATTCCTTGATGTTTACGGGGAAGATCGCCGATTTCCCTGAAGAGGCGACCCACTGCGGCTTCTCGCTCTAATTACTTGCAGCAGGTTTTAGGGTGTCTTATTCCTTCAAATTCCTCAAGTCGGCACGTTCTGGGCTGATCAATTGTCCTTTTCTTCCAGAAGTGGCATCTATGGTCAACAGTGTGCATTCCCCAGCTCCATAGCCCGATGATTCGATACCCCCGGAACTCCATTTTCTCCTGGCCATCGACACATGTCGGGCTATAGTCCGTACGTCGCACGCCAAGGAGTCTGTAGCACAGAACGACAATGTCATCGAGTATGAAGAGTTGTATTCCAACTCTAGTTGTGGAGCTAAAGAGGACGGCCTGGCGAGTTTATCCTGAACAAGCGAGGCCACAATGACGGGGCGTCAGGCTCCCAGACTGTACCACCAAGCCAGCCCGAAGACGACATGAACATCTCCCCCCATTGAGATTGACAAAGTCATCACAGACGCCTTTGTAGTCGACGGAAACGTCTCCTCCCACTAAACGAACATCGTCAAGAAGCCTGGAATAAATCCAGGAAAGTGCGAGCACCAGTGCCAAATCTAGGACTTAAACCCTGGTGGGCTGGTTCCACCACAAAGAATCTAATCATTTAAATTATGCTCAGTTGGCTATTAAGGGCCTCTTTGACTAAGAGGATTCTCATAGGAATGGTGGAGGCTGCAAATCCTTAAGAATTTTTTCTATGTTGGTTCTTTAGTTCATACGATTGAATCCCATAGAATTTTTTTCCTAAGACATCCATCACACTACATTTCAAAGGAAAAACTACACCCACTCTAACCTCATGCAAATAATCTTTGTTTTTTCTATGATGCAATCAAACACACTTAGGTGGGAACAAAATCTTATACTATCTGGCTACATGGCACTGCAATCCTAGTTTTTTTTTCATTCCCATGTTTTTTTTTGTGAGAAAACTTTCAATCTACTTAACTTCTATCATGGCAGTACAACGAACACATGAAATAATAAAAATTACATCCAGATCCATAGACCACCTAGCGACGACTACAATCACTGAAGCGAGCCGAAGGCGCGCCGCCGTCACCACCCTTCCCTCGCCGGAGTTGGGCACAACTTGTTGTAGTAGACAGTCGGGAAGTCGTCGTGCTAAGGCCCGTAGGACAAGCGCACCAGGACAGCAACCGTCGTTGATGAAGAATAACATAGATCGAAAGGATCCAACATGAAGACATACGAACATAGACGAGCCACAACCAGATCCGAGCAAATCCACCGAGACTAGATCCGCCGGAAACACACCTCCACACGCCCACTAACGATGCTAGACACACCACCGAAACGGGGACTAAGCAGGGAGACCTTTATTCAATCTTCAGGGAGCCGCCGCCGTCTCGTCTTCCTGAGTAGGACACAAACGCTAACAAATCTTGAAGGAACGACTAACAACGAAGCCCTCCCGCCGGCCCTTGCCAGGATCCACCGCGCTCCTATGGCCCACTAGGGCCACCGGGGACGAGGCGGACCTGCGGCGGAGCCGGCGAGAGGCACGAACCCTAGCTTTTCTTGAAGGAGGAGGCGGCCTTGGACGTGAGACTTTTTTCATTCCCATGTTGTTCCAATCAATCTATATGAAGAAGGCCTTAGAGGCCAAAACACACAGTGGGACAAGGGTGCACACGCACCCAAATTGCAAAAAAAAGAGAGTAAAAAATGGTCAAGTATTTTCTGAAACTTTTTCAGAACAAGCATTGTCCAGTGTATTACCCGCGTTTAAAGTTCCGCGACAAAACGACTCTCGTGGTATTCTGAACGAACAAAAATAAAACCTACACTATATACAGCAAGCGTGCTGTTCACACAATTTATAATTGCAATTTTAGTCTTTTTCGCCAACAATACCACAAAAGTCATTTGTCCCGAAACCTTACACGCGAGTAATTCACCGGACAATGCTTGTTTCGACAAAGTTTCACTTTTTTTTACTACTATTTCTAATTTGCTTTGACTAATCAAGTGCACCTAGGCCCAGGTTTAATACAAAAAAAATCCGCACTGCTGCTGAAAGCGGAAGAAAATTTAGTAGTACAAAAATGAGATAAATTTCGACGAACTTGCGCCAAACGAGGTAAGAAGTGTCGCAATCCGGTAGCTCGAGCGGTGTGCAGCTCACTGTCGCGACTGTCGTACGAACCACGTGGAAACGCGAATACATATGGCTGTGGTTCCTCCTCCGCGGTCCCCTCTGCCGCTGCTGCACCGCTCCGCCCCGCCCGCCTGCTCTGCCCGCCCGCCTGCTACTGCTGCCTACACCTACACCTACACCCATCCGTCCTCCACTTGACCCGGTGGTACCACTCGTCCCGTCTCGGAGCAAGGCAGCGGATACGCCTCTCCTGCGCGCGCGGCGAGGGTACGGCCATGGCGTACCAGTACCACCACCAGGACCACGCGCTGGGGATGGACGCGGCCGCTCCCGGCGGAGGCTTCGCGCCCGGGCTGGGCGCGGGCGGGTGGGAGAGGGAGAAGGCGGCCGTCGAGGCGCACCCGCTGTACGAGCGGCTGCTGGAGGCGCACGTCGCCTGCCTGCGCGTCGCCACCCCCGTCGACCAGCTCCCCCGCATCGACGCGCAGATCGCCGCGCGCGCCCCGCCGCCCATGCCCCCCGCCGCCGCGCCCGCCGGCGGCGAGGAGCTCGACCTCTTCATGGTGAGCTACTATTATGGTTCATGAGGCCCCGCCTCACGCCGCGTACGGACGCCCCGCGCTTCGCCGCGCCGGCTGCTCCGCCCGTGCTGTATCTGTGGATTGACACGGCGTGCGCGCTTGGTTCAAAATTTTGGGGATTGGATGGAATTGGCGATGAAATTGGCTTGCTCGTGTTAGGGTTGGGATTTCAAACAGGCTAGCCAGATTACCCTTTTTTTCGAACGCACGGAACATGTTTGATTGGTTGCGCGTGAGCTCATACGGGATTATTACTACTCGCTAATCCCCGCGGGTGGATTTGGTTTGTGTTGGGTTCTTCAGCTGTGAGTATTATTATGCTTAGCCTAGTTCATCACCCGATTACCCATCCCACCTGCAAATAATTTACTGCGTGCTCCAGGCTCTAGCTGTGAGCAACTTTGTTTTCTCAACCACAAGCGCCTCACCGCTGCGATAGAGACAAAAGCAAACCCCCAAAAAACAACTACAAGTGTGTGTCCCTTTGCTAAGCAACCAGTAGCTCCTTCCTTTGCCTGGAAATGGCAATTCTCATTCTTGTGTAAAGGTTATTATCGACCACCTGCCTTTTCTATATGTGTTCTAAAGGTTCTGCTTTCCTTGCTGCAGACACACTATGTACTGCTCCTCTGTTCCTTCAAGGAGCAGCTCCAGCAGCATGTGCGCGTGCACGCCATGGAAGCGGTGATGGCCTGCTGGGAGCTCGAGCAGACTTTGCAGAGTCTTACAGGTACCATAAACAGCATCTTAAGCTCATCAGTTTCAGTTGAACAGCAATATATGTGCTTCTAAATATCTCCGGGAAGAGGGTTTTACAATCTCTAGTTCTCTACACTACATGCTTATTAAGAGGTTGATAGTCACAGTAAGTATCATGCTACATGAGGGGCGCCGTTTTATAGGATCTCAACCACAGGGGAATTCTTTTTTAACAGAAGGGATTATTCATTGCTTCTGCTCTCTACATCCAGGGAGTACAAACATAACACAAATAGTTAATTGTTTCAATTCAACTAGAAAGAGCTCGATGACTTTTGATTGAGTTCAACAGCAAGAATGTTGCTTAAGTTCTCTATGAAGAGGGTTTTACAATCTGTACACTACATGCTTGTTAATTGACAGTCACAGTAAGTATCATACTAGAATGAGGGGCACCTTCTTGTGGGATCTCAAAAAAATTAAAGAAAGGTTTTATTACATCTGCTCTCTGCACCCTTGGGCCCCAGCGAGTACAAACATAACAAAAGTAGTTAATCAAAAATCAACTAGAAGAAACTTGATGACCTGACCATTTTCCTCTATTGTTGCATTCCCTGACAGAAAATATAGGTCATAATTCACACCCTTGTAGGTCCTATGAGATACTAGGTCCACCTTTATAGTAGTACTGGTTCTTCTTTTATATTATCAGTTACAAGAATCGCAGACTTAAGCTGTTGAACCTGGCTTTAAAGCTATACCTTTTGAGATTTCAGTTCGGTGTATGTGGCAGTTGTTCATGAACCTTGTGTTGCACCAACCATGCAACTGAACTGACAGTACCTTGCGTTCATAATCTTAGCTAAGCTGTCCTGATAAAGTTTCTCTTACTATGTCTATTGCAATTAGCTTCCACACGAAACAGTCACGGACTATATAATAGGGCACCATCACATAAGGGTTACCCTTTCAGATACTTTATGTTGCTTGTCGAAATGACATACAATCCGTATAGGAAAAGAAGCCCTTTGCCTAGTGCAAAAAAGTTTTGCATATCGAATAACGCTTCAATGTCAAAATGAACTGACATGGCTAGAAAACTTTCTAGTGGAATTGTACTTTACTTGAATTTAATTCATCAGAGATTGTCTGCATATGGTGCTGTTTCTATTTACTTTTACTATGGCACATTTTCCACCATTCTGCCTATAGGCATCACGAGGCACACACCTTTGAGAAAACCATGCTAATATCCATTCACACTGGAAACTGGTGTCGTCATGAAAACCAAAGGGAGTGATTTTTAAAAAAAAAATTGGCAATAGAACTTTGCATAATTTGTTTGTATGTGTAATCATCAATCAGTTTACATCAATTTACGACAAGGGGCATGTGTTTGAACATGGAAGTTTGCTTGCAGATAATAATGAGTATTATGTTGGAAAAAATAACAATGATATAAACCTAGAGCAAGTTTAACCCTGGATAGGCTTAGTTGTATATTGTACTGGCCAAGGCAATATGCAATATAATTGTGAGCGCAAACAAGCTGCAGATTGATCAGGTCTGACTTTTTGCTAATATTGATTCTTCCTGTAGGTGCATCTCCTGGCGAAGGCACCGGGGCAACTATGTCTGATGATGAAGACAACCCGGTCGACAGCGAGAGCAACATGTTTGACGGAAATGATGTGTCAGATGGCATGGGCTTTGGAATGCTAACCGAGGGTGAGAGATCCTTGGTCGAGCGCGTGAGGCAAGAGCTGAAGCACGAGCTTAAACAGGTAAAACTTACTGCGTTCCAATCTGTCAGCTGCCACCATGCTGGTGTCTAAGCTTCTATTCCTGACCTGCAGGGGTACAGAGAAAAGCTTGTGGACATCAGGGAGGAGATACTGCGGAAGCGAAGAGCCGGAAAGCTCCCAGGAGACACGGCGTCTACCCTGAAAGCTTGGTGGCAAGCCCACGCAAAATGGCCGTACCCAACTGTAAGTGACAGCCCGCAGATACCACTATCACCCTTTCACCTGCAATTTTTGTTCCGCTACTACCGATGATCATCGATCAATCTCCCTCCGGTGGCTTTGTTAGGAGGAGGACAAGGCGCGGCTGGTGCAGGAAACGGGGCTGCAGCTGAAGCAGATCAACAACTGGTTCATCAACCAGCGCAAGCGGAACTGGCACAGCAACCCTACCTCGTCCTCGTCCGACAAGAGCAAGAGAAAAAGGTACGGTTTACCGACGATCCAGCTCAAAGAATTCCTTTTACATACTACTACTTGAGACCTCTCTGGTTGGTTTTCATTCCCTCTCTTTTATTCTCTCAAAAAAAAAGGAACAATGCAGGTGACGGCAACGCCGAGCAGTCCTGGTAGGGCGGGCGGGCGCGGTCCGAGAGCGAAGAACGAATGCCCCCCATATATGTACATAGCGCTTCCATCTTGGAGAAGGCTTAATACTGCTATTTATTGGTCCTGTACTGTACCCCAAAAAGGAAAAAAAACATGTAGTGGTAATGTTGTAATGGAGTTACCCGAAATCTGTAGTAGCTGTTTTGTGGCGCGCCGCCGTGCTCGGAGGCGCGGCGTCGCTGTGAGTGAGTGTTCACGGCTGTTCCGTGGTGTGTTTGTGGGTTGTGTGTTGCGTTGCCGTGGGATTGGTGGAGGTGTCGTGTGGGTGGTTGCTGTATATTTGCGTACCTGTATGTGTACCGACCATGATGCGTTTGTGCGTTTTATCTCTCTCTATCTATCTATAGCCTCAGCGGACGTGTTTCCTACCCTAGCCGCCGCCGCCGCCGCCACCAGGCGACTAGGGCGAGGCACTTTTTCCTCCGATCTTCACCGGCCGGTGCGCTGGCCCCCTCTCCCTTCGGCTGCTGCTCCGACGGCAGGAGGGAGGGGGGACCCCGTTCCTCCGCTCTTTAGTTAGGTTTTGGATTTGTAGGTCGTGGTGCGTCGTTGGGGTGGTGGGAGCGGTACCCGGACGAATAAATCTGCCTTAACCTCACTCCCACACCGTCGGTGTCCTTCATGGCGGCGTCTCGAAGTTGATGGCATCGTGTCTCTGTTGATCCCTCAGATCGACAGCGTTAGGGTTCATGGATGGTGTTGACGAGGCGGCGGCGACTCCATCAGTGTGTCTCCTTCGCTCTGTCCCCGTTCTTTGTGGTGTTGTCTCCGACGTCATGGTGGAGCAGGGAGGTTTTGTCGTTCAGGAGTACGCGCAGGCGGTTGTCTACGCAAGTGACAGCTTGAAGATGGAGTATCTTGTGTTGGGTCTGTGGTCGAAGGCGGGCAGTTCTGTTTTCCTTCTCCGGCGTCGTCGTCATGCGAGTGTCGATTCACGAAGTTCGATGGCGTGTCCAGGGGACATGTTGCCCGGTCGATTCTTTCAACGGCTATGGTTTTGTTTTTGGCAAACTACTTTGGAGGTCCATAAAGCTGCTGATCAGCGATGGAGCCGCGTCGAGCTTGGGCGAAGAGGTCATCTGTCTTTTTACCCTTTGGTGGCCGCTTCGATGGTGTCGAAAGAAAGGGACGACGGTATTTTGCATAGGATTTTCCTATCTTTTCAGTCATGTATGGTCGGTGCTTACGTGCCTTGTAACTTGATCTTTATTCTATATAAATGAGACACGTATCACCATACAAAAAAAATATCTATAGCCTGTACCCTCGGTTTTTTTCCCTGTGTTCGTTTATTTTTTCTGTGTGATCAGGTGGCGGTTTTCCGTCAGAAGAATCACGAGGGGCCAGAACGAGTTTAAGTTAATCACACCTGGCAGTAGGGTAAGGACGTTCGGTGTCCCAGCTGGTGCGTGGTGCCGCCAGCCAGCGTAAACTTGCAGATTCGGGTCCCTTGAAAAGGCTCGCAGATTCAGTTTACGGTGGTGAGATTTGGCACCCGGAGAGGAGGAAGATCTGTGTGGACTTGAGATGCAGGACCGAGGAAGATCTGTGAGCTGATCGAGCGGCACTGCCAGTACGACGATATCCCCGGATCCTCTCGCGCAGATCCGGGGAAGAACAACAAACGGAACCATGGTTAACGTACACGAGATCCCGGGGTACACTTAAACTTCTTTTTTTTTTTTTTTTGCGTACCTGTATGTGTACTGACCATGATGCGTTGTTTGTGCGTTTTATCTCTCTGTAGTCTGTAAGGAGTACCCTCGGTTTTTTTTCCTGTGTTTGGTTTATTTTTCTGTGTGATCAGGTGGCGGTTTTCCATCAGAAGAATCATGAGGGGCCAGAGCATCGCACCTGGCAGTAGGGTAAGGGAAAATTCCTTATTTGACACTCCCTTAAAGTCATGTTCCTTATTTAATACTGGAGAAAATTTCTTCCCTATATGACCTATAGTCTTAATTTCTTTCCCTATATGACACTCTAATTCATTTTGTACACGTGAAAAAGACCTGTTTACCCCTGTACATAATGTGACCAGAAATATGTAGCATTGAGCCTAATTAGGTAAAATTCGTTTCTGAGAGTGAGCACAGCTGAACATGTTATCTTCTTCGTTGGTCTTTTTTGGGATGCGGGTGTATTCTGTATTCCTGAGCGCATGCATCCAATGCATTTAGAACGTATTCCCCTTGAAATTTCAAGGCTCGCAGGTTCAGCTTGAGGAAGATCTGCGATGGACTTGGGATGCACGAACCGGAAAAGCCGTGGTTTGCGGCAGCACCGGTACGACGATATCCCCGGATCTGCGCGAGAGGACTGCCTCCATACAACAAACAAAACCGTGGTTAACGTCCACGAGATCCAGGGGGGGGGCACGATCGTCAACTACTCCTTAGTACTGTAAACAGTAGTACTACCAGTAACACGATGCAGATCGGCGAGTTAACCCCCCGTCCCGTCCGTCGGCCCGGATCTGGGCCCTGGTACCGTCCGTCCGTCCGTCCGTCCCTACTGGAAGTGGAATCCAACACTTGCCAGCCAGCCAACTCGATCCCACCCACTTGACCAGGCCGAAGAAAGAATCGGATCCGTCGCCCCATGCCCGAGGCGCCGCGTCAGGCCGGTCACGTTGGGCGCGCCGTCCCCCACGCCACGCACCTCCTCCTCACATCACACCATCACATGCGCATCCGCATCCTCCTCCTCCCTCCTCGTAGCAGCGCATGTGCCCGCCCCGGGCATGGGCGCCCGCGCCGCTGCTTCCCCGGACCTCACTCCGCCGTGCAAAGTCAGCATCCTCCAAGATGGCATTGCCATGGGCCATGGGTGAGCCACATGCCACAGAATCGGCACGACCAACGGACCAAGGATGGACACACGAGACGAGTAATAAGGGAGGGCCTCTTTGATTCATAATAACAAGATTCTGAAAAGGAGCTTAGAGTGGATGTTAGATTTCCCAAGAAATATGCTCCCTCCGTTTCTAAATATAAGAGTGTTTAGACACAGAGGGAGTAGCAAGCAGTCCAAATGACTTGATATGAAAAATCCCTGCGAGACCGAATCCTACTATGAAAGGACCAACGCAAGGAAAACTCCCAAAGACTTCAAAGGAGCCCTAACAAAAATTCCCAGCGTAAGAAAAATATCCTACAGGATTTCTTTGAAACAAAGGAGCCCTAAGAAACATTCCCAAGATAGGAAAAATATCCTATATGATTTCTTTGAAACAAAGGAGCAGCCCTGAGTAGAGCAGCTACGGCTCTTTCTGGCAGAAAACACAGGGAACAACATGCTGACAAGGTAAATCAAAATGACTGGATATTTTTTTTTTCCTCACAGGATAATAAAACAAACACAACTGGACCCTTTTTACAGCGACACCGAACCATTTCGGCATACATCACAAACACACCAAAAAAAACAAGCATATACAACCAACATAGGGCCTCAACTGGCAGTTCCCAAAACTTGTATTACCACCACCCACATTACACAACCAGTTCATCACCACATTCTTCAGACTGACCCGACCAACAGACCGACCGAACCGACGACTTCCAAACAACTCGATTATTACCCACAAGAAAAGGGAAGAAAATAAATAAAATATCGGACTCTCTATAACTCACAATAAGACTGGCTTATTCAGCGCGCCTCTAAGCCAAAGCCAAAGGGGAAGGGTATAAATGAATGAATACGGATCTGGGACGACGACCGACCGACACTTCTAGACACGGGGAGGCTGGGAGGGAGGGCTCATGATTTTATGATTACAAGGTATGAAACAATGAAGGGGTATGAACAGATAGATAGACACCCTAGGGACCGACCGACGCAACGAAAGAACGAAACCAACCATATATATATAATATTTATATATATATCAGCACCGGATTTCCTAAAATACGCAATATGCGAAGGAGAACTTGTCCAAGACGGATGGATGGATGGCCCCAGAAGTTTTCTCAAGACCACTGCTGGCGCTACTAGGATTGCACCTTCTGGGACGCGGCCATGGCGCGCAGCCTGACGGCGATCTGGGTGAAGCTTGGCCGCTCCGACGGTTCCGTCGCCCAGCATTGCTCCATCAGCGACCTCCACTCTGGGTCGCATGAGTCGGGCACCTGTGGCCGCAGAGTGTTGCTCACGATGCCACCTGACAGTTAAACAACAGCTTACATCAGACTCTCACCATCCACTGCACAAGTAATTTCTACTGAGGGTATGGCTGATTGTGCACCCACCAATGATAACACCATAATGCAAATCTGCATATGGTTCCTCTCCTGTGAGGAGTTCCCACAGGACAATCCCAAAGGAGAAGACATCAACCTGAGGGGAACATACCAACATTAGTGTGCAAGTTTTACGTAAACCTGGATATAGCTATCTGAACTTGGACACGGAGGCAATATGAAGGGATTAGCAAACCTTTTCAGAGACCAGGCTGCTGCTTCCATTCAGAAGCTCTGGGGCCATCCATGGAAGCGTTCCCCTCACACCACCAGAGATGAGGGTCTGACACTTGACTTTTGAAAGCCCAAGATCACCAACCTGCATCATCCAAGAAAAATCAATGCAGATATATATAGAAAGAGAAATGGTGCTTAACTTAAATCATAAAAGAAGCAAAATTGTTCGCATTCGTCGGTCGATCCAGTTTGTTGACAGTTCACATGAGCAATATTTCATTCGCATGTGACAGTGCAAGAGCTAAAAGTGAAGCCTTAGTTATCTATACACTACAGATAATGTGGCATGGATGTTTAGTAGATCAGTAAAGATTACAAAATTCAGATGGCAAACAAATGATTCTTTTGTATACAAGGAGTTTATTGTTAGTAGCCATGCATTATTATACCACATGTTCCTTCCAGTATCGACGGAAGATGCCTTAAGTTTAGCTAAAATGATACCCAGACTAATCTAAATCAATTGTGTCTATTTTAAGGTGCAACACATCAATTGCACAAGCAACAGTACATTCTCGCCCACATGAATGTCCATATGATTATCACAACAAAGCGCTGTGTATTCCAAGTATGAGGGGAGATTGATGCTAAAAATTATCAATAATACCAAATAATTTGAAAAGTCAATATAGACAGATTACCCAATATCAAACATGCAAAATATCATACAGAAGAGAAGAATCAATAGTCTAGCGATGCAGTGCAACAAGCCAGCAGTAGTACAAAACAGAAGAATTGCAGTTCTTACCTTGCATATTGGACGCTGAGGATCCCTTAAATTAACAAGTAAATTGTCACTTTTGAGGTCAAAGTGCACAATGTTTTTGTTATGCAGATACTCCATTCCAAAAGCTGTGTCCATGGCAATAATTAGCCGTTTACGTCGATCCAGGCTCCTGCACATGAAGAGAATATTAATTGACTCAGCTTCATGTTGGATTATAAGTTCCAAGTTTTTAAGATGTGGCAGTTGATACATGAGAATTACTTCTAAAACATATGCTAGAATGCAGACATTTTTTTGTTTTGAGAAAAGGCCTGAGGCCCAGCTTTATTCAAAGCTTTGCAGACATATAAATAGTGGGCGTACTTGGAATTCTTCAGCAAAGCCGTCCTAAGTGAGCCATTAACCATATATTCTGTAACCGTTGCAATGGATCCCCCAGGTCCATCTAGAACAACGCCATAAAAGGCCACAACGTTGGGGTGGTGCAGATCAGCAAGGTTAGATGCTTCATTCCAGAAGTCATTCCGCTGCAAACATTCAGGAAATATCAGTATAAGGACAGGCATAAGCAAATAAAAGGAAATCTAAAATGTTATAATTATACCATTTTTTCTTGCTCAGATGGCTTCCCAGCAAAACATCTGTCATTGATTCTTTTTATTGCAACATCAGAGCCCCTCCATTTACCATGATATACAGTTCCAAAAGTTCCAGAACCGAGTTCTTGGAGCTCTTCAAGGTCATCATTCTTTATAATCTGAAAACATGAACATGTGGTTGGTAAAAGAACATTACTTTGTAGTATTAAAGATGTGCATGATAAAAAAGATAAAGAGTTCCTGACTGTAACCTGAAGGCGTCCATGCTCATCTGCAACTGGTTGTCCTGAAACCCAATCTAGTGGTTTGCCCTTGCTAACCTGCACATTTCTCTTGTTAGGTTACTAAGTACTGAAGATGAAATAAAACAGAACATATATGAACTTCTAAGGAATTCATCTAACCTCATTGGTGTGAGCTTGCCCGTCTACTTTATTAGTGACATTCCCAAGCCCTTCATTCAGCACAGGAGGTGGAGGCTCAAATGCGGCTAGACCATCCTCCATACCCGGCAAGTCTGGATTAGTGATACCATCACCTGCATTCATGAAAGACGGTAATAAGCATTCACAACTTATGACTCATAAAGCACATATACTGGCACAAGGTGTAATTGGAAGTATTGTTAAGAATTGAACCTTTGACAAACTGAGCTTGTTCTGCATGTGTGTCTTTGTGATATGGTTGCTCCTCAGCCGGGATGTTCAAATCTGGCCCTTTGCAATTCAACAGAGAGTTTTGGGAATGGAGATCCTTTGAGCTGATGTTCTCCCTGCTTGCTACCCTCTTAGGTCTTGGTGGCAGCGCATGTACATTGCTGAACTGTTGACCAGGTAAACCAGACTCCTGGAGTTGCTCGACTGGAGCATGATTTGTCAGTGCTGGTGTCGGTAGTGGTACCTGAGCATTAGCGTTCGGAGGAGGAACGGATTCATGTGGAGCTTCCTTGTGATAGACTTCAGGCATAACATCCTTCTGCTCGCCCATTGGGCTAATAGTGGCTTTTGTATACGCAGGATCAACACCATAAGCCGATGGGGGCACACCCACATGCCCAATCGTAGCGGCAACATAACTGGGGTATGGTCCCCCAATGCTCACCATTTGCGGCGGCATATGGTTAACGTTGGCATGCTGGACATTATGCATATAAGGACTGGCCACCGAAGGCGGTGGCATTGATTCAGTTGGATGGGCTATCTTTGGCTCGCTGACATCAAAAAAGGTGTTGGTGTTGCTCTGAGAGTATTGTGATGTTGCATTCTGGGGTAAACCATTCTCGGCATACATCCTTTGTTCGGGATAGCGGGGCTCGTTGGGGTTCACCCGTAGTGAATCCATCATCCTGTCCACATTGGCCATATAGGTTGGCACAGCAGCAGGTGCCACTGAAGGCACATTATCACGGAGCACTTGCCCATCCTCCCGATGCCTAGAATTGCCACTTAAACTACCTTCGCCTTCAAGCGGATTGCTGGGATTAGTTTGCCTCACTTGGTACTGAGCCATTCCATGGGGTGAAGGCATTTGATGCAGTATAGCTTGTTGATGAGAGCTTGCAGTATCAGAATGAACGGAATTTGGAGAGACCATCTCAGTAGGCATCATGGGGATATGGTTAAATCCATAAGTCGACGGCACCTGCTGCGGTGGCAATTGCTGGTGCTGGTGCTGCTGCTGCTGCTGCACATAGACATGCTGATGAAAGCTCGCTGGATCGACTGGCATTGGGTTTGCAACGCCTTCCATCTTTGGCGCATACATCCTTTCCCTGTCGGGCTGCACTGGATGCATATGTGTGTACCCATAAGCCCCCATTTGAGAAGGTATTTGCCGCTCTCCCATCATGATCCTTGCCACATCTTCAGGCCGCAGGCTCATGAACACTGGTATTGGCTCAACTGGCGCCCCTCCATGCACATCGCTGGCATAGTCATTCATGACTGGATCGGAGTGCGCGTGAGGCAGAGCCTTGACACACATATTGCAGTCCTGAAGCCAGGTTGCATTTTCTGGTGGCTGCTGATTCAGACCTTGCATAGCCTCTCTATGATCGTTCATGAACACTGGTGGCAGTGGTGGTAGCTGTGAGAGTGGCTGCCGGTACCTTGCTGCCTCCGGATGTGGATGTGGATGTGGATGCGGATGCGGATGCGGGTGTGGATGTGGATGGGGCGATGGCTGAGGGGGCGCAGCACTCTCCTGCGGCTTCACCGGGACAGGGGCAGGAGCAGCATTGGTGAAGACATCAACAAGCAGCTGCTGAGGTTGCGGTGGAGCAGCAAACGCCGATCTGGCGGCGTCGTAGGAGCAGGTGGAGGTGGGGGAGACAGCAGTCGGGGAGCCCCCGCCGCCGCCGGCCCCTCCCCCTCCCCCTCCTCCTCCAGAGGAAGGCACGGCCGGGGTAGGAGGGGGAGGCCCGCCATCGGAGAACTGGGTGGACGACAGGCTGGCGATGCTGTCCTTGCGCACAATGCCGTTGACGGCCTCGAGGTACCTGAGGCCGGCGTCGAAGCCGGCGGCGCCGTCGCCGCCCTCGTCCCCGGCGGCCGCCGCCTCCGAGACGGGGAAGATGAAGACCCGCAGCTTGGGGCTGGCGACGGCCAGCTTGTCGTACTCCTCCACCATGTTGTCGAGATCCTCGGGCGAGGAGACCGAGATGAGCGCGTCGAGGCCCTCGTCGGGGAGCTGGTACTTGACCGCGAAGTGCGGGCCGGTGGCGCCGCCGTAGGCGTCGGCGAGGCGGGCCAGCAGGTCCTGCAGCGCCACCCCGCGCGGCACGGACACGATCCGGGTGTCGCCGCCGGCGTAGCGCAGCGTCCCGTCCCCGGGCCGCGGCAGGATGCGCCCGCCCAGGCTGCACAGCAGCTTCATCCGCTCCCCTCCGCCGCCTCCTCCCCCTCCCCCGCCGCCGCCGTCCTCAGCCATCCCCCGCGGCGGCGCGGGTCCGCCCCCACTCCCCGCCCCTCCCCTCCCCCCCTTCCCCGGATCTAACCCCGCAGGGCCCGGGCCGGGCCGCGAACCAAACCCCCTCACCGCCGCACCGCCAGGGACCCTACCGCCGGCCGGATTCGGGGATTCCGGTGGCGGCGGGCGGCTCAATGCTGAGTCAATTGAAATTTTTCGGGGGTGGGGAGTAGCGAGGGAGTGGGGAGCGGGGGTGGGGGGTGGGGTGGGAGGGGTGCGTTCTACTCAAAAACCCTTGGCTCGCTCGCTCGCTCTCCCCGGCTGCTTGGCTGGCTCGGCGTTGGCGTTGGCGTTGGTGTTGGTGTTGGTGACCCCCTCGCCCCGGCTGGCCCCCGTTTTATATATTTTCCGGCTTTTGGATTTTCCCGTGCCGGATTTTGAAGCCTTCCCTTTGGTTTTCCGTGTGGTTCTTCCCCCTGCCTCCTCCCCCTTTCTGTTTGCCTTTGGGCTTTGGAGCATTGGCAAAACCTTGGGTTTGGGTTTCGAATCCGTGGGTTTGTTGGGGAAGAGGCCATTCGTGTTGGTGGAATTCGGTCATGAGCTTCACCTCTCGGTTTGTTAGAAAAAGTGGTGTTCTAGAGGGGTTGGATGTTCACCCGGGTGCGTCGCCGCCGCTTGATCCGTCACGCATTTATGATAATATAATTGAAGGATGATTTAAGCGAAATTTGTTTTGTTGATGTGGAACGTGATGGGAGGTGTTGAAGGAATCCAATGATGATTTAATTGCAGGCAAAAGGGTAGTTGGTTGGTGCCGAACAGGAGTCGAGAACGAAATTGTGATTGACTGCTGGGGATAGAAGAGGTGTCATCAGATTATGATATGTTGTGACACTCGATGGAAATCAATTTCTGTGTGCAAGATTTAATGTAGAGATGGATATGTGGCATTTAAATCTAGACATGGATGTGTACACTTACATCAATAGGATCATAGTGACATCAGATGTACATGCAAATAATTCCCTGTGGTGAGTAGGCTATTTTTTAATTCATAGTCATTTATATTTATTTATTTGAATATTAAATCTATGGTGCAATTATATCTATCCTAATTAGGTTGTGTGCAATAAAATAAGTCAAGAAAACTCACAACTTTGGGGGGTCATGCTCAACTTTATTTCCGGCGATGAAATCAAATAAGAACGGGGACATGATTTGTGTGAAAACTCGTCACCTGAGTAGAGAGGAAACAAAGAATCGGTGATGTGACAAGGCGGCGGCGTTTGTGCCTTGTTTGGGTGGCGGCGGAGGGGAGGGGTAGTTGTCGACGGTTGGGGTGGTCGCAGATCAGCTAGAGAAGAATCATGGCACGGTGGCGGCAGAGGGGAGGGGTAGTTGCCAGAGCGGTGGGGGTGGTCGCAGATCAGCCCGAGAAGAATCATGGCAGGGTGGCGGCGGAGGGGAGGGGTAGTTGCCGGCGGTGGGGGTGGTCGCGGATCAGCTCGAGAAGAATCATGGAGGGGTGGCGTCGGAGGGGAGGGGTAGTTGCCGGCGGTGGGGGTGGTCGCAGATCAGCTCGAGAAGAATCGTGGCAGGGTGGCGGCGAAGGGGAGGGGTAGTTGCTGGTAGTGGGGGTTGTCGCAGATCAGCTCGAGAAGAATCATGGCAGGGTGGCGGCGGAGGGGAGGGGTAGTTGCCGGCGGTGGGGTGGTCGCAGATCAGCTCGAGAAGAATCATGGAAGGGTGGCGGGAGGTCATCGTTGGTCAGGCCAACGATCTGTCAACAATAATAGGGCGAGGGAAATCTATGGAGGAGGAGTTTGGAGAATATCGCCTTGGGGGCGACATCGAAATGTCTTGATGGAGTGAGAGCTCGGAGGTGGAAGGGGCGGCGCGAGGGGGGAGGTTATTAGGTCTTGATGGCGGGGGTCCGTGAGAGGTTGCATTTATATAGCGGCTGAGCAAGGTTTTCTTTATCTATATCTAAAGGCTCGAAGAGGATCTTTTACCATAAATGCCTCCTTGTTTTCTAACAATGTGTATGAAAGGAATAAATGTATATGTGACATGTTGAAGCGGAAATATGTTTTGGAGACTAGGCCCAATGGAGCCCATTGTTTTGAAAAGTTACAAAATTGTTGAAGTTTCAAAAGAATCCGAAAAAAACCCCACCTTATATATAATTGTAGTCTAGGTGCTTGTAAAATATTATCGGGAACTAATGGAATTGAAAATAGAAAAAAAAATACATGCATTGTTTGTTAAAATTCCTAAAATAACTCACATGTTAAAGTACTTCCTAATTAATTTTAAAACACATGTAGAATACATCTATAGTATGCATGTGGACATTTTCTAGAATTTCATTAGAAAAAAATTCCAAAAAAATTGGGCTCCATGGAGCCCGCGCTCCAAAAATCATTGCTCATGTTTGAAGAACTTTATTTCTTTTGTTTATTTTCTAATCGTCTTTTGAAGCCAAGAAAACACTTTTCTTATTTGCAAGAGAGCGCATGCAGGATATGTCTAGAAGAGTTGTCTTAGTTCATCTTATTTGCTATTTATATTTAAAAATCATGACCAAAAGGTTAGATATATTTCCAACCAAGGAACACATATTTTTGTTCTTATTTGGTATTCTTTTCTTTATAATAACAAAAGAAGGTTAGCTATGTTTGCTAAGAAAATAAAAAGATACATAATAACAATGATTTTTTTCTCTTATTTACTCTTCTATTTGGAATGAAGGTTGAAGAGTTGTTAATAAGATGTTGACCAATTTTAAATATGAAAATAAAATGGTGTATACTCTTGCAAGAAAGAAACATGTATCTAATGTGTTTGAAATAGTTTGTTTTGTTATATATATTTTTGTTTTGGAAGTCAAGTCTAAGGCCTCGTTTGGTTCATAGGATAGTAATAGCATAGGAACAAGAAATTCATAGGATGGGATGACATGTATCTCATTTCCTATAGGGAAAAGGATGCCATTTGATGCATAGGATAACATTTTTTCATTGAGTTTAGGCTAATGTTTTTTTCCTTTGAAATGTGAAGGATTGGTTCCTATCTTACATAGGAACAGTAATCCATTCTTACAAACCAAAGGACTTAAAAGGATTTTTTCCTAAAAAAATCCTATCCTTTAGAATTTCTATAAAATTCGTGTAAACCAAAGGAAGCCTAAAGGGGGTGTTGATAAATCCCCTTTAAAAAAATCAAGGACAAAATGTTGACTAAGTTTATAGCAACAAAAAAAAAACATACATACATACATCATATGTGTAAAATATTTTGCTTCATTTGTTGTCTTATTTGCTCTTTGCTTTTGAATCAAGCCTAATACTATAGGATTGCATGAAAGTTTGATTGTCACAACAAAAACACATGAATCTTCACAATGAGTATGGTGTGGATGAAAAATTCCTATAAAATCTAGTGCAACTTAATCATATGTAGTACAATATTGCGTAGGAAAAATTACTAATAGTTAGAATCCCCCAAAAGTCTTTAGCATAGTGAGGGATCTTTTGTTTCACAAGAAAGGGGCAGCTCGGTGCACGTAACTTCCCATTGCGCGGCAGGGTCCGGGGAACCTATGGCACGTAGCCTTCTTCTTTCTTTTTTACTTACCATATGTGTTGGCTATGTTTGCCAATAAAAAATATTATATAATGCAGATGAAACAAAGTTTGTTTTGTTTTATCTTACTTGCTCATATTGCTTGCAATAAGAACAATAGTTTAGGTGCACTACAAGATAAAGAAACGTATACGAGACATCTCTAACAATCTTTGTTCCATTTAGTCTTGTTTCTTCTTCTTTTTTAGATTGAGCCAAAAGGATAGCTAGACAGTAAGAAAAAGGAGCGTACACTACACATATCTAACAATATTTGTTTGATTTCGCATTCTTTGCTCTTCTTTTTTTAGACGGTCTTTGCTCCTTTGGTAAGAAAAAGGAGCGTACACGACACATCTTCCTGTTTTTACAAATGAGTTGTATTGGCTATGCTTGCCAACTAAAAAGCAATTTTTATAAGATCCATCGAACAAAAATTGTTTTATTTGATCTTTCTTGTATTAACAAGAGCAAAAGTTTAGCTACATTGCAAGAAAAAGAAACACATAGGGATATTGCCCAAACAAATTGTGTTCCATTTAGTCTTGTCTGGTATTCTTTTTCCAGACCATGACAAAAAGGATAGCTACACTGCAAGAAAAAGTGGCGTGTGTTGGACATGTCTAACAAAAATTATTTGATTGCACATTGTCCGATCTTCTTTTTCTAGAACAAAATCAAAAGCATTGTTATGTGCGGATTTGTTATTATATAGATCAATACCAAAAGTTCGTTGAAAAGATAAGCACCCACGTCCTCGTTTATGAATTTGCAAAATTTATATAAGAAAAACTAAGGGCTCTCGCGAAGCTTTTCCAATCAATGAATTCCCACCATTCTCACGGCCCATGATATGACCATGAATTAAATGACACACCCTTTTTACAACAATGGCTAATTAATCGGCACACTAAACATATATGTAAATCAGGGGCTCCTCTGATTTGCAAAAAAGTAGAAAAAAAATACTTATGACACATAACCATGTTCTTATTTTTTTACCTACCAGCTGTACTGGACCTGTTTGCCAACTAAACAATAATGGGTATAAAATACATCAAACAAAATTTGTTTTTTTGTCATCTATCTTGGAACAAGACTAAAAGTGTAGCCACATTGCAAGAAAAAAGAAACATACATGGGACACGGGAATCAAATTCGTTCCATTTATTACCTAAAAAGGAGATACATTCTGTTTTATTTGGCCTTCGACAATGGCGTAACTAGGGGGTGGACAGCGTGGTCCATGGACCACCCTGGAATTTCACCATGTTCTATATAGCATAGAGAAAAATAATTTTTTTATAGTAAATAAATATTTTTATGTGAACATTTTGCATTGTTGGACCACCCAGGCTTGTTGGGCCGGCTACGCCACTGGCCTTCGATCATATAATTTGTTTGATTTCACATTATTTGGTCTCCCTTTTTTGTGTGGAATTTGTCTCCTTTTTTTTTGAAGATCATTATGCGTGGTCTTCTTTCATACACAAAGACCAAAAGTTTATTAAAAAATTAGTAAGTCCCTATCAAGCGAAAACATGACAATTTGGCGTCATCAAAATAACAATGACACAATGCAGACATAGAAAAGGTCAAGCATGCCAATCAACGTCCCAGCTTGACATCCATAGCGACGGCCCATCACCTCGTGGAGTTGTAATTATCTAATTGCACAATAATGTCTCAAAAAAAACTAATTGCACAATATGGAAATGCAAAAAAAAAGAGACGTAAATAGTATCAAGCATTCCCATAAAAAATAATGCAATGGAATCAATATAGTACTCCCTCCGTCCCATAACGTAAGACGTTTTTTGACATACATTATGGGACGGAGGGAGTACTAATCTGCACCCACTAGATTAACCGCTAACCTCGGCGCTGCAAGTGAGACCCTCACATGTTAAGACTTCAGGTGCTCTTAATTAAAGAACTGTCACTACTAAAATCACCCCTCTGCAAGGAAGACTTTAATTTGCCCGTTCATAATTTTTTTTTAACATTTATGGGGCCAAGAAACGACAGATCTCGCGTTGCAGCCACACGAGCAGAGAAAATTGAAGAGCCTTGACCTTAGGTGGTGGCATGCATAAACAACCACAGCTGGGCTTGCAGGATCTTAAATCGGCTAAGTTCATCAAGATGATGCCTTAGTGTGCAATTGAATGGATGGCTTCATCTTTTCAGATGTGGCGTGAGATGATGTAGTGAAGTAGTGATGGAGGCCTTTGGGATGCATCGATCCTAGTAAATATACAAGTGTAGTTTCAGCTTTCCAGGCTGATTTGGTAGGTCACCCATGCTTCAAGCTTCATTGCTTCCTCTACTGCCAAGACAAAGCGAACGCTGGTACAGTTGATTACATTATTTTTCTGTGGGCATGTGCATTTTTTTCTACGTGAAAAGGTACATTTGATTACTTAGAGTGTACAATACTCCCTCCGTCCCAAATTAAGTGACTCGACTTTGCACTAACTTTAGTATAATGTTAGTACAAAGTTAGGTCATTTATTTTGGGACGGAGGGAGTACAATATAGAGCATTGCAGGAATTCCAAGACTTAGGGTTTTACAAATGCTTAACGACCAGACTTTTTGATCAGGAATTTTTTCCTAGAGAGTACAAAGAAGATGCATATGATATACGCGCACCACATTTACACCATCGCACGCGGTGTTTTTACCGATTGAACCCGGGTGAGTAATAATGAAGAACCTCGATCCCACTTCCATAAAAAATGGACCTCGCTCCCACCATTGATTCACGGGATTCACGATCTTACCTCGTGGTATTGAACTTCTACATTTCTTAATATACTTATACTATCTATGTACGACTCAATTGACCGGGAATACTTATTTCTTATGTGGCATTGCCATTTTTTTCATACATGATCAGAAAATGTCTGTGTCTGCTAGTTTGTTCAATAATTATATATTAAAATGTGAATATATTGCATTAGTTCTCGGTTGACTTAACAATTTTGTTCATACACATTTTGAAAAGGTTGTCCACCGAGTTGTAATAGTCCTATTTTCTTCACCCGAGTGGAAATATATAGATTATTGGCTGAATATCTTAACACTGGATCAACGGTGCTTAGCGTAGACTCGCGCAACCGAGGTACGACAAAATTGATAGTGAAACCATCTCAATAGTTGCAAATGCTTAGGGATCCCTTTGATTCAAAGCGATTTCATGCGATTTGTAGAGGATTTGGATCCTCGTGGACCTTTTTTTACTCCTAGTTCGTTTAGTCATTTGTTTCACACAATGGAATCCTTGCGATCTTTTCGTAAGAATTCCTCTGCACTCTATTCCATCCATGTGAACCTCTTGCTCTATTTATGTTTGTGTTTTGCCCTTGGTGACAAATATTTGATCGATATATACTTGTATTTTTATCTTTTGATAGGACTGAAAATTACATGCCGCTTAAAGTATGTTTTTTTCTCTATTTCTAGTGTTTTCGAGAATCAGGGCACCACAATGATTAGCTTTTACCACGTTATGATAGGCAAAATGCTGATGTGCCGCTGTAATGAAGGAAGAAAGAGATTGGGGGTCATACGTTAGCCAAGATATGGCTCTTTCCTCGTTTTTTTATGCAATGTAGTTTGCTCAGATCCATTGTGGCTTATCTCCTTTGTTTTGTGGTCGAAAAAAAATACCTTTAAAGTAATTAGGTGCAATAATATTGGGATGCAAAAATATATCTTTAAAGTAATTAGGTGCAATATCATTTAGATACAACCCATCAGATATTTAATATCTTTAAAGTAATTAGGTGCAATAATATTGGGATGCAAAAAATATCTTTAAAGTAACTAGGTGCAATATCATTTAGATACAACCCATAAGATATTTAATGCACTGGGTTGATTGTCTCTGAAGTAAAAATAATCATTACCTAGAATAATGCGTTAAGAGACAATGCGTTGTGAGAGCGGCTACAGCGGGACGCCCCAAACCTGCCTCAAACACCTAGGCGGATGGCCCTGTTATTGACCGGTCGCGATAATACAATCCAGACGGGCACCACAAACGGGCCTCAAACGTCCGGGCTGACCGGCACCCCGCATATCCAGCCCAAATATGTGGCGGATATGGGGCGCCTGGGCGCGTCCGCCACGTCGGACTGACGTTGGGGTCCAACACGAAAACAATCCGAAACCCGGCGGTCCGAAGCTCGTTTCCTCCGTCGAACCGATGTCGCCGCGTGGCGCCGCTCCGGCGGGCCGTATAGTGCCTAGCTCGGCTATTTAAGCCGATCACCGGCACAAAACCCTACCACATCCATATTCCTCCTCCCGTCGCCGCCGCCGCCACTTTCCACTCCCCGTCTGTCGTGGAATTGTCACGGCAGATGTCCTCATGAAAGGACTTAGTCGCAGGGCCATCGTACGGGTTAACCTAGAGGGGTTAAAGCGGACACAAAGACACGGGAGTTACACTAGTTCGGCCCCTTCGATGAAGGTAAAAGCCTACGTCTAGTTGTGATGGGATTGATGTGATTCGGCGCCTAGGGAGCAATAGCCTCGCCTCAGCCTCGAATTCTCTGTCCTTAACTCGCCGCCGGGTCGTCCCCTTATATACACGGGTTGACGCCCGGCCGGTCTACAGAGTCCCGATCCGGCTCATACAATTGTCCGGCTCGGTCTCTTCTCTTATCTTACAGCTCAAGTTACAAGACTAAGGCGGTTTACATGAATGGATCCTAATCCGCCTGGGCTTTGGGCCTCCTCCGTGGCCCACGATCATGGATGAGGGTAACCCGCCCTTCAGGCGGTTTACACTCGATAATTATATCCCCAACATTAGGCACCTGATTGACTTGAACCGGTTCATGTGAATCTTCCACATCTCCGTAAACCGCCATTTGCTTGAACCGCCGTGGACGTCATCCTCCGACCACCGCAACAGGCGCCTTGACGTCGCCTTTAATAAAGAAATCCAAACAGAAGATTCCCTTTCATTTAATGCTATCCGGAAATCGAGGCGACTGGCTGCGTCGTCGCCGCTGACTCCTCGATTCTCGTGCCGTTAATTGCCCCGGTCCCTTATAAATAGACCGGCAGGCCCTTTCTCTTCTTCTTCCGCTCTTCTTCTTCCTCGCGACGTTCTGGCTCTGAAGCTCCGCCGCCGCTGCCGACCTTCGACTGCCGCGTCAGCCCGAACATTTACGCCATCAGCCGGACAAGAAGCTCTTTAAGCGCTCCTCCGCCGCTTTCGGCGCACTGTAAGGCTCCTCTTGAACCCTAGATCCGCATCCGAAGGTCCCTGTTCCTCTTGTAGTTCCTAGGTGTTCATCGAGTGTCCTTATACCTGTCCCGCCATGGCCGTATGATTCGGCCGTAGTACACATCTTGTGCGGCGACCGCCCGCCATCGCTTTTACTCCTTGTTCATCTTTTATTTTGCCCAGATCTTCTTGTTTAGGACACACGAACATTCCTGCCTCTCTACGAGGCTTGCTAGGTCGCAAAGATTTTCTTCACCGAACCTTCGGTAGATCTAAATCACTTCCATTCGCAGCGTGAAACCTGTTTCGCCGTGCATTTAGTAAACGGTTCAGTTCTGTCTCTTTTGGCGGTTTAACTTTTGATAACCAACCCGTCACTCCATTAGTCCTCGCTAAACCGGAATCGGAAATCGCTGTCAATTACCGTTTAACATTGTATAATGTGCTCGAACCGCTTAACGGTGAACCGCTTTTTCCTTTCGCAGCTTTTGATCTTCCGGAATGGCCCCGCACTGCAGCTGCAGGCAATTGGGTCCGTCTAAGGCCACCGAGACGCAACTCAACGGATACGTCACCACCGGCGCTTTGGCTGCTAAAAATGTCCTCCATCAAGGGTTCCGGATGGCGAATGCCCTCCCACTCCGCAAGAAGGAGAAGTAATTGTATTTGTGCAGCACTTAGACCGGGATTCTGCCCACCGGATCAAAATTCTTCCGGATGTCCTTGCCAGTTTTCAACTCCATCCACAGGATATTGGTCCCAACTCCGTGTCAAACATATGCAATTTTCAAGTGTTACGTGAAGTCTACCTTCAAGAAGAACCCTCTGTGGAGCTGTTCCGGGATTTCTTTCACTTGAACCGTCAGACGGAATTTTCTCGATGGTCCCAACACGTAGCTGGGCGGCGCTTTCAATCCAGAAGAGGAAGGAAGCGGACTTTCCCCACGCCAAACACCACAGCCATCCAAAAGATTGGAACCAAACTCGGTTCTATCGCCGAACACCGCTTCCCGCCAACGAGAATCCTTTGCCGGGTTACCGTCCTCACCGCTCAAGAACAATCATCCGCTGCCTTTACGCTTAACCGCTGAACGGAAGAACTTTGCACCTCAGATCATTAAACTCCGGGCTCTAATGGCCAATGGACTAACTGGTGTGGACCTTGTGCGATCTTTGGGTTTCTTGGGGCATCTTGCCCTTAAGCCGCCGCCCGATTGATGCACGAATATACCGGCAGCCTCAAAGACCCTCAAAGACGCCACGAATTACCAATAACTGAACTTGAGGTCACCGAGATCAGAAGAGGATGCTTGATGAACCAATCTCCGCTCAGCCTAACCGGGTTGGCTCCGTTACGTGTTGCCAACCAACCGCTGCGGAAAGGCTCGCTCACCGCTTTTCGGGCCTTTAATACTTTGTTGATATTCATTAACCCTTGTTACCTCGCAGGCTAACAGCTCCTTCGAGGCGGACCAAACCGCCCGAGCTCCGCCAGATAAAGTCCAAGGCTACCAAAAAGGTTGGCAAGAAAACCGCCGGTCTTCGATCCGCCGGAAGATGAAGAAACCAAGTTGAGGTAAAACTTGATATCCTTACGAGGGAGCCGCCAGAACCGCTCTCCACCTTGTGTTTCTTCTTACTTATAGTTTGTCCCTTTACTGACAAATTTAATTTCCAGGATGATGCTGAAGCCAGCCATGCCGACCATGTTGAGGTAATCCTTCTTTCTTCCGACCCCGACCTCGTGCCGGTTAAAAGAATTGCCGCTACTGCTCGAAAGTGAAAAATCTCATTCCTATGCTTATTTGAAGACACAAAGAAGTCAAGAGCGCCGTACAACCCGGCATAGTGGTCAACAGATTCTCTCCTCCGGTTTACCAGATACACCAACCCGGAAGCGTCGCCCAGAGGTGACTTGTTCTCCTGAAAAACGTTATCCCTTAAAGGGTTTCTTCCGATGTCCTCTCAATCCGTCTGACCAATTATCGTGCCTCTTCCAACTCCTCCGGCGGTTCATCAACCACGCAATCGCCTCCGCTTAAAGTTGCTGCAGGTAAGTATCATACCTCTGTCCCGCCAATTCGATTGTATAGTTGCGTTGGTCGATTTATCTTACTCTAATTCTGAACACTGCAGCACCAAGGCTCGCTTGAGTAAAAAAGCAAAAACTCTTGAGCCATCTGCAGATGCCGATCCGGAGAAGACCCGAGCAACAGGCGAAAATCCTCAAGTCGCTAAGAATAGCTCTGGCGCGAAGTTGTACCGAGACGATATTGCTGATCCGCCAGAAACCGAACCGAGGCCCAAGTGGAAACCTCGCATCTCGCTCCACCGAAGTCCGACCACAGAGCGGGTCGTAACTATTGAACCGCCGAGCTGAGCATGAAGGCACCAAGCCCAAAGAAGACCGCCCGATCCGCCAGCCCGGCAAAAAATGATGATGTTATTGTGACGGGCACTGGCTACACCACCCCTAGCCAATCGGTCGCTTTAGCAAAACACAGCGCCAAGGGAGAGTCTGCCACTATGAGTAAAGATAAGGGAAAAACTGATCTGTCAGCTTATGACAATTTCTCTGCCCAAGAACTTCACTCCGGCTTTCTGAACCGGCTCTACACAAGCCGTGACCTTGAAGCCGGTCCGTAAATCGCATGAAGGACCGCTATGAGGTAAGGATTTATGCCTGTCTTGTACCTTTCTGCGTAGTAGCCCCCAAGGGTCGGTTTAACTTGTCATAGTCAAATCGGCACTTAACTTCGTAAAGAAACCATACACCTTTGAACTGCAGATCAGAGTTCCCCCAAGGGTCGGTTCAACTTAGCATAGTTAAACCGGGACTTAATTCCTGTATCCCATACCGAATCGAGATCAATTAGCCATTAGCCCCCAAGTGCCAAGTTGAATACTTGTATTGAGCTTGGGACTTTATAATAACACAACTAACGTGCTCCCTTTGTTATCGAGAATGAGATACACCGCCAAACCGTGCAACTCAAGGACCTTCGTGCCAACTTGGAAACTCAACAAGCAGAGACCACCAAGGCCAAGGATGAATTGAGAACTGCCTTGGCCACTATGGAACAAATTGAAGGAGGGATATCGTCCGAGCGGGCCAAATGGGACACCGAGAAAGCCGGTTTGACAAAACGGGCGTAAGATCTTGAATCAGCTCCTAAACCGGTGACCGAAGAGCTTACAGATCGAAGCGCCAAGTTCATGCCATGACCTCTGCCATCTTTGGTAAGAAAATTTGCACCGAATACACCTGCTTTAATATTGCCGCCGGTTTAACTTGAGCTGTGCGAACTCGGTGCGAACAAGCGTATTGCTCATCCGGCTCGGCGTGCGGAAGAAGCTCAAGGCCGCTTACACCTGATTGAGCAGCTGTATACCGGCGCCCAGCCGAGTCATATGTGCCACGTAAATGCGACAACACAGCTCCGTCCTTGATCAAAGACACACTGGACCGGCTGTCCATGATTCCGGCGCAGCTTGAAGAGTTGAAACGGTCCGCGGCCCGGGCCGGCACTCTACTGGCTCTGACTCGCGCCAAGGCGTGGATAGCAGACCTTGATCCGGCTGACATAGCCAAGGGTTTCCCCAGCGCTCAAGAGAACGGTGAAGCCTTTGATAATGACGCTCTGAAACAAGTAACAAAGGAGATGCGTCATTGGCGAGTCAATCGGCAGCAGGTTAAGCCAACTGGCGGTTTACCGCTTTTTTATGACGCGAACAACAAGCGGGTGGAGTTTGTCATTCCAGAAGTGCAGAGCCTTGTTCCTCCAATCCGTAAGCACACTTATGCCCCGACGTTGATCCGCTGAGCTTATAAGTGAAGAGGCTGTCTTCGTGCCTTAACCCGGATTGACCGGTCTACCAATGACTTCCGGCTTTGGGTGATGAAGAGGAAGAAGTTGAACCGACGCCAGACGCCCCTCTTCCTCACGCCAACCCGGCGAGGAAGCTTAATCCGTCGAGCCGGGTGATGCATCGAAGCTGGCCGCCATAACGCCATGCGAACCACTTTGGGCCTTGGAAGGCTTTGTAATAGAATAGCTAGCACTTTGTTCTTGAACATGCCTTTATACCCTCCGTCTGTAACTTTTATGGCGGTCTTGATACTTTGGTTTGTAGTATTGAAACCTTCAATGTATTTTGCCTGCAATCACAAATTCTTAAACCGCCACAATGGCTTGCATCTCTAGCCGGCTTGGGACGCCTATATATTTACATAAGAAAGTATTGAGGTATATGATCAAAACTTTGTGATACCAAAAAATACCGCTTGTCGGGCATGCAGTTGGCCTAGCCAAACTTGGGGCGGAGGTTGTATAAACCATTACCGTCAAAGGAGAACAACTCATGTGTGTATAATACCGGTTTACCGTGTAAACTGTGTCGGGTCATGACAAGCCCTCTGTTACTCCATAATGGGATGTTAACAGAAAAAATCAAACCGGAAAAAATCGCCGGATTAAGAAGGCAAACAAAAGTCAAATAACTGATATGCAAACCATGTGGAAGCAAAGGCAATGATAAAAACCGTTTGCAAGAAGAGGCTTTATTGAGCCTGATCAGATGGTGTTACCATGGTCGGACAGGACCAAGCTCCCTATAAGGTGTAGCGGTGGTTCAAGTCAGCCAGGTCCCCAACTGAAATCGTGGCATTATGCCGATCAAGTGGCATTGCAATGGTTCGGGTTCGACCAAGCCCCCAAGTGATTCTATGGCCTTAGGCCGACCAAGAGGCGTGTCTGGTTCAGACGTGACCATGTCCCCAAGTGATCTGGTGGCTTTCGCCCGTCAAAAGGTGTTGCATTGGTTCGGACACGACCAAGCCCCCAAGTGACAAAAACTTATGAAAAGCAAGACCAAGGGTTAAACCGGAGGCTGCTTTACGACAACATCTCCATGTACCCAAACCGGACTTTTTTCGGAACAGATACCCCGCTTTAGCCGAGGATCCGGTTTATTGCTTTTATTCATAATATATACATTGTCTTAATATGTACATAAGTGGAGCCGATGGCTCGTATAATAAGGCGAAGATGAGCTATGTTCCACGGCTGTTGGTCTCCTCCTCGGCGTGCGTGAGTCCTTTCGCTCTCGAACATCAATCGAGATAGTATGACCCGTTGTGCAGATTCTTGCTGACCACAAAAGGCCCTTCCCAAGGTGGGGATAGCTTGTGCATATCTTTACGGTCTTGAATGAGCCGAAGCACCAAGTCTCCTTCACGAAAGGTTCTGGTTTTAACCCGCCCGTTGTGATACCGACGAAGATCCTGGCGGTAAACCGCCGAACGAGCAGCCGCCATATCTCGCTCTTCATCCGGTCGATCCAACGTCTGCCGTGCAGCCTCGCTATCCGCCTCAACATAAGCTGCCACCCGAGGTGAGTCGTGACGGATATCGCTGGGCAGGACCGCCTCCGCTCCATAGACCATAAAGAACGGTGTGTATCCAGTAGATCTGTTAGGGGTAGTATTGATGCTCCATATCACCGATGGAAGCTCTTCCACCCAACAACCCGGCGTCCTCTCTAAAGGGACCATAAGCCGGGGTTTGATACCTTTCAAGATCTCCTGATTAGCTCGTTCCGCTTGACCATTGGACTGCGGGTGGGCCACTGAAGAAATGTCAAGCCGGATGTGCTCTCGTTCACAAAACGCCTTCATGACTCCCTTGGACAAATTGGTGCCATTGTCCGTGATGATACTGTGGAAACCCAAACCGGAAAATCACCTTTTGATGAACTAAACCGCCGTGGCCGCATCACACTTGCTAACAGGCTCTGCCTCCACCCACTTTGTAAATTTGTCGACCGCCACCAACAGGTGGGTCTTCTTGTCCTTGGACCTTTTGAAAGGTCCGACCATATCCAGCCCCCAAGTCGCAAACGGCCAAGTAATTGGAATCATCCTCAATTCTTGGGCCGGTACATGAGCACGTCTGGAAAACTTTTGGCAACCATCACATCGTCGGACCAGATCTTCTGCATCAGCATGGGCAGTCAACCAATAGAAACCGTCGCGGAACGCTTTGGCCACCAAAGACTTTGAACCGGCGTGGTGACCACAGTACCCTTCATGGATCTCTCGCAATATCTCACAACCCTCCTCAGGGGACACACAACGCTGAAACGTCCCTGACACACTGCAACGATGCAACTCGCCATTAACAATGGTCATAGACTTAGACCGCCGAACTATCTGCCGGGCCAACGTCTCATCTTACGGTAACTTCGCCCGGTTCATGTATGCCAAATAAGGAGCGTCCAATCCGGGATGACATGCAAGGCCGCCACCAACCGAGCCTCCGAATCAGGAATAGCCAAATCAACTTCATCGGGAAGCTTAAGCGGCGGATTGTGCAAAGCATCAAGGAAGACGTTGGGCGGGACTGGTTTACGTTGAGAGCCCAGCCGGCTTAAAGCATCAGCCGCTTCGTTCTTCCGACGATCCACATGGTCCACCTGATATCCTTTAAAGTGCCCTGCGACAACATCCACCTCCCGACGGTATGCAGCCATGAGTGGATCTTTGGAATCCCAAGTACACGATACTTGCTTTGGGCCACCAAGTCCGAGTCACCAAAGCATTTAACCCGGCTGAGATTCATTTCCTTAGCCATCCGGAGACCATGGAGCAAAGCTTCATACTCAGCTGCATTGTTAGTACAAGGGAACATTAAGCGGAGAACGTAATGTAACTTGTCACCTCGCGGGGAAGTTAATACGACTCGAGCCCGAGCCCTCAATTGCTGGACCCATCAAAGTGGATGGTCCAATAGGTATGATCCGGCTTTTCTTCAAGCGCTTGCAACTCCGTCCAATCATTAATGAAATCCACAAGTGCTCGAGATTTTACCGCCGTCCGAGGCACATACCTTAAACCGTGCGGCTGACTCTATAGCCCACTTAGCAATCCGGCGATCGCCTCCGGTTTTGTATGATGTCACCCAAGGAGCTGAATCGACTACCGTGATGGGGTGCCCTCGAAATATTGTTTTAGCTTCCGCTTGCCATAAAAACCCCATATACCAGCTTACGCCAATGTGGATATCTTCGCTTAGACTCAATGAGGACCTCGCTGATGTAATAAACAGCCGTTGAACCGGATACTCCTTCCTGCCTCCTTCCGCTCCACCACGATGGCCACGCTAACTGCCACGGCATTAGCGAGCAACATATAACATCAATGACTCTTTGTCAATGGGAGCGGCGAGAACCGGCGGGTTGGCCAACTGCCGCTTCAAATCCTCCAATGCTTCATCAGCGGCTGAACTCCAGACAAACTGATCCGTCTTCTTCAGCATCTGGTACAAAGGAATGGCCTTCTCGCCTAGGCGGCTGATAAACCGGCTTAGCGCAGCAATCCGGCCTGCCAAACGCTGGACATCATTGATGCACTTTGGCTTAGCCAAGGAGGTGATAGCCGTAATTTTTTCCGGATTAGCTTCGATCCCCCTGTTGGACACGAGAAAGCCCAATAACTTGCTCGCCGGAACACCAAAGACGACTTGGCGGGTTGAGCATCATCTTGTACACCCGCAAGTTGTCAAAAGTTTCCTTTAAATCCTCAATCAACGTTTCCTTCTGCCTTGACTTCACCACGATATCATCCACATAAGCGTGCACGTTACGGCCGATCTGTTCGTGCAAGCAATTCTGTACGCAACGCTGATAAGTTGCTTGGGCGCTCTTGAGCCCAAAAGGCATAGATACATAGCAGAAGGCTCCAAAAGGGGTGATAAACGCCGTCTTCTCCTGGTCCTTAACCGCCATCTTAATCTGGTGATAACCGGAATACGCATCCAAAAAGCTCAAACGCTCACAACCCGCCGTAGCATCAATAATCTGGTCAATGTGGGGGAGGGCGAAAGGATCTCTTTGGACAAGCTTTGTTAAGATCTGTGTAATCCACACACATGCGCCAAGTGCCATTCTTCTTAAGGACCAACACCGGATTAGCAAGCCACTCTGGATGAAAGACTTCAACGATAAACCCTGCCGCTAAGAGCCTAGCAACTTCCTCTCCAATGGCCTTGCGCCTTTCCTCATTAAACCGGCGAAGAAACCGCTTTACCGGTCTGCACTTGGGGTCAACATTAAGAGTGTGCTCAATGAAGTTCCCTCGGTACACCCGGCATGTCGGAAGGCTTCCATGCAAAATGTCCCGATTCTCACGGATGAACTTCGATGAGCGCTTTCCTATTTAGGATCCAAGTTGGCACCGATGGTGAACTGCTTGGACGAATCGCCGGGCACAAAATCAACAAGTTTCGTCTCAGCCGATTTGTTCTTCAAATCCGGATCGTGCTGTTTAGTTGGCTTCTTTAAAGGGGTCATATCCGCCGGGTCAACATTGTCTTTATAATACTTTAGCTCTTCAGTAGCACAAACCGACTCTGCATAAGCCGCATCACCTTCCTCGCACTCCAAAGCGATCCGGCGGCTCCCATGAACCGTTATCGTCCCTTTGTGACCCGGCATTTTCAGCTGCAAATAAACATAACAGGGCCGTGCCATAAACTTAGCATAAGCGGCCGCCAAGAGGGCGTGGTAAGGGCTTTGAATTTTCACCACCTCAAACGCCAACGCTTCCGATATGGAGTCATGTTCGTCCCCAAAGGCCACTTCGAGCTATCTTACCGATCGGGTATGCCGACTTGCTGTGCACCACACCGTGAAACACTTGTCTTTGGGACGGCCTAAGATGCCTATCCGTTAACCCCATACGCGGAAGGTCTCGTAGTACAGGATGTTGATGCTGCTCCCTCCATCCATAAGCACCTTGGTAAACTTGTATCCTCCTACCGAGGCGCCACCACCAGGGCTAATCGACCCAGATTGTAAACCCGGGAGGATGGTCCTCTACGCTCCATACGATAGGTTGCTCGACCAGCAGAGGTAATGCGGCGCAGCCGGTTCAACAACACCGACCGCCCGCGAAGTTTTCGGTCTCGTCTGTCCAAGCTGGTGGTAAAGACGTGGTATCGCCCACCGCTCAACCGCTTTGGGTTAATTTGGTAACCCATTGCTGCTGTTGTTGATTGTAACCCCTTGGTTACGATTGTTACGATTGTTACGATTACTCGATTGCTCGATTATTACGATTGCCTTGCCCGCCGGATTACCACCGAACCACGGGCTAGAATTTCCTCCACCGTAACCGGGCGGACCACGAACCGCCGCGGGCCCTTGATCATACCGGAAAGAGTTAGAGTTTTTGAACTCCTGCATAATATAACAATCCTTCCAAAGGTGGTTTGCGGTGCCTCCTTCGTCCCATGCTTCGGACAAGGTTGATTCAATATGTAATTGACGATCCGGATTGTGACCGCCCGGTTTGATTGCTTACCCTTGCGCCGCTGACCCTTGTCCTGCTGCGTTGGTGTTGGCTACAAAGCCCATGTTACCGCTTGCTTTACGCTTGTTCCCTCCATTGCACTGCCGAATGATCTTTGGCCTCTGGAGTTGCTTTTCTGCTTTCCCTTCCCACTTCGTCATCCTCGGACTCGGGATCCTTGGTACTATCGAATCAGCATACTTTACCAAAACGCCCATTAGAGTGCCCATGTCATTGCAAAACGCTTCATGCGACTCCAGCTTCAATTTCAACGGTTCAAACCGCAATTGGTTTCAAGGTTAAGATCGCGGAATCAGGGTTGATCCGTCCGAAGAATGTAAAACTTCAAACGCGGCGCACCCAATGGGTTGTGGATTCTCCTCCGCTTTGGACACAAGCCGCTAAATCCACCACAGACATGGGCTGCTTACAGTGTCTTTGAAATTTTGAATGAACCGGTCCATAGCTGGGTCCATGAACCGATCGAGTTAGGCGGCAAGTTCTTCAACCAAGTCCGGGCCGTACCTTCCAACATCATTGTGAAATACTTCGCACACGCAGCTTCATCCACATCCAGCATCTCCATGGCCATCTCTTAGTTTTCTATCCATGCTTCTGGAGCCAAATCGGCAGTATAATTGGGTACCTTGTGTGGCCCTTTGAAGTCCTTGGGCAAACGCACGTTGCGTAAAGAGGGGACGAGGCAAGGTACCCCCAAAGAGCCAGACGTGACCCCTGGTTCGAAGACGGTCGGACGAACCGGTGCGAGCTGATGATCCTCAGATTGTGCTGCTAACTCGGCCTCCCTACGTGCCCTGGCGCGGTCCACTACCACTTGAGCATCTTCGAAGCCACCCGCCGGGTTGTTGCCATGGCGGACCACGCTGCGCATTGCTTGACACGGCCGGTTCGGTAGCGTCGGCTATAGCTCCGGCTTGGCGAGGGTAGAGTGGATCCGATCCGTATGAATACGCTTCTGTTGAGCGAGCCGTCTGAGGAGCTCCTTAACCCGGCGTGTCTCTACCGCTGTGGTGAATCACCTTCAATTGGAATCGCCTCCAACCGTACGCGGCCGTAACAAGGTTATCCATCGGGTTGGAGTAGTGACCCGGAGGTGTCTGCACAGTCTGGGGCGCGCCGGTATGATGGCGAGGCAGATTTATCAAACGGGGCTGAACTGGCGCGGCCGTCCCAGGTGCTTCCTGCCGGTTTACCACCGGCGGCGGATTACTGGTCCCTGCCCCTGGGGTATTGAAAAGCTCTCTTCCCTCGAAAACCGAAGGTAAACGGGATCTGTACTTCCTTTTCATGACTTCATGTGACGCGCTCTGATCCAGCATGAGCCTATAAGCCTGCGCATCCAAAGCGGCCCGTTCCGCCATCCTCACGTCCGCGACTGCTAGGTCCGCTTTAGCTTTAGTGATCTGTTCCCTCACCTTTGCAATCTCCGCATTGTGCAGGCCCTGATCCGGCGGATTAGCCTCTGCCATGAGCACAGCCAATGCGTCGAAAAGCTCTGATAAAACTTGAGCCGGCGGCGACAGGGCCTCCTTCCCCGCTGCCATCATCATTGTTGAATCGGCGACCAGGGGCGCCGCGGTCGAAGAGTGAAGCGCCGCTTGTGTACCGGCCATGAAGATTCCAACCCGGTTGGGTAGATCAAAGGGGTCCGGAATACTCTCACCGTCGGAACAGCCCCCGATCTGGCCATCTTGCAGCTGGTACAGAGACTCAGTTTCTTCGGCTGACGACTCGTCGCCAGAGTAGACAACGGTTTCGCCGTCAGACGCTGATCCGTCCTCGTAGTCTCCGTGGACGACTCCCACGAAAGCACGCCTGACCGCCGGTTTAGCCAGGGCAGGACTCTTCTTCGCCACCGAGCCGCCTCGACGAGGTCGGTGCAGATGTCCGCCCAGGCCTCGCTCGCCGATCTTGCCGATGAACACGTGTATGCCGCCAAAGGGGACCCGGTATCCGTACTCAACCGAGCCGCCTCGGGGCCCCGATCCGCATCGTCGATGTAGAGCTTGCCGCGACGACTCTTAGTCATACGGCCCACAAAGATAGCCTTCGAGTCCTTGAACTTGCCCTCTAAGATCATCAAACCATCGTGCGATAGCCCCACGGTGGCGCCAACCGCCGTGGAATTGTCACGGCAGATGTCCTCATGAAAGGACTTAGTCGCAGGGCCATCGTGACGGGTTAACCTAGAGGGTTAAAGCGGACACAAAGACACGGGAGTTACACTAGTTCGCCCCTTCGATGAAGGTAAAAGCCTACGCCTAGTTGTGATGGGATTGATGTGATTTCGGCGCCTAGGGAGCAATAGCCGCCTCAGCCTCGAATTCTCTGTCCTTAACTTCGCCGCCGGGTCGTCCCCTTATATACACGGGTTGACGCCCGGCCGGTCTACAGAGTCCCGATCCGGCTCATACAATTGTCCGGCTCGGTCTCTTCTCTTATCTTACAGCTCAAGTTACAAGACTAAGGCGGTTTACATGAATGGATCCTAATCCGCCTCTGGGCTTTGGGCCTCCTCCGTGGGCCCTGATCATGGATGAGGGTAACCCGGCCCCTTCAGGGCGGTTTACACTCAGTAATTATATCCCCAACACCGTCCGCCACCACTAGTAGTCATGCCCCCACGCCGCCGAGTGAGGAGCTATCCATGTTTAACGCTAGAGCGTCGGCTGGAACTCCTTGAGCAGATCCGGGCAAGGCGCGTAGCTCGGATCGCCGCAGGGCTACCTTCTGATGCAGTGGATCCGGAGGAGGAGTTGGAGGAGGTGGTGGTTTGAAGGAAATATGCCCTAGAGGCAATAATAAAGTTGTTATTTATATTTCCTTATATCATGATAAATGTTTATTATTCATACTAGAATCATACTAGAATTGTATTAACCAGAAACTTCGTACATGTGTGAATACATAGACAAACAAAGTGTCCCTAGTATGCCTCTACTTGACTAGCTCGTTAATCAAAGATGGTTAAGTTTCCTAGCCATAGACATGTGTTGTCATTTGATGAATGGAATCACATCATTAGAGAATGATGTGATGGACAAGACCCATTCATTAGCTTAGATGATTGTTTAGTTTCATTGCTATTGCTTTCTTCACGACTTATACCTGTTCCTCCGACTATAAGATTATGCAACTCCCGAATACCGGAGGAACATCTTGTGTGCTATCAAACGTCACAACGTAACTGAGTGATTATAAAGATGCTCTACAGGTGTCTCCGAAGGTGTTTGTTGGGTTGGCATATATCAAGATTATGATTTGTCACTCCGTGTATCGGAGAGGTATCTCTGGGCCCTCTCGGTAATGCACATCACTATAAGCCTTGCAAGCAATGTGACTAATGAGTTAATTGCGGGATGATGCATTACGGAACGAGTAAAGAGACTTGCCGGTAACGAGATTGAACTAGGTATGAGGATACTGACGATCGAATCTCGGGCTAGTAACATACCGGTGACAAAGGGAACAACGTATGTTGTTATGCGGTTTGACCGATAAAGATCTTCGTAGAATATGTAGGAGCTAATATGAGCATCCAGGTTCCGCTATTGGTTATTGACCAGAGATGTGTCTCGGTCATGTCTACATAGTTCTCGAACCCGTAGGGTCCGCATGCTTAATGTTCGATGACGATTTGTATTATGAGTTATGTGATTTGATGTACCGAAGTTTGTTCGGAGTCCCGGATGAGATCACGGACATGACGAGGAGTCGAAATGGTCGAGACATAAAGATTGATATATTGGAAGGTCATGTTTGGACATCTGAATGATTCCGGGATGTTCGAGCATTTTTCCGGAGTACCGGGAGGTTACCGGAACCCCCCGGGGAGTTAATGGGCCTTCATGGGCCCTAGTGGCGAGAGGAGGCGGCGGCCAGGTGGAGGCGCACGCCCCCAAGCCCAAACCGAATTGGACTAGGGTTGGGGGGGCCTTTCCTTCTCCCCTCTTCTCCCTTCCCTCCTTCTCCTAGTGGGAATAGGAAAAGGAGGGGGGGCAAATCCTACTTGGACCGGCCACTTCTCCTCCCCCCTTTATATACGTGTGAGGGGGGCACCCCAAAGACACACCAAGCCTTTGTTGGGGAACGTTGCAGAAAATAAAAAATTTTCTACGGTTTCACCAAGATCCATCTATGAGTTCATCTAGCAGCGAGTGATAGGAGTGCATCTGCATACCTTTGTAGATCGCGAGCGAAAGCGTTCAAGAGAACAGGGTTGAGGAAGTCGTACTCGTCGTGATCCAAATCACCGATGACCAAGTGTCGAACGGACAACACCTCCGCGTTCAACACACGTACGGAGCGGATGACGTCTCCTCCTTCTTGATCCAGCAAGGGGGAAGGAGAGGTTGATCAAGATCCAGCAGCACGACGGCGTGGTGGTGGATGCAGCAGAGTTCTAGCAGGGCTTCGCCAAGCGACTACAGGAGGAGGAGGTGTAGCAAGGGGGAAGGGAGGCGCCAGGTGCAAGGGTGCGGCTGCCCTCCCTCCCCCCTCTATATATAGGGTCCCCAGGGGGGGCGGCCCTAGGAGATTGAATCTCCAGGGGGGGGGCGGTGGCCAGGGGGGTGGAGTGCCCCCCAAGGCAAGTGGAGGCGCCCCCTCCCCTAGGGTTCCCAACCCTAGGCGCAGAGGGGGGCCCAGGGGGGCACACCAGCCCACCAGGGGCTGGTTCCCCTCCCACTTCAGCCCGTAGGGCCCTCCGGGATGGGTGGCCCCACCCGGTGGACCCCCGGGACCCTTCCGATGGTCCCGGTACAATACCGGTGAACCCCGAAACTTTCCCGATGGCGAAACTTCGACTTCCCATATATAATTCTTTACCTCCGGACATTCCGGAACTCCTCGTGACGCTCGGGATCTCATCCGGACTCGAACAACTTTCGGTTTGCTGCATACTAATATCTTTACAACCCTAGCGCCACCGAACCTTAAGTGTGTAGACCCTACGGGTTCGGGAGACAGCGAGACATGACCGAGGCGCTCTCCGGTCAATAACCAACAGCGGATCTGGATACCCATGTTGGCTCCCACATGCTCCTCGATGATCTCATCGGATGAACCACGATGTCGAGGATTCAAGCAACCCCGTATACAATTCCCTTTGTCAATCGGTATGTTACTTGCCCGAGATTCGATCGTCGGTATCCCAATACCTCGTTCAATCTCGTTATCGGCAAGTCACTTTACTGCACCGTAATGCATGATCCCATGACCAAACACTTGGTCACTTTGAGCTCATTATGATGATGCATTACCGAGTGGGCCCAGAGATACCTCTCGTCATACGGAGTGACAAATCCGGTCTCGATCCGTGTCAACCCAACAGACACTTTCGGAGATACCTGTAGTGCACCTTTATAGTCACCCAGTTACGTTGTGACGTTTGGTACACCCAAAACACTCCTACGGTATCCGGGAGTTACACGATCTCATGGTCTAAGGAAAAGATACTTGACATTGGAAAAGCTCTAGCAAAACGAACTACACGATCTTGTGCTATGCTTAGGATTGGGTCTTGTCCATCACATCATTCTCCTAATGATGTGATCCCGTTATCAATGACATCCAGTGTCCATAGTCAGGAAACCATGACTATCTGTTGATCAACGGGCTAGTCAACTAGAGGCTTACTAGGGACATGTTGTGGTCTTTGTATTCACACGTGTATTATGATTTCCGGATAATACAGTTATAGCATGAATAAAAGACAATTATCATGAACAAGGAAATATAATAATAATCCTTTTATTATTTCCTCTAGGGCATTCCAACAGTCTCTCACTTGCACTAGAGTCAATAATCTAGTTACATTGTGATGAATCGAACACCCATAGAGTTCTGGTGTTGATCATGTTTTGCTCACGGAAGAGGTTTAGTCAACGGATCTGCGACATTCAGATATGTATGTACTTTGCAAATATCTATGTCTCCATCTTGAACATTTTCACGGATGGAGTTGAAATGACACTTGATGTGCCTGGTCTTCTTGTGAAACCTGGGCTCCTTGGCAAGTGCAATAGCTCCAGTGTTGTCACAGAAGAGTTTGATCGGCCCCGACGCATTGGGTATGACTCCTAGGTCGGTGATGAACTCCTTCGCCCAAATTGCTTCATGTGTTGCCTCCGAGGCTGCCATGTACTCCGCTTCACATGTAGATCCCGCCACGACAGGTGCTTGCAATTGCATGTACCATCGCTTCCACCATTCAACATATACACGTATCCGGTTTGTGACTTGGAGTCATCTAGATCTGTGTCGAAGCTAGCATCAACGTAACCCTTTACGACGAGCTCTTCGTCACCTCCATAAACGAGAAACATGTCCTTAGTCCTTTCGGGTACTTCAGGATATTCTTGACCGCTGTTCTGTTCCTTGCGGGATTACTTTGGTACCTTCCTACCAAACTTACGGCAAGGTTTACATCAAGTCAGGTACACAACATGGCATACATAATAGACCCTATGGCTGAGGCATAGGGGATGACACTCATCTCTTCTATATCTTCTGCCGTGGTCGGACATTGAGCCGAGCTCAATTTCACACCTTGCAATCTGAGCAAGAACCATTTCTTGGACTGATCCATATTGAACTTCTTCAATATCTTATCAAGGTATGTGCTTTGTGAAAGACCTATGAGGCGCCTCGATCTATCTCTATAGATCTTGATGCCTAATATATAAGCAGCTTCTCCAAGGTCCTTCATTGAAAAACTCTTATTCAAGTAGGCCTTAATGCTGTCCAAAAGTTCTATATCATTTCCCATCAAAAGTATGTCATCTACATATAATATGAGAAATGCTACAAAGCTCCCACTCACTTTCTTGTAAACGCAGGCTTCTCCATAAGTCTGCATAAACCCAAACGCTTTGATCATCTCATCAAAGCGAATGTTCCAACTCCGAGATGCTTGCACCAGCCCATAAATGGATCGCTGGAGCTTGCATACCTTGTTAGCATTCTTAGGGTCGACAAAACCTTACGGCTGCATCATATACAGCTTCTTCCTTAAGATAGCCGTTAAGGAATGCCGTTTTGACGTCCATTTTCCATATCTCATAATCATAGTATGCGGCAATTGCTAACATGATTCGGACGGATTTCAGCTTCGCTACGGGAGAGAAAGTCTCATCGTAGTCAACACCTTGAACTTGCCGATAACCCTTAGCGACAAGTCGAGCTTTATAGATGGTAACATTACCATCAGCGTCCGTCTTCTTCTTAAAGATCCATTTGTTTTCTATCGCTCGCCGATCATCGGGCAAGTCTGTCAAAGTCCATACTTTGTTTTCATACATGGATCCTATCTCGGATTGCATGGCTTCAAGCCATTTGTTGGAATCTGGGCCCGCCATCGCTTCTTCATAGTTCAAGGTTCACCGTTGTCTAACAACATGATTTCCGGTGACAGGGTTGCCATACCACTCACGGTGTGGAACGTGTCCTTGTGGACCTCTGGGTTCAAGAGCAACTTGATCCAAAGTACCTTGATCATCATCATTAATTTTCTCTCCGGTCGGTGTAGGCACCACAGAACATTTTCTGAGCTGCACTACTTTCCAGTTCAAGAGGTAGTAATTCATCGAGTTCTACTTTCCTCCCACTTACTCCTTTCGAGAGAAACTCTTTTCCAGAAAGGATCCGTTCTTGGCAACAAAGATCTTGCCTTCGGATCTAAGGTAGAAGGTATACCCAATGGTTTCCTTAGGGTATCCTATGAATACGCATTTTTCCGACTTGGGTTCGAGCTTTTCAGGTTGAAGTTTCTTGACATAAGCATCGCATCCCCAAACTTTTAGAAACGACAGCTTAGGTTTCTTCCCAAACCATAATTCATACGGTGTCGTCTCAACGGATTTAGACGGTGCCTTATTTAAAGTGAATGTAGTTGTCTCTAGAGCGTATCCCCAAAATGATAGCGGTAAATCAAGAAGAGACATCATAGATCGCACCATATTCAATAGAGTGCGATTACGACGTTCGGACACACCGTTACGCTGAGGTGTTCCAGGCGGCGTGAGTTTTGAAACGATTCCACATTTCCTTAAGTGTGTACCAAATTCGTGACTTAAATATTCTCCTCCACGATCTGATCGTAAGAACTTTATTTTTCGGTCACGTTGATTCTCTACCTCATTCTGAAATTCCTTGAACTTTTCAAAGGTCTCAGACTTGTGTTTCATCAAGTAGACATACCCATATCTACTCAAGTCATCAGTGAGAGTGAGAACATAACGATATCATCCGCGAGCCTCAACGCTCATTGGACCGCACACATCGGTATGTATGATTTCCAATAAGTTGGTTGCTCGCTCCATTGTTCCGGAGAACAGAGTCTTGGTCATTTTGCCCATGAGGCATGGTTCGCATGTGTCAAATGATTCATAATCGAGATACTCTAAAAGTCCATCAGCATGGAGCTTCTTCATGCGCTTGACACCAATGTGACCATAGGCGGCGATGCCACAAGTATGTGGGGCTATCGTTATCAACTTTACATCTTTCGGTATTCACACTATGAATATGTGTAACATCACGTTCGAGATTCATTAAGAATAAACCATTGACCATCGGAGCATGACCATAAAAAATATCTCTCATATAAATAGAACAACCATTATTCTCGGATTTAAATGAGTAGCCATATCGTATTAAACGAGATCCTGATACAATGTTCATGCTCAAACTTGGCACTAAATAACAATTATTGAGGTTCAAAACTAATCCCGTAGGTAAATGTAGAGGTAGCGTGTTGACGGTGATCACATCGACTTGGAACCATTCCCGACGCGCATCGTCACCTCGTCCTTCGCCAGTCTCCGCTTATTCCGCAGCTCCTGCTGTGAGTTACAAATATGAGCAACGGCACCGGTATCAAATACCTAGGAGTTACTACAAGTACTGGTAAGGTACACATCAATTACATGTATATCACATATACCTTTAATGTTGCCGGCCTTCTTGTCCGCTAAGTATTTGGGGCAGTTCCGCTTTCAGTGACCCTTCCCTTTACAATAAAAGCACTCAGTCTCAGGCTTGGGTCCATTCTTTGACTTCTTCCGGCAAGCTGGCTTACAGGCGGCAACATCCTTGACGTCCTTCTTGAAGTTCTTCTTACCCTTGCCCTTCTTGAACTTAGTGGTTTTATTGACCATCAACACTTGATGTTCTTTCTTGATTTCTACCTCTGCGACTTCAGATTGAAAATACTTCAGGAATAGTTTTCACCATCCCCTGCATATTGTAGTTCATCACAAAGCTCTTGTAGCTCGGTGGGAGCAATCGAAGAATTCTGTCAATGACCGCCTCTTCCGGGAGGTTAATGTCCAGCTGGGGCAGGCGGTTGTGCAACCCAGACATTTTAAGTATGTGCTCACTGACAGAACTATTTTCCTCCATCTTACAACTGTAGAACTTGTCGGAGGCTTCATATCTCTCGACCCGAGCATGAGCTTGGAAAACCATTTTCAGCTCCTCGAACATCTCATATGCTCCGTGTTGCTCAAAACGCTTTTGGAGCCCCGGTTCTAAGCTATAAAGCATGCCGCACTGAACGAGGGAGTAATCATCAAGACGCGTGATCGCCAAGCGTTCATAACGCGTCTTGGTTCTCTCGGGATGGGTGCTTCACCTAGCGGTCCTTCTAGGACATATGCTTTCTTGGCAGCTATGATGATGATCCTCTGGTTCCGGACCCAGTCCGAATAGTTGCTGTCTTCATCTTTCAGATTGGTTTTCTCTAGGAACGCGTTGAAGTTCATGTTGACATGAGCGCGTTGGCCATTTGATCTACAAGACATTTTTGCAAAGATTTTAGACTAAGTTCATGATAATTAAGTTCATCTAATCAAATTATTTGATGAACTCCCACTTAGATTTGACATCCCTCTAGTCATCTAAGTGTTACATGATCCGAGTCGACTAGGCCGTGTCCGATCATCACATGAGACGGACTAGTCATCGTCGGTGAACATCTCCATGTTGATCGTATCTTCCATATGACTCATGTTCGACCTTTCGGTCTCTGTGTTCCGAGGCCATGTCTGTACATGCTAGGCTCGTCAAGTTAACCTAAGTGTTTTGCATGTGTAAAACTGTCTTACACCCGTTGTATGTGAACGTAGGAATCTATCACACCCGATCATCACGTGGTGCTTCGAAACGACGAACTTTAGCAACGGCGCATAGTTAGGGGGAACACTTTCTTGAAATTATTATGAGGGATTATCTTATTTACTACCGCCGTTCTAAGTAAACAAGATGCATAAACATAACAAACATCACATGCAATTAAATAGTAGTGACATGATATGGCCAATATCATATAGCTCCTTTGATCTCCATCTTCGGGGCTCCATGATCATCTTTGTCACCGGCATGACACCATGATCTCCATCATCATGATCTCCATGATCGTGTCTCCATGAAGTTGCTTCGCCAACTATTACTTCTACTACTATGGCTAACGGTTTAGCAATAAAGTAAAGTAATTACATGGCGTTAATTCATTGACACGCAGGTCATACAATAATTAAGACAACTCCTATGGCTCCTGCCGGTTGTCATACTCATCGACATGCAAGTCGTGATTCCTATTACAAGAACATGATCTCATACATCACAATATATCATTCAACATTCATCACAACTTTTGGCCATATCACATCACAAAGCAATTGCTGCAAAAACAAGTTAGACGTCCTCTAATTATTGTTGCATCTTTTACGTGGCTGCAATAGGGTTCTAGCAAGAACGTTTTCTTACCTCTGAAAAAAGCCATAACATGATTTGTCAACTTCTATTTACCCTTCATAAGGACCCTTTTCATCGAATCCGCTCCAACTAAAGTGGGAGAGACAAACACCCGCTAGCCACCTTATGCAACTAGTGCATGTCAGTCGGTGGAACCTGTCTCACGTAAGCGTACGTGTAAGGTCGGTCCGGGCCGCTTCATCCCACAATACCGCTGAAGCAAAATAAGACTAGTAGCGGCAAGAAAGTTGACAACATCTACGGCCACAACAAATTGTGTTCTACTCGTGCAAAGAGAACTACGCATAGACCTAGCTCATGATGCCACTGTTGGGGAACGTTGCAGAAAATAAAAAAATTCTACGGTTTCACCAAGATCCATCTATGAGTTCATCTAGCAACGAGTGATAGGAGTGCATCTACATACCTTTGTAGATCGCGAGCGGAAGCGTTCAAGAGAACGGAGTTGAGGGAGTCGTACTCGTCGTGATCCAAATCAGCGATGACCAAGTGCCGAACGGACAACACCTCCGCGTTCAACACACGTACGGAGCGGATGACGTCTCCTCCTTCTTGATCCAGCAAGGGGGAAGGAGAGGTTGATGAAGATCCAAAGAAGACGACGGCGTGGTGATGGATGCAGCAGAGTTCCCAGGCTTCGCCAAGCGACTACGGGAGGAGGAGGTGTAGCAAGGGGAAGGGAGGCGCCAGTGCAAGGGTGCGGCTGCCCGCCTCCCCCTCTATATATAGGGTCCCTGTGGGGCGGCGTCGGGGTGGGGTGCCCCAAGGCAAGTGGAGGCGCCTCCCTAGGGTTCCCAATCCTAGGCGCAGAGGGCCTGGGGGCGCACCAGCCCACCAGGCTGGTTCCTCCCACTTCAGCCCATAGGGCCCTCCAGGATGGGTGGCCCCACTGGTGGACCTCGGGACCCTTCCGGTGGTCCCAGACAATACCGTGAACCCGAAACTTTCCCGATGGTCAAAACTCGACTTCCCATATATAATTCTTTACCTCCGGACCATTCCGAACTCCTTGTGACGTCCGGGATCTCATCCGGACTCGAACAACTTTCGGTTTGCTGCATACTAATATCTTTACAACCCTAGCATCACCGAACCTTATGTGTAGACCCTACGGGTTCGAGACAGTGCACATGACCGAGATCGCTCTCCGGTCAATAACCAACAGCGGGATCTGGATACCCATGTTGGCTCCCACATGCTCCTCGATGATCTCATCGGATGAACCACGATGTCGAGGATTCAAGCAACCCGTATACAATTCCCTTTGTCAATCGGTATGTTACTTGCCCGAGATTCGATCGTCGGTATCCCAATACCTCGCTCAATCTCGTTATCGAAAATCACTTTACTGCATCAGTAATGCATGATCCCGTGACCAAACACTTGGTCACTTTGAGCTCATTATGATAATGCATTACCGAGTGGGCCCAGAGATACCTCTCCGTCATACGGAGTGACAAATCGATCTCGATCCGTGTCAACCCAATGAGACACTTTCGGATATACCTGTAGTGCACCTTTATAGTCACCCAGTTACGTTGTGACGTTTGGTACACCCAAAGCACTCCTACGGTATCCGGGAGTTACACGATCTCATGGTCTAAGGAAAATATACTTGACATTGAAAAAGCTCTAGCAAAACGAACTACACGATCTTGTGCTATGCTTAGGATTGGGTCTTGTCCATCACATCATTCTCCTAATGATGTGATCCCGTTATCAATGACATCCAATGTCCATAGTCGAAACCATGACTATCTGTTGATCAACGGGCTAGTCAACTAGAGGCTCACTAGGGACATATTGTGGTCTATGTATTCACACGTGTATTACGATTTCCGGATAATACAATTATAGCATGAATAAAAGACAATTATCATGAACAAGGAAATATAATAATAATTCTTTTTATTATTGCCTCTAGGGCATATTTCCAACAGCCTTCTCTTAGCCGTGTGCGGTGCCCCCCTCCATAGTTACACACCTCGGTCATATCGTCGTAGTGCTTAGGCGAAGCGCTGCGCCGGTAACTTCATTATCATCGTCGCCACACCGTCGTGCTGAAGGAACTCTCCCTTGGCCTCAACTGGATCAAGAGTTTGAGGGACGTCATCGAGCTGAACGTGTGCTGAACGCGGAGGTGCCGTACATTCAGTGCTGGGATCGGTTGGATCGCGAAGACGTTCGACTACATCAACCGCGTTACTAAACGCTTCCGCTTTCGGTCTACGAGGGTATGTGGACACACTCTCCCCGCTCGTTGCTATGCTTCTCCTAGATAGATCTTGCGTGATCGTAGATTTTTTTTAAAAAATACTACGTTCTCCAATAGTGGCGGGGGATGCTGGAGACACGGATCTGCAGGCGGAGCAACAGGCCATCCTCGATTCCCTCCGCTCAGAGTCGTATGCGGAGGCCAGACGCCGTTGTCGGCAAGAGATGGAGGCGAAGCACGCCGCAGAGGATGAGGTCGAGGAGGAGGAGGAGGAGCCGGAGCCCTACTACACGCCCGTCCACCCGGTGCCTGGCACAGGTAGTACGTGGTATGTATTCCATAGGGTTTATTTTACATACTTTGTATGGATGTAGGGGTTAAAATATAAGAGACTCGAATGCAGAATAGCAAATTTAAGACGTGATCAAACATTGTTTGTGGACGCGCGTCCACGAACATTTGAGGATCAAATTTGCCAAGTCCGCCTGTAGATGCTTTAAGTGCGTTCATGCCAATAAAAGATGACCATTGGAGCCGTACCAAACTGGCATCTATTTACGGAAACGCAACGCACACTAAACCTGCCCACTTGAAGCAAGAAAAGAGAAGGGAGAAAGGCCACAGCTGTGAGCGAAAACGATGGTGCTGATGTTGATGTGGTAGGCCCGACAGAAAGATGGAACCTCGAAGTATCCGATTAGCACGGCGTCGAGCAGGATCATCAGGAGCAAAAATGTATGCACGCTGGGCCCACACGCAGGGAGGGAGGGAGAGGGAGGGGGCTGGTGGTGTTGCCGTTCGTCCCAACATCTCCATTGGAGAGGAGGAGATCCTCCCCTTTATCTTTGCTTTGCCAGCTTCCTCATGGGTGGCGCCATCATCGCCTACCATGGGTCACCTTTCTCCCCTGTAACGACCGCTTGTGCCCGGAGCAGTAGTATATTCGGGATGACGCCGTGCCGGCGATATACTAATGAGCAGTGTACGATGTTGCCGGTGGCTCGTATTGTATTCTTCTTCTTGGCTTTGGGCCTATGAATTAGTAGAATCTTGCCCGGAGATTGAGCTTCTTTTCTTTTGCTAATAACAACAACTTGACAAGGTGACAATCGCATCTTCAACGTGGACATGCAAACTTCCTGCAACCGTTTGGACTGTATTGTTCAGACCGCGAAAGCTATGCAACGATGACCTGTATCGTTTCTCATAGCGGTTCGGATGCGATTTTTTCTTCATCACGGATAAAAGTGGAGGAGGTTTGCAGAAGTCCGGACCGATTTCAAGCCCGCTTCTAACCGCCCTGGCCCATCAAAAACCCCTCCCTTTCCTGATCGCGCATCCCACCCGACGCTAGTTGCCCGTATTCATGCCACTGTAGAGCGCGCCGCTCCGCATTGAAGGCGGCTCAGAACGGACGTGACCTCTCACCGCCTTCACCATCGAAGCAGCTCATCGGCCGAGGACGCCGCTCGCTACACGCCCGGCTGAACACGTCTCCTCGCCGCATTCATACAACCATATTAAACCCGCGTTGAAGCCGAGAAACCTACTCCAGCCACACGTCCGCTCATGAGCGGGCAAACATTAAACGCAACGCCGGCCGATCTCCTCCCGTCCGTCCTCTATTTAAACGAGGCCAGACGCCGGGCAAGAATCACACCCCTCCGCCGCTCCCCCATCTCCTCCTTCACCACTCTTCCGATGGCTTCTAAAGAGTAGTTCTCTGGCATACAAGGCGGCTGGGTGGTCCGCTGAGTCCGTCGGATACGAGCGAGGCAGCTCGCTGCTCCACCACCCGCGCTTGGCCCGACGAAGCAAGTTGCGGCCCCAAGCCAGTGCATGGTTCAACAACTCGCTGCTCCAGGCCCACTCGATGAGGAGTGGCGAGTTGCTCCACGACGGCACGGCGGCACGTGCGTCATCGCTGCCATCGACGACGCCACGTCGTACCGTGCATCCCGTGCCTACGACCGCGTCATGCAGGCAGAGACATAAGCCGGGTGGACGAAGAGTGACGAGTCAGTGGCCGGCACCTCCGCGTACGCCGCCATCATCCAGGAGAAGTAGAACACGGGAGTGCGCCGCCGCTTGGGTCCCATGAAGGCCACCGCCGAGGAGACACCGGCGTACACAGCCGGTGTCTTGCCCGGTTCTTCTCTTGCGAGGACCTCCGTCGATCGCACATGGGCTCCACGGAAACGGAGGCGCCGCCTTCCCCTCGCGTTGAAGCATCAGCCGGGTGTTCCACTCTGATGAGTGGTAGGGAAGCGAGTCGTCCTTTGCTAAAGCATACACCTCCAGGGCTCCCGGTGGTCCGGTGATTGGGCTGACGGACATGAGGAAGACAAATCATTAGATATTATTATACCTCTAGAGCCGAACTAGCACCGTTGATGTTAGCTGAAATTCGTTATGTTTATATGAAAGTTAGTCATGTTTATATGAAATCCGTCATGTTTATATAAAATCTGGTCGCGTTTACATGAATTTTGTTATGTTAGTTCAATTTGTTGTGAGAATATATACGGTTACGGTTGAATGCGTCCTCCCGCATCTGTATCCATGGACTGATCTTCTTTCTTGAACAGATGCATGATGATATTTACGGGTTGTTGTTGGAGATGTCCTGACCGGGCAGAGATGCGTCAATACACAAACCTTGCGCCGTACATCATGGTTAAGCGGAGCTCAGTTCAGACTTCAGACCGTTGTACAAGAAAAGAAAGAAAGAAAGAATGAATGAATGAAAGAAAGAAAGGTGGTGCGTTTGCATGCATGCAAGCAGGCAACGGTGGACGTGTCCTGCGCGCGAGGCTGCGATAGCTGACTGCTCACTCGGTCGCAGTCCCACGGATCGCATGCGTCTGGTCAAAGGCATGAAGGCCAGCGAGAAGACCCCTGACTGGACCTGTGGTGAGGCGCACGTCTCATCACATCACACTCGCTTCACTCCTCCCATGGACCTGTGGTGAGACTAGTATAGTACTCCTATATTCGCTAATGAAGTGATCAAAGGCAGCTTAAATCGTAGTATAGTACCAGTACGGGAGGGCGCTGCCTAGTTCGGGGCGAGGGGGGCACATGGGCGCGGCGGCTGACCGGGCCGGGCCATGTGTGCGTGCCTCCGTCCTCTCCTCTGCGAAGATCATCGATCGCCCAGTGCCCCAGCCCTAGCCCCAGCAGGGAGGAATCCGGCTCGCAGGCAGGCAGCCTTGCCGGTACTTGCGCCACCATGCCTGCCTGCTTGGGAACTCCCAACCCCATCAACGGCACCACTTCCGCTGCTCCAGCTCGCCATTTTCTGCTTATCATACATACATATACATACTCCCTTCCTTGCTGTAGGCTCGTCCCGTCCCCAGGTCGGCATCCCCACCGCAGGTCCACGCGCGCTCAGCTAACTACATTTCCTTCAGTTTCCTTTTTTCTATTGTTCCAGCATGCACTTCTTCTGCAGCTCGCCATTTTCTGCTTATCATACCGCGCGCCTTTCCTCGTCCCGCTCCCCGTGTCGGCATGCAATGCATCCCCACGTCTCGGTTCATCGTATATGGATTGGGCCCATTTCCTACGTACGTTCCATATGATGTGCAGTGGGAATGAGTCTGCTACTTGTTTACAAAGATCAGTCTTACATCGGATTCAACTGAATCTCATCTCAATCAGTTTTATAAAGGGCGTACGTAGCAGCCCATGACCATGAGGCGTTCGTGATCGCCTCCAACCTATACTACCAAAAAGGAAAACATGTCAAGGCTTTTTTAATAATATACTAATAATCTACACAAGAAGAAATCCCTCCATTCGCAATGCTCGAGGTTGTAAGCGGAGTAATTTTTATTTAAGAACTATTCTTCTTCTTTTTTGCGGGTGAACTACTTTTTTTATATACTGTTTTTTTAGAACTACTTAATTTTTTTTTGAGAAACACATGTAGTTTTATTCATACTCTTAACAATTATAGATACACTGATTTGGACCTAACATCCAAGAAAATACAAAGTAAGTCTTATGACTAAGAATTGCAATTAAATCTCTTGAAAACACCTTCTTCACGACGTCAATCTCTGCTCGAAGAAATACTCCAAAGACTTTGGTAAAGAGGCTGCAATTGGACTGGAGCAACGGTGTTGTCATTCCTTCACCCGCAAGAAAATTACCAATAATGGTTTTTGAAAAAGCTTGATCTGATCCCCTAGAAGTGCAGGCGTTGAATCACTATATTTTCGCCATAGTATCGATGAAAGATTTCATTATCAACGAAAAATGCCATCTTAGCAACGACCACAAAATTAGAAATTAGGCCATTGAGGGCATATATGGGCCATCACGTCCTTCTGACCCGCACACGCAGGTTCGGCTACCCAGCCCGCTTTGAGCTAAAAGAAACTAGTTGAGCGGGCCAACAAACATACTCCCTCCGTTTCGAATTACTTGTCGCAGATATGGATGTACCTAGATGTATTTTAGTTCTAGATACATCCATTTCTGCGACGAGTAATTTGAAACGGAGGGAGTAGCTTTAACTTGTTGTATGAAGATTTGAGGCCGTTCACCAAGAATGCCACATCGGTTGAATTAATCCCACATCGCATGCCCAGGGACTTGAGGCGGTTCACCAAGAAATAAATAGGGAAGCAAGGGCATGGTTTAGAGTATACCTTTCTCAGCCTCTTGGCTAAAATCAAGTGTAGTATCTGTTCTTATCTATTCAATATCTGATATAGATGGGTCTACGGATCCATGAGGTATTAATTTAATTTAATTTTTTGTGAGGTGGACCTAGAAAATATAGCTTGTTGCATGGGCCCTCGTTAGTTGTCCAAGCGTTGCACTATTGTTTGGAACAGACACACCAAAAACATTATAAAATCTTTCTAGTTTCCTTTTTTGGTAATGGATTATATGTATTTGATACCTACTAATAAAGCAAGGTGCATTTCTCCGATTTTTGTATCTGTTCATCAGTGATTTTTTCTGTTCTATCCAAGCCGGTACTAAAATTTTTGTGCGTCTATCTACCAGAAAAGAAACAGTTTTCTCCCGAATTTCGTACCGGCAGCGCACGCTGCGGCCCAGTGAAGCCCGCCCGTTTGTCCTGCCCATGCAACCGGGCAACCATATTTACCGCATGAGGCGGCAAATAATCGGTATTTCGCATAGGGCGCCAAAGATTCGGCGTGCCCGTATTCGTTTTTTCTCGATTCTGTTTCTATTTTCCTTTCTCTTTTCTTTTAATTTTTCCATAAATTCAAATTTTCATCATTTTAGAAAGTGATACAAATTCGAAAGATATTCATGTTTATTGAAATGTTCACAAATTAAAAGTAATGTTTGTGTTTAAGAAACACGTTTTCAATAATGTTTTCATTGTAAACATGTTTCCATTTTGAAAAATTGTTCACATATTAAAAAAAATCGTTTTCTTATAAAAGGTTCATGTTTTCATAAAATATTTGTGAATTTCAAAAAATCCATTTCAAGTTTTGTTTGTCTTCTTCCAAAAGTTAATGAAATTTTTTAAAAAATGTTGGCATTCTGTTAAAAAGATCGGGATTCCAAAAATTGTTCACGTTTCGATGAATATTCAGAATTTAATAATTATTACTTTATTTTAAAAAGTTCAAAAATAGAAAAAACAAAAAATGTGTCGAAGTAACTCTACAGTATGTTCTTAAACATTCGCGCTGGCCATTTTTTTAGCAAGAGTTGTTTGGTTGAATGGCTGGCAACACGTGGTCGAGTTTTCGAGGTCGTGAGTTGGTTCCTTTAACTCAATGATTGTTTTGAATTTTTATTTGCACGTTACAAACACAGGTCGTTTTGGTGCCTGCCAGTGGCCTGGCCCTTGTGCATCCCACACGCTATTTGACGATAAAAGAGAATATGTTAGTTGACTATGATTGAAACAAATTATGGGCACATGCCAATAAAAGATGATATACTAGTTTGGCTCTTATTAAAAAAATGTGGGCAAGTGAGCGCTAAAAAAATTGAAGAGAGTAAACCCTGGTAAAGGAGGGGCTACGTGGTTATGCGCTGGTTATGCCAATGAAACGGGATTCACTGCAATTAATGATCGATCCGGTTACGTCAACATAGGAGAGAGTGGTTGAAGCAACTATGCCTAAAAGGTCGACGTGCAGCTACAATATGAGGAGGACATCACAACCTAGATACGGAGGCGGACCCGGAGGTAAAAAATGCATGAGTTAGGTGGTGGCCACCATTCCGACCAACCTCACCACTATCAAGATCTCGCGGGGCAAACCTGACCCGCGAGACACACCGCAGCTCCTCGCTCTGTCGCCCCATCGTCGCGGAGACCGTTCTGATGGACACATCAATTATCACTCCAGATGCTTCTCGTAAAATAATATCTCTTCCGTTGCAATGCACGGGCATATGTGTTAGTATATTCTCATTTGCATAGTATGGAGCATAACTCTATGCGGACGAGAAACCTCTCCTCCACGCTCCCTGTCAAGCATGCTAGTACCACCTCTGTGTCAAAATGCGTTGGGAGTGGCTTGATGCCACTGAAAGAAGACCATTGGATGGAGCTGTACCCAACGGACATCTATTTATGGGAACGCAACGCACACTAATTCTACCCACTTGAAGCAAGAAAAGAGAACGATTAAAGGCCACAGCTGTGAGCGGAAACGATGGTGCTGATGTTGATGCGGTAGGCCCGACAGAAAGATAACTATCCGACTAGCACGGCGTCGAGCAGGATCATGATCATCAGGGCCCACTCTCAGGGAGGGAAGGAGCCGGTGGTGTTTCCGCTCGCCCCAACATCTCCATTGGAGCGGAGGAGATCCTGCGCTCCCTTTACCCTTTGCTTTGCCAGCTTCCTCACGGGTGGCGCAATCATCGCCGTCGCCATGGTTGGACGGATGGATCATCGCCTTTTCTCCTCCTGTAACGGCGACCCCTTGCGCCCGGAGGCCGGAGCAGTAGTATACTATTTGGGAGGCGATATAGTAATGAGCAGTGTACGATGTTGCCGGTGGCTCGGAGCTCGTATTGTATTCTTCTTCTTGGCTCTGGATTTGCCTGTAAACCATAGCTTTGCTTCCACTGTGTTTTTTTAAAAGGAGGCTTTCACTGTGGTTATGCTACGGCAGGGTTCGTGTGATCCCAGCCGGGCTCACATAGTTGTTGGTGGACACGAGGAAAAGAGACGAAGAGGTTAATAAGGTTTTCTAATAATAACCTGACAAGGTGATAACCGGAGGGAGATGTATATCAGAAAACAGACCTAGTACTAGCCAGAGGTTAACGTTGCTGGTTTAGTGGTGTTGGTACTGGTCCAACTCGTGTGGCGTTTAGAAGATACATGTACATGTACAGCGTCGCTGTAAGATCCCTCGTACACGGACGTACATTTTGCAATTTTGTGGTCGGAAGGAGAAGCGGTGATCTGCTCGCCCTCCGTGGAGCCAGCGGAGCTCAGTTCAGACCGTTGCAGAAAGAAAGAAAGAACGCCCTGCTGCATATGCATGCATGCGCTTAACGGCACGGTGGACGTCATGACGTGTCCTCTCCTGCGGCCTGCGCGCGAGGCTGCGATAGTTCGGCGCGAGGCTGCGATCCCGTCGACGCGCGCTAGGTGGATCTGCACTGCATGCTCCAGTTTTCTTTGTTCCCAGCATGCATGCGTCTTTGACTGGGCATATACTTATATCTGGGAGAACTATTTGCTGCTGCTGCTACTGCTACTAGGTTTTCTTCAGGTTTTGTGCGCGGATCTATCTAGCGCCTGTGTATGGATTGCGCCCATTTTTTCTTCCGTTCCATGTGCGGCAGGAATGAGGCTACTACTTTCTCCGTTCTCAAATATTTATCTTTCTAGCCATCTCAAATGAACTACAATATACGGATGTATATAGACATGTTTTAAAGTGTATATTCATTCATTTTGCTTCGTATATAATTACTTGTTGAAATATCTAAAAAGACAATTATTTAGGAACAGAAGGAGTACTTGTTTACGAAGAGTAGCCTTTGGTTGCCACGTGGAACTGCAACGCACGCACATCTTGGCTCAGATTCGACTGAATCTCAGTTTACAGAGAACAGAAACAAGCTTCTCTTGTCTCTTCTCTCTGGACTACTATATATGCTTCTGGGCCATGCATCATCCCCATAACCCTGCCTTGAATTAATACCCCCGGTTCTAATATATAGTGCTCCTTTATTCCCGTGCTTCAACTTTGATCATAAATTTAAACAACGAGACCGATAGCGGCCGGAGCAAAAGTTATACCAGTGAATTCGTATTCAAAAGAACTTTTTAATTATATAATTTTTTCTCCCGCCGCAGTCGGTTTCGTTGGTTAAATTTATGGTCAAAGTTAGACCTTGAAAAGCGCAGGCGCGCTATATTTTGAAATGAAGGGAGTATAAGCAAGCGCACGCACTACGAATCCATTTGTACCACTGCTACTCGTAGCAGCCCATGAGGCGTTCGCCATCACCTCCAACCTAGAGTGCCAAAAAGGAAAACATGTAAAGATTTTCTATTTTTTTAGGATGGTGAAGAATTTTTATTTTTTTAGAAGAAGAGGGCTCCTGCCCTGGTTCCATTATTTAAAATGAAACCACGAAATCCACGCTCATTACAGCCCGCGGGAGGGGTTTTGCTCCCCTCCGGCCTGAAAACCAAATTTCGACTTAAACCTTTTACAATTCATCTAAACATGTCTAATGACAGAATTTAAAGGCTCAATTCACACAGCTGGATGCCTGGTACATGGGATCTATCTTCTTATCCTTCAATGAGCATCCCACTCTCAATGCAGCCAGCCTTCTGCCTTCTTCTTCATATAGTACTGCATCCACAACTCCTTCCTCAACCTGGCTCTGGCCAAAGCAGCAGAGGTGGCTGCCTGGACAGCTCCCACAGGGAAGATATCATCCTCTCCACGCGCTCTTTTGCAGTCTCATTGCATAGGATCTTTCATTGATTGCAGAAGCCCGCAATTCTCCTCAGGATCACTTGCACACCCATCCATGATGCATTATTAAAATACATATTATTCCTACTTCTCCAGATAACCCAGAGAGTAGCTGAGATGAGCATATTTTCAGCTTGTAGTGATTTGTGTTTCTCCCACTTATCAGCCACATTTTTAAAACCAGGCTGGGGCATACACCCAACAACATTATGTATATTTTTCCCCACCTCAACAGCAACAACACATTCAAAGAAAAGGTGATTACTAGTTTCACCTTCACAACAAAATAAGCAATTAAGATCATCTACATGTTGTCTTTTGCTAAGGTTACTCCTAACCAGCAACTTATCTTGAGCAAGCAGCCAAAGAAAAATATGAATGTTAGGGGGGACATGTAGCTGCCATATTTTTGGTACATACACAAGTGTAATCCCTTTAAAGTTGACCATGGCATACAGGGATTTAACTGAATATCTCCCATTGCTCTCTAATTTCCAAATAATAGCATCCTCCTCATCATTCAGGATAATAGATTGTGCAATGCTCAACAAATCAAACCAAAGATGTAATAGTCTATTGTCTACACATCTTCTAAAATGGTTTGGCACTGATTAAAAAAATTGGGCAAGTGAGTGCTATTTTTTTTGAAGAGAATAGACTACATGGTTATGCGCTGGTTATGCTAATGAAATGAGATTCTCTGCAATTAATAATCCATCCGGTTACGTCAAGTAGGAGAGAGTGGTCGAAGAAACTATGCCCGAAGGTCACCGTACAACTATAAAATGAGGAGGCAATCACAACCTAGACACGAAGGCAGCCCGGAGGAAAAAAAGACACATTGTTGGGTGGTGGCAACCACTCTGACCAACCCCACGACTATCAAGATCTTGCGGGCCAAACATGACCCGCGAGAACACCGCCGCTCCTCGCTCTCTCGCCCCACCACAGCAGAGATCGTTTTAATAGACACATCAATTATCTTTTTCGATACTTCTTGTAAAAAAATATCTTTCCCGTTGCAACGCACGGGCATATGTGCTAGTATATTCTCATTTGCATAGTATGGAGCATAACTCTATACGGACGAGAAACCTCTCCTCCACACTCCCTCTCAAGCATGGTAGTACCACCTCTGTGTCAAAATGCGTTGGGAGTGGCTTGATGCCACTAAAAGAAGACCATTGGAGCTGTACCAAACTGACATCCATTTATGGGAACGCAAAGCACACTAATTCAGGCCACTTGAAGCAAGAAAAGAGAATGAGGAAAGGCCATAGCTGTGAGCGAAAACGATGGTGGCTGATGTTGATGCGGTGGTGGTGGTAGGCCCGACATAAAGATGGAACCTCGAACTATCCGATTAGCTCGGCGTCGAGGGGATTTCCTCCGCGCTTTCGGGAGTGGATCACGGCCTTGCTTCATTCATCTTCCTCGCGAATCCTCCTCAATGGGGTCCCAGGACCTATTATCAGGCATGGTCGCGGCTTTCGGCAGGGAGATCCGATCTCTCCTCTGCTCTTTGTCATTGCCATCGACCCTTTGCAGCAAATTCTCGACCTCGCGACCCGTTGTGGACTTTTACACAAGCTTAGAGGGCGTCGTGCCATTCTCCGCACATCCCTGTATGCCGACGACGCTGCGGTCTTCATGGCTCCTATTAAGGAAGATATCGACAACTTTGCTCAGATCCTTAACTACTTGGCAAGGTCACGGGCCTCTGCACAAACTTTCAGAAAAGCTCGGTCGTCCCAATTCGATGTAGAGACATCAACCTCGACCACATCCTAGCAGCCTTGCCGGCCTCCCGCGCAGCTTTCCCCATCAAGTACTTGGGGCTACCTTTATCGGTTCGGCAGCTGAGGCGAGGCGACTTCCAATTCCTTGAGGACAAAGTGGCGGCCAGGTTGGTGCCGTGGGACGGAGAAAATATTACCGCCATTGGGCGCGGGGCGCTTGTCAAGTCCGTGCTAACCTCTCAGGTCATTTACCACATCAGTGCCCTTAGGCCTCCATCGGGCACCCTGCTGAACATCACAAAATTGGAGAGGGCATTCCTATGGGCGGGCTATAATAAGACAACTGGGGCCAAGTGTAAGGTTAACTGGGGATCAGTCTGTCGGCCGACTAACCTCGAGGGCTTGGCGTCCTGGACTTGGCTAAGTTTGCAAGAGCCCTTCGGCTTAGATGGCTGTGGTTCGAGTGGACTGAACCTTCCAAGACGTGGATTGGAATGGACAACCCTTGTGATGAGCTTGACTGTGATCTATTCTACACCTCGACACGCATCACCATTGGCAACGGGGCATGCGCGCCATTTTGGGACTCCCCGTGGGTTAATGGCGAGAAACCTTCCGTCATGGCACCTCTCATCTTCGAGGCTTCCACCAGGAAGAAATGGAAGGTACAGGAGGCCATGCATGCGGGTGAGTGGCTGTCCAAAATCAAGCTCCCCAACAACTGGACAATGGAGCACATCCGGCATCTTGTCACGCTTTGGGCTCGGCTGAGGGCCACCCCCCTCGCGGTGGACGCCGAGGACACCATCACCTGGAAGCATACTGCCCGCGGAATCTACTCCGCCACATCCGCGTACAGTGCGCAACTCCTTGGGTTAGTCAGCTCGCCCATGGGCTTCGCCGTTTGGAAAGCATGGGCTCCCCCTAAGATGAAATTCTTTGCTTGGCTGGCAATCCAAAACCATAGTCTGGACGGCGGATAGATTGGAGAGGAGAGGGTGCCCAAACTGCGGCCTATGTCCACTCTGCAAGCAGACGCTGGAATCGGTGAGCCACATCTTCTTCAAGTGTCGGTACTCTATTAGACTATGGGGCATGATCAAAGGCTGGCTCAAACTCGACTACCTCGACATCTCCTCCTGGATCACGATGCGCTCCATCAAGGACTGGTGGCTCAACATGTCGGCCTCCAGCATGCCCAACCAGAAGGCGATGGCTTCTCTTGCTATGCTGACCTACTGGACCATTTGGTGCGAGAGAAATGCACGGGTGTTTCGTCACAAGTCCACGCTTCCGTCTGTATTGTTGTCAAACATTCAGAGCGACGCCAACCTTTGGGTAATTGCGGATGCTAAGCACTTGGGTCAAATCATGCTAGGAGAGTAGTGGCATTGTAATATTTTCTTTTGCTTTTCTTGTAAAAGCAACTCTAAACTCCTTCTTAATTAATGGATGAGGCAAAGCTTTTGCCTCCGTTTTGAAAAAAAAGAGGATCATGATCATCAGGAGCCAAATGCCAATGGGTGGGGCTGCGTGCGGGCCCCGTACTCAGAGATGGAGGGAGCTGGTGGTGTTGCCGTTCGGCCCAACTCCATTGGAGAGGAGGAGATCCTCCCCTTTATCTTTGCTTTGCCGGCTTCCTCACAGGTGGTGCCATCATCGCCTACCATGGATTACCTTTCTCCCCTGCAACGACCGCTTGTGCCCGGAGCAGTAGTATACTATCAAGTGTCAGAAGCAACTGCATGGTCAACCCACGTAGCTCACTCGGGACGTGCTCTAGCGCACGGTCCCTCCTCTGGCGCACGATTGCCTTGTACAAACTGCACACTCTCATGCGCCTGTAACTCATATATACGAGTCCAATACAGCAGCAGGACCGCAAGGTGCCTAGCTCATTCTTCCCTCCCTCGCTCACATGGTATCAGACGCCGGTTCCATCCTCTGTCTGTAACCTCAAGCTTCCGCTGCCCCGACTCCGGGCCCGCACCCATGGCGTCTCCTTCTCCGCCGCCACCACCTCCCCCACCTCCTCCCCGTCCCACCTTCCCTGGCCATGGCTCCTCTCCGATGACACCGGCGCACCTGCAGCAGCCTCTGCTCACGCCGTCCGCGCTTGCTCGCGGTGCCCCCTCCTCCTGGCTGATCCCGCCGCCTCCTCCTCGACGGCATCGACCTTTTCCCCCCTCGCCGGCATCTACATCAACCAGCATGTGCCCATCACGCTCACCCTCAACCCCCCCATATTCTCCCAGTGGCGAACTCTGTTCGAGGTCATGTTCCAGAAGTACGCGATCACCGACCACATCACCGGCGCGGCTTGTCCCGGCGACGCCGCTGGTGTGACGACGCCACGCCCTTCTCTCCTGGCTGTACACGCGTGTGAGCCCGGAGATCTTCCGCCTCGTTCATCAGCGCGGCGCCACGGCCGCGGAGATATGGGGCGCGGTGCTCTCGCTGTTCATGGAGAACGCTGAGCACCAGGTCGTCCTTCTCGCCACGGAGTTTCGCCGCATCGAGCAGGGTGGCGCCTCCGTCATCGACTACTTCGGGCGCCTCAAGGAGTGCGCCGACCGGCTCGCTGACCTCGGCGAAATCGTGCAGGACCGTGACCAAGTGCTCAACATGTTCCGCGGCCTCCACCCTCGCCTCCGGTATGCCATCCCCATCCTCACGATGCAGATGCCATTCCCTACCTTCCTCCGCTGCCGCGCCTTTCTGCTCCTTGAAGAGAGCCGCCTGACCCCCGACTTCACCCATGAGACGGCGCTCCACGCTGCTCGCACTCCTCCTCCGCTGAGCCCCACCAGCGGCAACAACACCCACCGCAACGGCTCTGGCGGGGGTGGCGGCCTCAACCGCGGGAAAGGCAAGGCGGTGGACAACTCCGGTGGCTCGCAGCACGGCGGGGCGTCCTCCATCCGCGGCCCCGCGCCGCCTGCACCGGCCAGCACCACGCCCTGGACTGGCATGGTGCACGCCTGGCCGATGCCATGGCGCCCTCATGCACCAGGCGCTGGTGTCCTTGAGGCATGACGAGCGCGCCGCGCCGTTCGCTGTCTTTGCTACACACTACGGCGCACCCTACCCCGGCGCTGTTGGCGCTCCTCCGCTCCAGTGGCCACCTGGCGCCGTCCCCATCCACCCGCCGTACAGCGCACCGCTCGGGCCCGGCGCGGCCACGCCCAGCCCGGCGTGGGATCAGTCCGCTCTGGTGCATGCCCTCAACAACCTGCACATCCAGCAGCAGCAGCAGCCCGCGCCACCCGATGAATGGTACCTGGACTCGGGCGCGTCCACGCACATGGCCTCCTCCTCTGGTATGCTCTCCTCCTCTCGCCCTTACACCTCCTCTGGCATTTTAGTTGGTGATGGAACATCGCTTGCAGTCACGCACACCGGCCAAGCCACACTTCCCACCACCACAGCTCCCCTAGCTCTCAATGACGTTCTTGTTTCCCCTTACCTAATCAAAAACCTCATCTCTGTCAAGAAACTTGCCCGTGAAAATCCTATTAACGTCGAGTTTGACGATTTTGGTTGTTCTGTCAAGGATCAAAGGACGAGGCAGGTGATCCTCCGATGTAACGACTCCGGCGACGAGCTCTATCCCGTGTCCCAGCCCACCCAACACCAGGCGCTCACCGCGGTCACCACTGACGTCTGGCACCAGCGGCTTGGTCATCCGGGGCACGACTCCCTCGCCCATCTGCTTCGCTCCTCGGCCATCACAGCTCATGGCGCTCCGTCGTCTTCCTGTAAAGCTTGTCAATTAGGAAAACACGTTCGTTTCCCGTTTAGCAGCTCCGATCATGTGTCATACTTTCCTTTTCAGCTAGTGCATTGCGATGTATGGACTTCTCCTGTAATCAGTATGTCAGGCTATCAGTATTATCTTGTGCTTCTCGATGATTACAGCCACTTCGCCTGGACCTTTCCCCTACGACACAAATCTGACGTTCTGCTCACCATCAAACGCTTTCATACATTTGTCCGCTGTCATTTCCATCTTAACATCCTAACTATGCAAACAGACAATGGACGTGAGTTTGACAACAACGCATCTCGCGCCTTCTTCTCGTCCGAGGGCATTCAGCTCCGCCTGTCTTGCCCATACACCTCGCCCCAGAACGGACGAGCGGAACGTATCCTACGCACACTCAATGACATCACTCGCTCCCTCCTCGTCCATGCGTCTATGCCATACACCTTCTGGGCCGAGGCTCTCAACACAACAACCTTTCTCCTCAACCGACGCCCCTGCCGTGCACGCCATAACCACATGCCCTTCTACCTGCTCTACGGCGTGCTTCCCGCGTACTCTGCCGTTCGGGTGTTCGGTTGTCTCTGCTACCCAAACCTTACCGCCACCAGCGCTCACAAACTCGCGCCACGCTCTCATCCCTGCGTGTTCCTCGGTTACTCTCCGGAACACAAAGGCTACCGCTGCCTCAACCGCAGCACCGGTCGTGTCATCGTCTCCCGGCACATGGTGTTCGACGAAACCCACTTTCCCTTCTCCAACGACGGTGTGCCATGCACGCCCCCATCCTCTGCCGTCGACGACGACCATCCGTTACCGCACCCATTCCCTGCCTACATCCCGCGCCAGCCCCGTTCCACACGGCCGCATCCCCACAATGCCGCGTCCACCCTCGACGCCGCACGCCCTACCATCGCTCCTACAGATGCCCCGCAAAACCCTAGCCCCTCTACCCCTACACCTCAGCCACCCACGCCCCACATCCCCACACCCTCACCCTCACCCCCGAGCCCACCTCCCGCTGATCCATCTGCAGCTCCGGCCAGTCGCTCCACCCGCAGCCTCGTCCCCACGCATCCCATGGTTACTCGTGGCAAACTCGGCAAATTCCACCCTAACCCTAAATACGCCGATGCAAACCTAGCTACCACCACCACCAACACAGACATCTCACCACTACCTAAGAGTGTGCATGCTGCGATGCGGGATCCACACTGGCTTAATGCTATGCAGGAGGAGTACAGGGCGTTGATGGCGAACCAGACGTGGTCTCTTGTGCCCCGGCCGCCGGGCACCAACATTGTCTCCGGCAAATGGCTCTTCCGCCACAAGTTCAAGGCCGACGGATCACTAGAAAGGTACAAAGCACGCTGGGTGGTGCGCGGCTTCTCGCAGCGCCCGGGCGTCGACTTCGATGAGACCTTCTCGCCGGTGGTCAAGTCCGCCACCATCCGCGTCGTGCTCGCTCTCGCTGCCGCCGGGGATTGGCCCGTCCATCAAATGGATGTGAACAACACATTCCTTCAGGGCTACCTCACCGAACGTGTCTACTGCCAGCAACCTGCTGGCTTTGTCGACGCGAGCCGGCCTGAGCATGTCTGCCTGCTCGACCGGTCGCTCTACGGACTGCGGCAGGCGCCCCGCGCTTGGCTCGACCGATTCGCCGCGTTCCTCCGGACGATCGGGTTCATGGCAGCACGTGCGGATCCCTCACTGTTCGTGCTACATCACGGTGATCAGGTGGCATACCTTCTTCTGTATGTGGACGACATTGTTCTCACGGCCTCGACGTCCACACTACTGCAACATCTACAGCGCCAGCTCTTCGCCGAGTTCTCCATGGAAGATCTCGGCCCTCTCAAGTTCTTCCTCGGCATCCAGGTCACCCGCGACCACACGGGCTTCTTCCTCTCCCAGAGCAAGTATGCCGCCGAGCTGCTCGACCGCGCCAACATGACGGCATGCAAGCCCGTGAGCATGCCCGTGGACACGCACAGCAAGCTCTCTGGCGATGCCGGACCGCCGGTGGACGACCCCTCTGACTACCGCAGCATCGTGGGGGTGCTGCAGTACCTGACCATGACCAGGCCCGACCTGGCGTACGCGGTACAACAGGCGTGCCTCTCCATGCACGACCCGCGCACCCAACACCTGGCACTGGTCAAGCGCATACTGCACTACGTCCGCGGCTCCTCCACGCATGGGTTGCACATCAGCCGCACGTCCGCCCTCGACCTGGTCGCCTACTCCGACGCTGACTGGGCCGGGTGCCCGGACACGCGGCGCTCGACGTCGGGCTACGCCATCTTCCTCGGCGACTCCCTCATCGCACCGTCTCATGGTCCAGCGCGGAGGCAGAGTACCGCGCCGTCGCCAATGCCGTCGCAGAATGCTGCTAGCTTCGTCAACTTCTCGGTGAACTCCACGCCCCGCTGCACAAAGCAACCGTGGTCTACTGTGACAACATCTCCTCGGTCTACATGGCGACTAACCCGGTTCATCACCGTCGCACAAAACACATCGAGCTCGACATACATTTTGTACGCGAGAAGGTTGCTCTCGGCGAGCTGCGCGTCCTTCATGTCCCCACGACACAGCAGTTTGTGGACGGCATGATGAAGGGTCTGCCAACACCGGCGTTCCAGGAGTTTCGTTCCAGCTTGTGCACCCGCCCTCCGGACGCTTCAGCTGCGGCGGGGTGTCAGAAGCAACTGCATGGTCAACCCACGTAGCTCACTCGGGACATGCTCTAGCGCACGATCCCTCCTCCGGTGCACGATCGCCTTGTACAAACTGCGCACTCTCATACGCCTGTAACTCATATATACGAGTCCAATACAGCAGCAGGACCGCAAGGTGCCTAGCTCATTCTTCCCTCTCTCGCTCACATCAAGGATGACGCCGCGCCGGCGATATACTAATGAGTAGTGTACGTTGTTGTCGGGCGGGGCATGGAGTACGTCTTGTATTCTTCTTCTTGGCTGCGGATTTGCACATAAATTAGTAAATCTTGCTTGCACTGTGGCTAACCCATCATCAGTTTTGGGAGAGGTTAGTTGCTGGTGTTCGTGCGGCGCTCTGGATTTTGTTCCGATTATGACGTTGAACACGTAGCATCTCCGGGCGGCCGGCAATATATGTATGTGCACTGTGGTTTAAGATTCGTCTGCATTTATTGGATTATTATCTGATCGATCCCATGGGCACGGCTTCATCAAGGGTTCTTCGTTATTCTCCTATCAATCGCAAAGGCTAGGAATTGAGGTGTTACTGTTACCTCTAATTACATGGAGATTCTAACCTTTACAACGACAATTGGCATGTTTGATTTCATGGGTTAGAGTTGGTTTGGGTTAGTTTGGACTCAACTAACTAAAAAATATCCAAACAGGTGGGTTAGTTTGGGTTAGATGCATCTAACTCATCCAAAAAATCTAACCCACTCAAGAAGTGCTTATTTGGGTTAGTTCTTCTTGGGACCATTAAAAAACATTTTTTCTCTCGCTCTCCCCGCAGCAGATCCTTCCCCACTTCCTCGAAGCTTCTCGTCCTCTCCCCCCCCCCCTCCCTCTCGCACCGCCCGTAAAGGCGCCTCGCCGTATCCGCGCTCCATCTAACCCTGTCATCCAAACACCTCATCGGCTAGAGTTAGTTTAGGGTTAGTTCAGGGCTAGAATCTAACTCTAACCTCTAACTGAGTTAGAGTATCCAAACAGGGCCAATAATATGCTTCGTGGCCTTGTGGCAAAATGCTGAGTGGGGCCCCTTCACAATATTCACGAAGGCTATTAAATAAAAAACTCAACAAAAAATCTCATATCTTATTAACATTTTCAGCACCTAAACATACCAAGGTTCATCCATATCTCTGAGAACTAGGGGGTCTACTTGTACATGAGAATGACAAGCATCAGATGGATAGTGGCGGTGAACATGAATGATACAAATGAATAAACACGTAGTGATCCACAAGAAGCTTGGTATTACAACGAGATGGAGGTGGATGGTGATGAAGTTGGTTGATGGAGATGGTTGATACCGACGCCCCGTTGCACGCGGTGTTGAAGAAAGCGATCTTCTCGTTGCCAATTCACCCTCCGGATTCTTCAAGAGGCTAGGGTTCTGTGTGTTCGGAATGAGTTTCTGGTCTCTGTGTGCAAATGATCTCCGATCTGATTCCACATGGTGAAAGTAGTCGACGAAGAGGAAGCAGCAGCAACTGATACGACCGCTGTTACGAGTGCAGGCGCTCGTACAAGACACCGTCGAGCTCTCCAGTGGCCCTGCACAGCTTCCCCCTTCTCCTATATTGCTTCATTCTTTATGCTGATTAATTATGACATTAATTAAAGTGATTTTGCTATTTTTTTCTTAAATTTCGTTCCTTAGTATTCCAGTTGCTTTCGAACACAAATCCCAAGGAAAAATGACAAAAAGAAGTGTGCAAATGCGATAAAATCCAACAAAGCCTACATTGTAGGCGCAAAATAGAATGTAAGTGTCCAGTGACCCCTCAATAGTTTGGACATTGCAACCATAGCCTTCATTTATGAATCTCCAAATCCATACTAGTAAATACAACGTAAAGTTCATCTACATACATAGTTGAAAGTATGCAAATAATCTACTCTCGTCATTGGATATGTCGATGACGTTCGTGCCGAAGCCTTCAACACCGCGTCAACGGGGCGTCGGTATCAACCATCTCCGGAGATCATCTCCGGGGATCATGAGGATGGATAGGGTTGAGGCTCGTCGAACCTAGAGCATCTCCGGTCGGTCTGAACCATAGCCTTCATTTGATGATCTGGTCGATCCCTTGGAGGCAGCATGTGGAGTTCAGTTCAGAGCGTTCAAGAAAGAACGGTCTGTCCCTAAAAAAGAAAAGGAAAAAAGAACGCCCTGCATATGCATGCATGCATGCAACCAACGGTGGACGTGTCCTGCGTGCGAGGCTGTGATGCTTTTTTTTTTTTGATCCGGGCATTACCCCTTTTCATTGCAAACAACGGAAATACAACCAGTACCGAATACAGAGTTAGGAAGAGGAAAAGAGGTAAGACGAGTTCAAGCATTACCAGAAAACCCACTGCCATTCGGTTGCCGTCGACCCGAACGCTGTGGGGCGAAAACCTGGTAACACATACAATTCATGAGCATCAAGCTCCAGAACACCCAAAGAGATAAACATACCAACACAACAAAAGATCACAAAGCGCAAACTAAAAGCCACTGTGAAGGAAGAAGGCTCTTCCAGCAGCACGCCCACTTCGTTCGCTCCAAAAGCAGCAAGAGTCCACCACGTACTTTCAAGCTCCTCCAATCGGCTGGGCGGCAGCCCCGCAAAGCCTCATCAGCTGCATCTCGGCACCTGAGCGGAGCTTGTCAGCGTCTTCACCTTTCTGCAGTCTTGTCTCCAGTACAAAAGAAAAGAGCACATGGAGAAGATGATTTTAAAAGGAGACTTGAGGCTGCGATGCTGATTGCTCACTCGGTCGCGATCCCACTCCCTACCCAGGTGGATCGCATTCGCATGCACGCATGCTGGCATGCCCGAGAGCTCGGGTCAAAGCCATGCAAGGCAAGCCGACGACCGGACCGGTCCAGGCACACATCTCATCACATCACAGCCCTCCTCCCATGGACCATGGTACTGTGTAGAGTAATACTCACTCTGTAAATTAATATAAAAGCGTTTAGATCACTATTTTAGTATTCTAAACGCTCTTATATTAGTTTACGGAGGAAGTACTTTATTACTGAACTGATGAAGTGATCAAAGGCAGCTTAAACCGTATAGTACCAGTACGGGCGCGCGCTGCCTAGTTCGGGGCGAGGGGCGCACATGGGCGTGGCGTGGTGGCTGACCGGGCCATGTGTACCTCCGTCTTCTCTAGATCATCGATCGCCCAGCACCAGCACCAGCATCCAGCAGGAGGAAGGAATCCAGCTCGCAAGTCGCAGCCTTGCCGGTACTTGCGCCACCATGCCTGCGTCTGCGTGCATGCATGGAACTCCCAGCCCCATCAATGGTGTATGGTGGTAGTAGCACTTGTGTACCAGTGCTGCTCCAGCTCGCCATTTTCTGCTTATCATATTCCCTTTCCCGCTCGATGACCCTCGTCTTTGTTCCCGGCATGCATACATCTTTGACTGGGAATATATATATTCGGAGAACTGTTTGCTGCTGCTGCCGCTTGGTTTTCTTCAGGTTTTGTGCGCGGATCCAGCGAGCGCTTCGTGTATGGATTGCGAGCATTTCTTCCTTTCCATGTGCAGCAGGAATGAGGCTGCTACTCCATTTGTTTACCAAGGGCAGTCTTTTTTTTTTTGAAATGGAGGCAAAAGATTTGCCACTTCAATACTTCAATTAAATAAGAGAGAGAAGAGTTTAGAGTTTTACAACGCACGCACAAATAAGCGGCATGACAATTACTCGTACAATATGATGTTCCCTAGCTTTTTTGCGCCAAAGATAACCCAAAGTTTAGCATCTTCTAAAATGCTGGTTAGTAGGACCGGCGGTGGTGCGCATTTTCGACGGAATACGCTGGCGTTTCTCTCATTCCAAATAGTCCAAGAAACGAGCATGGTGAGGGAAGCCATTGCGTGGCGGTGAGGGTTGCGGTCGTCGGTTCTTTTTGCCACCACTCGGTGACGGTTGCTTCTAACTGCCAATCGGAGGTGTCCATGTGCGTGAGCCCAAGCTTCTCGATGATTGATCTCCAGAGCCTAAGTGTGTAGCGACACTTGACAAAGAGGTGTATCCCTGTTTCTTGTTCTCTTTTGCAAAGCGGGCAAGGGCCACAGTTTGGCCAACCACGCTTCTCCAAGCGATCGGCAGTCCAAATTCTATTTTGCAAGGCCAACCAAGCGAAGAATCTAACCTTAGGAGGTGCCCAAGCCTTCCACACCATGCGGTCCATGGGGACAGAGTCAGGCCTAAAAATTGCGCTTTGTAGGCGGTGCTGGCGTGTAGATCCCATTGTTCGCATGCTTCCAAATGATGTTGTCTTGACTTGCTCATCAAGGTGGAAGTCATGCACAAGCATCCAAAGGTTAAAGAATTCGAAATGTGGTTGTGAGATGGCAGTGTCATGTTTGATCTTGAGGATCCAAGCGTTCCCTTTCGAGCCTCACGCACCTTCCAATTCTTTCTCTTGATGCCTCAAAAGATTAGTGGTGCAATGTCCTTGGGCTTGCGCCCCAAGAGCCGAGGAGTCGAGAAAGGTGTTTTGGCGCCGTCGCCCGACAGTGATAGTCGTAGATGCATAGAAGAACCGGAGATCCTCTTGGTCACGAGGGTTGCGAGCTAACCCATAATCTGCGGGGCTCCTTCCATTCGTACCATAGCCACCGAAGCCATAACGCCCGTGCAAACTTGTCGGTGTCGAGCACCCCAAAGGCCACCATAATCTTTTTGGTACGCACACAGTTTTCCGATTGACCTTGCATTTGGATCCCGTGGTCTTGTCCGCACCCGACGGAGGAAGGCCCTCTCAATCTTGTTGAGTGTATCCAGAATGCCCTGCGGCACAATGAGAGGCGTGATAGAAAACCGCTTGGGAGGAGATGACGGACTTGGCGAGAGTCGTGCGTCCGATAGCGATGATGTTTTGCCCATCCCAAGTGGTTAATTTTCCGGCTGCCTTGTCCACCGGTATTGGAAATCCACCGTCTTTAGTTGCCAAACCGAGAGAGGTAAGCCTAGGTATTTCACGGGAAGGAAGCACGGATCACCGGCATATTTGAAGAATGCGCTCAAGGTCAAGATGGTTGCAACGAATTGGCACGACCGAGCTTTTTGGAAGTTGGTGCGAGAGGCCCGTCCACATCACCAAAGCCTCGTAAGATCGCAGCTAGGTTGTCAATGTCCCTCTTGATGGGTGTCACAAAGACCACAGCATCATCCGCATCTGAGGAGGTTCTCATCACAGCTCCCGGCCACGAAGCTTATGGAGGAGTCCTTTCCGCGTGGCGGGTCCAAAATCTTATGCAAAGGGTCAATCGCAAGGACAAACAGGAGGGGGGAAAGGGGTCTCCTGCTGAACCCGCTCCGTGCTTGATCGGAGGGCGGGCACCCGTTTAGCATGATTCTCGATGAAGAAGAGGAAAGAAGTGCCGCGATCCATGCCCGAAATTTAGGCGGGAACCCGGCCGTTGCAGGAGCTCAAGAAAATATCCCCACTTGACCGAATCAAAAGCCTTCTTTATGTCAAGCTTGAGAAGGAGGGCAGAGGTTCTCCTCTTGTGTAGGCGCCGAGCAAAATTCGAGCGATACATGAAATTGTCATGGATGCTTCTCCCCTTGATGAAGGCGCTTTGAGCGTTGGAGACAAGTTCATCCATGTGGGGAGCAAGCCTGAGCGAGAGAACTTTGGCAATGATTTTGGCGATGGCATGAGGTTACCACGTGGAACTGCAACGCACGCAGATCTCTTGAGGGGTAACTGGATACTGTAAAAATTTTTTTGAGACAAACTGGATACTGTAATCAAGACCATCTTAGCGACGACTGATTGGGCCATGGAGCATGTGGGCCGTCACGCCCTTGCTGATCGAAGGAAAAACCTACCCCGGCCCGCAGCGCTGGCTGAGCGGGCAAACAAACGCAGCTCTGACTTGTTGTATACAGATTCTGAAAACACAAAAGAGGCTTTGACTCGTCGCTGGAATTAATCCCACATCGCGTGCCCGGATACCTGAGGCGGTTCAGCGAGAAATAAAAATGGAGCCAGGGCATGATTTAGGGTATGCCTTTCTCGGCCTCTTGGCTAAGATCAAGTGTAGTATCTGTTCTTGTCAGTTTAATATCTGATACGTGGATCTTCGTATCCACACTATGATATTAATTTAATTTTTTTGGGGGGGAGGACCTATAAAATGTAGCTTGCTGCATGGGCGGCCCTCATGTGTCGTCCAAGCGTTGCACTATTGTTTGGAATAGGCACATGCCAACCAAAACATAATGAAATCTTTATAGTTTCTTCTTTTTATGGAGGAGTATATATACATATCATAGTCTCATTTGCATAGCATATGGACAGAACTTCAGGGTGAGTGTAGTGCCGATTAGAAACCTCTCCTCCACACTCCAAGCACGCAACCATCTCTGTTCAAAATATTTGGAGTTTTAGTTTTGACCCAACTAAATATTCTATAGATCTCTCTAAATTCTGTAGATTTGATATAAGTCTATAAATAACATACAAACATCTGCAACATCAAATTAGTTTCATTAGATTTATCATAATGTATATTTTCATACTTTTGTTTGAAGTTGTGGATATTATTAAATGTTTACATAGTCAAACTTTCCCCCGCAAAAAAAAAACTTAAGGAAGTTTATTTTACTTTTTGCGATAGTAACTTTTGATTATTCATCAACTGTCAAGATAGTACAAAGAACATCAAAAATAACTTAGCATAGATCTAAAACTTACAATATTTTTAAGGGGGAAGTAGCTCCCCTTGTGTTGGTCAAACTCTGTGCGCGGCATGTCCATTTGCTATGAGAGTGGTGTCTTCGTGTTGCCCCACGGATTGTCCGGATTAAAAGACGGAGCAACATGAGATTTATCTACACGGTCGCACATGCCACTCACGCCGCCATCAACCAACCACCGCGCCGCCAGTCTCTCCATCTCTCCGCCACCCTCAAAGACGCAATGGTCGATGACGACTATACATACGGTCTGAAAGAGCAGAGAATGCAGGAGCCCCGGGCGGCCGCCAATGCCCTCACCCTACGCCAAGCTTCAATCAAGGATGCACTATGGTGATGCTAGACGGGGACGTTCGCCACCTTAGTGTCCGACACACCAAAACCAATCACATGCATTTGTGTGTGAGAGCATATCTACTACTCCCTCCGGTCCTTTTTACTCTGCACATTGGATTTGCCGAAAATCAAACTTTGCTAAGTTTGACCAAATTTATATTAGAAATTATTAGCATCTATAATATCTAATAAATATAATATGAAAATATATTCCAAGATGAATCTAATGATATTGGTGTTGTTATGTGAATGTCTATAATTTTTTATATAAACTTGGTCAAAGTTGGATGAGATTGACTTCGGACAAACCTAATATGCAGAATAAAAAGGACCGGAGAGAGTACTACCCATGTCGATGTATTACAAACATGTGGCAGAGCATATTTTTTAGAGGAAATAAGTATGGAAAAGTCTAGAACAGATGAGGGGGCTGCTTGGTTTGTGACTAAGGTTGGCAAAAATGTGTGGCAAAGTGTGGCAATGCTAGGCCTAGAACCAAACAGCTCCGAGATGTGTCTATGATGTGAGGCATGTGCATATTGTTCATTGCAAATCGTAATAACGTAAAAAAAAGACTGGCTATTTAGAATAAAAAAAGTATGGAAGTTTCTAGAGCAACGAAAAAGAGTTAGTGTTTTGAGTTTTTTTGCATATATTGCAGTGTAAATAATAAATTAAAAAATGGTAATTCGTTTAGAAGAAAAAAAGTTTGAATAATTATATAAGATTCTAGACAAAAAAAGTGTTTTAAGGTCCGTGCATATTGTGCATTGTAAACAGTGAATTAAAAAAAAAGAATGGCAATTCATTTAGAAGAAAGATGTTTGGATAATTAAACTATGAAAGATTCTATAGCGAATAAGTGATGCTTGTGTTTTTAGGGCTGTGCATTATGCTTAAGCTCAACCATGAAATCTTCTATATTGTACTTGTGGCACAATCCGGTGGAGTGAATATGATACCCAATGACTACTAGTGCTCGAATATGCCACCTCCGTACTGTTGGATTGGCTTCATCGAGCGACCAACATTTAACATTATTCACACAATATATAAGGGTATAGATTACTGGAATTCGGTCAAAATCTCACTGAAAATGAAAACCTGCACTATGGGTCATCGATCGCCTAGCAGGGATCCACCTCGCTCGAATAGTCGCATGCATGGAAATGCTTGCGCCTCCATGGATGAATGGAGCACGCATGTGTGTGATGTGACCATCATCTCCCATCCCGTCTTGGAGTAAGCAAAGTGCGTGCACAACCGATTCGTGTCGCTGCTAGTGGTACCAGCCCATGCATGAGGCGTACGTGACCACCTCGAACTTAAAATACGAGACGATGGACGCGTCTGAAGAGCTTTTTTCAGTCTACGCGAGAAGAAAGAAAGCTCGAGAGTGCAAGCGGAGAAACACATCGATAATTTATTTTCGCGACAAACAAATCGATAATTAAGGTCACCTCTGTGCGATGACAAATTGGGCCAAGGAGCACGTGGCCCGCCACGTCCTTGCTGGGCTCTCGACCCCCAGTCCCGCCTTGACAGGCCCGCATCGCGGGGTTGGACGAACAAACATAGATTCGGCCTCTTCGTTTTTCAAACGAAACCTAACTTTAGCTCGTTGGAATAGTCCCGTACCGCTTTTGCACCTGCTCATAGGCGGTTCGCAGGCCAACAAAAGGGCACGCACGGTCTTCGTTCGAGGCATACCTTTCTCGGCCTCTTGGCTAAGATTAAGTGTAGTATCTGTTCTAATCAGTTTAATATCTGATACGTGGATTTACGGATTCATGAGATATTAATTTATTTTTTTATGGGGGAGAAACCGTCTATGTAGCTCGCTGCATGGATGGGTCTCGTGTGTCGTCCAAGTGCTGCACTTCTGCTTGGAATAGGCGCGCCCCTACCAAAACAAAAATAAAATAGCATAATCTTGATCTCAATTCGATTCAAATTTGTGTTGAAAGCCCCTGCTGTTGGAGGTTCAGTCAAGCTGTGTTAAGATTAGTTTGACAGGTGAGCTAAAATGTTAGAAGATTGATAAGAGGGGATGACGCAAAATTAAGGCCAGAAACGGATCTCACTACCCTGCTACCATGCTCCTCCAGACTGCACAACTACTCCACCATTAGGACAACTAATCAGATAAAATGGAAGCTTAAACACGTATAGTATGAGTGCTGACTAGTTTTGGGCGATAGGTATTTTTTTCGTCCTCCGCCTCTGCCATGATCATCGAGAACGAGCGTAGGCAAGATTTGGACTATTCTCGGTATGAGTTGACGGGACACCCGGTGCGAGTGCGGAGGAGGGCTGAGAGGGTGGCCTGCTTTGTTGCCTCCTATCATGCCATTCGACGTGCCGAAACGCACGATGACCTTCAAAAGGATCTAGTCGAGAAGAGGTGGTCATGGAATGGGCAACAAAACTAGTTTGATGTTGTATGTTTGTTGTATTGGTCATTAACTATTTGTTGTATTGAAGATAAATTGTTTGTTTGAGTTATAATAATAATTGAACTATTTATTGTTGATTTATTTTATGTGTGTTTGATCTTCTTGGTTCCACATTGAATGAGAAATGTTGTTTGTGCTGCACGCTCGCGCTGGATTTTACCGCACCGCTGAAGCGCTATCGCGGCGTGCTAAAATTTTCCAGTGCCTGGTGAAGCAACCTCCCTGTCCGGCGCGAGAAAACGCACTCCCGGCGCTGTAAAAAAAAATTAGCGCGCTGTGCCGTAGCGCCTCTGTTGGAGATGCTTTTGACCCAAAGGTTTACGTTATACAACAGCTATGGAATTTTATATCAGAACTTGCAAGACGAGGGACACAATTGTTCCACCTCACTTCCCACTCAGCCACAAAAAAAACTTCAAGATGACTAGGACGGGAATTACGAAGCATGTATAACGGCGTCCAGATCGCAGATCCAAAAACTGCAAGTGGAGCAAGCAACTTTGTGGCTGGGCGCACTGCTGCCTCCGTGGAAGACAATCAAGGCGGCAAACCAACCCAGCGGATAAGACGGCCCGCGGCGATTTCTGAAACAAAAGCTTAGCTATGAATTCCATCGGAAAATTTTCACGGATTACTCGTAGTACAGGCCTGAAGCGAGCATGTCTTTTCGACCCGGCAAAGAATACATTATGTACAGTGTTTGTCATGAAGCAAAATAAATATGATTCCGCAGGCAGCAGCTACAAAATTGGTGGTGCAAAGAGAGAACCGGTCGGTGTTAGCTGTTTACGCCTCAACAGAAACAACAGCTCTCGAATAAGAAGCTTTCACCTTCTTACTACTTTTCTTGCTTGATTGGCTTGTTTTGCTGGATTTCCTCTTCCTGCCCAGCTTCTCCGGGGTCTCCCGTGCAGGCTCTGCTCGCGCGATCTCAACATTGTTCATTTCCGAGTCGTTTGTAACATCTTTGGTCGTGCCCGCATCTACGTCTGGGTCTACGACAGACATTCGGGTCAAGGTGTAGTCCAACAAAAATGTGCTGCGTACTAGCCTATCGACTCTGCTGAAGTGCCTTTGCGAATATGGGATGAGGCCCTCGAGGAGCTCACTGATGCCTTTTATCTGCACAAACCAACGAAACATCTCAGGTAAAGTCTAACAGTTTGTCATAGATCATCAGCGTGCTCATCAGTACAACTCTTCAGAAAGCGAAAAGTAGTTACCTCCAGGATATCAGTGGGAGGCAAGCTCCTCAACACCCGAAAAAGTACAAACTGTGCAACATGACAAAACTTGGGCTTTGTGTTCCATTCACGTATATACTCAAGAAGCACGCGAAGCCCTTCCTTTGGGAGACCAACAAGGGCTTTTTCTATGGGGTCCTCTGGATCAGCTTTCCTGCACAGCCAATAATATATCAATCAAATTTATACAAGAAAAAGCAAGGTGACCTGACCACCTTCAAAGACCACGAGTACCTGCAAAGCTGTGAGAATAACTCAAGAAGCCTGCGTGGTCTTCTAAGCTCAAATGCGAGTTGTATTGCTCTCGTATAGTCAGAATCTGACACTGCATTTTCCAATTCCTGGCCTCTTAAAACTTCCTCCTCCTGCAACAATGGTGAATGCAGATAAGCATTGTACATAGATCCAAGGAGCCGTGGGCACTCACACAAGGAAACATGTACGAAAAATGGCATCCATCAAGACTCGAGAATATGGTAAATACATAAAACAAATGACAGAAGCCAGGATCCAATTACCAGACCTCTGACTGCAATTGTTTAATGGATTCAAGGTTACATCCATTTATAAGAACCAACGATCATGTTTCCAGTGTCGTTATATTCTGGAAAAAAAGATGTATTCGGTGTTGTTTGCCAAAGAAATTATACAAAGACAAGCATCTCGCATGCAAAGCTTTTTTATCCTGAAAGTATAGTAGAATATTGCACTTGCCTTCTTAAGGAAATCCTCCTGCTTATCTTCCATCGTGCAATCGTGCCAAAGGTTAAGATCAGAATCAGTTCCGCCAGTAGCAAGCATTTCAGTTTTCTTGCCAACAGCCAGTGCCCAAATCTGTTGAATAACTGACAGTCAGTTGGGGAATCCTTACTAAGCATTCAGCAAGCGAAAAATACATGTATTACCTAAAAATAGTATTCAGAATTTACTAATGAACTAACTTTCCAAAGTTTATGTTAGATAGTAAGGTGGATATTAGAAAGTTCTCATAAAATCATACATTTTGTCAAAAGATGAACAGATTAGTAAAGCTAAGTAAATCGTAAATTAACAAGAAAAAATGAGAGCAAATGACGAGGCTGATGAATCGCACAGCGAAACTGCACACTATCTCTCTAATGAAACGGAACACCGGCAGTTTCTGTTTGACTGAACATAAGTCAGGTTCATTACTAAACTCTTACAAACTGCTAACAGCAGGTCAACATAGTGTTTTAGCTGCCAATGCCCCATAAAGATTGCAATATCATAAAATGTGGATGATCTACTGAGCTCAGATTACAGATGATAAATAGAGCAGAGCTAGATAGCATACCTTCCCATCGTGCTTGTCATACGTAGCAATGCACTCATTCGTTTTTATCGTCCATAGCTTCACTAGACCATCGCTTCCTAAAGTAAGGACATCACAACAAGGGAGTCAGTGCCACCACCCAACACCCTAAAAATAATAATACAACGTGTTTATTTCTTATTACCACAAGAAACAAACTGAGTTCCACGTGAAAGGAATGAAGCTCTTAAAACACTTGACGTATGACCCTCAAATGTCTTCAGGCATGAGCCATCAGCAACATGCCATATTTTGACAGTTTTGTCACCAGATGATGTTATGACACATTGTTCAACAGGGGAAAACTCAACTGACCAAATGCCCCTTTTATGCCCTTTAAGGACAACAGAGGACACTAGGTTAGGAAGTTTCCATATGCTTGCAGTTCGGTCCTACAGAATCATGGTAATGAGATCTGACAGTTCAATAAGGCAAGTCAAAAGAGCCTTCAAGATAAGTAGCATATACTCAGTCTCACCTCCGAACCACTGCAAACAAGGCCGTCATTAGGTGAGACAGACAGAGAATTAATATCTTTATCATGTGCAGCTACACCAGCCTTTGCTTTGAGAGGAACTTCACCGCCAGCATCAATGAGTGTATCATCCCAGGTCCAAACCTTGATGGTTCGGTCACTAATGATAAGGCAAGACTTATTTTAGAAGAACATTAGCAAACGGATAGAGGGAAATGGACAAGGAAACTATCATTCTTGTAAGAAACTGGGGTGAAGAAAGACTGAAAGTGTTGAATAGTTCCACTCATTCCAGAATTTGGACTTGAGCATTGGTTCACTTCGACATGTTTGCATCCACAAGTAAAACTAGTGAGGTTCTCTAGTACCGATGAACGAATCACCAAGACAGTCTCGAGTTGCCTACATATATTCCCATGGCTAGTTGACTAATTGGGCAGTTCAATGCCTACACTGCTACATACAATAACTCGATATAAAAAGGCAAAGTCAATTTCCTTAGAACACCCACCCGCCAATAGACATGCAAAACCCACCCACCCGCTCAAGACTGACAGATAACTATATGTCTATATGTCTAGAAGAAGAGTCACAATTGATCATTGAGGACTTGAATATCACTCAGCTCTGAAATGGAACAGTTATGATTTTCAAACTAACCTGCTACCACTAACAAAAAAGTTCTTCGACTTCTTTGAGAAAGCAACACAACCAATAGCTCCTAGATGGCCTTTACCAGTACCAATACAGCTTCTCTTTTCCATATCCCACAATCTTACCTGTGAGATACCAAATGTTACATCCAAAATGGGAAGAATGACAAAGGAGTAATAATAGTTAACCCACAAAAAATGTATGTTAATTCAGCAATATCTTTAGGCAGGAAATCACACTTACAGTATTATCTTTGCTCCCAGTTACAACAAGTGTCTTCCCAGAAGCAGACACACAAGTATCAAGGCAAACAACAATTTCAGTGTGACCCGCCAGCACATAAGAACATGACATTGATGCAACGTCATAAACGCGGACCTGCAAATGCAGGAAATGGTGTGAGAAATTGGTTACAAAAAGTCCACAAGAACTGTAATATAAAACTATTCATGCACCTGCTCCAAGTTAGTGGCTACGGCAAGATATTGTTCCTCTTCCCCAACAAACTTCAAATCAAGAATCTCGTCATTATAACCTATTAGACGCGTTTATATAGGTTCAACTGGAAAGTCCTTCATCAGTTCTTGTACAAGAATAGAACAAAAATTGTTGATCAGCAGTGACACATAGAATTCCTTGATCATCTGGCAACATATTAGTAGCTGTAAAGCCCCTTCTAGATTCCTCGTTTTCTGAGTTGATGGTTACATCAGATGACTGCTGCTCAAACACGCAGACAGCACTGTGGAATGACCAGAAAAGCAATTGAGAAATGCATTCTACATGGGCAAGAATGAAGTATTAAAGAACTGTACATGCAAGATCAATGTACCTTTCCAAGCACCATATGCGCACGATTCCACGTTCACCAACCGTAAGAAAATAACCATCCGTTTTTTCCTTCAACTTTGCCGCTTCAACACCCAAACAAGCCAAGATGCCGCTCCCTGGTCCAATGAAGGAAACACCTTCTATCATTTCATATGCTGGTATTGTCTTCTTTGAGGCGTACTTCCGAAGATCCCACACATTCACAACCTACAGACGTTTCATCCACTCAAAATGTTGGTAGCTCAGGACAGAAATATGCATTGCAAATTTACAATTTTTATACTGATGAATATCAGAATGCTAGCCATGCAATCTAGTCTAGATAAATAAAAAGCATGATCGTAACTAGCCCCATCCCCCATGAGGCCATGAAGATCATCTATTTTATGACTGTTGCAATCAATTTCAAACCCCAGCTTTTCCAGTGTCTAGCAATGACAAACCAATGGAACTCGTGCATCATCAAAGTATAAACTAGCACACATATGAATATGAAAAATCAACTTATGAAGATAGGAGAAATTTAAGCCAGATTTCAATCCTCCCGCTATACCTTATCCCTTCCTGCACTGAGCAATGTTAGCCCATCTTCTGATAATGCCAACGAAGTCACTGTTGAAAAATGTGTGTTAAGCACCGCAATGCATTTTTTGGTTTCAAGGTTCCAAACGCGCACTGTGCCATCATCACTTCCTGAAAATAACTAGACATCGAGAAAATAATGAGGCTATAAATACCACGAATACAATGAGAAATAGAAGGCATATATCACTAAAACCAACAACAGCTCAGTGGGCACCAACAAGAAAAAAGTTTGATTTCAATTGATCATGTTTTCACATGCAAGTAATTTATCTCCAAAATCATACTCACCAGAAGGCGCTTTGGATCTTTGTGGAACATTATGGTCGTGACAACACCTGTATGACCTCTAAAGAAATGTGTGCAAAATCCACCATCCACATCCCACACGCAAACCTTCTTGTCTGCTCCGGCAGTTGCAAGCAACCCACCAGAAGCATGGCATGACATGGCCATAACAGGACCATCATGTCCCTGTGTAAGTCATAACAAAAAAACAATGAGCATACCTCAGATATTGAGGAACAAAAAGAAGGCAGTACTAATACGCTCAAATGAAAATTTTATAGCTGCAGAAGATGTTAACATTTATATGTGTAAATCCTCCATTCTGTCACTGCTGTCGCCACTACTTATTAAAAATGAACTGATGCACAGCCCTTCATGAAAGATGTAGCAAAAGCTATGTTTAAAAATATGCATGCCTTATAACACTGCAACGGAAAGAATCAATTAATAGACTGCCTTGTTGAAGCTCCCTGAGAGTCTAGTACCTATGCTTGCAACATTATTGCAATACTTCCAAGAACACAAGCTAGGTAAATTTTCTAGAACAAACTATCTATTACGACCTCGGGTTTGCTGTACAACGTACCCCCCCCCCCCCCCCCGGAGCATAATTGATTTGATGCCAAATATTGGCTAGTACTTGGTTGGCTACCATGCCATGTTTACTTGCCAACCTCACAAAAAGTTGCCAATTTTTGATATTGCCAAATGTTGGCTTGCCAAGTATTGGCAATGCCAAATGTTGTCATCAAACTAATTATCCTCTTTTTTGAGCAATGAATGAAAAGTCAGGTGGGCGACCGCCCTCCCTTGCTTGTCTAAAAGAAGAATGAAGTATTATTCATTTCCATAAGAAAGTGCAACTGTTACCAGTTCCTGGAGCAAAGCTACCAGTTTTGTGTGAATATATCAGGTGAAGAGGAGCATAGGTTGGTCCAGGTTGGTCCAGTGCTGTTTCATGATCTTCCATGACGTGTTAGTACATATTGATTCGTAGATGTCCGCTACTACTACCGAAACAGTGATCCAGCATCTATTCATTCACCACCCTATTTGAATTCATATGGACACAACGTATGCTCATTTTCACATGCACACAGAATTGATACACTAGGCTGAATTCCACAAGCACAAAAAACTGCTGCTAACCTAAGAAATTGGGAGCGAGGAGCTAGGCATTATTAGGATTAGGATGCAACATTTCAAACTGGGGCAGAGCACGCGGAAGCAAGCACCACAGAAGAGACGACGAAGATTAGAAAAAGCACCTGCCTTCCAGCTGCGGATGCAAGTGCGAGACGTGAGGTCCCAGACCCTAATAAGCTTGCTGTGGCCAGCAGCAAAGAGCAGGCGGGAGTCGGGGGACAGCGCAATCCCCGTGACGGCCTCGGAGTCGCCGTCGATGGGCTCCCCTATGGCGGAGGCGTCGGTGGCGGACACCACGCGCAGCTCGCTGCCGCAGGCACACGCGAGGAACGCCTCCTCGGCGTCGCCCTCGCCCTCGCCGCGGGGCGCGCCCGACGGCGAAAGGCCCGCCCGTGTAGAACTGCTGCAGCGAGCGGTCGCAGCGGTAGTTGTTCTTGGGCCCCTGCGACAGAGCCATGGCGTTGCGCGTCGGCCGCGGGTCGTCGGAGCTAGGGTTTTGCAGCGGCGGCGGCGCGAGAAGGGGGGGGGGAAGGGTTTAAGTCGGCGGCGTGGCCGCGTGGGACAGTGGGCGGCGGCGGCTTGAGGATGGGAGAGGACGGCGGCTAGGTTCGGTTGGCTTCTCTGCTCGTTTTTTTTTTGAGACATGGCTTCTCTGCTCGTAAAACCTAATGTGCTGACTTACTGGACTGGGCCGGGGACGGTGGGCTGGCAGGCAAAGCTGGACTGCGGGAGGCTACTACTATTTTTTTAAATATAATAAAGGGCCCACATGTCAGCTAAAGGGCGACCCATCGAGTGACCCACGGTCACTCTGTGCATTTGAAAAACGAACCTAAAAACCATACCAAAAATAAACCGAACCGAACCGATTTTATGTTTTTTATGGTTTATGGTTTCGGTATGGTATGAACTTTTCATACCGATTTGAACTTTGGTTTTTATGGTATATACCGAAAAACCAAACTGTTAACCGAATAAACCGAAGTAAAAAATAAAAATATATTTCTTGAGATGAACAACCATACAAGTTGTCATTTTTCTTATACATGAGTCAAATTCACCACTAAGCACGTAAATTTCTCTTGTAACATAGTCATTTTTCTCTTTTTAAAATGCTAAGCACGTCCATAATCATCAACAAACGAATTAGTGCATACATCTATACTTATATATATATATATATATAGTTATATACTATTTGTTTAAAATAGTATGTGTTTTGAGTCATATATTTGCAAATTATTATTACGTCATTTTCAAATTCGCGTCAATTTTGGTTTTTATGGTATATACCGAAACCATACCGAAATAATTTGGTATATACCGAAACTGAACCGTATTTTAATTCAATACCATATTTACCAAAGTATTAATACTGTACAAACCGAAAAACCGTATAAACCAAACCATGTAAACTGAATAAACTGCACGCACAGGCTGACCCACGGGCAGGACCTCATGCCCATACCCTACCCGGCTTACCCATCGGGCTAACCAATGGGTAAATATGCCAACCCATACCCTACCCATTCGGGTCGGGTGCCCATGGATCTGATTGTCGGGTTGAGGCGGTAGTGCGTTTATGCGGGAGGGAGAGAAGCCTAAGGCGTCGACACGTGGGTCCTTGACGCGGCGACGTTGAGGGTCGTGGCCCTGTTGGGCTCACTTTTAATTTTGTTTTGAGCAAATATTCTGGGCTCACGTAAGCGGGGTGGGTGTGTGGGCGGATGCTATCCCCGCATAGGCCGGGGAATAGCGATCAAAACACCGACCCCGCGCACCTCATCTTCAGTGTAGGCCGGCCCATTTCAGGTTTTTCTCCACCGATTTTGAGAATTTTCTAGAACCTTCCCTGAACCGGATTTCCTTATTCTTTTTCCGTTGCTTTCTCTCTGGTTCTCTTTCCTTTTTCCTTTTTTTCTTTTATGTTTTTACCTTTTTACCTCTTTCTTTTTAGTTTTTCCTTTTTTTTTCTTTCTCATTTTCATTTTTCCTTTTCCAAAATTCCTAAACTATATTTAAAATACGTAAATTTTTTAAAAAAATGATGAACAATTTCTGAATTCATGATTTGTTTTTCAAATTGTGAACTTTTTTTAAGTTTTGAACATTTTTTAATACAAGAACTGCTTTAGAAATTTGTGAACTGTTTTTCAAAGTCATGAACATTTTTTTAACTTTTTTGAAACTGACAAACATTTTTTGAATTCGCAAAATATGAGGTTCATGTACATTTGTCAATGCATAACTGTTTCCTCTCGAACATCTAAAAGCTCAATGGTCTTTGGAGATAAGAGCTGCATCTATTGATGCCTAGGGCTTAGAAACAACTTCTAATGGTCCACCCCAACACCAATCGAATTCTGGTGTGTTTGGTATCCTGAGTTTGTGTGTTTGTTATTGAAGTGACAGTTGCTTGCATTTTATTTGATTATTTCTCCTCTCTCTCGCCAAACAAAGCCATACATTTTATTTCCCTTTGGTAATTGAGATGATCGGTATCTTTTAAACTAGATTTTTTTTCATATATTTCAATTCCTCATGACAAGAGCTAGCACAAGACCAATCTAAATTTCACTATTTCAATCAACTGAAATATATGTTAATTTTTTCAGAAATATAGTGAAATGATTGAAATATGTGTTCAATAATTTATGAAAATGATCTAAATGTAACCAAAAACATTGAAATATGTGTGAATTTTTACTTTACTTTTGATCACTTCAAACAAATACATTGAGAAACAGTACAATGAGGCCAACTACGCCGTCCCACAGCGATTTGGGATCTTCTGCCGTCGGATCCCGCCACTGAACGCTCCAGATCTTTCGGTCGTTCAGCCCTCGCGCCCGAGCGTTTCCCCCGTCGCAACCCATGCGACCCACCGTAACCGGGCCGCTGCTCCACAGGTTGACCTGGGCATTCTCCTGTTAATCGGGCCGCCAACCTAGAAAAACGTACATAGCCCAGCCCCAGAAAGTGGGTAAACGATTTTGTCTCTCCCCCCCACGCCGCGTGTGTTCACCCGACGTTCCTTCCCGTCACTGCCGCCCCTTTCCAGCATCCTCTTGCCCTACTCCCCGTTCATTCGCTAGATCAACATCCCTCCCCAACCTACTTTTCCTCTAATTATACATTGGCCATGGTGCCTACTGCTACGTTGTTGCGTTCAAGTACGCACACACAATCCCTACCCTTCCACTCTTGTGCTGTGCGGCGGGTTTTGACTGTTGGCCTTCCTGATGGATGAATCTTGTGTGAGACTGTACAGTGGATAGATTGGTTCGATCAGGGAGCAGGTTCTAGGTAATTTAGAGCACTGTGATTGTGACTTCATTCGTGTAGATGACTAGATGCAGACTTGCAGAGCTTAGCTCCACGTACATGACTAGATGCAGAGATTAGCTCCACGTACACATCCACATATTGCACTGCTCACAGTAATCCTAATTGGTCTTGCTTGGATGGGCTAGCTTTTCTCTATTCATGACGTTGTATGTTTTTCCTGAGAAATTCATGACGTTGAATGGTGGTACTAACATTTTGTGCTACAATTCACAATTTGTTATGTTTCAGTTTTTATGGTAGCAAACAATCATAGATTAGAATTGGCATCACACTGGCATCCAAGAGCAAGCTCATGGCGTGGTGCTTCCTCTCGTTCAAGTCTACTTCCCTGTCACTGGTGAGCGCTCCTATTGAGATCCATTTGATCCTGATGGAGGACTAATTACTTTCACTTGGGATTGTAAAATAGAGTAGTATTTTTTTTAACATCCAAAGATCTTTCATGAATCCATGCTCAACTGTATCCTAGACTCATGCATACACAGAAAAAGGAACTCTAAAGGCAGGACCATCTTTTGTCTCCAATTTACTCTGCAACACTGAATAGAAAGAATGTATTTTCTCAGTTCTGGTTTGTTACATAATAAATCTGCAGGTGTGTACTTATGTGCATTAGTTTCTTGCAACTGTGATAGCCCATGATTCTTCAATGCTTTAAGATTTGGTAGCTTACTTCCATGACATAAACTTGTTTCGATAAATCATCTTGTTTCAATAAATAAACTTGTTTCATTGGTAAATAATATTCAATTGTTTCTGCATGTGCAGGAACTACCGAAATTTTACACTTCGATTCGCGTGATGAGGAGATGGATGAGCTAACCAACTGAATATCTTAGGTACATCGTGTAAATTTACATTTGTTCTCCATTCCATCCACGACATCTTGATATATAGTTCTGACAATTCCTGCTCTTCAAATAGTCATTTAAATGCTCTTTTGTTATCTCTAATATGTGCCCTGTTCACACGTTTACAATATGTGCACTGTTGGGCAACACCTTATATATGTGCTTGAAAAATATATATGTATATTCGTGTACCAATGTAATTATTAGCTTCAATTTAGTGCACTGTTTATTAGCTTCAGTTCAAGAATTTTGACGGAAATTTATTTTCTGCCGAAAGAAATTTCAAATTAGCTATTGTAGTATGTTATACTATACCTATGATTTCTTCATACCTACGATTTAGAAAACACATATTTGCATAGTCGTGGTTGTTACACCATATGCATTTTTTCTTGTCGTATTTATCTTGCTCTCAGTATTGTGTAGTGTAATGTCGGTTCAAACATCCGAATGATAACCTTGTTTTTAGTTAGCTCAAAAAAGACGCTTCAGAGTACCAAATGTCATATTTTATGTATGCTCCATGGACAATATATTAACCCTACATAAGGCTTCTTCCCAATTCCTCCCGTGGTTCTTTTTGTAAAGCATGTGTTGTGCGGTGTCAATCTTGAGTTTGAATCTTCAATTATCTCTTCTATTGTTTTTGAACAAATCTGTGCTAATGTATGCAATCAAATAATGTCAAATCTTATACAACCAAGACTTTGAACATATCCCGTCCATATTGCAGAATTGTTAGTCGGATCTCTTTACTTTATTTTCTCAAATATTTTTACCATAATGTTTTCAAGATGGTCGGGCGCGGCAACGCGCGCTTTTATGTTCTAGTCAAACTGTAATTCATAAACTCTTTCGAATACAATAGTCTAAATCAAGCTACAATTCACATACATTTTACACATACTTCAATCAATTTTGTACACTCAATTCGGTTGCCTTCAAATATTAACTCCATTTGTGTGCTTTCAAATGTCATTTCACACAAAATTACATCGAGAGACCACAGTCCCAACTACCGTGTCGCTCCTGCGAGCGTCCGAGGAGACACCTAGCGGCTCCGCCACCTCCCCTGTGGCCGGTGGCACTGGTTCCGGTTAGCCGTGGACTAATCTGGCTGGCGGTTCGCCGGTGGTCTCTGCAAGGTGCGGCCAGTTACAATGGCTTATTCGGGCTTCTTCGTCGACAGGCTTATTCATGTGAGGCGATGGTGGTGGTCTTGTGGGCCCTGATGTGGATTTAGGTGCGGCTTTGGGTGTGGAAGCCTGGGTGAAGACCGTGTCTCGGTCGTGGGCCTGTGACCAGCAGTGTTGGCGCCTGTGGGCGTCGTACACCTTCTTGGAGGCATCGGTGCACTATTGTCCCCCCCCCCCCCCCCACATGGATCCGGCTCCGGGGAAACCCTTGATCCCGTGTTATCGGACGATGGCGGTGCCATGGCGTCGTTTCCCCTCTTGAATGCTTCGTCCTTGGAGCTGGGCATCTGCAAGTGGGAGGCTTCCGTGGCAATTAATGATGGCGGAGGCGAGCGAAGTTGAAAGAGTGGCAATGGTTGCGGTAGTCGGTCTTTTCCGGCGTACCCATGGGATTACCTCGGGTTGTTTTGTTGTGATGAAGTCGGAGATGCGGGCACGGGGTCTCTATGGTGACAATGACAGGCGGCAGGTGGTTTGTTTGGTGGTCTTCCGCGGCGCCAACCTTGCATAGTTCTCCTTCAGAGCTCTCCATCAAAGTCAAAGTTGTTTTGCCCTCGGTGCGGGTGGCTGAAGCTGGCACGCATCATCTTGTGTTTCACACATCCTGTATGGTGAGGGTTGGGTCGACGTTTGTCTTTGGCGAAGTCAGAGTCACTTTCTCGGAGATTAGGGAGGGTGATGACGCCTATTGGGGAAAAGTGATGACGATGACACCATAGTGTATCTTGATGAGACCCTCTATGTTGAGGTGTGTGTGGGGCATCATGTGTGTGCCGCTCGATAGTATGTGACGGTTTTAGCCCAGTTTTTCATTAATTAACCAGGAAACTCTCTTCTGTTTTAATGAATGACTAGTAGAATGTCCGTGCGTTGCTAAGGGCTATAATACATATAAATAAATAAAATAAATGATTAAGGTCGTCTTCAAGGTCGAAACTCATTTCTCCCTCAAATGTTCGGACGTGTTCGGTCATTAAACGTGCATCGTGCGGGCTCTCCATAATCCAACTAGATAGTCCGGGCTCTCCCAAATCCAGCCTATATATTGGGGAGAAATGTGATTGCCCAGACTATGCCATGTTATGTTGAACACGTAGTCCCAACACAAAAAACCCACCCCATGATGCATCCTTCCCTTTTTTCTGCTAGACCTTCCCCTTCCCACTCATTTTCTGTTGCAGCTGGGCATATCTCGCTGGAGCCTCTCCTTTAAAACCGGATGAGACCCAGCTCATCTTCACCATGGCGCCCTCTCTCCTTCAGACGGTACTTACCTGCGGAACACCAAGGAGGAGTCCCCTGCCAACCGCCCTGCTTTCCACCATGATCACCTCTCCATGTGTTTGTGCCTATTCGCCACCGCCATCAAGGGGGATGAGGAGTGTGCTGCTCATGACACCCCTCAAGCTAAGAAGACAGATCTGATGTCTCTTGAACCATTGCCACATTGTATCATACAGTAGAATGTCATGCATTACGACGAAACAAAATATGGTGTATGTCGATGGGCATGCAATTGATACGTCACCCTGCCAGTTTTTAACTCTTGAAGCATCCAACCAATGCATTTACTCTTCAATCCTAACCAAAAAGTTGTACGTCTTGATGAAAAAAAATATGAATCGCCCGCTCATGCAATTTGCTACAGAGCCATCTCTAATGAAATGCAATTTGCCACATTTTCTAAAGTATGGAAATTATTCCACTCAAACAACCATAACTGATTGGACCAACCCCAACCGCCATCTGGCTCACTCTCAACCCTCACTCTTATCACAAAGTCTATTAACTTGTGTTCTAAGTGAGCCAATGGCCAACAACACTGTGGCAAGCCTGCAACAAGGGACAAGGGTGACAATCACCCTCCTATCTTAGTGCTAGTACCTCCTGGTTCTATATTGGACTCACACTTCATCCGGGCTCTACCACGACGGCACGACGCTCATGTGTGGCCACAAAAAAAGAAAACTATGAATAGAAATGTTCGTCCAAAGCATGAAAAATGTCAATGTTTCTCCCCCCCCCTCGTGTGCACATGACTTATTTCCCCTCACTTTCTATCTCCTACACCAAAACTGCTTTTAAGTCACAAAATTTACCAATTCTATGCTCCAATAAACCCAATGAAAGAGAGGGCATATCATGTTGGAACCTTGAGTTTCCCTTCAACACAAGTTGGAGCCGTGAGCTAAATACAACATTCAAAATGTTCCGAGTTACCGGGGAAAGCCGGCTAAAACCTAATAAACAAAAATCCAGCCCACATATAGATATTTGATTAATATTGCATGGATACACCAATCAATGAAATATAATGAACAAAGAGAAAATCTAAAGCGCACACCCAATGAACGAATCAGGTTTCGTGAGCTCACATGACAACATAATATAAGCTTATTGTAGCTATTCTAATATCTAAGAAGTGCAAACTTTAAATGTCACTTGACCAAGAACGGGAAGTTCAAAAACCAGTTAATCCTTGTAGTTGCATGCCATAAGAGATAAATATCATGCACAATTTACTAACAATAATTAATGTATATGGCGCGAAATATCTTGATAAGATCAAGAAATTACCAAATTGGACCCCTTTATGAAACGGTCACAACCCACTATCAAGAGCACGGAGAAAACAAAAAATAGTTGTACGAGATAAAGCTCATATGGAATATTAATTTGCCTGATTTCTCCTCCCATAGCATGACCATGACATGCATTTGCACTTCCATGTATTCTGAATACATTTCTACCACAGCTAGAGGCATCATTAAAAACACAACATCAATTTCTAGACGAACTTCGGTTGAATCTCTAAGGAATTGAGTATGTCACAGAATTGTGTAACATTCAGATTAAATGGACCGAGGGAGTCCTGGATTAGGGGGTATCCGGACAGTCGGACTGTGTACAACGTCCGGACTATTGAAGCGTGAAGATACAAGACTCAAGACTTCGGCCCGTGTCCGGATGGGACTTTCCTTGGCGTGGAAGGCAAGCTTGGCGATCCGGATATTATATTTCCTTCCTTGTAACCGACTCCATGTAAACCTTAGCCCTCTCTGGTGTCTATATAAACCGGAGAGGTTGGTCATAGAAGGCCGATCACAATTACAATCATACCATCATAGGCTAGCTCTTAGGGTTTAGCCTCTACGATCTCGTGGTAGATCTACTCTTGTACTACCCATATCATCAATATTAATCAAGCAGGAAGTAGGGTTTTACCTCCATCGAGAGGGCCCGAACCTGGGTAAACATCTGTGTCCCTTGCTTCCTGTTACCATCAGCCTTGACGCACAGATCGGGACCCCCTACCCGAGATCCGCCGGTTTTGACACCGACATTGGTGCTTTCATTGAGAGTTCCTCTGTGTCGACACCATCAGGCTCGATGGCTCCTTCGATCATCATCAATGACGCTGTCCATGGCGAGCCTTCCCCCCAGACAGATCTTCGTGTTCGGCGGCTGCGCTGCGGCCAACTTCGCTGCCATCTGGAGCAGATCGACAGCTACGCCCCTGGCTACCAGGTCCGGTTCGGAAACCTGAACTACACGGCGGACACCCGCGGAGACTTGATCTTCGATGGATTTGGGCCTATGCCAGGAGCACCGGACGGTCGCGACGAGCACGGCTTAGACCTGCCGTCGGACAAAGCTCGGGGTATCGCCCCCGTAGTATCTCCGGACCTAGATCCGGAGCAGGCTGCGCTGCCTAAGGACGGAGGGATGGACCCCGCCCGCCAGGTCGCGCACTCATCGGCGATGGAGCCGAACACGGGTTTTACCTCTGCGGTGGCCTGTGACTCCGAACCCCCGGATTCGTATTCGGACATTGGTTCCAGTCCGCACACTCCCGATCCAGTCGAGCCAGGCTGGGCTCCGGTAACGGAGTTCATCGCTGCGGATATCTTCCAGCACTCGCCCCTCGGCGACATGCTGGACTCATTAAAGTCTCTCTCTTCGCCAGGAGGCTCTCGACCAAACTATGTCCGGCTCGAGTGGGGAACATGTGGTGAAGGAATTCGTTGCCCACCCACCACCCACTTCATTGCCACGGTCGATGATTTAACCGAGGCACTAGATTTCGAATCCAAAGACATCGAGAGCATAGACGACGATGCAGGAGAAGAACACGAAGCGCCGCTCACTGGGCGGTGGACAACCGCCTACCCCTATGATATACGTATGGCGGACACCCCGAAGGAAACCAATGGCGATGAGGCAGCGGAGAATAATCCCTTAGGGAAAAAAGCAAAGCATAGGCATCGTCGATGCCGCCCCAAGCCCGGCCACAGGAATATCGGCCCGGAAGACGAAAACAATCCGGATGGCGCCAAAGATGAATACAACCCAATTCGGCTCGCCTTTCAGCAGGCCGGACTGGCCACTGTGGGATACTTGGAAAGGGACGACTATACGCCCCCCCTCCGAGGACGAGGCAAGCCTCGGTAATGACGAATTCGGCGTGCCTGAAGATCCAGTGGAACAAGCTCGCTTCGAGCGACGACTCATGGCCACGGCAAAGAGCCTGCAAAGGAAGCAACAACAGCTTAAAGCTGACCAAAATTTGCTGGCGGACAGATGGACCAAGGTCCTGGCCACCAAAAGATACGGACCCAACCGCCCCGACAAAGGGCACACAGGGCACAACCGGCCACCCCAACCTAAGCAGGAAAACCCAAGGCACACACCCCAACGTCAACACACCACTACAGTCCAAAACAACACGAAGGACACAAGAAGAAGCATACTCAAGCCCTGGCGCAACGGTCACAAGCGTCAAGTCAGGAAAGCTGGTGCCAACTTCAGCAACTCCAAGTCCGGTCAACGGACAAAGAAGAGCTCAGACCTATCCGTCCCGAGCTACACACTAGATCAACCATGCGAAATTCATGGTACTCCTAGAAGGACGGCAAGCATACCAATAGAGAATGCCGGATCCTCAAAGGAAAACGGTTGGCCATGTGCCGGAAACAATGAAGGGAGACTTCTGGTCAAGATATCCCCCCCCCTCCATAGCATACAAGTAAGGCCGCTTGCCCCAGACCGCGCCCGACCAAGAACTTCGATTCACGGTACCACTGGACATAGCAAACCAGGGGCTCCACACAACATAAAACCCCCGCAGGTGTGAAATCACCAACAACATCTCTTAAAAGATGCTGGGAGCAAAGGCCAAGTTCTTCTGGCCCAGCACTCTAAACGGTTGTCCTCGGATCACCAAACAAATACAACGCCAAAGAATAAATCTTCGGCACCTTCCCACCATGCGGTAATTTACCGTACGCGAACGGGACGAACCACGTTGGCTGGATCTCGCGTGGTAAATCATTCAGGCCAACACCATGTGATGTAATCACACCTACTGGCAAGGCCGAATCTCGCCCTCAGGGCAGATATCATACAGCTGCCAGAGTAGTGAGTCGTGCATGCCTATCAAGATTTTGATATGACAGACGACTATCCGGACACCAACTGAGGAGTCCGCGCTACCCAACGGTATAACGGCTGGGATTACCAGGGTCCGATCAGGAGCCCTCAGACCAACCACAAGAGGACGCTCGGCTACCCCCGAGTACTTGCCTTACAAACTAACTTTGATGCAGAACAGGATAGGTGACGCGGAATCGGCCAGGACACACAAGGAGCCCCTCCCCTAAGAGAAGGCAGTCCAGATTCACCTCTGATCCACTGACAAACTCCCTCCAGTCCGGCCATCACAGGTGCCTCTGATACGTCTCCAACGCATCTATAATTTTTGATTGCTCCATGCTACTTTATCTACTGTTTTAGGCAATATTGGGCTTTATTATCCACTTTTATATTATTTTTGGGACTAACCTATTAACCGGAGGCCCAGCCCAGATTTGTTTTATGCCTATTTTAGTGTTTTAGTGTTTCGAGGAAAAGGAATATCGAATGGAGTCAAAACGGAACGAAATCAACTGGAGAAGTTATTTTTGGAAGGAAACCCACCTGATGGACTTGGACTCCACGTCAGAAGATACGGGAGGTGCTCACGAGGGTGGGAGGCGCGCCCACCCCCCTGGGCGCGCCCCCTGCCTCATGGGGCCCCCGTAGCTCCACCAACGTACTCCTTTCACCCATATACCTATGTACCCTAAAACTTCCAGAACAGAAGATAGATCGGGAGTTCCGCCGCCGCAAGCCTCTGTAGCCACCAAAAACCTCTCGGGAGCCCGTTCCGGCACCTAGGAGGGGGATCCTGAAGGAAATATGCCCTAGAGGCAATAATAAAGTTATTATTTATTTCCTCATATCATGATAAATGTTTATTATTCATGCTAGAATTGTATTAACCGGAAACATGATACATGTGTGAATACATAGACAAACATATAGTCACTAGTATGCCTCTACTTGACTAGCTCATTAATCAAAGATGGTTATGTTTCACGACCATAGACATGTGTTGTTATTTGATTAATGGGATCACATCATTAGGAGAATGATGTGATTGACATGACCCATTCCGTTAGCCTAGCACTTGATCATTTAGTATATTGCTATTGCTTTCTTCATGACCTATACATGTCCCTGTAACTATGAGATTATGCAACTCCCGTTTACCGAGGAACACTTTGGGTGCTACCAAATGTCACAACGTAACTGGGTGATTATAAAGGAGTACTACAGGTGTCTCCAAAGGTACATGTTGGGTTGGCGTATTTCGAGATTAGGTTTTGTCACTCCGATTGTCGGAGAGGTATCTCTGGGCCCTCTCGGTAATACACATCACATAAGCCTTGCAAGCATTGCAACTAATAAGTTAGTTGCGAGATGATGTATTACGGAACGAGTAAAGAGACTTGCCGATGTGAGATTGAACTAGGTATTGGATACCGGCGATCGAATCTCGGGCAAGTAACATACCGATGACAAAGGGAACAACGTATGTCGTTATGCGGTTTGACCGATAAAGATCTTCGTAGAATATGTAGGAACCAATATGGGCATCCAGGTTCCGCTATTGGTTATTGACCGAGAATAGTTCTAGGTCATGTCTACATAGTTCTCGAACCCGTAGGGTCCACACGCTTAACGTTACGATGACAATTTTATTATGAGTTTATAAGTTTTGATGTACCGAAGATTGTTCGGAGTCCCGGATGTGATCACGGACATGACGAGGAGTCTCGAAATGGTCGAGACATAAAGATTGAAATATTGTAAGCCTACATTTGGATATCGGAATGGTTCCGGGTGAAATCGGGATTTTACCGAAACACCGGGGGTTACCGGAACCCTCCCGGGGGATAATGGGCCTTAGTGGGCCATGAGGGAGAAGAGGAGGGCCGGCCAGGGCAGGCGCGCCCCTCCCCTAGTCCGAATAGGACAGGAGAGGCGGCGCCCCTTCCTCTTTCCCTCCCCTTTCCTTCTCCAACAAGGCAAGAGGGGAGTCCTACTCCGGTGGGAGTAGGACTCCTCCAGCGCACCCCTTGGGGGCCGGCCGCACCTCCCCTCCCTCCTTTATATCTGAGGCAGGGGGCACCCCATGACACACAAGTTGATCTACGGATCGTTCCTTAGCCGTGTGCGGTGCCCCCTCCACCATATTCCACCTCGGTCATATTGTCGCGCGGAGTTTAGGAGAAGCCTGCGTGGTAGAGCATCATCATCGTCCTGCCCGTCGTCTTGTGGAACTCATGTTGGAAATATGCCCTAGAGGCAATAATAAAAGGATTATTATTATATTTCCTTGTTCATGATAATTGTCTTTTATTCATGCTATAATTGTATTATCCGGAAATCGTAATACACGTGTGAATACATAGACCACAGTATGTCCCTAGTGAGCCTCTAGTTGACTAGCTCGTTGATCAACTGATAGTCATGGTTTCCTGACTATGGACATTGGATGTCGTTGATAACGGGATCACATCATTAGGAGAATGATGTGATGGACAAGACCCAATCCTAAGCATAGCACAAGATCGTGTAGTTCGTTTTGCTAGAGCTTTTCCAATGTCAAGTATCTCTTCCTTAGACCATGAGATCGTGTAACTCCCGGATACCGTAGGAGTGCTTTGGGTGTACCAAGCGTCACAACGTAATCGGGTGACTATAAAGGTGCACTACAGGTATCTCCGAAAGTGTACATTGGGTTGACACGGATCGAGACTGGATTTGTCACTCCGTATGACGGAGAGGTATCACCGGGCCCACTTTCGGTAGTGCATCATCGAATGAGCTCAAAGTGACCAAGTGTTTGGTCACGAGATCATGCATTACAATCTGAGTAAAGTGACTTGCGATGCTTGAGATTGAACGAGGTATTGGGATACCGACGATCGAATCTCGGGCAAGTAAAATACCGATTGACAAAGGGAATTGTATCTGGGGTTGATTGAATCCTCGACATCGTGGTTCATCCGATGAGATTATCGAGGAGCATGTGGGAGCCAACATGGGTATCCAGATCCCGCTGTTGGTTATTGCCGAGAGCCGTCTCGGTCATGTCTCGCATGTCTCCGAACCCGTAGGGTCTACACACTTAAGGTTCGGTGGCGCTTAGGGTTGTATGAATATGAGTATGCAGCAAACCGAATGTTGTTGAGTCCGGATGAGATCCCGGACGTCACGAGGAGTTCCGGAATGGTCCGGAGGTAAAGATTTATATATAGGAAGTCTTATTTTGGTCGTAGGAAAAGTTTGGGCATTATCGGTATTGTACGGGAGTGCGAAAGGGGTCCGGGGTCCACCGTGGGGGGTGTCCACCTGCCCGGGGGCACATGGGCTGTAGGGGTGCGCCTTGGCCTATATGGGCCAAGGGCACCAGCCCCAAAGGGCCCATGCGCCAAGGAGACTTGGGAGGAAGAGTCCTAAAGGGGACGGCACCTCCGAGGTGCCTTGGGGAGGATGGACTCCTCCCCCCCTCTTGGCCGCACCCTTCCTTGGAGGAAGGGGCAAGGCTGCGCCCTCCCCCCCTCTCTTGCACCTATATAAAGGGAGGGGAGGGAGGGGTGGCCGGACCCTGAAGCCCTTGGCACCTCCCCTCTCTGCTACACCTCCTCCTCCTCCCGTAGTTGCTTAGCGAAGCCCTGCCGGAGTTCTGCTGCATCCACCACCACGCCGTCATGCTGCTGGATCATCATCAACCTCTCCTTCCCCTTGCTGGATCAAGAAGGAGGAGACGTCATCCGCTCCGTACGTGTGTTGAACGCGGAGGTGCTGTCCGTTCGGCACTAGGTCATCGGTGATCTGAATCACGGCGAGTACGACTCCATGAACCCCGTTCCATTGAACGCTTCCGCACGCGATCTACAAGTGGTATGTAGATGCAATCACTCTTCCATGACTCGTTGCTAGATGAACTCATAGATGGATCTTGGTGAAACCGTAGGAAAAATTTTAATTTTCTGCAACGTTCCCCAACAGTGGCATCATGAGCTAGGTCTATGCGTAGTTCTCTATTGCACGAGTAGAACACAATTATGTTGTGGGCGTAGATCTTGTCAACTTGCTTGCCGCTACTACTCTTATCTTGCTTCAGCGGTATTGTGGGATGAAGCGGCGGACCAACCTTACACGACGCTTACGTGAGACCGGTTCCACCGGTGACATGCACTAGTTGCATAAGGTGGCTGGCGGGTGTCTGTCTCTCCCACTTTAGTTGGAGCGGATTCGATGAAAAGGGTCCTTATGAAGGGTAAATAGAAGTTGACAAAATCACGTTGTGGTTATTCGTAGGTAAGAAAACGTTCTTGCTAGAACCCAATTGCAGCCACGTAAAAGATGCAACAACAATTAGAGGACGTCTAACTTGTTTTTGCAGCAATTGTCATGTGATGTGATATGGCGAAGTTGTGATGAATGATGAATGATATATTGTGATGTATGAGATCATGTTCTTGTAATAGGAATCACGACTTGCATGTCGATGAGTATGACAACCGGCATGAGCCATAGGAGTTGTCTTTATTTTTGTATGACCTGCGTGTCATTGAAGAACGCCATGTAAATTACTTTACTTTATTGCTAAGCGTGTTAGCCATAGAAGTAGAAGTAGTCGTTGGCGTGACAACTTCATGAAGACACGATGATGGAGATCATGATGATGGAGATCATGGTGTCATGCCGGTGACAAGATGATCATGGAGCCCCGAAGATGGAGATCAATAGAGCTATATGATATTGGTCATATCATGTCACTACTATATAATTGCATGTGATGTTTATTATGTTTGTGCATCTTGTTTACTTAGAATGACGGTAGTAAATAAGATGACCCCTTACAACAATTTCAAGAAGTGTTCTCCCTAACTGTGCACCGTTGCTAAAGTTCGTCGTTTCGAAGCACCACTACTAGAAAAACCCCTACTAATGGCGCACCTAGTATGGCTATTAATGGCGCATCTGTGGTGCGCCATTAACAACACGCATTAGTAATTTTTACTAATGGCGCACCACCTGGTGCGCCATTAGTATCTGATATACTAATGGCGCGCTGTGAAATGCGCCATTAGTATAGGCCAGGTGCGTCATTAGTATGCCTCCCGAGGCCATGTATACCAGGTGCTTTGGCATACTAATGGCGCACCACCGGAATGCGCCATTAGTAATCATGGCATACTAATGGCGCACTACCCGATGATGCGCCATTAGTATGCCTTTGTCATACTAATGGCGCCTTTATCATGTGATGCGCCATTAGTATGAATATTAGGTTTTTTATTTTTTTATTTTCTGTTTTTTGCACAGGTTACAAAATGTATAATTTGACAAAATATAGACAGCACACATCAACAACAGATTCATCAAATACAATAGAAGATTAGTCTTTGAATACAATTCATCATATTAGTCTCTGAATACAATTCATCATATTAGTCTCCGAATTAAAAGACCGAACAAAGATAGAACATTATATTACAAGTCTCGAGACCGCGAGTAGCGAGTTTGTCTTCACATTACAAGTCGATATCGATCATCTAAACTACCATCACATAGAAGAGAGCTGCGGTCATCACGATGAGCATCATCACGATGAAACTTCGTCTTCATCCGGTTCCTCCAACGCTCCCTCCCTCTCCCGCTAGATAGCGGGCGTATCTAGATTCGGCCTCGGCCCTAGTGGTGTACCCTTTGTAACTGTTACCGCTGAATCGGTGAACCTGTCTCCGACACTCCTCCCGGTCATCGTAGACTCCGGGAACCTTACCCTTGTACACGACATACGTCGGCATCGCTATGCACTAGCCAAACGAAACGTTAGTACCAATTCACAGACAATACATAAGCAATATATACGTATGCAACAGAACGATCGGAAGAGAAAAGCAAGACATTAATAGCATCGATTACATCTAAGTTGAACGACTCTCGAAACCAAAGAGACATACTACAAGTTCATTAAAGTTTAATTACAACATGAGCCAATCGATGTTTCAAAACTAGACAACTCGACTCAAGGGACGGGCGTGGATGAAGTCGCCGTCTATCGTGAGTCATGAAAGAGCAGGCGTTGTCATCCTGCATTTGTAGCATTGTGTCGATGTCACCGTTGGACGGTTGATTTCGAGGTAGAACTGCCCCGAGGCGAAGGACATCTTGATGGATGATTTCCGCAAACTCCATTTGGATGCGAAAGAATTCTTGTCGGAGGTCCGCGTCTGGATTGCCGACACGCTCGCGGCCCAATCTTGGAGTTTGCTCGGTAGCGAAGTTGATGATGGTCCCGTCGATCGCCCGCATGTGATGGATGGCGTAGTAGCCACCCTTCGACCGCCCGGTTGCTTGACGCAGCGAGCGTCGTATTGTGGGAGAACACGTGCTTGCCGTACTTACGAATAGGCCTGGTGAAGGTGCCTCCAGATTTGGCGTGGCAGGGAGAACATCATCAAGAACCTTCTTGACATTTGTGTAGTCTACGTTCAATCGACGGTCCGGGTCGAAATACGTGGCCATGGAATATTTGGGGCTTAGGAGGATGAGCGTGCAACGTGTGTCACTGCAGAAAACACGGAATGTTAAAAGAAAATCGATCAAAATGTAAGAATGCATATGTTACGGGCCGGTTGAGGGGAGGACTTACTCGGGAAAGTAAGGCACGACGAAGTTATCCTTATCTTGGTTTGCCAGAATGACGCCTTCGAGGTAAGAACTCGCGACTTGCCGGTCCCCAGCGCTGCCCAAGATCTTGGCACGCATGTAGAAGGGGTCGACTATCACGATGTCGCGAATGATTCGCATCTCCATACTCAGCGAAAATAGCCGAACGAAGGTGTAGTGCAGCGGATGAAGGTTCAACATAGCGTGGATGTCATCAAAACGCAGGACGATCGTACGCCCGATGGAGTTATCCACAAAGCCCTTGCCCTCTGGCACCTTGGCTGCGAAAACCGGGTATGCCACATCCTTCTCCCTGAGATGCCGCTTCTCCAAAGAAAGAACAACATCATGCAGACTCCGCATAGCACCGGTTGCAGCATTGAGCATATTTGTCGGTAGCATCGCCCTACCGCCACATGCACCCTCCTCGAGATATCCTGCGGTGAAGGTGGCCCGTGCTGAGCACGGATCGTACTCGGTGCCGGCTGGCTCGCACCCTTCTTAGTCTTTCTTTTGCGTGCCTTCTTCTTCTCCTGTAATGGGACCGAGTTTTGCTCACAGACCGCCTTCTTGAGTGTGTTGGGGCTGATAATATTTCGCACCTCGCCTATCTCGAGGCTCGGTGAAGTCGGCATTGGAGGCGTCTCTCGAGAGCTGAACGCCAGACGGCGCTGTTGCAACTTGGCTTCTCCATGATGCGAGCTAGATCGCACACGTCTTTTGTTGGGTTTGGTTCTTGAGAAGGAGGCCCCATGAAGTCGCCATCGTACCCATGCTCGGCAAAATCTTGATCGACGTTGCCAAATGTATCATAGTCGTAAATGCCGTTACGATCCCGTGCCATATGCATGTTTGGATCGATGGCATAGGGATGTCCGCACCGTTACGACGGTCTTGCCATGGGGCCGACTTGGCGCCGGCACGACTGGCGGTGTTGTCTTTGGGGTGGTGTCCCCCGCCCCCAAGCGAATCTGGCTCTTCGCCAAAGCGAGGGCCAGCTCAGGCGGCCGAGGGTCATCACGTCATCATCGTCGGCCCCGACGGGTCGATTCGGAGGTAACAAGTCATCGCAGCCTGGCAGCACCGAACCAGTTGAACCCTAAACAAGTTGGGTGGCATGTGGGTACCGTGGAACAAGGGTTGCCGGTTGAGCGATTTTGCCCTTAGCGACATCGACCAACTCGTTGTTCACGAAGTGGAGGAGAGTGCAGGAACGTCGGCGGCGCCCTGCGAAAACATGTAGGGCGTCGGGGATGCCCGATCAAAGGCAAGGAGATGAAGTCCTCGGCGAGAGAGGCTTAATTAGTTACCGTGATGATGGCGTCGAGCTCGGCTAATGTAGAGGCACCGCCAACGGCGGGCGCAGATTGACGGAGGGGCCGCTTGCAGAGGTGCGGCGGCGTACACCCGGTGCATTAAGCTCCCGTGCGGCGTCGGAGACACCAATGCCGCCTCCGCCGGGCACCAATGGCCCGCCATCGCATTATGCGAGTTCTTGGCCGTGAAGCTAGGAATCGGGCGGCCCTGTTGGCGCCGCAATCCACGACTCAACCCGAGATCAAGGTAGGCACAAAGGCGGTGATAAATCGCTCGAGTCGTTGTTCCACTTGCTCTTGGACAATCTCCGGAATCCGCGCCACCTGTGCCTTGAGTTCTTGAACCTCTCGCGCTGGCTTTCCGAGCTGGTCTTTTCTCCTTCCGCACACCAAATAAGCGTTATAGTATGACCTCCATTTTGTCGACAAGCCTTTGCCGCCACACGACCACCGACGCCGGCTTATCGAGCTTATCATGTTCTTCATTACATTCAACCCCTATTTAGAGTGGTGTCCCAAGGGTTGCTCTGAGTCGACCCAGCTCTGCTTTTCGATCGCTGCGGAAGGAATGTGAACCATTTAGAAATTCGGCTTCATTAATTAGAATGCAACCATATGGAGCTAATTACGCTGGGGTGTATTCCTTACGAACAAGCTCAAGCTGCACGGTCTTCGGATCCGTGGTAAGCTCCTTTGTTTCGGGTCCTTCTTGTGCGGGCCTGACAAAGTTCTGGTCCGCTTGTCACCGTATGTATCGAAGAGGGGCGGTAGGCCTTGCTCGGCACGGTCCGCCTCCTCCTTGTCCCATATAGGCTCCGCCACTCTGTAACCGCCGGGACCGAGTGTGTGTTCCCCTATGTTCAGATCCCGCATTTGTTTCCCCCACTCACTTGATTGGGAGCTTGCGGTGCTCGAGCAATTGATCTTGAAGTCGTTGTAGTCATCTTCGGTGATCGAAGGATTTTTCTCCTTGATCTTGATAACTCTCACCTTTCTCGATCATTCTCTTCACATTGCTTTTCCAAGTAGATGGGGCCTTGCTCATCTTCGTGAGGGCAGCATTGTTCACTTTATTCCCTTTGAGGCTTGTGTTTTCAAATTCAGCGGGGAACTTGTATCGTTCGTGCAGCTTCGTGAAGAGGAGGTTGCACAAATTCCCTCGGTCAGGATGCCTCAGGTTCTCGGTGTTGATCGAGACGGTGCTCCGGGCAATGCACCCGAGCTGAAGCGAGTACCCTTGACTATTCGTTCGGGCGCGTTGGATTCCGTTGGAGTCCACTTGATAACTTCCTCCTTGAGGGTGCGGAGCACGATCGGCGCCAGTCCTTCCGTTGCCTCTTCGGTTGGCTGCCATAATGCGTGCACCGCCATCATCGATGGTGGCATCCTCGGCGGCTTTCATCGGTGGTGGCATCGGTGTGGTCATCCTCGGCGGCACCATCGGTGGTCTCGGGATCGGTGGGGAAAGGCGGCCTCATACAAGTGAGGTTGTTCCTCCATCTCCGGGACAGCTCCCAAAATGCCTTACCGCCCGAACCCCGGCCTCATCGTTGTGGGCCATGTTTCTCTCTAAATAGAAACAAAGTTTGGTCAAAAGTTGGTTATTGTCAAGGAACAAGATCATGGTCTCATCATTTAGGGTTTGTCGACACCGAGGCATCCTAAAATCTAAGCTTTTATCATTGAGGGTTTTTCGACGCCAAGGCACCCTAAAAGCCTAACCTTTCATCATTTCGGTTTTTATCGACACGAGGCACCCTAAAAGCCATGCATTAGTCACAAGTGTGGGCACTTGATCCTACTTAATTAACTACTAAGATACCCGGCCCATGCATTAGTCACAAGTACCCCATATGTCCTAGTTTTAGCAAAGTCATGCTAAAATTCACGGAAAATTTCAGCATGACCTTTGCTGAAAATAGGACATATGGAGTACCCAATTTGCCGGAGCGGAAGTTAATCGACATTCCGGCAAACTCAAGGGCCTCTCGGTACTGCAAAATCATCACGACACGATGGTCGGAGACAAAACCCAGCAAACTAGCAAAATCATCACAAATTGTTTTACATTAAAGATGATCATCATCTTTACAAGTCTTTCTCAATGTGATCACAAGTAATTCAGAGGCATCACAAGTAATTGAGAGCATCACAAGGCATTAGTAGTTCAAGACATGAACAAGTTCTACAAAGCACATCAATATGTATTGTATTTCATTGTGGAGTTATATACAGTATGTTACAACAAAGAAACAGCTTAATCCATGCCTCGACTTATCAACAGTCATTACTTGTCAAATACTGAGAAGAAGGAACAATTGACTTGTGACATAGTTACAAATGATGACAGAATAAAGCAACACCCTACACTAGCCTAAAAACAAGTGAAGTTTCACCCATATAAGAACAAGTGAATTCTAGTCCCATTGACACTCCTGGTTTTCTACAAACACCAAGTACTAGGGCACACAAAAGTTCTGAAATTTGTGTGCCTAACTGAATTAACTGAATTTTCAGTAACCGAATAAACTGAATTTTCAAAACTGCAAGAAGCCAATTAAAAAAAATCCTCTCATATGAGGATTGTTAACTGCTGCCAAACAGGCCTGGGACAGACCCATGTTCATGTAGGTGTGTACTGTAGCTGTTTGGTACTTGTGGAAAGAACGAAACAAAATGGTCTTCCAAAGAATTCCCCACTCTCACAGATCATGGCTCTCTAGATTTAATCATGATTTTGCCATTGTTGAGATATAGGGAGGAAGTCTGAGCTTGAGGATTTCATAAGCTCCCTAGTGCAACAAATTACCTAAAAACCTTGTACTAGTATCTTATGTTTTGGTTAGGGTCAAAGACCCTATACCTTATACATACCATGTATCTTTAATTTTGTTTTATTAATACAAGACTGTAGGAGCCTCTCCTACTGTCCTTCACAGTTCAATGATTTCATCAGGAGGTGCTGCAATCTCCTCACCACCTTCTCCTCTGATTGTGCATCGCTCAAAGATGAGTAGTACTTGTTCTTCAGGAAGGAGATGAAACGGCCCACTAGTTCACCTGTGACTACAGATATGGTAGCTTCCATGGCAAGCAAGAAGAAAGGCCGATGAGGGGAGCTACTGGTCGCTCTCTATATATGTAGTCTGGACAAATTAACTAGCATCTGTCAAGTCTTGCGAGTTCCACACCCGCAAAAAAAAAAGTCTTGCAGAGTTCCGCACACAATAGAAAAGTCCCAGGACTATTGACTGCAACGAGTTCAAGATTGAGTGGTGACGGCTGCTAACATGTGACCGTCAATGTTGAGCCCCGTGAATTTGCTTTGAGATCAACAAGCCTACTAAAAAAATCATCATTGATGAGTCTCAAACTCTCAATGCAGGGAGTGATAGACTTTGACTTGATTCATTCATTTGCCATTTGTCAATTTTATTTTGAAGGGTTTGCCATTTGTCATTTGTGTCAACAACTCTAGGCCAAGATAATATCCACTTCTCAAAAAAAAAAGCCGGGAAGTTGCCAAGACTATTTGAGAACCTCAAATGGCATTTCTTCATAATAGTGCAAAGTACTCCCTCCATCCCGTAATATAATAACGTTTTTTCAAGTTGACATAGCTTGAAAAACGTTCCTATATTATCATACGAGGGAGTAGTTTCAACCAAAGCCAAAACTTTGCAAACATGACCAGGTTCATAGAGAAAACATCAATGATAATTTCCCTATAAAAAAACCTGGTCCAGAATTAACAATGCTTGGTTTTGAACAAAAACTAATATGCAATGTATTTCAAAATGCTAGGAATGTATAATGCAAGAGCATATCAAACCAGATGCAGCAGAAAGAAAGAAACTAACAATCACACCAGTAAATAGTTCAAGCATAATTGTTTGAATCACAGCAGAAAGAAAGAAACTAACAATCACAAAGACAAATCCAGTTCTTCAGTTTAATGCTATATGCCGCTAGTGGTAAAATTCGAACCTCAAAAGCCAAATCAGTTCAGCTTAACAGAGAATACACTATTTTCTGTTTCTTACCCTACTGTAATTGTTTCGAATAAATAATTTGTGGACAAAATTTGTACATCAGCTTTCTTCTTGTTTTGAGGACAATAATTGCTTAACTATTTTTCAGTAATTCAGCCCATGCCGAGCTGCGGTCCCCGGATGTCGATGCATAGTAGAGCGCTACCAGAGCCTCTTAGCCATGGGAGGAGGGACGGGGATAGGGGTCGGGGCGGTAGCTTACCTTGGAGGAGCGGGCCGGGGTGGAGGAGGCGGTCGGAGAGGATAAGGTGCTCGGGCGGTGGTGTGGACGGGCGGCTTCCGGGCGGGCGGGTCGCGTCGAGGCGGCGGGCAGCGTCGAGGTGGCGGGCAGCGGCTCAAGGGTCGGGGCGGCGTCGGGGCGGCGGGGCGGCGTCGAGGCGGCGTCGGGGCGGCGGGGCAGCGGCGTCGGGAGAGGAGAGGGGAAGGGGATCTAGGGCGAGGGAGAGGGCGAGGGAGAGGGAAGGCGAGGAGAGGGCGAGGGAGGGAGAGGGCGAGGGCGAGGGCGAGCAGTGGGTCAGGGCAGCGGCGGCGGCGGCGGTGGATCGAGAGGGAGAGGCTGGCGGGGGAGAGGGAAGGGGGGATCGGGCGAAGGGGGATCGGGCACAATACTAATGGCGCACCTCACCGTGGTGCGCCATTATATCATCCATACTAATGGCGCACCTCACCGTGGTGCGCCATTAGTATTTTTATTTCAACTCGAACCAACAGGTTATGTACCACCGTAACTGATCCACATCAAGCCCACTCTACTAGCTCGACCGGGTCGCCAGCCAGTTCTCACACCAGGAGGTCTGGGTTCGACTCCTGTGCTCCACAATTTTTTTTAGCATTTAAAAAGCTGTTTGATACTTATTTGTGTTCAAATATGTTCAAACTTGTTTAAATAATAACAGTAATATTTTTTATAAGACAATAGCATTTAAAAAGCTGTTTGATACTTATTTTTTTATAAGACGGTCTTGTGAGGTGCGGGGGTTGGCGGCGGTTGAGTAGGGGAATCGAGGTGCGGGGTCGGCGGTGGCGGCCGGTGGACTGGGGGTGCTCGTGGCGAGGGACGGATCTGGCGAGGTGGGATAGCGATCGAGATGGAGGGGTCGAGGTGGGCTCCACAAATTTTTTAGCATTTAAAAAGCTGTTTGATACTTATTTGTGTTTAAGTATGTTCAAACTTGTTTAAATAATAACAGTAATATTTTTTTATAAGACAGAAGCATTTAAAAAGCTGGTTGATACTTATTTTTTATAAGGCGGTGCGCTGGGTGCGGGGGTCGGCGGCGGGCGGTTGAGTAGGGGAATCGAGGTGCGAGGTGGGATAGCGATCGAGATGGAGGGGATCGAGATCGAGTGTCCATGAAATTTAAAAATATTCATGATAGTTCAAAAGTACCCATGAAATACAATCGAGAAATGAAGGCTACGATTTAAATACAATCGATCTTAGCTAGCTATCTGTTCACAATCTTCTTGCCCTTCTTTTTCGCAAATGGAGTTCTTACGTGGAGCAGACGTCCTTTAGGTAGGGTGGTCCTGCTTCTTCTTGTGGTGTATGCTGCTACTTCATCATCGTCGTCATGTTCGATCCTCGGTCGCCCGTACTTGTCGAAGTCTTGCTCATTGGCTACTCCATCCATTCCGATGATCTTCCTTTTGCCTCTCCTCACGACAACACGGTGGGCTTTGGCGGGTCGGTAATGAAGAAGCATTGGTCCACTTGGGAAGCCAGTACCCATGGCTCATTTTTAGCGGTGACGTTTGCGCCCTTGATCTTGGATTAACCGGGTATAACCATGGTGGTGAAATACCGGTCTTCTTTTATGACGTTCTTGGCCCATCGACCACGGAACATCGGGACCTTCTCTCGGTACAGCTCAGCTCCAGATCTCCTCGATCCTTCCGTAGTATCTGTCCTTGTCGTTACGGTGTAGGATTCCATCGTTACCCGGAGTTACGATAACCATCGCTGTTCATGTCGTTGGCCTCGGTGTAGATTGTGTAGGCGTTGATATCGTTCGCCTCATATGTAATCAGGTTGTGCTAGGGGCGCTGTGTCAAGGCGAATATGAGTTGTTCTTCCGCGGAAGAATCCTCATGTAAAGGGTAATGACGAAGCTTCTGCTTGAACCAACGCGTGAAACATGAGTTGTGCTCTTTGAGTGTATCTCCGTCCGTCCTCTGTTGGCCTCGGTCATTGTACGTCTTCTTAATAAAGGTTTTGTGCTCTACCACCTAAGGATCGACCACGTCTATGTGTTGTAGCGCGACTAGGTTTGCTCTTTCAAAGTCGGCGAGTCGACCCTCGAAGTCGACATGCATTTCATGGCAACCCTCACGGTGACCCCATCCAGCGAGCCTGCCGAGGTGCCTGTTGACGGGTAGAGCAACGGGGTCCTCGATGCCTAGATAATTCGTGCGATGGGAGATGCACTCTTGATCGAAAGCCCACGGCTATGCTTCCTTACGGATGTGACATGTTGCGAATGTATCCTTTGATGACACCATTCATCCTTTCGAGCGGCATCATGCTTTGTGCAGGAACGTCGGCCCGAGTTGGATGATATCCTCCACTATATGGACCAGCAGATGCACCATAACGTCGAAGAATGCGGGCGGGAAGTACATCTCAAGCTCGCATAGTATCACCACGATCTCTTCCTGTAGCCTTATGAGTTGCCTCACGCCAATCGACTTCCGAGAGATGTCGTCTAAGTAGTTGCATAGGCCAAATAGCGTTTCACGGACGTGCGCGTCCATGATCCCAATGGATTGCAATCGGAAGTATCTCAGATCATCGACCGCGTGGCGGTCGTGAGACTTCATCCCGGCTGAACTTCGCTTCATTGGGTCTAGGTATCTGCTTATCTTCCCAGCGTAATCGTAAGGAAGTTTTACTCCTAGGAGGCGGGTGAAAAACTGCTCGATCTCCTCGACTTAGAGTGAAGCACGCGGGAGGGTAGTCATTTCCGGTCTTCTTGGCCTTTTGCCTTTGCGGCGACTTTACGTGTCCTGCTTCGCCTCATCATCATCATCATCATCATCATCATCATCATCATCATATATAGCGTGAAGCTCCTGCACGATGCCCATTGATTTCAAGTCTGCCCTTGCTTTCGGCCCATCTTTGGTCCTCTACGGCATGTTGAGCAGGGTACCAAGCAGACTCGCACACGTTCTTCGTGATATGCATGACATCAAGGCTGTGAGGCACACGGTGGATCTTCGAAAGACGGCAAGTCCCGGAAAACAGACCTCGTTTTCCATACCTTCAGCAGCTCTGGCGCCTTTCGCTTCTTTCCGGCTCTGGCGCCTTTTGCTTCTTTCCGGCGGTGGGCAGTCTTTCCAATTTTTCAACAGCTTGTCTATTTCCTCGCCGCTCCTCGTACAGGCGTTGAGTTCGGTTTCACCATCGAACAGATCCTTGCGTTTCCTCCACGGGTCATCGTCGCGAAGCCACCTTCGATGTCCCATGAACACGGTTTTCGAAGACCCGGGATCTCTATCTAGCTGGCGATACGTTGTGTCATCCATGCACCTTACGCATCCAGAAAATCCGTGGACTACCTGCCCCGCAAGATATCCGTAACCGAGATAGTCGTGCACCGTCGTGAGCGGTCACGGCTCTCATAGGGAAATATTCTTTCTGCGGCGTCCCACGTATTGGTTGGCGTTTTCCACAGCGTGTCAAGCTCCTCTTTCAGCAGCCCGGATACTGATTGATGTCGTTCCCTGGTTGTTTCGGCCCTTCAATTAGCATACTCATGTGAATGTACTTCCTCTTCATGAACAACCAGGGGGAAGGTTGTACATCCACACAAACACAGGCCAGGTGCTATGTGTGCTTCTCTGGCTGCCAAACGGATTGACTCCATCGGTGCTCGCGCCCGCGCGCGATGTTCCTTGGATCGTTCCCAAATTCTGGGTATTCGAAGTTCAACGCTTGCCACTGTTGGGGAACGTAGTAATTTCAAAAAATTTCCTACGCACACGCAAGATCATGGTGATGCATAGCAACGAGAGGGGAGAGTGATGTCTACGTACCCTCGTAGACCGAAGCGGAAGCAATCTGGCGTAGAGGAAGTAGTCGACGTTCTCCTCGCGATCAACCGATCCAAGCACCGTTACTCCGGCACCTCCGAGTTCTTGGCACACGTACAGCTCGGTGGCGCTCCTCGGGCTCCGATCCAGCAAAGCTCCGGGAGAGAGAGTTCCGTCGACGACGGCGGCGTGGTGACGATCTTGATGTTCTACCAACGCAGGCTTCGCCTAAGCAATCGCTACGATTTGACCGAGGTGGAATATGGTGGAGGGGGCACCGCTGCGGCTAAGGAGCGATCTCAAGGATCAACTTGTGTGTTCATGGGATGCCCCCTGCCCCGTATATAAAGGAGGGAGGGAGGAGGAGGCCCGGCCCTAGGAGGCGCGCCATGGGGAGTCCTACTCCCACGGGAGTAGGATTCCTCCTTTCCTAGTCCAACTAGGAGTCCTTCCATGTATTAGGAGTAGGAGACAAGGAAGGGGAAGAGAGAAGGGAAGGAAGGAGGGTGCGGCCCTCCCCTAGTCAATTCGGACTAGGCCATGGGGAAGCGCGGCCTGCCCTAGGCAGCCCTCTCTCTTTCCCGCAGGCCCAATAAGGCCCAATACTTCTCCCCGGCGAATTCCCGTAACTCTCGGTACTCCGAAAAATACCCGAATCATTGGAACCTTTCCGAACTCGAATATAGTCGTCCAATATATCGATCTTTATGTCTCGACCATTTCGAGACTCCTCGTCATGTCCCGATCTCACCCGGGACTCGAACTCCTTCGGTACATCAAAACTCATAAACTCATAATATAAGCATCGCCGAAACCTTAAGCGTGCGGACCCTACGGTTCGAGAACAATGTAGACATGACCGAGACACGTCTCCGGTCAATAACCAATAAGCGGGACCTGGATGCCCATATTGGCTCCTACATATTCTACGAAGATCTTTATCGGTCAGACCGCATAACAACATACGTTGTTCCCTTTGTCATCGGTATGTTACTTGCCCGAGATTCGATCGTCGGTATCCAATACCTAGTTCAATCTCGTTACTGGCAAGTCTCTTTACTCGTTCCGTAATACATCATCTTACAGCTAACTCATTAGTTGTAATGCTTGCAAGGCTTAGTGATGTGTATTACCGAGAGGGCCCAGAGATACCTCTCCGACAATCGGAGTGACAAAACCTAATCTCGAAATACGCCAACCCAACATGTACCTTTGGAGACACCTGTAGTACTCCTTTATAATCACCTAGTTACGTTGTGACGTTTGGTAGCACACAAAGTGTTCCTCCGGTAAACGGGAGTTGCATAATCTCATAGTTACAGGAACATGTATAAGTCATGAAGAAAGCAATAGCAACATACTAAGCGATCAAGTGCTAGGCTAACGGAATGGGTCATGTCAATCAGATCATTCTCCTAATGATGTGATCCCGTTAATCAAATGACAACTCATGTCTATGGTTAGGAAGCATAACCATCTTTGATTAACGAGCTAGTCAAGTAGAGGCATACTAGTGACACTCTGTTTGTCTATGTATTCACACATGTATTATGTTTCCGGTTAATACAATTCTAGCATGAATAATAAACATTTATCATGATATAAGGAAATAAATAATAACTTTATTATTGCCTCTAGGGCATATTTCCTTCAGTCTCCCACTTGCACTAGAGTCAATAATCTAGATCACATCACCATGTGATTAACATCGATAGTTCACATCATCATGTGATTATCACCCATAGTTCACATCGCCATGTGACCAACACCCAAAGGGTTTACTAGAGTCAGTAATCTAGTTCACATCGCTATGTGATTAACACCCAAAGAATACTAAGGTGTGATCATGTTTTGCTTGTGAGATAATTTTAGTCAACGGGTCTGTCACATTCAGATCCGTAAGTATTTGCTAATTTCTATGTCAACAATGCTCGCAAGGAGCTATTCTAGCTAATTGCTCCCACTTTCAATATGTATCTAGATCGAGACTTAGAGTCATCCAGATCGGTGTCAAAACTTGCATCGGCGTAACCCTTTACGATTTAACCTTTTATCACTTCCATAATCGAGAAACATATCCTTATTCCACTAAGGGTAATTTTGACCGCTGTCCAGCGATCTACTCCTAGATCACTATTGTACTCCCTTGCCAAACTTAGTGTAGGGTATACAATAGATCTGGTATACAGCATGGCATACTTTATAGAACCTATGGCCAAGGCATAGGGAATGACTTTCATTCTCATTCTATCTTACGTCGTGGTCGGGTTTTGAGTCTTACTCAATTTCACACCTTGTAACACAGGCAAGAACTCTTTCTTTGACTGTTCCATTTTGAACTACTTCAAAATCTTGTCAAGGTATGTACTCATTGAAAAAACTTATCAAGCGTCTTGATCTATCTCTATAGATCTTGATGCTCAATATGTAAGCAGCTTCACCGAGGTCTTTCTTTGAAAAACTCCTTTCAAACACTCCTTTATGCTTTGCGAGAATAATTCTACATTATTTCCGATCTACAATATGTCATTCACATATACTTATCAGAAATGCTGTAGTGCTCCCACTCACTTTCTAGTAATTACAGGCTTCACCGCAAGTCTGTATAAAACTATATGCTATGATCAACTTATAAAAGCATGTATTCCAACTCTGAGATGCTTGTACCAGTCCATAGATGGATCACTGGAGCTTGCATATTTTGTTAGCACCTTTAGGATTTACAAAACCTTCTGGTTGCATCATATACAACTCTTCTTTAATAAATCCATTAAGGAATGCAGTTTTGTTATCCATTTGCCAGATTTCATAAAATCGGCAATTGCTAACATGATTCGGACAGACTTAAGCATAGATACGAGTGAGAAACTCTCATCGTAGTCAACATCTTGAACTTGTCGAAAACCTTTTTGCGACAATTCTAGCTTTGTAGACGATAACACTACTATCAGCGTCCGTCTTCCTCTTGAAGATCCATTTATTTTCTATGGTTTGCCGATCATCGGGCAAATCCATCAAAGTCCATACTTTGTTCTCATACATGGATCATATCTCAGATTTCATGGCCTCAAACCATTTTGCGGAATCTGGGCTCATCATCGCTTCCTCATAGTTCGTAGGTTCGTCATGGTCAAGTAACCTGACCTCCGAGAATGGGATTACCGTACCACTCACAGTGCGGATCTCACTCTGGTTGACCTCTGAGGTTCGGTAGTAACTTGATCTGAAGTTACATGATCATCATCATTAGCTTCCTCACTAATTGGTGTAGTAGTCACGAGGAACTGATTTCTGTGATAAACTACTTTCCAATAAGGGAGAAGGTACAATTACCTCATCAAGTTCTACTTTCCTCCCACTCACTTCTTTGGGAGAAACTCCTTCTCTAGAAAGGATCCATTCTTGGCAACGAATGTCTTGCCTTTCGGATCTGTGATAGAAGGTGTACCCAACATTTTGGGTATCCTATGAAGACGCATTTCTCGATTTGGGTTCGAGCTTATCAGGATGAAACTTTTTCACATAAGCATCGCAACTCCAAACTTCAAGAAACAACAACTTTGGTTTCTTGCCAAACCACGATTCATACGGTGTCGTCTCAACGGACTTAGATGGTGCCCTTTTTAACGTGAATGCAGCTGTCTCTAATGCATAGCCCCAAAACTATAACGGTAAATCGGTAAGAAACATCATAGTTGCACTATATCCAATAAAATGCAGTTATGATGTTCGGACACACCATTATGCTGTGGTGTTCCAGGTGGCATGAATTTGTGAAACTATTTCACATTGTTTTAATTGAAGACCAAATTCGTAACTCAAATATTTTACCTCTGCGATCATATCGTAGAAACTTTTATTTTCTTGTTACGATGATTCTCCACTTCACTCTGAAATTCTTTGAGCTTTTCAAATGTTTCAGACTTATGTTTCATCAAGTAGATATACCCATATCTGCTCAAAAACATCTGTGAAGATCAAAAAAAATAATGATACTTGTCGCGAGCCTTAATATTCATCGGACCACATACATCAGTATGTATGATTTCCAACAAATCTATTGCTCGCTCCATTGTTCCGGAGAACGGAGCTTTAGTCATCTTGCCCATGAGGCATGGTTTGCAAGCATCAAGTGATTCATAATCAAGTGATTCCAAAAGCCCATCAGTATGGAGTTTCTTTATGCGCTTTACACCAATATGACCTAAACGGCGATTACCACAAATAAGTTGCACTATCATTATTAACTTTGCATCTTTTGGTTTCAATATTATGAATATGTGTATCACTACTATCGAGATCCAACAAATCATTTTTGTTGGTGTGTAACCATATAAGGTTTTATTCATGTAAACAGAACAACAATTTATTCTCTTACTTAAATGAATAACCGTATTGCAATAAACATGATCAAATCATATTCATGCTCAACACCAAATAACACTTATTTAGGTTCCGCACTAATCCCGAAAGTATAGGGAGTGTGCGATGATGATCATATCAATCTTGGAACCACTTCCAACTCTCATCGTCACTTCACCCTTAACTAGTCTCTGTTCATTACGCAACTCCCGTTTCGAGTTACTAATCTTAGCAACTGAACTAGTACCAAATCTTGAGGGGTTGCTATGAACACTAGTAAAGTACACATCAATAACATGTATATCAAATATACTTATGTTCACTTTGCCATCCTTCTTATCCACCAATCACTTGGGGTAGTTCCGCTTTCAGTGACCAGTCCCTTTGCAATAGAAGCACTTAGTCTCAGGCTTAGGACCAGATTTGGGCTTCTTCACCTTGAGCAGCAACTTGCTTGCTGTTCTTCTTGAAGTTCCCTTCTATCCCTTTGCCCTTTTCTTGAAACTAGTGGTCTTGTTAACCATCAACACTTTATGTTCTTTCTTGATTTCTACCTTCATCGATTTCATCATCATGAAAAACTGGAATCATTTTCATCATCCCTTGCATACTATAGTTCATCACGAAGTTCTACTAACTTGGTGATGGTGACTAGAGAATTACATCAATCACTATCTTATCCGGAAGATTAACTCCCACTTGATTCAAGCGATTGAAGTACTCGGACAATCTGAGCACATGCTCACTAGTTGAAGCGATTCTCCTCCATCTTTTAGCTATAGAACTTGTTGGAGACTTCATATCTCTCAACTCGGGTATTTGCTTGAAATATTAACTTCAATTTCTGGAACATCTTATATGGTCCATGACGTTCAAAACATCTTTGAAGTCCCGGTTCTAAGCCGTTAAGCATGGTGCACTAAACTATCAAGTAGTCATCATATTGAGCTAGCCAAAGCGTTCATAACGTGCGCATACGCTCCTGCAATAGGTCCTGTCACCTAAGCGGTGCATTAAGGACATAATTCTTCTGTGCAGCAATGAGGATAAACCTCAGATCACGGATCCAATCCGTATCATTGCTACTAACATCTTTCAACACAATTTTCTCTAGGAACATATCAAAATAAACATATGAAAGCAATAACGCAAGCTATTGATCTACAATATAATTTGCAAAATACTACCAGGACTAAGTTCATGATAAATTTAAGTTCAATTAATCATATTACTTTAAGAACTCCCACTTAGACAGACATCTCTCTAGTCATCTAAGTGATCACGTGATCCAAATCAACTAAACCATAACCGATCATCACGTGAGATGGAGTAGTTTTCAATGGTGAACATCACTATGTTGATCATATCTACTATATGATTCACGCTTTCGACCTTTCGGTCTCTGTGCTCGAGGCCATATCTACATATGCTAGGCTCGTCAAGTTTAACCTGAGTATTCGCGTGTGCAAAACTGGCTTGCACCCGTTGTAGATGGACGAGAGCTTATCACACCCGATCATCACGTGGGTGTGCAGGCACGACGAACTTTGGCAACGGTGCATACTCAGGGAGAACACTTCTTGATAATTAGTGAGAGATCATCTTAAAATGCTACCATCAATCAAAGCAAGAATAAGATGTATAATAGATAAACATCATATGCAATCAAAATATGTGACATGATATGGCCATGATCATCTTGCGCCTTTGATCTCCATCTCCAAAGTACTGTCATGATCTCTATCGTCACCGGCATGACACCATGATCTTCATCATCTTGATCTATATCAATGTGTCATCACATGGTTGTCTCGCCAACTATTGCTCTTGCAACTATTGCTATCGCATAGCGATAAAGTAAAGCAATTATTTGGCACTTGCATCTTATGCAACAAAGAGACAACCATAGGGCTTCTGCCAGTTGCCGATAACTTCAACAAAACATGATCATCTTATACAACAATTTATATCTCATCACGTCTTGACCATATCACATCACAACATGCCCTGCAAAAACAAGTTAGACGCCCTCTACTTTGTTGTTGCAAATTTTACGTGGCTGCTACGGGCTTAGCAAGAACCGTTCTCACCTACGCATCAAAACCACAACGATAGTTTGTCAAATAGACTCCGTTTTAACCTTCGCAAGGACCGGGCGTAGTCACACTCGGTTCAACTAAAGTGAGAGAGACAGACACCCGCCAGCCACCTTTAAGCACGAGTGCTCGTAGCAGTGAAACCAGTCTCGCGTAAGCGTCTGGCGTAATGTCGGTCCGGGCGCTTCATCTCACAATACCGCTGAACCAAAGTATGACATGCTTTGGTAGGCAGTATGACTTGTATCGCCCACAACTCACTTGTGTTCTACTCGTGCAAAACATCAAACCATAAAAACCTAGGCTCGGATGCCACTTTGTTGGGGAACGTAGTAATTTCAAAATTTCCCTACGCACACGCAAGATCATGGTGATGCATAGCAACGAGAGGGGAGAGTGATGTCTACGTACCCTCGTAGACCGAAGCGGAAGCAATCACAACGTAGAGGAAGTAGTCGTACGTTCTCCTCGCGATCAACCGATCCAAGCACCGTTACTCCGGCACCTCCGAGTTCTTGGCACACGTACAGCTCGGTGACGCTCCTCGGGCTCCGATCCAGCAAAGCTCCGGGGAGAGAGAGTTCCGTCAGCACGACGGCGTGGTGACGATCTTGATGTTCTACCAACGCAGGGCTTCGCCTAAGCACTGCTACGATTTGACCGAGGTGGAATATGGTGGAGGGGGGCACCGCACACGGCTAAGGAACGATCTCAAGGATCAACTTGTGTGTTCATGGGGTGCCCCCTGCCCCCGTATATAAAGGAGGGAGGGAGGAGGAGGCCGGCCCTAGGAGGGGCGCCATGGGGAGTCCTACTCCCACCGGAGTAGGATTCCTCCTTTCCTAGTCCAACTAGGAGTCCTTCCATGTATTAGGAGTAGGAGACAAGGAAGGGAAGAGAGAAGGGAAGGAAGGAGGGTGCGGCCTCCCCTAGTCAATTCGGACTAGGCCATGGGAAGCGCGGCCTGCCCTAGGCAGCCCTCTCTCTTTCCCAGGGCCCAATAAGGCCCAATACTTCTCCCCGGCGAATTCCCGTAACTCTCCGGTACTCCGAAAAATACCCGAATCATTCGAACCTTTCCGAACTCGAATATAGTCGTCCAATATATCGATCTTTATGTCTCGACCATTTCGAGACTCCTCGTCATGTCCCCGATCTCATCCGGGACTCCGAACTCCTTCGGTACATCAAAACTCATAAACTCATAATATAAGCATCGCCGAAACCTTAAGCGTGCGGACCCTACGGTTCGAGAACAATGTAGACATGACCGAGACACGTCTCCGGTCAATAACCAATAAGCGGGACCTGGATGCCCATATTGGCTCCTACATATTCTCTGAAGATCTTTATCGGTCGGACCGCATAACAACGTGACGTTGTTCCCTTTGTCATCGGTATGTTACTTGCCCGAGATTCGATCGTCGGTATCCAATACCTAATTCAATCTCGTTACTGGCAAGTCTCTTTACTCGTTCCGTAATACATCATCTTACAGCTAACTCATTAGTTGTAATGCTTGCAAGGCTTAGTGATGTGTATTACCGAGAGGGCCCAGAGATACCTCTCCAGAGCAATCGGAGTGACAAAACCTAATCTCAAAATCGCCAACCCAACATGTACCTTTGGAGACACCTGTAGTACTCCTTTATAATCACCTAGTTACGTTGTGACGTTTGGTAGCACCAAAGTGTTCCTCCGTGGCAGGAGTTGCATAATCTCATAGTTACGAGGAACATGTATAAGTCATGAAGAAAGCAATAGCAACATACTAAGCGATCAAGTGCTAGGCTAACGGAATGGGTCATGTCAATCAGATCATTCTCCTAATGATGTGATCCCGTTAATCAAATGACAACTCATGTCTATGGTTAGGAAACGTAACCATCTTTGATTAACAAGCTAGTCAAGTAGAGGCATACTAGTGACACTCTGTTTGTCTATGTATTCACACATGTATTATGTTTCCGGTTAATACAATTCTAGCATGAATAATAAACATTTATCATGATATAAGGAAATAAATAATAACTTTATTATTGCCTCTAGGGCATATTTCCTTCAGCCACTGGCTCGCATCCTTAGGGTCACTCAGCATCTTGTCTTTTTTATCTATCTCCGGATCATTTGCGTCATCTTCTCGCTTCTTCTCCTCCCTATCCGCGTGCCAACGCAGGAGCTTTGCTACCTTAGGATCCACGAAATACCGCTGCAGACGAGGAGTGATCGGAAAGTACCACACCACTTTTCGAGGAGCTTTCTACCTCTTCTTGTATCGAGTGACACCGCACACCGGACATATGGTAGACTCCGCGTGCTCGTCCCGATAAATGATGCAATTGTTCATGCACACATGGTATTTCACGTGCGGTAAATCCAGATGACACACGATTTTCTTTGCCTCCTCCAAACTGGTCGGGCACTTGTTCCCCTTGGGAAGACGTTCGTGCGAATGACATGTTCTCGTCGAAGCATCGTCGGTCATTTTGTGTTTTACCTTCATCTCGAGCCATGAGCGTTACTTTCAGGCGGGTATCCTCGGGCCTACATCCTTCATACAATGGAGTAACCGCGTCTAACTCAAGTTGATCCATCTTGGCTTTCTCTCGGGCGGCAGCTCTTGCGTTATCCGTGCGCTTGAGAAGCAGCTCTTGAATATGAGGGTCCTGCACCCAGCCCATCGATGGTCAGCGTAAATGCGCTCCGCCGCATCATCATCATGTCCTGCATCTTCTACATGATGATCGTATGCAACATCACCGTCGTGATCATCTCCACGGGATTCTTCGTCTTCTCGCCCCGAGCCGCGGTGGTTGTCTTGCTGCCCTTCCTCATTTCTTGCCCGGCCCCATGGGCGACTTCGTAGTCATCTTCATCACCTTGCCACCGATAGCCATCCATGAAACCACGCAAGAGCAGGTGGTCCCGCACCTGCCGGAATCCGGTTCATAATAAGGCTATTCAGCTTGCATCTTCGACACGGACATCTTATCTCCGTCTCGTTCTTTTTAAGCATCTCGGCCTTCGGACCTCAAAAACCTATTCACGATGCCTTCGGTCATCGTGCGGACCATGGTCGTCATGGGTAGAGCAAAAGCGATATTTTAGAACCAAGAAAAATTTGGCATGACTTTCCCTAAAATAGGACAAAAAAGAATGCTTAATGCCAAAATTCTCGCCGAAAAGGAAATGAATCAACATTCCGGCAAAATATTGGCAACTATCGCATTTCAAATACCGGTACACCTCCAAACACAAACACATATGCAACACCACAAACATATGCAACACCACGAACATACATAGATCTAGCTAGGCCATAAAAAGTACATGTGCACATTGTTGTAGGGAGAACAACATAAATATAGCTTCCCCCCTTACTTACCTAGCAAAACAAGGTAACTTAACCACTTAATTTGAATGAATCTATGGTGGAAATGAGGTGAAAAGAGGAGGCACCGAGACAAGGAGGAGGCGGTGGAGAGAATGAAGTGGGGAGAAAGTGAGTGTGGGAGGAGAGGCTGTCCAAAATATCTTGTTGCTTCCCACTTACTAATGGCGCTTTTGACAACAAATGCGCCATTAGTAATCCAGGTTACTAATGGCGCACCTGGTGGTGCGCCATTAGTACTTTTGCAAAAAAGGAATAAAAACAATAATAAAAAAGTATTAGTGGCGCACCTTACGGCTGGTGCGCCATTACTAGTTACAACTAGTAATGGCGCACCACCAGTGAATGCGCCATTAGTATGTTTGGACAGGCGCACTAGTTCAAAAAAAATTTGGTACTAATGGCGCACCGTGGGCGAGTGCGCCATTAGTAGTTTCAACACTAATGGCGCATCATATGGTGGTGCGCCATTAGTATATACTAATGGCGCACCACATGTCTGGTGCGCCATTAGTGTCAATTCCATCTATAGCCCTTTTCCTAGTAGTGCACCACGTGATGATCGGGTGTGATAGATCCTTACGTTCACATACAACGGGTGTAAGACAGTTTTACACATGCAAAACACTTAGGGTTAACTTGACGAGCCTAGCATGTACAGACATGGCCTCGGAACACGAAGACCGAAAGGTCGAACACGAGTCGTATGGAAGATACGATCAACATGAGAATGTTCACCGGCGATGACTAGTCCGTCTCACGTGATGATCGGACACGGCCTAGTCGACTCGGATCGTGTAACACTTAGATGACTAGAGGATGTCTAATCTGGTGGGAGTTCATTAAAATAATTTGATTAGATGAACTTAATTATCATGAACTTAGTCTAAAACCTTTGCAAATATGTCTTGTAGATCAAATGGCCAACGCTCATGTCAACATGAACTTCAACGCGTTCCTAGAAAACCAAGCTGAAAGGCGATGGCAGCAACTATTCGGACTGGGTCCGGAACACGAGATCATCCTCATAGCAGCCAAGAAACAATATGTCCTAGAAGGACCGCTAGGTGATGCACCGTCGAGAGAACCAAGACATTATGAATGCTTGGCAGTCTCGTGCTGATGATTACTCCCTCGTTCAGTGCGGCATGCTTTACAGCTTAGAACCGGGACTCCAAAAGCATTTTGAGCAACACGGAGCATATGAGATGTTCGAGGAGCTGAAACTAGTTTTCCAAGCTCATGCCCAGGTCGAGAGATATGAAGTCTCCGACAAGTTCTATAGTTGTAAGATGGAGGAAAATAGTTACATCGGTGAGCACATACTCAAAATACAGGTTGCACAACCGCTGTGCCGGTGGACATAAACCTCCTGACGAGGCGGTCATTGACAGAATCCTTGATCGCTCCCACCAAGCTATAAGAACTTTGTGATGAACTACAATATGCAGGGATGGTGAAGACCATTCGAAGTATTCTCAATCTTTGAAGTCGTGAGAGGTTGAAATCAAGAAAGAACATCAAGTGTTGATGGTCAATAAGACCACTAAGTTCAAGAAGGGCAAGGGCAAGAAGAACTTCAAGAAGGACGGCAAGGAGGTTGCCGCGCCCGGTAAGCCAGTTACCGGGAAGAAGTCAAGGAATGGACCCAAGCACGAGGCGAGTGCTTTTATTGCAAGGGAAGGGTCCTTTGAAGCGGAACTGCCCCAAATACTTAGCGGATAAGAAGGCCGGCAACACTAAAGGTATATTTGATATACATGTAATTGATGTGTACCTTACGATTACTTGTAGTAACTCCTAGGTATTTGATACGGTCTTTGTTGCTCATATTTGTAACTCATGCAGGAGCTGCGGAATAAGCGAGATCGGCAAAGGACGAGGTGACGATGCGGCGTGGGGAATGGTTCCAAGGTCGATGTGATCGCCGTCGACGCTACCTCTACATTTACCCACGGGATTAGTTATGAACCTCAATAATTGTTATTTAGTGCCAAGTTTGAGCATGAACATTGTATCTGGATCTCGTTTAATGCGAGATGGCTACTCATTTAAATCCGAGAATAATGGTTGTTCTATTTATATGAGAGATATGTTTTATGGTCATGCTCCGATGGTCAATGGTTTATTCTTAATGAATCTCGAGCGTAATATTACACATATTCATAGTGTGAATACCAAAAGATGTAAAGTTGATAACGATAGTCCCACATACTTGTGGCACTGCCGCCTTGGTCACATTGATGTCAAAGCGCATGAAGAAGCTCCATCTTGATGGACTTTTGGAGTCTCTCGATTATGAATCATTTGACACATGCGAACCATGCCTCATGGGCAAGATGACCAAGACTCCGTTCTCCGGGACAATGGAGCGAGCAACCAACTTATTGGAAATCATACATACCGATGTGTGCGGTCCAATGAGCGTTGAGGCTCGCGGAGGATATCGTTATGTTCTCACTCTCACTGATGACTTGAGTAGATATGGGTATGTCTACTTGATGAAACACAAGTCTGAGACCTTTGAAAAGTTCAAGGAATTTAAGAATGAGGTAGAGAATCAACGTGACCGAAAAGTAAAGGTCTTCTGATCAGATCGTGGAGGAGAATATTTAAGTCAGGAATTTGGTACACACTTAAGGAAATGTGGAATCGTTTCACAACTCACGCCGCTGGAACACCTCGGTAACAGAACGGTGTGTACGAACATCGTGTCGCACTCTATTGGATATGGTGCGATCTATGATGTCTCTTACAGATTTACCGCTATCATTTTGGGGATACGCTCTAGAGACAGCTACATTCACTTTAAATAGGGCACCGTCTAAATCCGTTGAGACGACACCGTATGAATTATGGTTTGGGAAGAAACCTAAGCTGTCGTTTCTAAAAGTTTGGGGATGCGATGCTTATGTCAAGAAACTTCAACCTGAAAAGCTCGAACCCAAATCGGAAAAATGCGTCTTCATAGGATACCCTAAGGAAACCATTGGGTATACCTACGCCTTAGATCCGAAGGCAAGATCTTTGTTGCCAAGAACGGATCCTTTACGGAAAAGAGTTTCTCTCGAAAGGAGTAAGTGGGAGGAAAGTAGAACTCGATGAAGTACTACCTCTTGAACCGGAAAGTAGTGCAGCTCAGGAAAATGTTCTGTGGTGCCTACACCAACCGGAGAGGAAATTAATGATGATGATCAAGGTACTTGGATCAAGTTGCTCTTGAACCCGTGGGTCCACTAGGACACATTCCGCACTGTGAGTGGTACGGCAACCCTGTCACCGGAAATCATGTTGTTAGACAACGGTGAACCTCACGAACTATGAAGAAGCGATGGCGGGCCCAGATTCCAACAAATGGTTTGAAGCCATGCAATCCGAGATAGGATCCATGTATGAAAACAAAGTATGGACTTTGACAGACTTGCCCGATGATCGGCGACGATAGAAAATAAATGGATCTTTAAGAAGAAGACGGACGCAGACGGTAATGTCACCATCTATAAAGCTCGACTTGTCGCTAAGGGTTATCGGCAAGTTCAAGGGATTGACTACGATGAGACTTTCTCTCCGTAGCGAAGCTTAAGTCCGTCCGAATCATGTTAGCAATTGCCGCATACTATGATTATGAGATATGGCAGATGGACGTCAAAACAGCGTTCCTTAACGGTTATCTTAAGGAAGAACTGTATATGATGCAGCCGGAAGGTTTTGTCGACCCTAAGAATGCTAACAAGGTATGCAAGCTCCAGCGATCCATTTATGGGCTGGTGCAAGCATCTCGGAGTTGGAACATTCGTTTTGATGAGATGATCAAAGCGTTTGGGTTTATGCATACTTATGGAGAAGCCTGCGTTTACAAGAAAGTGAGTGGGAGCTCTGTAGCATTTCTCATATTATATGTAGATGACATACTTTTGATGGGAAATGATATAGAACTCTTGGACAGCATTAAGGCCTACTTGAATAAAAGTTTTTCAATGAAGGACCTTGGAGAAGCTGCTTACATATTAGGCATCAAAATCTATAGGGATAGATCAAGACGCCTCATAGGTCTTTCACAAAGCACATACCTTGATAAGATTTTGAAGAAGTTCAAAATGGATCAGTCCAAGAAAGGGTTCTTGCACATCTTTGCAAGGTGTGAGATTGAGCTCGGCTCAATGTCCGACCACGGCAAAAGATAAAGAAGAGATGAGCGTCATCCCTATGCCTCGGCCATAGGATCTATTATGTATGCCATGTCTGTGTACGGACCTGATGTAAACCTTGCCGTAAGTTTGGTAGGAAGGTACCAAAGTAATCCCGGCAAGGAACACTTTGGACAGCGGTCAAGAATATCCTGAAGTACACGAAAAGGACAAAGGACATGTTTCTCGTTTATGGAGGTGACGAAGAGCTCACGTAAAGGGTTACGTCGATGGTAGCTTCGACACAGATCTGATGACTCTAAGTCACAAACCGGATACGTGTATATGTTGAATGGTGGAGCGATGGCTGGTGCTGCTGCAAGCAGAGCGTCGTGGCGGGATCTACATGTGAAGCGGAGTACATGGCAGCCTCAGAGGCAGCACATGAAGCAATTTGGGTGAAGGAGTTCATCACCGACCTAGGAGTCATACCCAATGCGTCGGAGCCGATCAAACTCTTCTGTGACAACACTGGAGCTATTGCACTTGCCAAGGAGCCCAGGTTTCACAAGAAGACCAGGCACATCAAGCGTCGCTTCAACTCCATCCGTGAAAATGTTCAAGATGGAGACATAGAAATTTGCAAAGTGCATACGGATCTGAATGTCGCAGATCTGTTGACTAAACCTCTTCCGCGGGCAAAACATGATCAACACCAGAACTCTATGGGTGTTCGATTCATCACAATGTAACTAGATTATTGACTCTAGCGCAAGTGGGAGACTGTTGGAAATATGCCCTAGAGGCAATAATAAAAGGATTATTATTATATTTCCTTGTTCATGATAATTGTCTTTTATTCATGCTATAATTGTATTATCCGGAAATCGTAATACACGTGTGAATACATAGACCACAATATGTCCCTAGTGAGCCTCTAGTTGACTAGCTCGTTGATCAACCGATAGTCATGGTTTCACGACTATGGACATTGGATGTCGTTGATAACGGGATCACATCATTAGGAGAATGATGTGATGGACAAGACCAATCCTAAGCATAGCACAAGATCGTGTAGTTCGTTTTGCTAGAGCTTTTCCAATGTCAAGTATCTCTTCCTTAGACCATGAGATCGTGTAACTCCCGGATACCGTAGGAGTGCTTTGGGTGTACCAAAGCGTCACAACGTAATCGGGTGACTATAAAGGTGCACTACAGGTATCTCCGAAAGTGTCTGTTGGGTTGACACGGATCGAGAATGCGATTTGTCACTCCGTATGGCGGAGAGGTATCACTTGGGCCCACTCGGTAGTGCATCATCAGAATGAGCTCAAAGTGACCAAGTGTTTGGTCACGGGATCATGCATTACTGATGCGAGTAAAGTGACTTGCGGTAACGAGATTGAGCGAGGTATTGGGATACCGACGATCGAATCTCGGGCAAGTAAAATACCGATTGACAAAGGGAATTGTATCTGGGTTGATTGAATCCTCGACATCGTGGTTCATCCGATGAGATTATCGAGGAGCATGTGGGAGCCAACATGGGTATCCAGATCCCGCTGTTGGTTATTGCCCGAGAGCCGTCTCGGTCATGTCTGCATGTCTCCCGAACCCGTAGGGTCTACACACTTAAGGTTCGGTGGCGCTAGGGTTGTATGAATATGAGTATGCAGCAAACCGAATGTTGTTCGGAGTCCGGATGAGATCCCGGACGTCACGAGGAGTTCGAGAATGGTCCGGAGGTAAATATTTATATATAGAAAGTCTTATTTTGGTCGTAGGAAAAGTTTGGGCATTATCGGTATTATGCAGGGAGTGCGAAAGGGGTCGAGGGTCCACCGGGGGTCCACCTGCCCGGGGGCCACATGGGCTGTAGGGGTGCACCTTGGCCTATATGGGCCAAGGGCACCAGCCCCAAAAGGGCCCATGCGCCAAGGAGACTTGGGAGGAAGAGTCCTAAAGGGGAAGGCACCTCAGGGGTGCCTTGGGGAGGATGGACTCCTCCCCTCTTGGCCGCACCCTTCCTTGGAGGAAGGGGCAAGGCTGCGCCCTCCCCTCTCTTGCACCTATATAAAGGGAGGGGAGGGAGGGGTGGCCGGACCCTGAAGCCCTTGGCACCTCCCCTCTCTGCTACACCTCCTCCTCCTCCCGTAGTTGCTTAGCGAATCCCTGCCGGAGTTCTGCTGCATCCACCACCACGCCGACGTGCTGCTGGATCATCATCAACCTCTCCTTCCCCCTTGCTGGATCAAGAAGGAGGAGACGTCATCAGCTCCGTACGTGTGTTGAAAGAGGAGGTGTTGTCCGTTCGGCACTAGGTCATCGGTGATCTGAATCACGGCGATGCGACTCCATCAACCCCGTTCCATTGAACGCTTCCGCACGCGATCTACAAGTGGTATGTAGATGCAATCACTCTTCCATGACTCGTTGCTAGATGAACTCATAGATGGATCTTGGTGAAACCGTAGGAAAAATTTTAATTTTCTGCAACGTTCCCCAACAACTCATTCCCGACACTTTGCTGGATCGGAGTCCGGGGATCGTCATCGAGCTGAACGTGTGCTGAACTCGGAGGTGTCGTACGTTCGGTACTTGGATCGGTCGGATCATGAAGACGTACGACTACATCAACCGCGTTGTCATAACGCTTCCGCTTACGGTCTACGAGGGTACGTGGACAATACTCTCCCCTCTCGTTGCTATGCCATCACCATGATCTTGCGTGTGCGTAGGAAAATTTTGAAATTACTACGTTTCCCAACAGTGGCATCCGAGCCTGGTTTTATGCATTGATGTTATATGCACAAGTAGAACACAAGTGAGTTGTGGGCGATACAAGTCATACTGCTTACCAGCATGTCATACTTTGGTTCAGCGGTATTGTGAGATGAAGCGGCCCGGACCGACATTACGCGTACGCTTACGCGAGACTGGTTTCACCGCTGCGAGCACTCGTTGCTTAAAGGTGGTGGCGGGTGTCTGTCTCTCTCACTTTAGTTGAACCGGTGTGGCTACACCGGTCCTTGCGAAGGTTAAAACAACACCAACTTGACAAACTATCGTTGTGGTTTTGATGCATAGGTAAGAACGGTTCTTGCTCAGCCCGTAGCAGCCACGTAAAACTTGCAACAACAAAGTAGAGGACGTCTAACTTGTTTTTGCAGGGCATGTTGTGATGTGATATGGTCAAGGCGTGATGCTATATTTTATTGTATGAGATGATCATGTTTTGTAACCGAGTTATCGTAATCGGCAGGAGCCATATGGTTGTCGCTTTATTGTATGAAATGCAAGCGTCATGTAATTGCTTTACTTTATCACTAAGCGGTAGCGATAGTCGTAGAAGCAATAGTTGGCGAGGCGACAACGATGCTACGATGGAGATCAAGGTGTCGCGCCCGGTGGCGATGGTGATCACGACGGTGCTTGGAGATGGAGATCACAAGCACAAGATGATGATGGCCATATCATATCACTTATATTGATTGCATGTGATGTTTATCCTTTATGCATCTTATCTTGCTTTGATTGACGGTAGCATTATAAGATGATCTCTCATTAAATATCAAGAAGTGTTCTCCACAGTATGCACCGTTGCGAAAGTTCTTCGTGTTGAGACACCACGTGATGATCGGGTGTGATAGGCTCTCACGTCCAAATACAATGGGTGCAAAACAGTTGCACACACGGAATACTCAGGTCAAACTTGACGAGCCTAGCATATCTGAGATATGGCCTCGGAACACGGAGACCGAAAGGTCGAACGTGAATCATATAGTAGATATGATCAACATAGTGATGTTCACCATTGAAACTACTCCATCTCACGTGATGATTGGACATGGTTTAGTTGATTTGGATCACGTAATCACTTAGATGACTAGAGAGATGTCTATCTAAGTGGGAGTTCTTAAGTAATATGATTAATTGAACTTAAATTTATCATGAACTTAGTACCTGATAGTATTTTGCTTGTCTATGTTTACTATAGATTGATGGCTCGTGTTGTTGTTCCGTTGAATTTTAATGCGTTCCTTGAGAAAGCAAAGTTGAAAGATGATGGTAGCAATTACGGACTGGGTCCGTAACACGAGGATTATCCTCATTGCTGCACGGAAGAATTACGTCTGGAAGCACCGCTGGGTGCCAGGCCTGCTGGCGATACTGGCCCGGCGTTAAGAACGTCTGGCGAGCAAAGCTGATGACTACTCGATAGTTCGTGTGCCATGCTTTACGGCTTAGAACCGGGCCTTCAACGGCGTTTTGAGCGTCATGGAGCATATGAGATGTTCCAGGAGTTGAAGTTAATATTTCAAGCAAATGCCCGGATTGAGAGATATGAAGTCTCCAATAAGTTCTATAGCTGCAAGATGGAGGAGAATAGTTACATTAGTGAACACATACTCAAAATGTCTGGGTATAATAATCACTTGATTCAACCGGGAGTTAATCTTCACGATGATAGTGTCATTGATGAAATTCTTCAATCATCGCCACCAAGCTACAAGAGCTTCGTGATGAACTATAATATGCAAGGGATGGACAAGTCTATTCCGAGCTCTTCGCAATGCTAAAAGCCGCGAAGTAGAAATCAAAAGGAGCATCAAGTGTTGATGGTTAACAAGACCACCAGTTTCAAGAAAAAGGGCAAATGGAAGAAGAAGGGGAACTTCAAGAAGAACAGCAAACAAGTTGCTGCTCAAGAGAAGAAACCCAAGTCCGGACCTAAGCACGAGGCTGGTGCTTTTAAGCAAGCGCATCGACCTTTGGAAGCGGAACTGCCCCAAGTATTTGGCGGATAAGAAGCATGGCAAAGTGAACAAAGGTATATGTGATATACATGTTATTGATGTGTACCTTACTAATACTCATGATAGTACACGGTATTTGATCTTGGTTACATTGCTAATATTTGCAACCGAAGCAGGAACTACGGATTAAGCGAAGATTGGCTAAGGGCGAGGTGACGATCTTGGCGTAGGAAATGGTTCCAAAGTCGATGTGATCGCGGTCGGCACGCTACCTCTACATCTACCATCGGGATTAGTTTTAGACCTAAATAATTGTTATTTGGTGCCAGCGTTAAGCATGAACATTATATCTGGATCTTGTTTGATGTGAGACGGTTATTCATTGAAGTCAGAGAATAATGGTTGTTCTATTTATATGAATAATATCTTTTATGGTCATGCATCCTTGAAGAGTGGTCTATTTTTATTGAATCTCGATAGTAGTAATACACATATTCATAGTGTTGAAACCAAAAGATACTGAGTTGATAATGATAGTGCAACTTATTTGTGGCACTTGCCGTTTGGGTCATATCGATTGTAAAACGCATGAAGAAACTCCATACTGATGGGCTTTTGGAATCACTTGATTATGAATCACTTGGTACTTGCGAGCCGTGCCTCATGGGCAAGATGACTAAAACGCCGTTCTCCGGAACTATGGAGCGAGCAACTGATTTGTTGGAAATCATACATACTGATGTTTGTGGTCCAATGAATGTTGAGGCACTTGTGGCGGTATCGTTATTTTCTCACCTTCACAGATGATTTGAGCAGATATGGGTATATCTACTTGATGAAACATAAATGCGAAACATTTGAAAAGTTCAAAGAATTTCAGAGTGAAGTGGAAAATCATCGTAACAAGAAAATAAAATTTCTACGATCTGATCGTGGAGGAGAATATTTGAGTTATGAGTTTGGTTTACATTTGAAACAATGCGGAATAGTTTCGCAACTCACGCCACCCGGAACACCACAACGAAATGGTGTGTCCGAACGTCGTAATCGTACTTCACTAGATATGGTGCGATCTATGATGTCTCTTACTGATTTACCGCTATCGTTTTGGGGTTGTGCTTTAGAGACGGCCGCATTCACGTTAAATAGGGCACCATCAAAATCCGTTGAAACGACACCTTATGAACTATGGTTTGGCAAGAAACCAAAGTTGTCGTATCTTAAAGTTTGGGGCTGCGATGCTTATGTGAAGAAACTTCAACCAGATAAGCTCAAACCTAAATCGGAGAAATGTGTCTTCATAGGATACCCAAAAGAGACTATTGGGTACACCTTCTATCACAGATCTGAAGGCAAGATTTTCGTTGCTAAATTCGGATCCTTTCTAGAAAAAGAGTTTCTCTCGAAAGAAGTGAGTGGGAGAAAAGTAGAACTTGATGAGATAACTGTATATGCTCCCTTATTGGAAAGTGGTTCATCACAAGAACCGGTTCCTGTGACAACTGCACCAATTAGTGAGGAAGCTAATGATATTGATCATGAAACTTCAGATCAAGTTTCTCTTGAACTACGTGGGTCAACTAGAGTAAGATCCGCACAGTGAGTGGTACGGTAATCCTATTCTAGAAGTCATGTTACTTGACCATGGCGAACCTACAAACTATGAAGAAGCGATGGTGAGCCCAGATTCCGCAAAATGGTGGAAGCCATGAAATCTGAGATGGGATCCATGTATGAGAACAAAGTATGGACTTTGGTTGACTTGCCCGATGATCGGCAAGCCATTGAGAATAAATGGATCTTTAAGAAGAAGACCGACGCTGATGGTAATGTAACTGTCTATAAAGCTCGACTTGTTGCGAAAGGTTTTCGACAAGTTCAAGGGGTTGACTACGATGAGACTTTCTCACCCGTAGCGATGATTAAGTCTGTCCGAATCATGTTAGCAATTGCTGCATTTTATGATTATGAAATTTGGCAAATGGATGTCAAAACTGCATTCTTGAATCGATTTCTAGAAGAAGAGTTGTATATGATGCAACCAGAAGGTTTTGTTGATCCAAAAGGTGCTAACAAAGTGTGCAAACTCCAGCGATCAATTTATGGTCTGGTGCAAGCCTCTCGGAGTTGGAATAAGCGCTTTGATAGTGTGATCAAAGCATATGGTTTTATACAGACTTTTGGAGAAGCTTTGTATTTACAAGAAAGTGAGTGGGAGCTCTGTAGCATTTACGATATTATATGTGGACGACATATTATTAATTGGAAATGATATCGAATTTCTGGATAGCATAAAAGGATACTTGAATAAAAGTTTTTCAATGAAAGACCTCGGTGAAGCTGCTTACATATTGGGCATCAAGATCTATAGAGATAGATCAAGGCGCTTGATTGGACTTTCACAAAGCACATACCTTGATAAAGTTTTGAAAAAGTTCAAAATGGATCGTGCAAAGAAAGGATTTTTACTGTGTTACAAGGTGTGAAATTGAGTCGGACTCAATGCCCGACCACAATGAGAAGATAGAGAGAAAATGAAAGATGTTCCCTATGCTTCAGCCATAGGCTCTATCATGTATGCAATGCTGTGTACCAGACTGACGTATGCTTAGCAATAAGCTTGGCAGGAAGGTACCAAAGTAATCCAGAGTGGATCAACGGACAGCGGTCAAGAACATCCTGAAATACTGGAAAGGACTAAGGATATGTTTCTCAGATACGGAGGTGACAAAGAGCTAGTCGTAAATGGTTACTTCGATGCAAGCTTTGACACTGATCCGGACGATTCTAAATCACAAGCGGATCGTGTTTTTATTAAGCGGTGGAGCTGTCGGTTGGTGCAGTTCTAAACAAAGCGTCGTGGCGGGATCTACATGTGAAGCGGAGTACATAGTTGTTTGAAGCAGCAAATGAAGGAGTCTGGATGAAAGAGTTCATTTCCGATCTAGGTGTCATACCTAGTGCATCGGGACCAATGAAGATCTTCTGTGACAATCTTTGGTGCAATTGCCTTGGCAAAGGAATCCAGATTTCACAAGAGGACCAAGCATATCAAGAGACGCTTCAATTCCATCCGGGACCAAGTCCAGGTGGGAGACATAGAGATTTGCAAGATACATACGGATCTGAATGTTGCAGACCCGTTGACTAAGCCTCTTCCACGAGCAAAACATGATCAGCACCAAGACTCCATGGGTGTTAGAATCATTCTTGTGTAATCTAGATTATTGACTCTAGTGCAAGTGGGAGACTGAAGGAAATATGCCCTAGAGGCAATAATAAAGTTATTATTTATTTCCTCATATCATGATAAATGTTTATTATTCATGCTAGAATTGTATTAACAGGAAACATGATACATGTGTGAATACATAGACAAACATATAGTCACTAGTATGACTCTACTTGACTAGATCATAAATCAAAGATGGTTATGTTTCACGACCATAGACATGTGTTGTTATTTGATTAATGGGATCACATCAGTAGGCGAATGATGTGATTGACATGCCCCCTTCCGTTCGCCTAGCACTTGATTGTTTAGTATATTGCTATTGCTTTCTTCATGACCGAGACATGTTCACGTAACTATGAGATTATGCAACTCCGTTTGGGAGGAACACTTTGGTGCTACCAAACGTCACAACGTAATCGGGTGATTATAAAGGAGTACTACAGGTGTCTCCAAAGCTACATGTTGGGTTGGCGTATTTCGAGATTAGGTTTTGTCACTCCGATTGTCGGAGAGGTATCTCCGGGCCCTCTCGGTAATACACATCACATAAGCCTTGCAAGCATTGCAACTAATAAGTTAGTTGCGAGATGATGTATAACGGAACGAGTAAAGAGACTTGCGAACGAGATTGAACTAGGTATTGGATACCGACGATCGAATCTCGGGCAAGTAACATACCGATGACAAAGGGAGCAACGTATGTCGTTATGCGGTTTGACCGATAAAGATCTTCGTAGAATATGTAGGAACCAATATGGGCATCCAGGTTCCGCTATTGGTTATTGACTGAGAATAGTTCTAGGTCATGTCTACATAGTTCTCGAACCCGTAGGGTCCACACGCTTAACGTTACGATGACAGTTTTATTATGAGTTTATAAGTTTTGATGTACCGAAGATTGTTCGGAGTCCCGGATGTGATCACGGACATGACGAGGAGTCTCGAAATGGTCGAGACATAAAGACTGATATATTGGAAGCCTATATTTTGATATCGGAATGGTTCGGGTGAAATCGGGATTTTCTTAGGAATCTTGGGGTTACGGAACCCTCCGGGGATAATGGGCCTTAGTGGGCCATGAGGGAGAAGAGGAGGGCCGGCCAGGGCAGGCCGCACGCCCCTCCCCTAGTCCGAATAGGACAAGGAGAGGCGGCGCCCCTTTCCTCTTTCCCTCCCCTTTCCTTCTCCAACAAGGCAAGAGGGGAGTCCTACTCGGTGGGAGTAGGACTCCTCCAGCGCACTGCCCTTGGGGCGGCTGCACCTCCCCTCCCTCCTTTATATCACGGGGCAGGGGGCACCCCCTGACACACAAGTTCATCTACGGATCGTTCCTGAGCCGAGGGCGGTGCCCCCCCCCCTCCACCATATTCCACCTCGGTCATATCGTCGCGGAGATTAGGTGAAGCCTGCGCGGTAGAGCATCATCATCGTCCTGCGCCGTCGTCTTGTGGAACTCATTCCCGACACTTTGCTGGATCGGAGTCCGGGATCGTCATCGAGCTGAGCGTGTGCTGAACTCGGAGGTGCCGTCGTTCGGTACTTGGATCGGTCGGATCGTGAAGATGTACGACTACATCAACCGCGTTGTCATAACGCTTCCGCTTACGGTCTACGAGGGTACGTGGACAATACTCTCCCCTCTCGTTGCTATGCCATCACCATGATCTTGCGTGTGCGTAGGAAAATTTTGAAATTACTACGTTTTCCAACAATCCCTCACCGGTGGCCATCTTCATCATCCCGGCGCTATCCATGACGAGGAGGGAGTAGTTCACCCTCGGGGCTGAGGGTATGTACCGATAGCTATGTGTTTGATCTCTCTCTCTCTCGTGTTCTCTCTCGTGTTCCCTCTATGGCACGATCTTGATGTATCCCGAGCTTTGCTATTGTAGTTGGATCTTATGATGTTTCTCCCCCTTCTACTCTCTTGTGATGAATTGAGTTTCCCCTTTTGAAGTTATCTTATCGGATTGAGTCTTTTATGAGAACACTTGATTTATGTCTTGCCGTGATTATCTGTGGTGACAATGGGATATCATGTGCCACTTGATGTATGTTTTGGTGACCAACTTGCGGGTTCCGCCCATGAACCTATGCATAGGGGTTGGCACACGTTCTTGATTCTCGGTAGAAACTTTGGGGCACTCTTTGAAGTACTTTTATGTTGGTTGGATAAATCTGAGATTGTGTGATGCATATCGTATAATCATGCCCACGGATACTTGAGGGACAATGGAGTATCTAGGTGACATTAGGGTTTTGGTTGATTTGTGTCTTAAGGTGTTATTCTAGTACGAACTCTAGGGCTGTTTGTGACACTTATAGGAATAGCCCAATGGATTGATTGGAAAGAATAACTTTGAGGTGGTTTCGTACCCTACCATAATCTCTATGTTTGTTCCCCGCTATTAGTGGCTTTGGAGTGACTCTTTGTTGCATGTTGAGGGATTGTTATATGATCTATCTATGTTATTATTGTTGAGAGAACTTGCACTAGTGAAAGTATGAACCCTAGGCCTTGTTTCCTATCATTGCAATACCGTTTACGCTCACGTTTATCACTTGTTACCTTGCTGTTTTTATTAATTCAAATTACAAAAACCTTTATCTACCTCCATATTGCACTTGTATCACCATCTCTTCGCCGAACTAGTGCACCTATACAATTTACCATTGTATTGGGTGTGTTGGGGACACAAGAGACTTTTTGTTATTTGGTTGCAGGGTTGTTTGAGAGAGACCATCTTCATCCTACACCTCATACGGATTGTTAAACCTTAGGTCATCCACTTGAGGGAAATTTGCTACTGTCCTACAAACCTGTGCACTTGCAAGTCCAACAACGTCTACAAGAAGAAGGTTGTGTAGTAGACATCAGCCTCTGGGAGGGAACCTTTTCTCCTCTTGGGCGATTCGGCCTCCAGGGACGAGGAAGCTACGCGCTTCTTCCCACCTCCAGAATGAGGCTCGCCCTCTTCTGCTTCTTCCTCTTCATCTTCCGAAGAAGGAGCATCGCTTGAGTCTTCGGAATTTGCGTCCGAAGCCTCGCGGTGACGGAGGCCACTCCGGGTCTTCTTGACCTTCTTAGAGGCCTCCTTCTTTGGCGCCTTGTAAGGCGCGGGGACCAGCATCTTCGTCAGAAGAGGTCCGGCCGGTTCCTCCGGCAACGGGGCCGGACAATGTATCCACTCCACTTTCTTTATCCATCCCTAAAGTCACGATGAGACACGATTAAGATGTCTCCCTCACGACATGCCAACTGAAGCACAAATAGACAGAGCTTGACTGTGACTTACTGAGCTTGGAGAATGGGATGACTGATACCCACGGTCCTCGGTGGGACCCGGCCACGATTTGCCAGGCTTAAAGAGCACCTTCCAGATATCCTTGTGGGAGGAACCATAAAGCTCCCGAAGGGTGTGGTGCTCGGCTGGGTCGAACTCCCACAGAGTACAAGCTCAGCGCTGACAGGGGAGAACCAGGCGAACTAGCATCACCTGGACTACGTCCACAAGTTTGACATCCCTATCGACCACACCTTGAAGGCGCGTCCGGAGCAGTGAAAGCTCATCGGACGAGCACCAGTTCGGGCCCTTCTCGGGCGGGGCGTGAGCATGATGGAGCTTCGGATCTGAACTCTGGAGCCGCCGCCCACTTTTTGTCGCGTGGTTCGGTGATATAGAACCACTGCTGCTGCCACTCCTTGACGGAGTCGTTGAAAGCGCCCTTCGGCCAAACAGCCTTGGGCATCTTGCTCACCATGGCGCCGCCGCACTCGGCGTGTTCGCCGCTCACCACCTTGGGCTTTACATTAAAAATCTTCAGCCACAAGCCGAAGTGAGGTGAGATCCGAAGAAAAGCCTCGCACATGACGATGAACGTCGAGATATTGAGGAAGGAGTTGGGGGAAAGATCATGAAAATCGATCCCGTAGTAATACATGATTCCACGAACAAATGGGTGCAGAGGAAACCCAAGCCCGCGGACAAAGTGAGGAAGGAACACGACTCTCTCGTGAGGTTCCGGAGTGGGGACGACCTGTCCCTTGAGAGACGGTGGCCGATCTTCTAAGCCAGATACCCGGCGTCCCGGAGCTTCTTAATATCCTTCTCCCGGACAATAGAGGCCGTCCATTTGCCTCCTGCTCCGGATCCAGACATCTTTGGGAAGCCTCTCTTTGGTGGAAAGGAATAGTGCTTGGGCGTTAGGGCTCGAAAAGTGGAGAAAGGCGTGGGTAAAGAGAAAGAGGCCTTGTCTCTTTATAGGGGCGATAAGTGTTTTTTGCGCCTCCCCACTGGCCTGGTTGAGCCCGTTTGCCGCGATTAGCGGTGCGGTTGGATTATCCATGTTCGTATTGATGAGAAGCCCGTGATAAGGGGGCACGATCTCTGCTTTGACAAGAAGTGTCAAGAAAACCGCCTCGCAATATGCGCTGTGGCTGGTTGTGGGAAGACGGTTCGAATAATGACCCGACCGTAATGACACGTCACGTTGCTGGAAAAGTTGTCAGCAGATTGCATTTGTGAAACATCATTCTCTCTACGGTGGCATCATTTTGTGGATCCGGACACGGTTTGAGTGTTCGATAATTACATTGGAGTATTCGGAGGAGGAACCCGCCCTGCAATGCCGAAGACAAGACTGCGCGCCGGACTCATCGTCATTGAAGCCTGGTTCAGGGGCTACTGAGGGAGTCCTGGATTAGGGGGTATCCGGACAGCCGGACTGTGTACAACATCCGGACTATTGAAGCGTGAAGATACAAGACTCAAGACTTCGGCCCATGTCCGGATGGGACTTTCCTTGGCGTGGAAGGCAAGCTTGGCGATCCGGATATTATATTTCCTTCCTTGTAACCGACTCCATGTAAACCCTAGCCCTCTCTGGTTTCTATATAAACCAGAGAGGTTGGTCATTAGAAAGCCGATCACAATTATAATCATACCATCATAGGCCAGCTCTTAGGGTTTAGCCTCTACGATCTCGTGGTAGATCTACTCTTGTACTACATATATCATCAATATTAATCAAGCAGGAAGTAGGGTTTTACCTCCATCGAGAGGGCCGGAACCTGGGTAAACATCTGTGTCCCTTGCTTCCTGTTACCATCAGCCTTGACGCACAGATCGGGACCCCCTACCCGAGATCCGCCGGTTTTGACACCGACATGGACCACTATATAAGATTCTTGTATTTGGTTTGAACAGGCACGGTTGGCTTTGAACACTCTAAGCTGGATGAAGCTGGATGGGGTTCATTTTAGTATCATACTTTTTCTTGTGCTCCAGAACATTATTTATTTACCCATTGGTGGTTACATATTCTCGGTGACATATATTCATCAAATAGATGAAAGCCGTGGTGCCGTTGTGTCTTGACCATCAATTCCTTGCCTTCGGGTCCTCCGCCCGTCACCACCATTGTCTACAGTGAATTCTTAAGAATAAGAGTGATGTTACTATGCAAGGTACAAACATGACAGCGACAATGGTACTATGGATGCAGGATGCTGTTTAGACAATGATACTATGACAGCGACAATAGTACTATTCTAGGACAAGTATTTCCGGACGAAGGGAGTACTTGCCTAGGCAGAGAGTCATTGACAAAGAAGATGGATCCAAATCTCGCTATATATGTATGAGAGGAACATCAACTATGAAATTTACCTTCGAGATACTTCCATCCTATACAAGCTAAAAACAAATACTCGTCAACACACCTTTGACTTGAATTAGCATGGGTCTTACAATACAGTGTTCACTATTTTTCCGAAACCTACTTTTCTGAACCAATAATACAGAGTGTTCACTATTGAGTACTTTTTTTTTTTCGAAACGGAGGCAAAAGATTTGCCTCATCCATTAAATAAGAGGAGAATAGAGTTTAGAGTTTTTACAAGCGCCCTTACAAAACGGCATGGCAATTACTCTCGTACAACAATACACCCTAGTTTCTTAGCACCTGCCGTAACCCATAGTTTTGCCTCGAGCACGATATTTTGGAGCAGGATAGGCGGCGTCGCACTCTTGTTGCGAAACACCCGCGCGTTTCTCTCGTTCCAAATAGTCCAAGAGACGAGCATGGTGAGGGAGGCCATCGCTCGTCTATTGGGGTTTCGCATGTCGGTCCTTCTATCCCACCATTGCATGAGGGAATCCTCCAGTGCCAATTGGTGGTGTCCATGTGCACAAGACCAAACTTGTCGATGACCGATCGCGAGTCTAATGGAGAAGCGGCACTTGACGAAGAGGTGGATGCCCGATTCTTGCTCACGTTTGCACAGTGGCAAAGCCCACAATTATCCCAACCACGCCGCTCCAACCGGTCGGTCGGCGGTCCAGTTCGGTCTTGCAAGGTCAACCAGCGAAGAATTTAACCTTAGGGGGGGCCCAAGCTCTCCAGACCATGTGGTGAATGGGCGAGTGCGTCAGGCCAAGGAATTGCGCCTTATATGCTGTGGCCGCCGAGTACTGCCCATCATCAGCATGTTTCCAAACAATGTCGTCCTCAACGTGATCGTCAAGATGGAAGTCATGCACAAGAGCCCAAAGCGAGAAAAGTTCCCGGATGTGTGCGACGGAGACAATAGTGGCATGCTTGATGTGGGTCATCCAAGCGTTCCCTCGAAGGGCCTGACGAAGCGTCGATCTCTTCCTTTTTGAGGCTTGAAAAATAAGAGGGGCAATATCCTTGGGCTTGCGACCAAGCAACCACGCGGAGTCCCAGAATGGTGTTTTTGCACCATTGCCAACTATGATTGTGGTGGAGGCATAGAAGAAATCCATATCTTCCTCGGTGCACGGGTTGCCCAAGCCAACCCAAAGCTTGGTAGGCTCCTTCCATTCGTACCATGGCCACCTTAGTCGCAAGGCCCGAGCAAACTTGTCGGTGTTGAGGATGCCCAGGCCTCCATAGATCGTAGGCATGCAGACAATGTCCCAATTGACCTTACATTTTGCACCGGTCGTCTTGTCCGATACGACCAAAGGAAGGCCCTCTCAATCTTGTTGATATTATGAAGTGTGCCCTGTGGCACAATGAGAGATGTGATGGAGAAGACCGCTTGAGAAGTGATGACCGATCTGACAAGGGTAGTGCGCCCAATAGTTGTGATGCTTTGTCCCTCCCAAGCTACTAATTTTCCGGCCGCCTTGTCTTCAAGATACTGGAAGTCGACCTTCCGAAGTTGTCGAACTGAGAGCGGGAGACCCAAATATTTGATTGGGAAAGCGGCGCGGGTCGCCGGAATGCTACTCAGAATATGCTCCAGAGGAAGGTGGTTGCATCGAATGGGCACAACCGAGCTCTTGCGGAAGTTGGTGCAGAGTCCTGTCACCTCACCGAAACCCCTTAGGATGACTGAGAGGTTATCAATGTCCTGCTTGATTGGGGCCATGAAGATGGCCGCGTCGTCCGCATAGAGGGAGGGAACTGCACATAGTTTGCAGTTGACGAAAAGCTTCATCGAAGTATATCCGTATATGTAGACGCGGCCAAGGAGAGTACTCTGGCGAGAGCGTACGGCATGTGGCGAGGCTCCAGTCCAACACTCCCAGCCCTCCCATGCATGAGGATGCCCACCATACCAGTGGTGGCATCATAAATTTACAACTGGATATTCATGTGTATTCATTTTACCGAAATCATTGATGTTTTCCAAAAATTATCACTCTTTTACCAAAATCAACACTGTCTTATAAAAATCATAAATATTCACACGAAGACCTAAGAATATCCCTAGCGCCGCCCTGATCATACGTCACAGTCCTATAGTTTGTTAATTAAGTGCAAAAACGAGAATCAATAACTAGGGGAAAAGTTGTTTTAGAGCTCGCATGCATGCTCCTCAACTAAGTAGTACTCCCTCTGTCTCAAAATATTTGGATAAAAGGGATGTATCTAGATGTATTTTAGTTTTATATATATCTTTATTTATTTATTTTGATGACAAGTATTTTCGGACGAAGGAATAGATGACTGGAATAATACCAATGTTACACAATCTGGGTGAACCACGAGCCATGCGCGTCCTCCGCCATGCTCCTGCTCCTCTAAGTCCAGAGCACCGGCCGGCCCCGTTTTCGTTCTGCCCAGGTGTAGTCTGCCGAGGTGGCAGGCTGGCAGCAGCTTCGCGACAGCCTCCTCCGAGCTCCAGTGAACATGGCAACGTTGGTGCCGGCACGCGGCGCAGTGGAGCTGGCCCCCGGCAGAGCTGATCTCCGAGTCCCACATTACGCCGTGGCAGACTACGAACTCGTGTCTCGTCGAAGAGGACGACCATGGCGGTGCGCGGCCGGTAGGGCATGGCGGGGACGAGACGTCCGCCCAGGATGCGGTTTCGTCGGCCGGCGAGTAGCTGGTCGGAGGTGGCCGACTTCGATGAGAACGGCACGGTGCCGTCGCGATCGGACCCGGCCGTCGAAAGGAAGGAACGCGCCGGCAAGGCGATCCGACACGAAAGAAAGGAAGCATGCGAAGAATTTTTTGATTCTACATTTTTTTTAACGCTTTCAGTCTATACACCTAGAGAATAATAAAGCTCCTTAGTTTTTGGCACAAAATAAAGCTCATGAGTGTAAAAGGAGAAACAGATCGGCAATCTCATACTCTTTTTTTTTTTTTTTGAGGAAGGGCTATCATGGCTAGCTTTATTGGTATCAGATCATCGTTACATCGTTAACAAGCTTACTGACCAAGAAGTCAGGAGGCTCGTTCAACCAACTAAGAGAAACTTTATTAATAACTATGGCTAGCTGCTTGATTCGAAGATCAAAAACAATGTTTAAAGATGACCTTTCCTATAGAAGTAGTTGTGTCCACACATTCTGCAAAAATAGCTGCTGCTGAATCCCACCATGTAGACTCTCCTGTGCAGTAGTTTACCACTTGTAACGAGTCAGACTCTGCTTCCACCCGATTGAAGCCCAGAGAATTTGCCAATTCGAGCCCGTCCCTCATTGCCAATGCTTCGGTTGTCACAACGTTTGCAGCATATGGTATTAGCTTGCATTGGGCTGCTAGAAAATTACCTTTTTTTCATCTCTAATAACCGCAGCAGTTGCACCCATTCCTTCATCCTCATGAAAAGCTGCATCTACGTTAACTTTCACGAACTTTGGGTCCAGCCTACACCACTTGTGTTGTTGATCCCCTGTGGATTTCGAGAAGGCCTTCTGGTAATTACTAGCAATCGATAATACCGACAAAGGCCATCTTACCATTGGAGGGACTGCTTCATTATGAGTTATGCGGCGTCTGATCCACCAAAGATACCAGCACCAGATGGCCACAACCTGTTTAAAATTCAGACTAGGATCACGAGGGCATGGACTGTCCGGTAAAGTGAGCAAGAACTCCAATATAGCCGAGCCCGAACGATCAACTGCAATTGCAGGGTTAATTGTGTCCATCATTCTCAAACGTTGCCACATCTCCCTTGCATGTGTGCACGTGTATAGGAGGTGGCGAAGATCCTCAGGTCCTTGGTGGCAGATCGGGCAGGCTCCATCAGTGCCTACATGCCTATTCATGAGTATAGACTTAACTGGCCAGTTGAAGAAGGTGTGTTGAAGGAGCTCACGAACTAATCCATTCATGCCATCGGATGAACAGAATGGGAGCTACCTGGTCTGAATGAATACGTGTTGGAGGAGCTAATGAACTAGACTAGAACATTGAGGACCACATGATAGAGCACAAAGCAGGGAAGGCCAGAACTTGAACACAAATAGAGTCGACGAGGACAAATGCGAGGGGATGAGCACTAGCTGGTGAGAGGATGAGTAAAAAAAAGTTTGGTCCATGTTACCGTTGGTAGCAGCTGTCCATGGGTAGAGCTGATGAACCAATGTGGGATAAACAGGAGGAAGAAACTGCAAGAATTAGGAAGGATAATTAAGGGAGGAGCTGCGGGATGGAGAGGGGCAACAAATAATATGTGCAGGGTGCCGTCAGACATCTGTTAAAATAAATGAGAGATTAACTCCTCTTTTCATCCTGGTGGGCCAGGGTCACTAATTGACACTGGGAATACATTTCCTATATAGGAATACCACATTCTGAGAAATGCATATACCTGACGAGTGGTATGAATACGGAATGAATCATGACATAATGGACGGTGAGATATAGACCTCGTGTGCCACCATGTGCACTCATGCATTTTCGAATCCCACATCGCCTTTGCAACTGAGCGGAGCCGGTTTGTAAAGCAATAAAATCAGACGCAGGGTCACCGTACAAAGTATCCTTTCTCGGCCTCATGGCTAAGATAAGATCAAGTGTAGTATCTGTTTTTATTAGTTCAATATCTGATACGTGCATCTACGGATTCATGAGATATTAAGTTATTTTTTGTGTGGGGAAAGAATTCGTTATGTAGCTTGCTACATGGACGGTTCTCATGTGTCGGTCAAGCGTTGCACTATTGCTTGAAATAGGTACACCCCTACCAAAACAAAAGAAAATAAAACCATAATTTTGACATCAATGTCCATAGCTTTTTGTCGTGTAGGGTTCATTCATCATAATTTTAAACTTTGAAGCCAGCAACATTGTGTATTAGAGCTTGGGAAGTAAGTTGCAATTTGTGGCTTCTTGATCCCTGCCTCCCTGGATAATTCAATTGCAAGTGTATCCATAATTAACAAGGGTTGCTTTGATTCTTTTGAATTATTTTAATAGAACTTTCCCTATGTGTATTTCATAGGAAATTTTCCATGAGGTCCCTTTGAAAGAATCCTACAATTTTTCTATGCTGTCATCGAACACCCACTTGTGTTAATTCCTATATTTTTCAACTAGCAAAAAGACACGTGCGTTGCAACGGGAGAAAAATGTTCAATTTGTATGTAAAATTCTTAAATTTATGTAAAAAAATGTTCAATGTATATTCTTCTAAAAATACAACGTATATCAAAAATAAATAAATGTTTGGAATTGCAAAATTTGTTCAGGTTTCAAAATTTTGTTCGAATTTTCGATATTTATTCATGATTTTAAAAAAATATTCATATTCAAATATTTTAAGGAAAATCGTCCACACTTGTTTCCAAGAATTGTTGAAAATATTTAAGAAAAATAAATAGACCTGTCGCTAAACTACTTTAACAGGAGCGCTGCGATTTGAGCATAATCAACAGCTAGCTCATGTGGTTGCCGTCCCTGCTACCTAGCGTGAGGTCGCGAGATCGAACCAATTCACGTGTGGTTTTGTTTTTCATGCCATCTTTACGTTCTCGTTTTCCTGGTTATGGGCCGGCCCAATTACGTACGTGAGGTTTCAGCCAAAGCTCGACTGGGCCGGCCCGATTACGTACGCGAGGTTTCAGCCAAAGCTCGATCGTTAGAGCTCTCGGGGAATAGTACCACCTTGGATTTTGATTTTGTCTACACGAATTGTAAAAGCACATTATGACATAAGAAGAAAGCGTATTGTGAAGGTAAACCCACGGAGTCAATCCATGCTTTATTATTATTAGGGATAGATTCTATATGATTCAAGTGAGCAGGGCATTGCAATCTATTTTTTCCCTATTCCTTCGTTTTCCTGTTTTGTAAATCAAAGGAGCTGTAAAGGTCTCAGAATTCCTAAAAATAGAAGCAAGCAACACCCAAAGCTTGAGGGTTTAGACCTGAATACCCAAAAGCTTAAGTGTTCACACCGAAGTTACCTGATAAAAAATAAGAGATATCTCCTCGCAGTCACGCCCCTCCTCTCAAGCGCTGGTTCCTACCACTGCACAAGAGCGCCGTGCCATATCTGATCAGTATGGTCCGCGTTCTTTTTATTTATTTATTTTTGGCTTTGCTCTCCGTCAGGTACCTATTTTAACCACTCAACGAATACTGCACTTGCCGGAGCGGGTCATATATATTTCCTTCTGTGTTGTGGATGTGGAATTTTTGTGTGTTCATGTGAGTGCCGCGCCTGCATGCACCGACGGGGCGCTTCCTATTGGTGCTTCCTATTGGGCGTTTCAAGCGCCCGTTAGGGCATCTCCAGCCGCGCCCCTAACAGGCCCTCTTCAGGCGATTTTGCTGCACCGGCGTTAAAAAAGGTCCCTGTTGCGCCCCCAGAAGCTCGTTTTTCGCAGGTTCGGGCCAAAACTGGTGCCGGCGGACCCAGGCCGAACTCGGCGCCACAGGCGCAGGGAGCCGGCACAAGCGAAAAAAGCGCGTGGGCCCGCCACAGGCGCCGAGGCCCTTTCCCGTCATTTCTTGACGCTTTTCCCTCGCATCTCTCCCGCTCGCTCGCCTTCCTCCCGCCATTCTCTCCCTTTCTCCCGCCAAACCCCCTCCCGCTCGCCGCAAAGAAGTACGCCATGCCGCCGAAGAAGTACGCCCAGCCGAAGCAGAGGAAGCCGAGGGCGCCGCCATCGAAGCCACCGGACCTGTCGAACGCCGAGTGGAGGGTGGAAGTTCGGCTGAAGCGATCACGACAAAGCGTATCAGGCCATAGCCAAGAAGGCCCGCGACAATGCGGCACGCTGGCGCGTCTTCCTCATCGGTCGACCAGCGGGAGTGAATCCACCGTCGTCACCACGCAGTATGCGCTCGGGGCGACAAAGCGCCGGATCTCCATGGGGTTCATCGTCGCCGGCCACGCCGATGGCGACGCCGCACGCGGTTCAACCCAAACGTGACCTTCCCTCATGGTCACCCCGCCACGCCAAGACGCCCTCGCCTTGCCGTCGGCGTGCAGTACCCTCCATACAACTACTCACCGCCCGTCGCCTACGCGTCCACACCGACGCCCCATCTCTACCGTGGACCGCTACCCTTCTCGCACCTCGGCGACGCCGACGACATGGGAGCCGACATGGACGACATCATCGCGACGTCTTTTGAGAGCGGGAACGACCAAGTTTAAATTTCCCGCATCCCAGGGCGGCGTGGGGGCGTGATCGAGCTAGGTCGCCCCAGGGGCGAACTAAGCGTCACGCCTGTGCCGCCGCTCTATTTAGGCGCCCTGGGGGGCCGAACGGCTGGAGATGCCCTTACTACTGTTTTTCCATACAGGCGCCTGAAGCGCCCCGAGCTGGGCCGGTCCATGTAATGCTTTTTTTTGTGATTTAAAATGCAAAAAATCAGGTTGTATTAGAATCAATCCAGCGGCCTCCTTCATCAAAGGTAGGCTGGTGTAACCACCCCGCCAACCAGCGCGGATGTGCAACCTTTAACTTTTTCTTTCTTTTATTTGTTATTTTCCCCTTTGTTTATTTTCGTTTTCCTTTTTTGTTTTTTCATCTTCCTGGAACGATGTGATATAATATTTTTTTCAAATTTTTTTATTTTGATGAACTTTTTATAAATCCATGAACATTTTTTAATTCATGATTTGTTTTCAATTGTTTTCCTTTTTCGCATTTTAATAGTCAACTATCAACCGCAACTGGTCAAAATGCACTCAAACGACAAAAAACGATCAAGCGCGTCGAACCTCGCACTCTACATAGGCCGGCCCATGAGGAGGGGCGCGTGAGCGCCACTTCCCCAGGTGCGCGTTGAAGGCGCCACATAGGAGCTCCCCACGAGCTACGGCAAAACCAGATGGGCCGTGGCCCGCCCAGCACTATGTGTACACCCGTTTGTGCGTATAATATTATCAAGATGTGTTTTAGGAGTATTTTGGACGGAACGAGTGATAATATTATCAAGATGTGTTTTATTTTGGACATGTTGAGATAATTAATTTGTAACCTAAGCACTAGGTATAATATCAGCATATACTTACTCGAGTTATATGCAATCAATGTGTAAATCATATTGTTGCGTGAAAATTGCACTGCTATATATTTATTTTTTTATATTATAAAACAATACAAATTTTGTACCAATTGTGTACAGTTTTTTGTGCCATCATTTGTTTTATGTTTTTCATTTCTTTCTTCTTTAGGGTAATGCCAATGCACTTAATTCATTCTTTTGTCGCATTTTTTTATCTTTGCTTTTTAGTTTTGTACTCCCTCTGTTCATTTTTGTCAGACATTTTAGACATTTAGGACAACACCCAAAATAGTTCAATTTCAGTTGTCTTAAACGTCTTACAAAAGTGAACGGAGGGAGTATTTGTCTTTGTTTTTTCAATTTTGATTCCTCCTTTTTGTTTCAGTTGATTTTCTATTATTATGTGTGCGTGTGCGTGTGCATGTGCGTGTGTGTGGGGTATTAGGTATGCTTTTCTCAAGTTCAACCAATTTTTTTGTACTTATGTTTGCGCGTGCGCGTGCGTGCATTCATGCATGTTCTTATGTGTGTACGCTCAAGCGTGGCACGTACGTGTGCACGTGCACGTGCTGAGAGAGAAAGAGATGGAAGATACAACACCATTAATATGAGATTCAATTCATGTATGACATGTGGAAAGACGTTTAGTTTTGATTGTTGTTGTCATGCTATCTGAAACACCCGATATAGCATGGTCATATACATGTAGTTCCATGCAATATGTGTGCAGATCGTAATGTCGTCTGAAAATTGCACTACTATAGTTTCATTTTTGGATATTATGGAATAGTGCAAGTTCTACGAAATCTATGGGCTAGTTTTCATAATCACTTATTTTAAGTTCTCTTTCTTAGATTGTTTTTCTCTCCTTTAGGGTAATACCTAAATTCTTAATTCATTTGACATTACAAAATAATGATTTTGTTGTAATATATGACTTTATTTACTGACAGGGGAAAAATGTCTTACATAAGTTTTTTTATTTTCTCATATATTCTAATTTTTTTTGCACTTTTTGTTGTTGCTTAGTCGATTTTGGTTGTTAGATTTTCCCGTATAAGATAATTACCTGACATGCTTACAAATTCTTTGTAATAAAGTTGAAGCCCTAGGAAAAAACTCTGAAAATTATGTCATCTTTTTTGGGAGAAACTTTTGATCTATTCATAATCAATCATGGTAGTGCAGAGAACATTAGTTGTGAAAATTTTACAATCAGATTCATGGACCACCTAGCGATGACTACAAAAATTGAGGCAGACCGTTGACACATCGCCGTTATGTTCCCTCCCTCTTCAGAGCTAGGAAAAATTTGTTGTAGTTAATAATCGGAAAGCCGTCGTATTAAGACCCCACAAAACCAGCGCACTAGAGCAGCAACCATCGCTGATGAATAAAGTCGTAGATTAGAAGGATCAGACCTGTAAAGTCCCAAGCGAAGATGAGCAAAAACTGCATCCAAACAGATCCACCGAATAGGAGCAACGACCAAATCCCACGAGATCTAGAGGAGACACACCTTCACATGCCCTCCGAAGATGCTAGACACGCCGTTGGGATGTGAGTCATATGTGGGAGATATTATTCCTATTGAGGGACATCGTCGCCGACACACAACCTCCAACCATGACATTGAACCTATCAAGAACAAGAGCAGCATCAAGTTCCCACCGACCGGGGGCCGAGGTCCTTCGCACCTCCACAACCCAAAGGCCATCAAAGATGGGGCGGATCGGCAACGGCGCCGACGTGAAGAGGAGGAAACCTGATCGGCTGAGGTCTTGGGGCTGCATGAAAGTGACGTCATCTTATACTCTCTCTCTTTTTTGTGAGGAACTTTCAATCTATTCATCCTCAATCATGGCAGTACAAAGAATAGCAGAGGTAATAAAAATTACAACCATGTCCGTGGACCACCTAGCGACGACTACAGGCACTAGAGCGAGCCGAAGGCGCGCCACCGTCTTCGCCCCTCCCACACTGAGTCAGGCAAACCTTGTTGTAGTAGATAGTTGGGAAGTCGTCGTGCTAAGACCCCATAGGACTAGCGCACCAGAGTAGCAACCATCACCGATGAAGAAAGTCGTAGACCAGAAGGATCAAACCTGTAAACACCTAGACGAAGACCGGATCCAAGTAGATCCACCGAAGACCAACACCGATCGAATCCCGCAGGACCCGACGAAGACAAACCTCCACACGCCCTCCGACGATGCTAGACACACCATCGGGACAGGGATAGAACGTGGGAGGCATTATTGCTACTAAAGGAACATCGCCGCCGCCACACAGCCCCAACCAAGACGCTCGCTCTAACAAGAACGAGAACAGGGTCCCTCCCGCCGGAGGGGGGCCGAGATCCTCCGCACCTCCATGGCCTAGAGGACATCAGAGATGAGACGGACCAGTGGCCGCGCCGACGGGAGAAGAAGAGATTTTCTTGTGGAGGAGGAAAGAAATTATCTTATACTCTCTCTATTTTTTAAAAAAATTGGGCGGGTTAGTTCATATGCGTCTGGACCATAATCATCTACTCGCTGCGTTTCTAGAAACAAGTCTTTTTAGAGATTTCAATGTGGACTACATATAAAGCAAAATAAGTGAATCTACACTCTAAAATATGTTTATATACATCCGTATATATTTATTATTGAAATGTCTAAAAAGGCTTGCATTTAAGAAGAGGGAGTATATTTTTTTGCGTGTGGACCATAATCACATTCCATCACGCCCTGATCATAATGATACGGGGAATAAAAGCATGTTTTTAGTCTATATATTTCTTTTAGGGCTTTTATTAGTCTACATCTCGAGAATCCCGCCAAAAAATGTCTACATCTCGAGAAGAATAAGCCTGTGAGTTCTTTTTAGAACAAAATAAAGCTCCCGAGTCTAAAAAGGAGATGTAGTTTTTTTTTGTAAAACAGATTGGTAATCCTTTTTCCTTTTTTTGAGATCGGCAATCTAATTAAGGTCACCTCTGTGATGACAAAATGGGCCATGGGTCATGTGGGCCGTGACGTCCTGCAATAAAATATGATTCGGCTTTCTGTTTTTCTTCCGAGAATACAGTCAGGTTCACCTGCCCGGCCCGTGTAGCCTGGTTGGCGAACGAACATATGAATTGGCCTTCTGTTTTTCTTCCGAGAATACATCTCTTCGACTTATTTGAATAATCCCACATCGCTTTTGGAACTCAGCGGAGGCGTTCGCAAAGCAATAAAATCCGACACAGGTTTACCGTTCAAAGCATACCTTTCTCGGCCTCTCGGCTAAGATCAAGTCTAGTATCTGTTCTTATCAGTTTAATATCTGATACGTGGGTCTACGGGTCTATGAGATATGAATTTTTTTGTTGTGGGGGAGAATTTGCCTATGTAGCTCGCTACATGGACGATTCTAATGTGTCGGCCAAGCGTTGCACTATTGCTTGGAACAGGTGCACCCTAACCAAAACAAAAATAAAATCTTGACCTCGTTTCTATCTAAACGGTCATATATTTCTCTACAAAGGGAGTAGATGTGAAAGAGGAGGAATACCCAAAAAGCTTCCCTGCTGCACGGGCCAGAGGGACATTGCTACTGCAGTGTTTGCTTCAGAGACCGGAGTGGAGTGCAGTAGGAACACTGGTGGAAAAACAGGCTTAAGTCGCGAAGCTGTAGGAACCGCGACTAATGGGACCTTTAGTCGCGGTTCTGGAGGTGAACCGCGACCAAAGGCCCGGCGCTTCGGTGGCGGTGGCGCCGACGTGAGGTCTTTAATCGCGGTTTGACAGACAACCGCGACTAAAGGTTTTCGGCACTTTAGTCACAGTTTGCCGTGCCAACCGCAACTAAAGCCCTCCCTATATATACCCATCCAAAGCCCAACACTTAGCCATTTGGAGCCATTCTCTTCACAAGTGGGTGTAGGTTTGCTTTTGGCTCGATTCTCGTCTTCTCCGATTCGATTCTACTTTGTTAAATCTCTGCCGCCCTCGGCGCGCTTGCCGCCCTCGCCCTCGGCGCTTGCCGTCGCCCTCGCCTCTGCGCCCGTCGCCCTACGCCCTCGGCGCCCGCCGTCGCCCTCGCCTACAGCAGCGCCACCGGCGACCTCGGTCACTGCCGCCTCGCTTCGCCCGCCCTCAACGCCGCCCGGCCAAGCCTCCTCGCCCAGCAGCAGGGTTTTCTATAATAGAAATAAAATAAAGCACAAAACAATACAAATTAAACTTGTGGCGGCCTTTAGTCGCGGTTGGCCAGAAGAACCG